>CM053593.1:261562112-261574126 GCA_028646575.1 Pseudocheirus occidentalis
CTCAGATGCCCATGGGGTTGTAAGTAGTAACTTTCCTTTCATGCTAGAGTGTGCATCTCACTTGGGGAAGTGTCAACAATTTCTGGCTAGCTAGCTAGATACCAAGGCACATTCTGGTTTGTTCCCCAAAAGGCCATGTCATTCTTTTATAACTTAATCAGTGGCTACACACAGGAAAGCAACACTGAAGCCTTTCTGATCATTTTAATGAGGACCCCTGGCTATGCAGTCATTGAAATATAATTGACTTGCTCTTCTCTTATTTTCATAATAGACACTCCAACCTAGACCACATTTATTTTGCTATAAGAAATGTCAAGAAAGATTGGAAGTTTGCTGAGTGTCCCCATTAAAGCTGAAAACACGCCACCCTGTCTTTTACATGAGCTGCAATCATGTTTTGTCGGTCTCATTATGCAGAGAGAAGATGCAAATGTTTCCATCAATTGCTCATCTTACCAAACTATAAGTGCCAAGAAAATAAGGACACAAAAAATAATGTTATTACTATCTATATTTTTCCAAAACTAAGAATTACTTCTTTTTTTAAAAAAGACAAGAATATTAAAGGCAAACTTAATTGCTTATAAGTAACACTGTAGAAGGGAACTGACACACTTCTTAAATTTAATCAATTTTTTTACATCAAAATCAAAACTCCCCCCCCCCCCCGAGAAGTTAGGGCCAATCAGAATCAAGTTCCTTCAAGCATCATTTACTAAATAAGGTTAATAGTTTTGGATTTGATTTTCTACTAGGGATGACTATCAACTAATGGTATTGCTTATTTCCAAAATAAAAAAATAAAATCTATCTATAGATTATTGTTGTATGTTTAAATAAATATGATTTGATAATATGTAGTTTTAATTAATAGGGATTGAAAAAACAGTCTCCAGTAACTCATTCCTTTATACTTTTAAATGAAACCTGCATTTCTGGGTAGTGCTCCTCAAATTCCATTTTTGCACTTCAGATTTCATTCATCTGATAATTAGTTCATAGGTTTCTTTTCTATTTTTAATAAATAATATTCTTGAAGCCTTAGTTAATACCACATAAAAAAGGGAGGGACTAAGACTTCATTTACCTCATAACCCCTAATGATATTTTCATCCTGTCTTTTTGTTACTCAGAACTTTTTCTTGTATTACACTAATCATGGCAAGGTCTTTATAATGGAAACCATCATTAAAGCAATTACTATAAGGTCTAGTAGTTTTGTGAATGTGCAAAATAGTGTATGTTTTCTTCCTTGTAGAATTTATAGAGTTTGGTGCCTAAAGAGTACAATATGCTGTTAAAAAAATTGTGATTAAACACACTGCACTTTTAATGGAAATAACTGGAAATTGGAATAATTTCAAAGAATCTTATGACGGCAAGCATTGAAGTATAATTATAGAAGTTCAAAAATTAAATTGTTTCCACAAAGACCATGATAACTATAGTTGTTCTCTGTCTTTAAAACACATGCCATTCCAAAACTCTAGAATGTTAAAGTAACATAGTTGTTACATTTTGATTTTCTATTCTATTTCAAATGGGGATACACATAATCATTTCATTGTAATACTCTCCCTAATGCCTTATTCAATCTTTCGTTCTTTTGAAAATTATTGTTACAACTAAAATATTTCTTTAGAATAGTAAATACATGAAGTCAACTATTGTCATACAATTTATGTTTTAAATTCAAAATTTGAGATGTACTTTTTCTGTATTCCTTCTTTCTCTGGAGAAAGTCTACATTTCTTGAAATTCAAGAGAGGTGTTTAAAACCCCAGGTAAAGAAAATGATTCCATTTAAATAGACTCTTATTCTGCTTCACTAAATATAATTAAAGTGAAAGAGGAAACTTTTAGAATGTGGGCTTTTAGTATTCTGATCATTAACCATTGAATAAACTGAGTACTGATTGCAAACATGTCTTATCTAATATTGTTAACTGGTTAAAAAAAAAGCTTTAAATAAATAAAAAATTTGAATAAATAAAACCACAAGGGGATTAATGTTACTCAAATATTAAAAGGATTTGTGATTTCATTTCCACATTAGGAAGGTTCTCAACCTTCCCAGCGACCCCTTAATGCTGGTATGTGGACATTATCTGCATGTGGGCTAACCCACCTGGAGACCAATAGAGGATTGGTCTCATTTCCTAAGACCATCAGAAATATGTGTTTTCTGATGGTCTTAGGTGACCCCTGTGATACCGTTTGACCCCCAAAGTGGTCGCAACCCACAGGTTGAGAACGGCTGATCTAGCACAATATCTGGTATGCAGTAGTTGTTTGATGAATGTTTCTTGAATCAAATTTATTAGCATGGGAAACTGCTTCTCTGGAAATTCACTCCACCCACACAGATCCAAAGCATACAGCCAATGACTGAGAACAGAGACTGTATTATATCGTACAGTGCCTAGCACATGACAGGCACTTAATAAATATTTACTAAGACTTGGTAAAAACAACAACAAAAAAAAAACTTAAGGATATACTCAATGCACATAACAGTTAAGTGACACTTGCCCAGAGTCACTGACTATGTAATGGTAGGGGAATTTGAAGATCTTCCTTGCCCCTAATAAGCCTAAGAGAATATGAGAACCCTCCCTGCTTTGAAAATATTCTCTGCCCCCAATAGGCTAAATGTGGTCACATGGTGCCTGTAATGGGAGGAGTTTGCTGAAGGGTGGAGCAGAGCCCACAGGAGAAGCTTGCTTCAGGTTAGCTTTTTTTTTTTTTTTTCAGGAAGACCCATACCTTGTTACTTTGTAATTAGGCACTGGGTCACAAGGGCTTCAATGTTCTCAGACCCTGGAGAAGGCTATATATATACGACCTGAGGCGAGGTTTTGCTTTGGAGCTCACTCATGGGAAGAGTTGTGTGATTTGGCCAGATGAGAGTCTGGGCAGTCATAGAGCACCCCAGGCTTTGAAAACCCAGATGTTGGTGCTTCTCTGTCTGGTAACTAACATTCTATGTGATGATCAGACAGCTAGAGGTCCTGTCTTTTGGTCTGTTGAATTGTGTTATTTTCTCTGTATTTTTGTCTGCTTGTAATTTCTGTTTGTATTCACTGAAGTTCAGCGTGCTCACTTTTTCCCCTGAACTAGGTAAATGACATGTTTGATTAAAGTAAGATTGTTAACCCATTTTGAGCTGCTTTGCTTTAGTAAAGTAGATCAAAGAACCTGCGCTAGTAGCCATCCTGAGTATGCTAGGGTGCTTGCTGCTACACTGAGCTAGTAACTGTGACAGGTGGGATTTGAACCCTGGTCTTCCTGACTCAAAGCCTAGCACTATATATTGCATTATGCCTAGGATTATTATAATATTATAAATGGAATATATGTTAATTGAGTTGAATTAAGCAGCCAAAATTTAGATCACAAAAGTATAATAATGCTGGTCTTTCCAAAGAAAAGAATGGGTTACTAACAACAGGAAGTCAGAGTCCCCAGAGGCTTCTTACAACAGAATAAGAGAGGCAGAATGGTATATAGCTTTTAAAAAAAAATAAAACAGATTTATGGTGAGAGAACCTGGATTCGGATTCTATCTCTGCTACTTATTAGCTATGGGACCTTACTCAATTCTCTCATCTATAAGATGAGAGAATTCTAAGGTTCTTTCCAATTCTTAATCTATGAACATAAGACCTTAGAAATCATGTCGTCCAATTCCTTCATTTTACAAATGAGAAAACTGACACCAAAGGCTGACATGGGGGATGGAGGGGATAAGAGGCTACAAAACACTGGATAGAGTAGGGTAAGAAGCAGGGACTTGAGATTCTTGCCTTAAGGAATCAATTTATAGATTCCCTGAAGGGCATCACCAACAAGGCTATCTGTCTGTACAATGAAAAGGTAGTGCTAGAAAACTTCTCAAGTGCCCTTCCTCAAATCCTATGATCTCCTTTAAGAAACAGAGCAGGAGGGGGTGGCTAGGTGGTACGTAAATAGCACACCAGCCCTGGAGTCAGGAGGACCTGGGTTCAAATCCAGCCTCAGACACTTAACACAAAAACTAGCCACGTAGCCTTGGACAAGCCACTTAAACCCATTGCCCTACCTTTCCCCCCTCCAAAAAAAGCAAGAAGAAAGAAATAGATCAGTAGAAAACTACTATGTCCTAGTGTAATTTTATGAAAGCTATGCTTCATAATAAAAAAAGCTCACATAAAGCTATGCTTGTATGTGAGAGCCAGTATGGCAACATCAATAAGGAGTTAGCTGACCTGGGATCTGGGAAGACCTGTGTTCAAGTTTGCCCTCAGTCATATACTGGCATTCTCAGTGCCCTAAGCATTTCTCTAAGAAAGCATAATTGAATAGGTGAGATAATAAAGAATAAACTATCATTCTGTGACCTTATACCTATAACAACTGTATTTCCCAAAGCCCACAAAGGAAACTGTCAAAATAAATTTAAAACCTCTATCAGAAAGATGCCATGCCATTGACACTGGATATAAACACTGAGAAAGGCCAAGAAGAGAGAGGCTAGATGGGTGGATTGAGGCAAAGTGACCACTTTTTCCTAGTTGTTTAAAGGAGTTATCACAAAGGAGTCATAATCTGAAAAAACTTTCATTATTAGAAGGGAAAACTGGATAGTGGAACATGAGAAAAGGTCAGGGATAAAATGATTAAGTAGAAAAGGTGTTGGGAAATTTTCCGGCATGATACAGAGAGGTGATCCCAGGGTATAAGATGTAAGAAAAGGTGATCATTTTCTTTCTGATAAAAGTAACCAAATCATAGGTTAAGTGTTTTTGTCCTTGATGAGGCAAATTAGAGCTGCTCAGGTCCTCATCTTATAAATGAGGACGCTGAGGACCAAAGATTTACCCACACTTACTTACCACACTTACCCACACTCAGAGCCATGATTCAAATCCAGATCTGACTCCAAGTCCTTTTTCTTTTATTAGACTATAATATTACTGCTGCTCTGGCCCAGTAAAGACAGCAAGAAGGCCTCATCTTCAAAACAGCTGTCTATCAGTGAGTCAATAAATCATGTCTTTACTCTCCCATCTTCCATTTCATCTCTGTTCCTCTCATTTCTGGTGCCCATTGTACCCTATTGGTACACTCCTGAATCCCCAGGTATCTATGCTGTATCTCATTTCTGCAAGGCCTTGATCTCGGTCAATCTATTAAATTAATCCCCAAAGTATTTGAGACTCAATCAACTAAGAAACATTTATTATAAACATTTATGAGGTACCTACTATGTTCCAGGCACTGTGCTAAACACTGGGAATACAAAAAGAAGCAAGATGCCCCTTGTCCTCAAGGAGCTGGCAATCTAATGAGACTCAAAGAAATAAGTGCATAATTGTGGAATCAGACAAGAGGTAGGAGGATTTTTTTTTGGCAGACTTTATGGTACTCTGCCAAACAAAACATCTGGATGGCAGTTTGAGAGGCAGCTAAGAATGGTGGACTAGAAATTAAGAAGCCTTAAATTCAAGTCTAAGTACTTCCCAAATAACAAAGTGGTCTTATGTAAATCATTTCACTACTAAGCTGGGCTCTTGTCTGTAGAAAGAGAACAGAGTCTCTTTTTTTCCTGGATTTTTTTTTTCTAAAATACATAAGCATTTTATTTCCTCTCACCACCTCACCATTACCCCCATTGGGAAGAAAAAAAAAAAGAAAACCCTTTTTTAAAAAGACTCATCATCAAGGAAGACCAGTTTCTGCCTTGACTGTGAATAAAAATGTATGTCTCATTCTGCATCTTGAATCCCTCACCTCTCTGTGAGGAGATGGACAGTATGCTTTATCATTAGTCCTCTGGAATCACAAATGATCATTACATTGATCAAAGTTCTTAAGTTTTTCAAACTAATTTATCTTTTCAATCTTGGAACATTATATAATCATTTCATTCTGCCTCAATTCCAACAAGTCTTCCCAGATTGCCCTTTTCTTATGGCACAATAGCATTTCATTTTTGGAATATATGATAATTCAGCTATTCCCCAAAATGACAGATACTGCCACTTAGGTTCCAATTCTTTGTCCCCACAAAAAGAGCTGCTTTAAATATTTTTGTCTTTATGGATCCTTGTCTTCATACTTTGATCTCTTTGGGATATAGCAAACAATATTTGCTGTAAGATTTTGTACCATAGTGACTTTTGGAACATGGTTCCATATTGCTTTCCAGAATGGCTATACCAAGTCACAGCTTCCCCAACAGTACATCCATGTGCCTATTTTCCTGAACCCTCTCCAACATTTATTATTTTCCTTTTTTGTTGTCTATGACAATCTAATAGTGTGACATAGAACCTCAATGTTATTTTATCTTGCATTTCTCGTAATTGGGAGTATTTTTTTTCATGTGGCTATAGATAGCTTAGATTTCTTCCTCAGAAAACCTTTGACTACATTAAATGGGGAATGGATCTAATTCTTAAAAATGTACATCAATTTCATATGTATCTTGCAACTGAGACATTTGGCAGAGAAACCTGAGGTAAAGATTTTTTTTCCTCAGTTACTGATTTTATATTATTCTTATGGAATCATGCTACACTTTAGTATTCGTGTTCTTTCCTATTCTTGTTTCCTCTTCTGTTCATGTCTTTAAAATCCAAGTTAGTAAGTGAGGTAGGTGAGATGTCTTTATATCCCACCTTGGTCTCTTTAGACAAGTACTCCTTTTCCTCCTCATAGGAATTGTGTACCTTTTGTAAGTGGAATATGAGTTTTGAGAGGTTTCCCATCCCTTCTGGACTGACTTTCCCTGCAGAATTTTAGGCCACAAGGGTCTACTGAATCTTTTGGAGTCTACTCTCTCAAAAGTTAGCTCTCCAATGACACTGGCTTCCTTGCTGTTCTTCAAACAAGACATTTCATCTACCAACTCCATGCATTTTCACTGCCTGTTCCCCAAGCCTGAAATTCTTTTCCTCCTCATCCTTGTCTGCAAGTCCTAGCTAAAAAAACCTACCTTCTACAAAGAGACTTTTCAGATTTCACTTAAAACTGGTGCCTTCGCCCTCTGTGATTATCTTCAATTTACCATTTATGCATCTTGTTTGTGCATACTTGCTTGCGTATTGTTTCCCTTTTAAACTGCAAGATTTTTGAGAACAAGGACCTTTTTTGCCTCTTTTAATATCCCCTGGATTAGCACAGTGCGTGGCACATAGCGGGGACTTCATAAATGGACTTGACTGGCTTGTCTTAAAGTACTCTGACTTATCTGTGTCTTTCCTAGTATCTAGAACAGTGCTCTCCACCAACACTCAAACATTTGCTGTTGTTGTTATATTGTTGTTTTTGATCAAAGATGGCAAGCCTGAAACAGAAACAAGATGGGAGGTATAGCCTCAACTATCAGCTGAGAATCAGAACCAGTAGGACTCCAGAACAGATAGACCAGGTCTTAGGGATGGAGGTAGGGGTAAGGGGAGATGGAGAAAAACAAAGAAGGAGAAGGGAATGAAGTAGAAAGGATGCTTACTATCAGGACTCTAGTGAAGTCTAGTCTTCTTTTTCTTTATCCCTAGGCCTAGCTGTCTCCTGCTAAGGTAAGGCAGAGGGCATTTGTTTTCACCTGGTTTTCCAAAAAGAGCTTACTGACTGGCTACAACACACAATTGTGCCGAACTGCATATGCGCAGCTTGGCCACTCCATCACTGGCACTTTTCATGGGGCGCCCTTGTCAACCAGAGCAGAGGAACAGTATCACAATACCTTATTATCTCTGATTCTCCAGAGACCTTGCCAATATTGCTCATTTCTACCTATCTGCTCCCAGCTCGAATAAGAGCTCTGCATGTTGTTTTCTGTTGTTTGTCTCATCATTCCTCCTTCCATTTTATGTATCCTTGTAAAAAATAAGATGACAATTCTGAGGCCAGGCATTTGAACATTTCTGGCAGGGAATCCCGCCCTCGGCAAGCACACTTGATGATCATACAGTACATGGTCCCTTCACTCATCCCCATCTGTTGGACTGGCAGTGTGCCCACTCACAAGCTGATTGAATTGTTTCACTAGGACACAGGTGCCAGGCTATAACATGTTTAAATGAGCAGCCTGAGGAACATTGCAAAATGTCCTGTATCCCTTCAGGAAGTCTCTTCCCCATGACAGCTTTAAAGAAGCACTACTCCATGGCTTCTGAAGCTTGATTACAATGAGGGACACTTGTGTGCCAAAGATAACATTTGAAGAACCAAACCCCAAGAGGCACACTGTCCTAGAAAAACAGTGGCAATGCTAGCTAGAGCCATCCTCTCCAGCCTCCTCAGGGCCTTCCTCCATTAGTTATCTTCTGTTTCTCTCTTCTATCTCCAATCTTTCTATCCCAGGTGGGGTGAGATTGGATGAAGACTTTATCTGAGGTTAAGAGCATAGAAAGGCTGTGATCTTATTGAGAACATGGGAAATTATTCAAATATTATCATGTGAACCCATGAAAAACAATGAAATCACAACAAAACACAAAGGAAGAAAAGATATAATTTGTGACTGAGGTTTGTACTCTGCTCCCCTAAAGCTTTGAGCTGTCATTCTGGCCCAGTCAGAATCAGTCACTTCTCCTTGGGGAGAAGCCTGAGCAGGCAAAGCCAAATCCAACAAGGATGAAGCCATAGCAGTAACAGAAATAGGAAAGTTACTACACTGATTCTCAAATCAATGCGGCATCATTTCCACTGAAAAACCAAGTAATGATTTTCTTCAGGGAGACCAACACTAGTCAGAATGTACAATATAAAAGCATCAAGTAACAAAAGGTAGTGATGAACAAAAGGCTATGATTATTCCTGGGACCAAAGTTCACCAGCCCCTTTCAGTCTTTGCCACCTAATCCAGTCCCTGTGATTTGCATACACAAGACAAATGATAGGCAGGTCAGAAGCCATCTCTCAGCCACAGCTTCACCCAGTTTGCAATTTGCTAAAAATAGAAACCTTGGGTATATTTAGCAAGAACTGGGGATTTATAATGAGAACCACAAGGGATTACTGACCATTGCTCAGATGTGTTTCAGTACAGTGGTGCAAGAGAAACAGAGCTGGTCAAAAAAGTAGACAATCTTACTATCAGGCATTTGTTGGCTCCCTGGCTAGAAGGTGTGGCTCATAGCCCTTGGTTATGAACCAAGATCTGTAACTCTCTATGGCACAGAGAAGTTTACTAGCCACCACATCTCCAACAGATGGTTACAGAGAGCAGAAGATACCCCCGAAGAAACTGAAGACCAATAAAAAGTAACAAAGAGTGGCTCAGTAATGGTGAGACCATCAAAGATACCCAGAAGAGGAAAAAAAAAACTCCACACCAAAGAAAGATAATATAATGCCCTGCAAAAAGCAGTAGAGAACAATGCAAAACCTTATTAAAAGATATTACTGACTCTATAGAATTGTAACCAAGAACTGAATTGCACTGGCAAGCACTGGCTATTTTGTGTATGCTATTCTGGTCCCTTTTGTGCGTACAATGCACACATTTGACCTGGATACACAAGTTCCTAGTGTGTGTGCCCCTCTGTTCATGTTCCCTGGTCACGTATGTCCTCTGTGTGTGTGTTCCCCACATCTGTGGTATAGAAACCTATGGGAGAGCACATATCATGTGTATGTGGGAGACTCGTCACTTAATTTGCCATGCTGTTTGAATGAATTGTTTTGCTTTGAACTAAATGTGTCCTTTCCTTGGCTAGTAAAAGAAAAAGCATCAGTAAGGGTTCATGAATTTGGTTTTTGTGAGGGTGTTGACCTAAAGAGTTCCTTGGACCTGGGACGGTTTCCTGGGGACTTACAAATGAAGAGAAAACTTAAGTAATGCACTTCTCTCCACACATTTTTACAGAAAGAGTACCCTGGCTCTTGTGGACCATCTTGGTTCACTTTTTTCTTTCAGGAAGTTTAGTTTTTCTTAGTTTTAGTTTTTCTTTAGTTTTCTCTCTTAGAAGAGGTCATTTAGTCCAATACTTCTTAAACTGTGCGTCACAACCCCATATGGGGTCACAAAAAATCTGGCAGCAGTAAGAGGTTTCTGAACACTCAATGACCAAAAAATAATTAAAAATCAAACACCTAATGAATCCAAGGTGTTTCTGGCAGTGCTTGCCCGTGCTGCAACTCGAAATTTCACTGCAGTCTTGGTTCTGAAAACAAAGCATGTACACTTTGCACTACACATGCCCTCAGGTCATACAACACCAACAACACAAAGGAGTTGAGAGTAGAAAAAGTTTTAAGAATTCCTGATAGTCAAAAACCTAATCTGCACATAATATGTTTTCCAAGGATTTAAGAGTACTTATGAGAATGATACAATAATGAGAAAAGTGCAATTACTCTGAGCTCAGAGAACCTGAGTTCAAATCCCTCCTCTGGTGCCTACTGTCTACATGATCTTCGACAAGACCTTCACAGTCTTAGCTTTCTTATCTGTGAAATGAGGGTGTTGGACTAGAAGTCACCTAAGATTCCTTCTAGCTCTAAGTCTATGAACCTAAGACTAAATGACCTATTCTCTTATTTAGAGTTGTACTGATAGTCATCAATTAATACCTGACATCAACATGACATATGAATTTCCAAGTAGCTGGGAGTGAGACGTAAACATGTCCCTATTGTTACCAAATCCCTTTCCATGGAAGAGAAAAAACAGATCATTTGTCTTGAGGACATGACCAAGGTCAAAAGCCTAGATGACAGAGATACCATAATTGATCTATCAGCACTGATAGCCCCTTCCAGAGACATAAACTCCAAATCTTGGACAAGTAGTGATATAGCCATGGTATTAGAGATGCCTGTGCAGAGGGAAAGAAAGACACACATCCTTCTGCTACTTTCCAGTGGGTTGGCAAATGACTGGAGCCAAAAAAACACCCACAGGAGGGAAAGATAGGGTTGCCCCAGACCAGTGATGGGGAACTTTGGCCTGGAGGACACATGTGAATCTTTAGGTCCTCAAGTGCCACCCTTTGACTAAATCCAAGCTTCACAGAATAAATCCCCTTAATAAAAGGATTTGTTCTATAAAACTTGGCCTCGGCCAAAAGGCTGCACCCAAGGACCTAGAAGGCCACATATGGCCTCAAGGGTGGAGGTTCTCCACCCCTGCCCCAGACCCTCTACCCTTACAGAGAGCAGAAGATAGCCCTGAAGAAACTGAAGACCAAATGTTATCCTGGGGCAGTCTGGCTCCTGGCTAATCTAATTCAACCTAAATATGACAGAATCCCAAATATATCACTTCAAAATGTACAAAGTGCTTTCCATGTAATCCTTCCAACAATACTGTGAGGTCAGTGATATTATTATTTCCAGGTTATAGATGAGGATGCTGAGACTGAGAGGTTGACTGCCTTGTTCAAAGTCACATATGTGTTGGAGGCTGGATTCATGCACAGATCTTCCTTCTTATACTATACTATTTAGATGTAAGTACTGTTTTCCAAGGGCTTAACTTTACAGTATTCCCTATTCTGGGGCATCACCAACAGCTAGCAGGTATGATATAAGGAAAAAGGGAATTCACAAACCTGGTGAATTAGTTACCTCCACAGGCCCTCCTTCAGACCATCAAAGTCACATCCCCTCGGGCCCTTCTTAGTCTAAATTTAGCCAATGGTGCATATCATCTCAATAGAACAATCCCCTACAAGAAAAAAGCCCAGCAAATGATGCTGATGGCTTTTGTCCTCACCCTGGCTCTATGTCTTCCTTTCTAGAAAAAAATGTGTCCTGTCTTCATTTGGGAAGATTTAGAGTAGAAACAAGGGCCTTCCCACCTCCCTTTTCCCTCCTAAATATCTCCACCAAATGTCTAATACAACACCTGGAATCTTTACCTGTTCAATCACTTCTGGGAGTTGACACGGTCTCCAGGAGGTGCCATTAAGGATATGTAACCAAGGAAGACTAGCTGACACCTAAGAAAGTCGGAGCATGTACCAGATGGAATGAGATCTAGGACAAACAACTTTCGCTGGTGGAAGCAAGAAAATCTA
>CM053593.1:261574626-261590042 GCA_028646575.1 Pseudocheirus occidentalis
AAGGAAGGAAGGAAGGAAGGAAGGAAGGAAGGAAGGAAGGAAGGAAGGAAGAAAAAAAGAGGAATTCAGAGAACCGTGGGTAGACCTGTATGAAATGATACAAGATAAAGAAGAGAGAACCAAGAAAACAAGAAACAGAATGACTATATGTAAATGAACTGATTCATATAAATGAAAAGAACACTAAAAGAAAGTTAAGCTCTGAGAAATCATAAGGACCAATCTTGATCCTAAAGACATTGTGAATTGTACCTCTCTCGGAAGGGACCTCAGATGCCAACTTTTTCAACCTTCTCATTTCTGGTCAGCAAGCATTTCTCTTAGCAACAAATAATAGAGAGCCTACAGGAAGCAATGGCTCTGAAGGTAAATAGAGTAGACCATGGGCATGAGATGTTGCATGTACTATCAGATCTAGCTGATATCTAGATCTATCTGACTTGTAGGAGGAGGAGGAAGGTAACATCTCAATTTCACTATAATTTGTAAGCAAAAGGCATTAATGAAACTTACTTTTTAAATGAATACCAAGAATGTTGGGGAATTATTATGTTTAATAATTCATGTTTGGTGGGGGAGAGGAGCAGGAATTGTTTAATTTTATTTATATCTTAAATACATGAACCATCTTCTTATGTTTACCACAAAAGTTTTACTATTTGAAATGCTAGAAGAAGTTACCCTATTAAATGCAATATGAAGACTACCAAACAACTTTCATTATACTACAAAGTTCTGTGATACCTGAATTCTCTGTTACTTAGAGCAATGTTTCCCAAAATGGGACTTTGGAATTCCTAGAATTAAGACTACTTTAGTCTGAATTAGTAGCTATGGATAAAGATTAAGAAACTAGAGAGATTTCACCCCCAAAAAAATGACTAGATTCCAAAGAAATCCTGGAAAAAGGAATTGTGGAACTCCCAACGAAAACTGGAAATCAAGATGCATCAGACCCGTGTGTCCTAAACAGCCCCATCTTCTCTCTGTAGGCTTTGAATAGGTTATTTTATATGGCATTTAGTAGACATTCAATAAATATTTGTTGATTATTTAATGTCAGTTATTTGCATTTTTGCTTCTTTGTCTATATCAATTGCACTTGTATAGAGTAAGGATAAAGAGCAAATCAGATTCAGTGGGCAATTAACTGTGAGTACTTTTCTTTAGATGAACACGCATTTTACTTTCTCAGCACATGTAATGCCACAGTTTCCTAAAGATACAAGTAGAGCATACTGACTTTTTTCCTTTGGAATCTCCATTTTGAGAGGATCAATGACAGGACAGGGTGATGTCTTGACTCCCACAGGAACTGGATTTAAGTGAGGCAGAGTCACACAAAGTCATCAACCTCATTCTTTCTTCCAGAGTCATCAAAGTCCAGTGGCAAGACAAAGGCCAGGATGACTGATGATGGCTCAGGATGCAGAGGGTTACCTTGGCATCTCTGATGTCTGGCCAAGCTCTAAGCGCTCCCCAGTGCCTGCTTCAGCTGCCTTCATAGCTAATGGAACAAACTGTTTTCACCCACCCATTCCACCAAGGGAAGTCTTCACATACTTGGGGCAGACATCCCCCTAACACACTAAAAGGTTTGAGGTAGATTCTCAACCTCCTTTGGCCCATCTGCCTAGACAGTTTTACCAGGGTGTGACCACTGTACATGTTATAACTTCTTGGAGCCACAGGTAGAAGTTGGGTGAAGGTGCAAATCAAAGGCAGATGAGCAGCCCTGAAAAGAGCTCGGCAAGCCCTTATACCAGAGGTGCTCATCCTCCCTGAATACCCAACACACCCCTCTAGTTATGATTTGGAATCAAAGCACCGGGGCTTTTTGCCTGTGTGATCCTGGACAAATTACCTGATCTCTCTGGGCCTTAGTTTCCTCGCCTATAAAATAAGGAAGGTGGATTAAACTATCACTGACATCCCTCCCAGTTCTAAATCTGTGGTTCTAAGGAAGATGGATGGTGCGATGAATAGTGCACAAGACACAAGACCAGTAGTCAAGAATAGATGAGTTTAAATCCAGCCTCAGACATTTAATAGCTGTGTGACTTGTTACACTGCCTCTGTCTGCCTCAGTTTCTCCCATTGTAAAAGGGGAGTTAAACTAATAACACCTCCCACTCGAGATTGTTGTGAAGATAAGATCAGATAGTATTTGTTAAATGCTTAGCATAGTGTCTGGCTCATGGTAGTGCTTTAAATACTTGTTTCCTTCCTTCATCTTTTAACATTTATCTCATTAGGCCGACTGCATAATGACCCTTCCCCAGAAAGACCTTAGAATGATACCCAGTGTAGGAAGAGTTCACTTCCCTTACTTCTTCCTGGTTTTTCTGACCCATCCAACCTGGCTATTTAGACACAATTGGGACATTAGCATTGGCTCAGTAAAGAAGCTTCTCGTTTGATGCTGAAAACCTGCATGGTCTGGGGTGACCAGGTGGCACAGTGAACTTGGTCCAGAGCACCAGCCCTGGAGTCAGGAGGTCCTGAGTTCAAATCCAGCCTCAGACACTTAACACACACACACATACACACAAACACACACACACACACACAAACTAGCCATGTGACCTTAGGCAAGTCACTTAACCCCAACTGCCCTGCCCTCCCTCCCCCTAAAATAAGGCAAAAGAAAAAAAACAACCCTGCGTGGTCAACATACAATTTCCACACAAACTACAATTCATCACTGACTGGAAAGATACCATTATTTAGAGAGTTCATTCTCTCTCTGGAGACTAAAATTAAATTCTTCATATTCCATTAAATACAGGCACTTTTCCTCCTAGTTGATGCCATCTCAAGGAATTAATTGTTCTGTATATCAAAATAAAATAATGGCTAAAACATAGCATTTTATAAGAAATTTAAGGCAGACAACTTAATCATAGTCAACATTATAGTTTAATTTCATGAAGAATATTTTTAAATTCCATAAATATGCCAGAACCACTATCATTCTGTCTTTCAGCAGTCAAAACAATAACTTCTAAAAATCTCTTCTTTTTGACGCCTCTATAAACAATTAGCATCTCTTTGTTAAGCACTAATTGCTCCTAGGACACAGCTGTGTCACCACAGTGCTCAAGAAGGATAGCCCAAGAGCTGAGGTGTTCATTAATTTTTTTTTAAATACCATAGCAAACAGAGAAAATGGGAATTACAAGGATACTACCTCCCAACTACATATTCTACATATTTCTTCTAGATAGCCATATGGACTTTTCTAAAGCTAAAAACTTTGCAAATGTTTATACTGATAGAAATGAACTATAGATCAGCTCATTTCCTCAGTGTGGCAGTGAGTGAAGCATAGATCTAGAGAACAGAACACAGCTGGGTGTAAGAGCTGCCTAACACAAACATTTTGTGGAACCTTAAATAAGTTGTCTTTTTAATGCTTTATCTTTTCCATGGGTAAGACCAAGAAAAAGGTATTTATCTCCAAGAAACATTCACAAAATACCACATATCTTCTGGAGAAAGGCATGACCAAGAGTGTTAAGACATCTATATCCTTTACAGTGGTGCAGTGTGGCTGAGACATTATGACCACTTTACTAGGAAAACTCCAAAGTATGTTTCACAAAGCTCTTTCCACAGTTTAAGTTTGCAGTTATAGGAAAAGGGCAGAAATGCATAGCAAAGGATTCAAGACATCAGTAAATTAAATACTAACACTATCCAATGCAATATTTATTTCAAATACTACAAGAAGCCTTGATTTCACCTATATGGAGACCCCCTCTGGTTACATATATTTCAACTTTTTACAATTTAATGGATGACATTCATGACTTGTTGCCCAAAAAATTCATCAGTTGGTGGTTATTTCTGTTGATGTGGCTTGTTGAATGAATGAATGAATGAATGAATGAATGAATGAATATATTTGAGTCTTTCTTAATAACAGCTACTATAAATATATATATATATATATATATATATATATATATAACAGGACTATATTTGAACATGTTCTAGCTCAGTAGGATTTGTAAGAACTTTTAAGTCCCCTGGCATAATACTCAAGAACCCAAAATCAACTCTATACCTACTGAGACACCAGAGTAGGACTTCAATGGAGGTATTCAATGAATTAAGGCACTGAAATACCCTGAAAACAACAACAACTTAAATAAGTCCTGACTAAATATCCTCAAATTGTCTTTCTCTAACACTGAACTGGAAGCACTATCTGGGTGCTCAAAACAATTGTACAACAAAGCCCTGTTTTTAGTTAATTTAATTATTTCAATGATCATCATGAAAGTTTTTTCAATAGTCATATTTTTTTTTGCTTTTTGGAGGGCAGTTGGGGTTAAGTGACTTGCCCAAGGTCACACGGCTAGTTTTTGTGTTAAGTATCTGAGGCCGGATTTGAACTCAGGTCCACCTGACTCCAGGGCCGGTGCTCTATTCACTGTGCCACCTAGCCACCCCAATAGTCGTATTTTCATTGTTGTGTGTGCACAGTTTCCTTAGCAGGAACATCCCAGACCAATAAAATCACAGATCTAGTCCCTTCAAAATCTGAATTGTTGTATACTAATCAGTGTCACTTTATTAGAGACCTAATAAGAATTATCTCAGAATTCTCTTGGACAATTAGCCCATTAAAGGATACCTGAAAGAATGAATGCAAGTGGAAAAAGATAAAATCATCCTCTATAACTAAGGTGATTATATGGGATCATAATTTTAAAGCTGGAAATACCCTAGAGATGCTCTTTAGTCTCATTTTTACAGATGAGGAAACTGAGGCCCAAAGAGCTAGGGCAATTTGCTAAAGATGACACAGATTATAAGTGACAGAACCAGAACTGGAATCCGTATTCTGTGGTTCTGAATTCAGAAAATTTTCTACAATCCCACCTCAACTCTTCCTCTTTGGGTTTTTGCTAAAACATTAGAAAAAAAGAAAAAAATTATCAGGCACATTGAGTAAAAGAAATAAAATACAAGATCTCCAATATGACCAAGCTTATCATTTCTTACCATCTTACCAAGAGCCCTGGGAATAGTGACATTAAATGACATTCTAGAAAGGTCATTAACATCTGCTTTGCTGCAACATGCTAAAGACCATGGGAATTTTCCAACTGATTTGCAAGTGAAACCTTATATATGTTCTGTCTACACCACCAGAATGTAAGCTCTTTGAGAGCAGGGACTCTTAATTTTCTATTTGTGTCCCCAGAGCCCAATATAGTGCTTTCAACAGAGTAGGGGCTTAATAAATGTTTCATTCATTCATCTTCCTAAAGACAGGAGACACTAACTTTGACAGTGAATTGTTAGGTGACCTTACATGAGCCCCTTCATTTCTCTGAGCAGCATTTTCTAATGACTATACAGTGAATGTGCCTAGGCACTCTCCTATATCTAGGTGTAAAATTTCCTATGTGAAGCATAAAAGTCCTCATTCCCCCCCATTCATTAGGACCTTCTTCCAACATTGATCATGTCTCTCCTCAATAGATAAACAGATGAATGAACAAACAGAAAGATAAATAAATGAATAAATAATTTGAATAGTGGGCATCAGATATACCACCTAACTCAGCAAAATGCCCTTTCAGAACTTCTTGTCAATTAAATTTGCTGATGTTGCATTGGCCCTTGGGTTCATAGTTAAAGTTTTTGCTTCTGGTAATTTAGAGACATGACATTAAAGTTATTCATGCCACAAAAATTTTGACAGCCCACAAAATATTCACTAACTCCTTCTAATGCCCTAAAAATGATGCATCAAAAGACAGTGAGCACCAGTGTCCTGAGGACAAGACTGGGCCACTCCAGAGGGTAACTGGACATCCATCTGGTGGCCCACAGGGCAAAATGCTCTATTCTGGGGATGGGAAGGAACCAACAGCAGTGGCTACCTACAGTAACTCTACCCTTTAGCTCGATATCTTGGCAATGGGCTTACCCTGCTTTGTGGAGAGCCTAATAGTGTCTGAAGAAGAATAAGACTTTCGTCCTGGGTCTTAATTCCAACTTTAATTAGAATCTTTTTCCAAAGAATAATTTCCTTTAAGCATGGCTTGATTTCTCTGGGAAGGTCTGTGGGACTGCTTAACTAGATGGCTTTTGAAGAATAAAGAAGTTTCATAAATTTTACAGTACATGTTCCCATCCAGTAACTCAAATTATTTATGGCTTCAATGAATCTGATAATGTTGGCCAGGGGTTTCCTGACCTCATTCTGGCAATGTGCTTGAGGCATCTCAGAACTCATAGGGAATAGATGTGGGAATCATACATTGCTTTGGCCACACGCAAGACAGCCAGCAGCCAGCATGAACCCCTCTGTGTACCATCTGCATTACAAGAGACAAGCCCAGGAAGCCTAATGCCATGTGTAGCCACAAATTGTAAAATCTAGCCCCCAGTGATTGACCTGTAAGTGGAGGCGGCAATTTTATTCCCTACTCAGACTTCTGCCGATCCACTGCAAAAGTGTTAGGCAGAAATAAGATAGGAATTATAATCACAAGTGGTTTGTTCTAGCTGATTCCAATTGTTCTAGGCACCTAAACAAATCACAGCATTCTTTCATCTCTCCCTGTCCTATCCCTTTGGCAGTAAGATACAAAATGGGCCTTTTTTCATTGGCAATTTCTTTGCCACCTTGAATGAGGCTACGTGTCCAGGGACCACCAACCTTGCTGACAGCTCACTTTCCACGATGGTCTCCTGAAGGCAGATATATTGACCAAGCTGGCTGTTATCAGTCTTTATCCAAATCACTGAAGCCCATCAGTCCAACCTGTACCTTCTATCAATAGACCCTTTCTCACACAGCTATGAGGAAATGTTATGCCTTTAGGACTACAAAAGTTTCCACTTTTTTCTTCTCAGTATAACCCCCTGCTTCTAGTCATGTTCATCCATTCTCAATTTTATTTGTCAATAGGCCAAAAAATTCTTAATAAATTGCCTCAACAAGTAGGGTCACTCTATCACCAGCCTGAAACAACAAGATGCCCCACACTTGAGCTTTTATTGATTCCTATTTGTATTCACCCTCTGACATTCAGAATGTCCTTGTTCAAGGGGCAGCTAGGTGGCGCAGTGAATAGAGCACCGGCCCTGGAGTCAGCAGGACCTGAGTTCAAATCTGACCCCAGACACTTAACACTTACTAGCCCTCAGACCGTGGGCAAATCACTTAATTCCAATTGCCCTGCCCTCCCCCCTCAAAAAAAAAAAAGAAATCTCTCTTCTCAAATTTCTCATAATATATCAATTGAACCTCTCCTTTGCAATTATCATATTCCCTTACATTATATTTATTTGTACATATCTTCTGCCCTATCTCTCCATCAGCATATGATGAGAATAGTGTCTGTATTGTAGTTATCTTCATATTCCCAGTATTTAACCTTGTCTTACATAAAGTAGTTGATAAATGTTTGTTGAATCAAATAATATTGCATGACTCTTACTCCTTCTACCTCCTATTGGCATAGCTCCCTAATTTGTAATCCTCAATTTTCTCACATGTAAAAGGAAGGGGCCAAACTAGATAAGTCCTAATTTACCTTTTAGATCTAAATCTCTATGCTGTCATTGGTGCTACTTGAGATTGTAATCTATAACTGTCATGGAAGTCAACAGTATAAATACAAAGTGCCAGGGGCAACATCTACAACAGCAAAGAAGGGCTTTTACTTAGTTGAGATGTGGATGCCACAGCTGCAAGCAAACTATTCTGTATCCAAAAGGGATATCCAGTTCACTTGATGACAAGTAGAATAGCAGTAGAATTAGTCAAGTTTTTGGTTGCTCCATTACACATACCTGCATATTATAGGCTGGTATAAGAGTAAGTTTCATTTTTATCTGGAAGACCTTTAAAAGGGGTCTCTCACCCATATGTACAAAAATATTTATTGCAGCTCTCTTTGTGGTGGCAAAAAAACTGGAAATTAAGGGGATGCCCATCAATTGGGGAATGGCTAAACAAGTTGTGGTATATGAATGTAATGGAATATTACTGTCATAAGAAATGGGGAGGAGGAGCAGCTAGGTGGCACTGTGAATAGAGCACCAGCCCTGGAGTCAGGAGGACCCAAGGTCAAATCCAGCCTGAGACACTTGACACATTTACTAGCCGTGTGACTTTGGGCAAGTCACTTAACCCCAACTGCCCTCCAAAAGCAAAAAAAAAAAAAAGAAAGAAAGAAAAAGAAATGGGGAGAAGCTGGAGAGGCTTATACAAACTGATGCTAAGTGAGAAAAGCAGAACCAGGAAAAACTTGTACACAATCACAGACACATTGTATGTGTGACGACCAACTTTGATAAACTGGACTCTTCTCAGCAATGCACAGTTAAAAGACAGCTCTACAAGTCTCATATTGGAAAGAAATACATACATTCAGAGAAAGATCTAGAAAGAACAGAGTTTAAATGGAGACTGAAGCAATCTACAGGCTAGCGTTCTTTTCCATGTTTGATTTTGTTTCCCTTTTCTCATTGTTCACTCCATCGGTTACAACCCTTCTATACAACCAGATTAATGTCCAATGTGAAAGTATGTGCAGATCCTATACTTGACTGCATGCTACCATGGGTGGCAGGGGAGAAGAGGGAGGAGAGAAAATTTGAAACTCAAGGGACTCTGGAACTGAATCTTGTAAACTAAAAGTAAATAAACAAATGAATTTTTAAAGATAAATAATAATATTTATTTATAAATAATAAAATAAATAAATAAATTTATTTAAGTCTCTCTAAACTATGGCTACTGGTCAGAGATTACTTGGTCAGGGAATCTATGGTTGTAGGAACCAGGAAACCACTCCTGGAAGAGTTGGGTTATCTTAACAAAGGGGAAAAAATTCACTGCGTAATATGGGTCAAATTTTCCCTGACTTGACCAAACTGAGTTTCTAGGATTTGTTCACCCAACCAAGGTAGGTGTTTTGGGACCAAGAGGCAGCTGAAAACACAGCCAAGAAGTAACAACTGAGCAAAGATGTCTCAGCAACTCATAATTATGGAGGTATATTGGAATGGTTGTTTAAGGCCAGAAAGGTAAGTTAGGCCAGCCCCAAGTCATGGAAGGTTTCAACTGCTTACCTAAAGCATCTAAAGGTGAGCAGCATTCTTCAAGAAATCCCCATTAAGGGGCAGCTTGGTGATACAATAAATAGAGCACCAGTCCAAGAGTCAGAAGGACCTAAGTTCAAATCTGGCCTCAGACACTTAAGTTACTAGCTGTGTGACCTTGGGCAAGTCACTTAACCCCAACTTCCCTGCCTTCCCCCCTCCAAAAAGCAAAAACAAACCAAAAAAAAGTCCAAAAATCAACTTTAATATTCCTCCAAATATTTGCTTGGGTACTTTCAGAATGGCCATAGGATCTCTCATGACAACAGTGGGTGTAGCATTTACAATAGTATCCATATCTCTACTTCTCTTTCTCTGGCCTAAATTGCTCACCCTCAACGTATTGTCACGCCAGTCAGCCTGGGAGTTGTTCTTAGAGTGGAAGGGCTGGTAATAACCATGGCCACGTAGCTACTACTTACTATTTTCTCTCAAAGTGCCAAGAGTAACCCTTTTGAGGGGAGGGGAAAAGAAAGGGTAGATATACATTCCTACTGCTTGCTACCCTAACTCCTGAGCAAGTGTGTTTGATTTTTACACGAAATTAGTCACCATAACACCATTAACTCTTGAACATAAAATAGTTACCAAATAATAAGACAGATAGATGGCATAGTGAATAGAGGTCTGGGCTTAGAGTCAGGAAGACCTGAGTTCAAATCTGTCCTCGGATACTTGCTAACTGTGTGGCCTTGGACAAGTCACCTAACCTCTGCTTGCCTCAGTTTTCTCATCTGTAAAATGTGGGTATTAATAATAGCACCTACCTCCCAGGGTTGTTATGTGGATCAAATGAGATGAAATCTGTAAATCTGCTTAGCAAACCACTAGGCACATAGGAAACACTATAATAAGCACCAGAACCACATAAATGTTAGTTATTTTTAGTATAAGGCAAAAGCAAGAAAATCATTACTTTTATTCACTGGAAGACAGAAGAATAATCATAAGTTTTTTAATAAAAGGCAAAAGCAAGAATGACTATAACATTTACTCAATAGAAGGCAAAAGCAGAAATGATCCAAATATAACAGTCCCCCTATTAACCTGGGACACACTCTCCTATCAGTACAGTCAATGTCTATGGAGGAACATGGGAACATACTTACAGAAATCGAGTAGGAAAGAACTTGAGTATAGAAACCCACGTGCCCAAGGCAGCTCAAAATTCTGAGAAGCATGACTTGAGAAGTACCATCAAATCACTTCTAAGCAGTGTCTTGACTAGAAAAGATCTAGGTTGAACACATACTTTACATGGAACAGAGTATTTTATACAGATTGGCCTGTGTTATTACTGTCTTCTAATTTCATGGTGAAGAGGAGAGAAGCACAGCCATAAGATAAACACTGTCATAATGGTGATATAGATATATAGTGCTAGAGGGATTATTACTAAGTTTAATTTTTCCTTTCTATTGGATAATTCAACCAGGGATGGTGTGCTCAGGATGTGCCTAAAATTGAATGTAAACTGGGACCTTAATCCAAATATTCTAGTTGAGTACCCTGCAGATTTGGAAGAATTTCCATACGAAATTCCAGCTGGACTTGACACTCTTCAGCTCAAAAAAAAGACACCTTATGAATTTGGGTACCCTTGGGCAAAGCAACAGTCTGCCTGACCTAGTTATAGCCCTGCTTGTTCTCGATAGTACCCTTCTATTAATAAAGTCTAAATTCATACTGTGTGGGGGTTTTTAATAATAATAAGACAACACTGTTGGATCATATTGAATTTGTAGTCAGCTAAAATCTCTAGGACTTTCCATGTCAACTACTGCTAAGCCAGGTCTCCATCCCATATTCTTGAAGTTCATTTTTTAACCTAGGCATGAGACTTCGCATTTCATATTGAATCTTTAAGACTAACATATACCTCCCAAACATGCAATTTTCAAAGGAGGAAATGCAAACTGTAAATAATCCTGTGAAAAGATAATCCAGTTCTATAATAAATGGATAAATACCCCTCCCACTAGACACACTAGAATGGATATATGTGTGAGTGTGTATGTATATGTATGTATGTACAGATGTATAGATGTAGGTACATATAAGCATACATAAACACATATTTCATTGGTGGAACTGTGAGGGAATAGGAAATACATCGTTGATGAGACTGAAGATTGGAACAAATATTTTACACATATATGGACATATACAATATATAAAATATAATCATGAGATCATAGATTTAGAATTGGAAAGAATGTTTGAGGCTATGTAGACAAACCTCCTCATTTTACAGTAGAGGAAACTAAGGGTCATAGAGGTAAAATAATTTGTCCATGGTCATCCAGTCATTAAATGTCAGAAGCAGAATTTGAACCAAGATCTTCCTAATTCTAAATTCAACACTTTAACCACTATACACCATATAATAAGAAACACAAAACAACTATTTTGAACCAGTGATTCCATTGAGACCCTCAACCCAAAAAAGCAAACAAAAAAGAAACAGAAAAAGAAAAGGATTATTGGTATAAAAATATGTAATAGCAAATAAGGGGAAACAATCTCTATGTCCAAGAAATGGAAAGTGAGTAAATCATGACATATCAATATTTTGAACTGAAGTATTTTGGTACTGTAAAAAAATTAATATAAATATTAATCATACAAGAAAATATTAAAGACCCATATGAAGTAATACAAAGCAAGACCAGTAAAATCATAGCCAATTACACAGTTGACTACAACTATATAAAAAAGTATCCATGGATAAGGAAAATGCAACATAGGTGTGTGTGTGTGTGTGTTTTAAGAAAAGAAAGCAAAGGCAAAGGTAACAAAACTTCAGGCAGATTTGGAAAAAAACAGCAAAGCAAATGCCTTTTTGTTTATTGTTTATTAATTCATTAGAGTTGACTAAAAATTTCATGCCCTATTTTTGTAGGTTTATTTGAGTTGTTTTATGGTTATTAGTTTTATAGTTTAAAATTCCCAACAAAAATTCACATTGCTCCATTTTACCCATCACTTAAGCCCATTGAAATTTTTTCAGAATCTGGTTCTGTCATACAAAATATTCATTTGTGTTCCTCATTTTACAACATCCACAAATTTGGACAGAACATGTATTACAAAGCCTTGATAAAAAAAAATATTGAACAGAACATAACTGAGCCCAGAGAGCTGCGGAACCCCTTATGGACATCTCTCTACAATAAAGTTCCTGAACAGCATCCAATCTCTGTGCAAAAGAAAACAATAGCCCATGTGCACTCTTGTAGCAGAAATACTAAAGCCACAGCACTGAGGAAATACATTACAAATCACTTGGATTGTGTTACACTCTCAAAAGTAAGAAGATTCTGTAAGACCCCCATGAAAAAGAAGAACTCACCAGAGTAAAAGGTTTACCCTTATGACAAGTCCAAGTTCAGTCTCCTCCAAGGGGAACTAAGGGACTACCAGAGTGCTATAGTTGCTTCTATATGTTTGTGAGCTCCTGTGAGTCCTTTGCATCTTAGAAATTTTCTATGGGGTGAAATAAAGGCAGCCCCATCCATGCCCGACCTGTATTTGTTATCTTGAATGTTTGCAGGGGAGCTAAATACCTTATTGTCCACATGTGAGGAAACCAAGATGCAAGCTCTAGATGTAAACTGTACTTTGAAACTCCCATAATATTTATTTTCTATACTACTTACTGGACAATTCATGAGGCACCGCCCTGTAGTATTTCCTGTATTATCCCGTTCTTTTATTTGATGTTCCATATCTTTATGTCTTGTCTCCCTATTAAGGTTATAAGTTTCTTAGAGAAACTTATTTGTATTCCCTACAGTACCCCGTATAGTAGATGTTTAGTAAATCTTGAAAAAGTAATTATAAAATGTGAAGTGATTAGATTCCAGATAAAGAAGCCGTAGGTAGAGGATATAAGGACTCTTAAGCAGAGATGGTCTTCCAAGTTATACACTGAAGTATTAGAGCTAAGAAACCTAGGCAAGGAGTTAGGCAGGATCTCAAAAAGGAACACCAATCAGGAAAGTCAGATAGACTCGGGAATGAAATTTACTTGAAAAGAAATAGAAGAAAAATGAAGTCTATATACAACCAAACACAAATGTCTATAACTGAATAAAGAATAACAAAGAGGATCAAGGAAAGAAAGAAAACAGAGGAGGGGAAGAGGAAAAAATGAAAGATGAAGGAAGGAATAAAATATGCCAACAAAAGATATTTTTTATGAGATGATTCATAAAGGACAGGTATGTGAAAATTCGAGTCTGTCCTACCAAATTCAGAATGCTTGGTCACTCTAGACTACAGATGCTCCTCTCTTTATGAAATCAATGTGCTCTTTAAAATGTATAAATTAATGTTTTGTCAATTAAAACAAATATAAATGCCTACAGAGACTCGTTGCCATGTAAAAGAAACCTATTGTCAATTCTTTTGTCAAGTTGTAAACTTTATTACAATAAGTAATTGCTCTATAATTTATTTTGCATGTAAATACAGATTTTCATAATACTACTTTTCATAAAATGATCATAGTAACTCTCTCCCTGAATCAAGAGCCGGAGAGTACAAGTTCTCTTCACAGAACTTTGAAAATATGAAATCATTTTACTTATTTTACTGAAACTCTGATCATTTCTAAAATCACTTTCTTAAATATATACATTTTTCCCAACATACAAATAGCATATAGGAAATGCTAGAAAACTATAATTTGTTCCTATTACCCCAAAAGCAGATATTTGAATAGGCTCTGCCCAGAAACATTATAGGAAATGTGTTCACAAGTTCATCAACTGGAAAGTGTTCAATCCCTTTCATTTCTATTTTCATAATACTCCTAATATCCTCTTTTTCTCTAACAGAGGTTGGTTATCAAATGGCTTTGGGACTAGAAGCCCATGAAGTCACCTCAATTGAAACAAAGTCATTTTATCCTTTTTTTTTTTGAAACAACAACAAACTACTGAGCAAGAGGTCCTTTGCAAAAAGAAAAATAAAAAAACAACATCAGTAATCTTTTGCAGAAAAAAAAAACCCCAAAACCAAAAACAACAACAATGGCAATATAGAAAGAAATATCAGCCTCTGGGATGGCTCCTCTATAGCAACCTGTGGCCTGCCTACGAACCTTAATTAGTTAGAGAGATCATGATATAGAGCCTCTTCAAACTGGAGAAGAGTGGTAGTTCTATGTGGAGAAAGAGAACAACCTTTTGTACCTGGTAATTTAAGGAGCAGCAACAGGGTAATATGCAGACAACAGAGGGTGTAGCATGTGGTGTGGTTCTCAGCGGAACAGCAGGCCTCTAATGAAGCCTAGTAGTGGATAGCAGCTGGTAAACTCTGTGCTCAAAATAAGAGGCTCCGAGAGCCTTTATTTGCTAACAAAAGACTGCAAATTGCTCAAAGGCCTGAGTAGGCAATGAGAACATGTTCATATGGTGAGTCAGTATATAAATTTTCAAACAAATATTACAATATATAAATTTACGGTTATGAAAATCAGAGGAGTTCCATGATTTTGGACATTTGGGAAAGGATAAGTACGTAAAATGGCTATTAAATTTTTTGTAAGAAAATCACCACCTGCTCTCCTACAGTCCTGAAGCCAGCACCCAGACTAAGGACACATATATTGCAGCTTGCTGTTATGGTTCACACAACCAAAGTACATATCCCATTGGCAGCGCAAATTGACTCACCACCTCTGTCCCGACATGCTTTGTATATTAGGATGGGTTATGGGAATGATATGTAACTTATGAGTGACCCAATACTAAATAACAACATGACAAATGATGTGAATGCCAAGAGCAAAGTACAGGTGGTTTATGGAAAGAACTTAAGGTTAAGATCTGTCTAGATCTCAAGAATATTGGTCACTTCTCTGTTCCTAATACATATTTTACAAGATTCTTTTCATATTCTGTATGATCTTTTTTTTACAACACAAGCATTTTACAGGGAATTCTATTAACAGATTCCCAAGACCACCAGATATCAGGGAAGAGTTTTCTGCAAGTTACTTAATACACTTTGGAATTTTCTCCATTTCATTATTGAGTTATTCTTAAAAAAAGAGTCTATTTTTAGCAGTTTCAGATGCTTGTTAAAACGATTTCAAATTACTCAATAAAACCTTTTAAATACTAAAGAAATAGAATAGTGATCATTCACTCAAGCAAGCATTAAAACGACAATCAAATTACAAAGGCTTTTTAAAAAACATTCATTGACAATCCAAAAGTATAGAATCTCTGCCTAATAAATTTGTGGAATTAATTATAAACTATAATTATATA
>CM053593.1:261590542-261607174 GCA_028646575.1 Pseudocheirus occidentalis
GCTGAGGCCTTCACAGCTGCCGGAGGTATTAGAGGGGTGCTGCAGCATGCCCCCCAGTTTGGGCTCACTGAAAGCATACCCCAGGAGCACCACTCAAGACCACGATCCAGATCCAGGCCGCTCAATGCAAGAGCCCTTGACCCTGATCAATTGCCTCAGCCCATCTGCTATCTGCAGGCTGAGGGCTCTGAAGCAGCCCAGTGGAGGCTGTTGCTGCTCTCAGCCGTTCCTGCTGCCACAGCCGCCTCCCGCTGCTTCCTTGCCCTGGGAGCCGTTTGGCCGGACCCGCTCTTCCCCAAATTTAGCAAAATCCACTGACCTTTCTCTTAGCCTTTTTTTTTCTTCTGGCCTGATAAATGTGGTAACTGTGCCTCCAGTGCAGGTGATCTGCTCTCCTATAGACGGCGCTCCACCTGACTGCCCCAGGGGCTGACCCGGCTGGGGTTTCCGCCGCGGTTCCCAGACTGCTGCGAAGAGCCCCACCCATTGAGCTTCCTGTAGCAACAGATGTGTTTTCTGTCTTTTGGAGAGTTTTGGAGCTTGAAAATCTGTTTTAGAGTCCCATTTTATGAGTTTTTAGAGTTTGTGTGGGAGCTGCAGTGCTTTGCTGCTTCTACCTGTCAATTTCTTTGTAAATTTTTTGTCTTTATTAATTTGTTTACTTTTAGTTTACAAGATTCAGTTCCACAATCCCTTGAGTTTCAAATTATCTCTCCCTCCTTCTCCTCACCCCCACCATGGTGGCATGCAATCAAGTATAGGATCTGCATATACTTTTTTTTTTTTTGGTTTTTGGAGGGCAATTGGGGATAAGTGACTTGCACAAAGTCACATGGCTAGTAAGTGTGTCAAATGTCTGAGGCCGGATTTGAACTCAGGTTCTCCTGACTCCAGGGCTGGTGCTCTATTCACTCTACTGCCCCCTTGCATATACTTTCACATTAGACATTAGTCATGTTATAAAGAAGGATTGTAACAGATGGAATGAACAATGTGAAAGAGGAAACAAAACCAAACAAGAAAAAGAAAGAGAACAGGTAATTTGTTTCAATCTGTATTCAAACTCTGTTCTTTCTAGTTCTTTCTCTGAATGTAGACATTTCTCTCCATCATGAGTCTTTTGGAGTTGTCTCATAACCCTGCATTGCTAAGAAGAGTCCAGTCTATCAAAGTTGGTCATCACACATATGTTGTATCTGTAATTGTGTACAGATTTCTCCTGGTTCTGCTCTTCTCACTCAGCATAAGTTCGTATAAGCCTCTCCAGGCAAATATGAAGTCCATCTGCTCCTCATTTCTTATAGCACAATAGTATTCCATTACATTCATATACCACAATTTGTTTGCCATTCTGCAATTGATTAGCATCTCCTTAATTTCCAATTTATTGCCACCATAAAAATTGCTGCTATAAATATTTTTGTACATTTGGGTCTTTTTCCCACTTATATGATCTCTTTAGGATACAACCCTAGACGTGATATTGCTGGGTCAAAAGGTATGGAATTATTTATAGCCATTTGGGTATAGTTCCAGATTGTTCTCCAGAATGGTTGGATCAGTTCACAACTCCACCAATAATGCATCAGTGTTCCAATTTTTCCACATCCTCTCCAGCATTTATCATTTTCCTGTTTTGTCATCTTAGCCAATCTGGGGAGATGTGGTATCAGAGTTGTTTTGATTTGCATTTCTCTAATCAATAGCTATTTAGAGCAGTTTTTTCATATACTTATAGATATCTTTAATTTCTTCCTCTGAAAACTGCCTATTCATGTCCTTTGACCATTTATCAATTGGGGAATGACTTGTATTCTTATAGATTTGACTCATTTCTCTGTATAGTTTAGAAATGTGGCCTTTATCAGAGACACTGGTTGTAAAAATTCTTTCCCAGTTTCCCACTTCCCTCTTAACCTTGGTTATATTGGCTTTGATTGTACAGAAACTTTTCAATTTAATGTAATCAAAATTATCCATTTCACATTTTTTAATGCTCTCTAATTCTTGTTTGGTCATAAAGTCTTCCCTTTTCCATAAATCTGACAGGTAAAACTATTTCTTGCTTTTCCTATTACTTGCTTATAGCATCAGCCTTTATACTTAGATCATGCACCCATTTAGACTTAATTTTGGTATATGGCAGTGGTTCTCCACCTTCCTAATGTTGGGACCCTTTAATACTCATATGTGGGTGTATCTACATGTGAGTGGACCCGCCTGGAGATGAATAGAGGAGTGGTGTTCCAGTTCCTAAGACAGTTGGAAATATGTGTATTTCGATGATCTTAGGCAAACTCATTCAACCCCCAAAGGGGTCTAGACCCACAGGTTGAGAACTGCTGGTATATGGTGTTAGATAATAGTCTATGCCCAGTTTCTGCCATACTATATTCCAGTTTTCCTAGCAGTTTTTGTCAGATAGTGAGGTCTTATCCCCAAAACTGGGTTTATCAAACAGTAGATTACTATAGTCATTGACTTCTGAGTCTCATGTACTCAATCTATTCTATTGATCCATTACTCTGTTCCTCAGCCAATTCCATGTAGTTTTGATGACTGCTGCTTTGTAGTACAGATTAAAATCTGGTACAGCTAGACTACCTTCCCTAGCCAGGTCTATTTCTTGATTTTTAATTTTATGCTAAAGTTGGGCTCTACTCCTGAGGTGAGGGGACAGGTTTAAGGCTTAAGTGCTTTTGTTTTCAGAGCTAATTCTGGGAGTCTGTAAGTTTTTGGTTCTTCCAAATTGGATTATCTAAGGAGAGATGTTGACACTGCTCTCTTTTGAGTTACTGTGAGTGACCACAAGTACTCTTTTCCACTCTAGAATTGTGACCAGGGTCCCTGCTCCCCTGTAGCTACAAGTCCTGATGAGGCAGTGCTTTTTCTCACCCTGAAACTGAGACCCAGAACCATATATGGACAATGCAAGAGAGTCCTGCGCCCAGTGCCAGTGCAGTGCCCTGTAATCTCTTTCTGATTAGTTGTCTGATTCCCTTACTGTCTGTGGGCTGAGAGTTCTGAAAACATTGAGAGAGATGCAATTATCCCCAACGCCTGTTATTGGCTTGCTGGGAGTGGCCTGTGCTGTACTTCGTTAAACTCCAACGCAGTGAGACAGACCTTTCCTGCCAACTTTCTAAATTGTTTTAGGATGGAAAATAATTTCATCCTCACCTTTTGTTGGTTCTACTGCTCCAGAATTCATTTTGAGGTGTTATTTTAAAATTGTTTGGGGAGAAATTCCTTTACTTTGCCATTTTTGTTCCACCCCATCAACTGCTTTATATTCTGGTGAGGTTTCACTATCAAGCCCCAGAAAGAATTTTTTAATTTTTAATCAATTTAAACAGTTTTTGTTTAAGTAGTTTAAGTAGTTGTTAAGTTGTTAAGTAGTTTAAGAAATTGTTGGTTGGAATAAATGCTGGTTTCTGTACCTGATTCACTTTGTACATCAAATACCTTTTCATTCGCCCTCTCTCTCTGATCTCCAGACTTTTGGAGAAGTCTAGAAATAAACCAAAATTTAAATCTTGGGGAAATTTGTCCCCAAGGTGTTGGCATTGTGACATAATGAACCAAAAAGTCAAATAAAAATTAGTATCTCCCTCCATTCATAAGAGACCCGGCCCATCCAGGATTGAACCTTGTACGGATTATCTGCATGGGTCTTAAGGACTGCCTTAGGAACAGAGAATTGGTAAAGTAACTCAACTTCCTAGGCCAAGAAGTCATTCTTAAATGTTACATAGTTTGCAATGGATAAATATGGATTTGGGCAAATTCTCTGTAACCTTCCCTGATTTTCTTGAAAGATATAAAATTTTTCTTCACTTTCTTCTTTCAGATAAGTTTTTCACCCTTAAGAGTAAACATCACAAATCATCAGTCTTTCACTCATAATGTGCTTTAGTATGTAAAAGGATGTTTATTTACTTCTTCAATGTTGTGCCCAGAGTTTACTCTTGAGTCTCCTGGTCTGTGATATTAGTGATGGGATACCACTCAGATTCACTTGAGAGAGATCCTTCCCCTCCCTATTTTACCATGGTCCTCATTTATGTCATTGAACTGCCCTGCTATGGAGGGGATAAAAGACCAAGTTATGTTCCATATTGAACTAGCAGGAAGGGTGAGTATTTGGTAGAGCCTGAGTCTGCCAGCTTTGGATGGAGAGCTCTTACTAAGCCATCACTAACTTCCTTCCTCCTCCTGCTGCATCCTGAAGACCACATTTGAGGTTCTGGAGACCGCTCTGATTCTGTCCTTGATAGCCTCGGTTGCCTTGAGAATATAATTTATTGTTCCTGACCTTCCACATTGGGGGTCTCAGGTTAGTCCTTATACTTTCTCTTGTGCAAGTTAAAGCATTCTATAAGCAAGGTCTATTGCTTAGGCATCTACTGGTCAGGCTGACTTTTGTATATTCAGAGGAAAGAGCATTGAACTTGGAATCTAGCACCTGATTTTGAATCTAGTCTCAGCCATTTACTACCTTTGTGACTAGATAAAGTTGTTTAACTTCTGGGCTTCAGTTTATTTATCTGTCAAGTTGAAATAGATCATCTCTAAGGTCCTTTCCATATCTATATCCATGATTCTATGAGAACCTCATCAAGTCGAGCGAGAGAGGAGAGAGGGAGGGCAGAGAGAGAGGGGAGAGAGAGGGAGGGGAGGGAGGGGAGAGAGGGGAGAGGGAGAGAGAGGGGAGAGAGAGGGGGAGAGAGAGGGGGGGGAGAGGGGAGAGGGGAGAGGGAAGCAGTTGGGGTTTAAGTGACTTGCCCAAGCTCACACAACTAGTAAGTGTCAAGTGTCTGAGGTCATATTTGAACTCAGGCCCTTCCAACTCCAGTGCTGGTACTCTATCTACTGTGCCACATAGCTGCCCCCCAGCATAGAGTATCTTGAAAATTGTATGCCAACCACAGTGTGCCAGAATTCATTTTCACAAAATTGAGACACTTAAGATCCTCAGTTGGTGCCTAGCTGCACCTATCTTCTGTGTCCCAAACCACTGCTACTTGATTGCCACCCCTATTAAAGTACCTAATAAAAATTAGTGTAAAGGTCCCTCAAGCATCTGTCTGCTTCCTGCTTGAATTTTTATTTTCTTTGGGCCAGTACAAGTTATTGTGATGACTTGATCTTTTCATTTATTTTTTAATGACATTATTAAAGACCAGATTTGAAGTTCAAAGGCCTTCATTTCTTTCAAATTCAATAGTAATTTGTTTGAATTTGTAGGGAAGAGAAGAGGGAATAATGGTGATTGCATCACATAAGAGAGAGATTCAGAGTGGGGTTCCAAAATGTATCCTGTGGGTAGGGTTATTATAGTGCATGGCTATTTGCCTTCATTTAAATTGACATCATGGAAAAGAAGAACACTTTAAACAATCGGATAGATTTGCAGCTGTTATCAAATCTTTTATAAACTCATTCAACTTCATTTTCATACATGAGATGAAAAACTAAAAGGAGAAAGGCTCCCCTTTTTTAGTGGTGTTACAGGAGTCTGAAGATCTTCCCTGCCCCTAGACCCTTTGCTTAAATGGCTTTGAGAACCTTCCCTGATTTGAAAGTTTACTCTGCCCCTTAATAGGATGGATGTGGTCATGTGGAGCCTGTGGTGGGAGGTTTGTTTTTCAGGAATGCCTGTGCCTTATCACTTTGTGATTGGGCAGTTGGTCAAGAGGGCTGTGACATTCTCTGACCCAGGAGAAGATCCCCTCCCCCCCCCACACCCTGATGTGAGGTTTTGCCTTGGGGTTCACTTTGAAAAGAGTTGTGTGATTTGGCCAGATGACACTCTGGGAAGCCTTTGAGCCCCCTGGCTTTGAAAACCCAGATGTTGGTGCTTCCCTCTCTGGTAACTTGAATAGGTATGGATGTAATGGTCAGATGGCTGGAAGCTCGTCTGCTGATCTGTTTCTTGGTCTGCTTGTAACTTGTGCTTGTATTCTCTGAAATTCAGGGTGCTGACTTTTCCCCCTGAACTAGGTAAATGATATGTGTTTGATTGATTAAAGTGAGACCGTTAACCCCTTTTGAGTTGCTTTCCTTTAGAAAAGCAGATCTAAGAACCTGTGCTAGCATACCTTGAGTATGCTAGGGTGCTTGCTGATACAGGTAAGCATGAGAATTGTCCCACCCCATTCCTAGGATCATTAAATAAACAGAAATGAATAATAACAGCTAACATTTAGATAGTGATTTGAAGTTTATATTATGCTGTTCACATATCATCTCATTTGATCCTCACAACAATCTTAGGAAATAGGTGCTGTTATTGTCACAATTTTATAGATGAGGAAACTGAGGCTGAGAAAAGTTAAGTGACTTGCCCAGGATCACAGAACTAATAAGTAAGTGAAGTAGTTGAACTCAGTTCTTCTTGACTCCAGATTCAGCATCTACTGTGACACCAACTGAATTCATTTAGAGATAGAAGAGACCCAAGAGAAAATCTACTCCAATCCTTTCTCTTTACAAATGAGGAAGCTGAGGGACAGAGATATGAAGTGACTTGTTGTGAGGGACACAGTTTTGGCAGTGGGATTTGAACATAGCTTCTTGGACTTTAAATCCAACATTTCCCCCCAGACCATGCTATACTTCTTGTTTAATAAATCATTAAACATTTATTAAGCACTTTCCATGTACATGACCCTGTGCTGTCTTAAATATTCTAGAGCTAGAACGGTTCTTATATACACTTCTCTCCGCTTACATCACCTCTCCTCTGAACTGCCAATAGGCCCTCCTGCTTCCATTCTCTTCCCTCTCTAATCCTTCTTGTGCTCTATTGCCAAAGTGATCTTCTGGAGGCACAAATAGATGCCTTTCACTTCTCCTCATGTCCTGTCTTTATGCCTTAACTTACTCTATCTTCTACATCTTCCTCTATATCTTTTGAGGCAGCTAAGAGATACAGTGGGTAGGAACCTGGGCTTGGAGTAAAAAAGAACTGAGTGCAAATGCTGCCCCAGACAATTATAATTATTATTTGGAGGACAGTTGGGGTTAAGTGACTTGCCCAAGGTCACACAGCTAGTTTTTTATGTTAAGTGTCTGAGGCCGGATTTGAACTCAGGTACTCCTGACTCCAGGGCCGGTGCTCTATTCACTGTGCCACCTAGCCGCCCCTCCCAGACAATTATTTTAACTGTGTGAACCTGAGCAAGCCACTTTACCTTTCTCACCCCCAATTTCTTCATCTGTAAAACAAGAGATAACAATATCACTGACCTTACAGGGTTATTGTGAAACTCAAATGAGAAAACATTTTACCAGTGTTTTGTAAACCTTAAATATAAATGTTAGCTATTATTTCTGGTCATTCTTTTTTTATTCAAGGCTTGGTTGAGTTGCAATCTCCTATAGTCTTCAACATTTCCCCTCCTCTGCAGTTGTTAATAATCTTTCCTTCTTCAAATTATCTTGTCATTTGTCTGTGTACATTTTATGTCTTGGTAGTAGAAAGCTTAAGTAGTAAGGTCCTTGAGTGTAAAGACTAGTTCATCTTTGTCTCTTTATCTGCAGCACCTAGGACAGGACCTCGCACACAGTTGTTCTTGTTGTTCAGTCATTGAGTCACGTCTGATTCTTTGTGACCCCCTGGAGAAGAGACCGTCAATGGGGTTTTCTTGGCAGAGATGCCGGAGTGGTCTGCAGTTTCTTCTCTAGTGGATCACCTTCTGTCAGAACTCTCCACTTTGACCAGTTCATCTTGGGTAACCCTGTGTGGCGCAGCCCCTAGTTCTGTTGAGGTATAAAAATCTCTGTGCCACGACAAGGCAGTTGCTTGTATTAGGCAATTAATAAATGTTTATTGAATTAAAATGGACTCCCAGAAGTTGAAGAAAGCTAAGCGCATGTAGAGTGCTGGGATAACCAGCATTTTAAAAGTATTCAGCCTCTTGTGGTTTCAGAGAGTGTCCACTTTATATTCCTTGGTGTCTGATGGCTTACGTGACCCAAGAAAAATGTTTAAATGAATAAATTAAATTAATTTTGAATAATTTAAGTAAGCATTTATGAAGCGTCTGCCAGTGTTAGAAATCTAGGCAGTAGGGATGCAAAACCAAAAATGAGACAAACCCTGCCATAGAGGAAGTTACCATCCAATTCCTCCTTTGCTACTTACTACCTGCAAATCATTTAACTTAGCTGGCCCTCAGTTTCATCACCTGTAAAATAAGGCAGATAAACTTGGTTATCTCAAGGTCTCTTTCAACTGTAAGATCTAGGATGATGAAGAGAGGGAAAAGGAATAAGCACTTATATAGTGCCTACTACATGCCAGGCTCTGTGCTAAGTACTTTACAAATATGGTCACATTTGATGCTTACAATGTCCCTGTTAGGTAGGTGCTATTATTATCCCCATTGTACAGTTGAGGAAAAGGAGATGAACAGAAGTTGTGACTTGCACAGGGTCACTCAGCTACTAAGCATCAAAGGCTGGTTTTGAACTCAGTTCTTTCTGATTCCAGGCCTACTACTCTGTCTACTGTACCACCAGCTGCCTAGTGAACAAAGGAGACTGCATTTTAGCTTGAATTAATAGAGAAAAAGCATCAAAAATGGGAGAAGGGATGTTGTGACTAGTTCTGGGCGTCATGTTTTAGGAGGGACTTTGTCATTCTGAAGAGTAGCCAAAGGAAGATGGTGAGAGGGCAAGAAACTATGCCATATAGATTGGTTGAAGAAGGTGGGAGTGTTGTTTTGAGGGAATTTGGAGGAGAAATGGCAACAGTTTTCAAATACTTGAAGGGCTGCCATGTGGAAGGTTTAGGTAAAGGGTTAGACCAGTTGACTTCTGAGGTTTCTTCTAAGTTTGAGAGTCTACGATTCTGTATACCAGCAGCCTCAGAAAATTGATCAAATGAGACAGCGCCTGTAATGTGGCATTCTTTGCCTAGGCTGCCAGCACCTTCAGTTGCTTGGAATCGTAGTGAATGATGTCGGCTGGTTTTTTTCCCTATCCCTCTAGAGCTGATGTCTCAATATTTGGTGTTAGAACAGTATCATTTTTGGGCACTTTGGTCAGTTTTGACCAAAGTAGCCCTCTGGACCTTATGGATGTAACCTAGGTCTTAAGCCTGAAGTATTTTCTCAAGACTGTTTATTGGTGGAAAGAATGATGACTTGATGCTGTATATCTCCACGGCTGGTGGATTTGGTGCAAGAGCTTTAGCAAGGAAAGACATTCTCTATTCCTTCTTTGAGAGAGACCTGTGGTTCTATACACACTTTGATGAGAAACCTGTGAAGAAGGAAAATAGATTTTGGGAAGCAGAAGACAGGTACAAGAACTGATATCTTAAGGTGTACCCATTCCCATTGCCTACCTCATGTCTTTAGAGAATTTCTTCATGGATGAGATCAGGGCCTTTTTCTTGGTTGCCCTTTCAGTGGGAGAGCTCTTTTACTCTTGTGTATTTTCTTGAGTATTTCAGTCTATAGAACTCCTTTTTCTGCTTTCTATATGCTTGGTTAAATGAGTTTACTCACTATTGACTATTTGTGATGGTCTTTTGTGTTTGGCGAGAAGCTACCAAGCCAATGGGCATAAGCTTGAAGTGTCCTTCCCTTTTAAGTGAGAGTGGCCAGAAAAGGAACTTGCACCTAAAAAATAATTCCCTGGACCAACAATATTTTTTGAGGGTGTAGATAGACTTTTAGTCTGTTATACCCTCTCTCAGAAGAGAACATAGTAACCAGTGTCATGGCCACATTTCCTGCTTGCCTTCAAGTAGGTATCAAAGTTTCCCTTGGAGAGGGGTGGGCAAGATTAAGAGATATCTATCCATGCCTGCCCATAAACTATATTTAGATAACCTATGTTCTCTCTCCTCTCTCTCTCTCTTGCTCTGTCTCTCACGCACACACGCGTGCACACACACCCCCCTCATTGGCAGTACATACCTTACAAGATTATTGTTGTTATGTATCATTTGTTCTCAAAGAAGACCAATGACATCAGGAGGGTTATGTCTTGACTTGAGAGTGAATTGGATTTAAGTGAGGCAGAACTGTACAAGGTCATCAGCTTCACTTTCTCCTCCAGAATCATCTGAGTTCAATGGCAAGACAGAGGTCAGGATGACTGGTGATGGCCATAGATGATTGGGATACTTTGACCTTTTTAAGCTAAAGTTTTTCCCAGGTCTCATTTTGTCTGAGGTAATACCCATTCAGTGATTCAGTGATTTAAGTCTAGGTAAGAAACAAGGCAAAGATGGCCTAGTTTGCCTATTAAAAAAAAATCAGCGTGGGAGAAGACCCTCAGGGTTTTTGGCCAGAACAGAAATAATTGTCATTTATACTTACTCTGAACCATCAAGATCCAAGCAATGACCAAATGAGCCTTGGACTGGGACCATTTATTGGCCAATTAGTTAGAAAGCCAAGGTCACTCCACTGCATCTATGGCCATCTCCAGTCATCCTGACCTATGTCTTGCCACTGAACTCCAATGACTCTGGAGGAAAGAGTAAGGCTGAATACTTTGCACAGTCCTGCCTCACTTAAATCTAATTCACTTGCAAGTGAAGACATCACCCTCCTGATGTCATTGATCCTATTTGAGAACGAAGGCCTAACAACAACCTGTGGGTAGTAATAGCTGCCCCACTGGGGATCCAACTGGTAATTCCCAGTTGGGCAATGCTGCTCCTTCCTCCTTCTCTTCCTCCGTCCCTCCCTCCCTCTTTCCTTCCTTCCGTCCACATGGGGACTCATACCCTTACACATGGGTTCAAATAACACATCTATCTATATTACTTATGATCCATGTCTTAGTGCAAAGTATGATTCTTAGTCAAAAATGTTAAAAAAAAAAGAAAATTTTCTTTTTTTGAAGGTGTTAATAATTATTTTCCCCCTTCTGTGGAAGTAGGTTCAGATCTATCAGCTGAGTGGACCTCTAATATTATTTCCAGTCATTCAGAGGATTCTAGGTGGTGTAGCAGGAGAGTACTGGACCTAGAATCAGGAAAATCTGAGTTCAAATCTGGGCAAGTCATTTAACCTCTGTCTGTCTCAATTTCCATACCTGTAAAATGAGAATAATGATAGTACCTGCCTCACAGTGTTGTAAGAATCAAAGGAGATATTTGTAAAGCATTTAACACAGTGCCTGGCATATAACAGGCACTTAATAAATGCTTGCTTGCTTCTATTCTTCTGAATGATGAGAAAAGTCTCCTATTTTAATAAAAACTTCCCCAATTAAAAACATTGAAATTACTATAGAAATATCTAACAAAACTTCCTGTTCTCAAGATGTTTAAATTTTTGTTTTCTTACCTCTTACTGCCAAATGAAGTTTTAAAATTCTCAGTGAAAGCCCATAAGCAGCTGACTGTGACCTTAATGACAACTGATAAAATTTATCAAGGGAAAAAAAGGAGTAGCAAAATTTAGATAATTTTATAAAAGCACATGTGTATTTTATCATGTTTTTTCCCAGATAAAAACTTCACAGTGTTACTAAACTTCATTTTTAAAAATGCAGGCTTCAATTATGAATATAGATTATTTATGTCAAATGTTATGTTGACAAATTTAATTGACCGTAATTGTCAAAACTGCTGGTCATTAATTTATTTTCCGTTTTTGTGTGTGAAAATGTAAACCTGCAGAAGTGTCATGGTCAATTATGGTGCATCTGAAGTGACCTAATTAGTATTGTGTGATGAACCAACACATGGAAAAGCAAATGGGGACACATGCTAGGGATGTAATTGGATGTGACATGAATTCTAATATTGGTTTTATTCTATTTAATTCACAAAAAATATCTCTTCTCTACACTAGGACTCTTTTTATACTTTCTGGAAAAAATAAATGCATGCTGAAACTAACTAAAGCAAAAGAACAAAGTGGTTCTTAGGAGCAGAGAAATTTATGATTTTCCAAGACTCTGGAAACAATAGAATCATAATCCTGTTCATGGTCTTACCAGTCTGACCTACCAAAAAAGTTTTGGTAATGATAGCTTAGCACAGTGCCTGGAACATAATATGTACATGTAATAAATGCTTATTGACAGTTTATTGACAAACTAACTGATAGATTTAACAGCCTAAGAGGGAAAATTGAATTGGAAAGCTTTTCTCTAAATGACAAGCCTCATGTGATCTATGGACATATGTTATGCTCTTGGCATTCTTCTTCTTCAAGAAGCCTTATATTAGTGAAAGATTCTCCCCTAGAAGTCTGTTTCTTCTTGATTCAATTTCTTTTGTTATTGGGGTTCTGATTTTGGGGGGAGAAGCATTTTGTGACGCTCGATGAGGATTGCTATGAGTGTGTCTGTTCACACACATACATCTTTGAGAGTGTTTTCCCTGAGGTCATCTTGTTAGGAATGCCTCTGTTCACGTGAAAGTCATGATTATTGAGTTCCAAGCCCATTGTTGATTGTGGTGAAGCTGTCAGGTTTTTTCTGAGAAGCATCATAACATCAGACTTTAGAGCCAGAGGGTACCTCAGATGTGGTCTAAGCATGTTGAAAGATGGCATGTTATAGTGTAAAGAGTACTGCAGCAGGAGACATGAGAACCCTACATTCAGACTCCATTCCTGACACTTAGAACCTGCAGGACCTTTTAGGGCAAGTGACAATTTCTCTGATTCTTTATTTTCTTCATCTTTAAAGTGAGAATAATAATACATAAGATTTGTGAAATGATGTAAGTAAAATTTATATAACTTTGCACTTAGAGGTTATTGTAATCTCCAGGCCCCTCACATATCTAGGCCTAGATTCTCTCTCTCTGTGAATGCTGTTAATTTGGACTTTGAGTTAAGAGCTGCCCTGAACAGGCTACTTGGGAATCTTTACATGGCATTTAGGAGGCCGTCAGGAACTGTGGCTATGTGGCCTTTGTGAACTTTTGTGCAATGAACGAGGTGAGGCACTTGAAAGGAAAGTATTTCAATCTCCCCAGACCCTAGGAAATATCACAGAATTGGGGATATAGGCAAATGTGCCAATTGTACTCCAGTTTATTTGTTTAAGACAGCAAATATTTTGCTGGAAGAAGAGTATAATAGTAGGTGTTAAACCCTATGGAGCATAAGTGGTATTTTGCCTGCAAGGATTTTCTTAGAAAGCATGTACTGAGTTCCTTGGCATCTTCTGGGGACAGGTTGTGGCTCAGCACTCAAGGACTTCCTTAAGATAAGAAAGTCATCTTCCTATTGGCTACTGAGCAGAAAGAGCCACTGACACAGTAGAACTTGAAAGAAGGCAACGATTGCCTTTTGCCTTCATTCTTTTGGCTCAAAGTGTGACTGGTAGTTCTTCCTCTTTGGGGTTTCTATGAAGGGAAAAGGAGTGGGTGACTTTTGCAAGCAGAAATCACTAACTTTGAACACCTGGCAGCTAAAGCACATGTGTTGCTTTGGGTCAACCTGAAGGACTTTAGGCCCCCGGCTGCCTCTTCTGTTTTGTGTTCTTTTTGTAAGTATAGACAATATATAATTCTGACCTGAATGGTTCTAGCCTTAGAGGAACCTTATGAGTTTGAGGCAATTCAAGTTAGGAGTCATTGGTAGAAGCAGCAGATACCTAATACTGAGTAACAGGATTTCTCTCTGCTCTCATCAGACGTGAAATCTAGTAGTAGAATTGTCAGATAGAGTCAGTTTGGTAGAATTCAAGGTAGAGTTGCAAGAGAAGTGCAATCTCCAGACAGACACAGATGCAGAGAAGCAATTACTTGAGGTCAGAAGCAGCTTTAACAAGTATAATTTTGTGCTCTGGTGGGAAAGTGGAAATCTGGCTCTGGATTCAAGAAAGAACTAGCCCTGTCAATTAAGAGTTGAGTTGCAGAGAGGAGCCTGGGAATCCAGATAAGCGACTCACCCAACAGAGATGGTGCATTCTAGAGGAAGAGAAAGAACTCCAGGCTTTGTAATACCAGCTTTAAGTTGCCTTGGTTGCACATGTTCCTTACACACATATACTGCTAACCTTGCACTCTTCCCTTTGAGCTAATTAGAGTTACTGGTAAACTCTTAATGGCAAACATATTGATAGGGCCCATGAGCTACACTTTTAAGAGTAAAGCCCTAGAACTCAAGTTAGAAGCTGACCTCTGGGCACCCAGTCTGTGAGAATGAAGATACTTGCCAAATCTACCTCACAGGATTGTTAGAGGTAAGGGCTATACAAAACAAGTTGCTTTTACGATATACTCGCCTCATTTCATAGATGAGGGAACTCAGAGAAGTGAAGGGTCTTGGTCAGAGAATAGTCAGAGCTAGGGCCCTGATTCCAAATTTGGCACTGTTTTCTAGTAATGTCACAAACTTGTATGGAAACAGGTTATATTAGTAAAAACTAACCTATGCATCGGAGTTGGGAGGGAGGGAAAAAATACCAGGCATGTGTGTGTGTACGTGTGTGTGTGTGTGTGCTGCCTGCTCCTTTTCCTCCTTAGCAATGGAGATCTGATATTACTCACTCTATAAGTCTAAACTGAAAATAAATATTTATTAGTAAACAGTCCAGGGAACTATAAATTCATGGTCACTGTGTCCTGATCCAGCTTATTTTTCTTATTCAGAGTTCATTAGTTCACATATATCCAAATCTTCCCAGGTTTGTTTTTGCTTTTGTTTTTAATTAAAAACATTTTGAATTTAAGAGTTATTTTCACATATATAGAATACTAAAAAGGGGTTATACAGGAAACCATGGATCTCCATTTCATATTACTAATTTTTTTTATTAAAAAAATTTTTTTTGGCTTTTTTTTGGAGGGGGAGGGCAGGGCAATTGGGGTTAAATTACTTGCCCAAGGTCACATGGCTAGTTTTGTGTTAAGTGTCTGAGGCTGGATTATATTGATTTTTTAAAATTATGCAAATATACACACATGCGCACACACACACATAAACACACATATATTCCACATGTTACTTTCAAAACCATCCTTCTTACATTTCATTTTGAATTTTCTTTGTCCTGTATGCATTAAACATATTTTAACAGTCTCTTTTAATATCACTGTTGCTACCAGCCTGCCACCCCCAATTTAAAAAATGAAAAAAATAGCCCCAACAAATTTGTAATAAATAAGTGTAGTCAATCAAAATGAATCCACCCAGTGACCATTTCCAAAATTATGTGCCTGTACCTTGTATTTATCACCTCTCTGATAGGAGGTGGGTAACATACTTCATCATAGGCCTTCCCAAAACATGGTTGATCACTGCATTGATCAGAGTTCTTAAGTATTTCAGAGTTGTTTTTCTTTACAATGTTGTTGTCCTTGTATAAATTGTTCTCCTGACTCTGCTCATTTCACTCTGCTTCAGTTCATGCTACCCAGAATTCTCTGAAATAAGCTTTTGTTATTTTTTTAAAATAAGCAATACTGTTCCATTACATTGATATATCCTAATATGTTTATCTGTTTTTTGACTGATGGGCATCTCTTTAGCTTCTAATTATTTTCTTTTTGTTTTCCTTTTATTCTTCTATCAAGGATTAAGAAGTTTTGTGTACAGCTATGCCCCGGCAGGTATCATCCTCTCTTTTAACCACAATGCAATCCCTGATTGCTTCCCTGTGGTATTTCTATACCACATTTTATGTGTTCAACTCTCTTTTGACCATTTTCAATAAGAGTGAGGTATACTCCCCTACCCTTTCCTTTATGTTTGTATCCTCCATTTTTACACTCCAATTATATGAAATAGCAAAGACTACCCCTTTTTCTTTCTCCCTTTCCGCTGAGTCTCCCTTTGTGTTATCCCTATCAACCTCCCAAAAGGAAAGAGCTTACTCCTTTACTTACTCTCATTTCTAATGAGTGTTTGCAATATTAATGGAGTTTTTATTGGCTTTCCAAGGGATATCCCAACTGAAAAGGGTGGGGAATCTAGCTTAGTAGGAATATGTCCTAGCTATATTTCCTCCCTACTTCTATGCTGGTTATGGCAAACCCAAATCAGAAAAAGTGATATTTTCTTTATAACTGATGTCTACAAATAAGTTCAGCTCCTTGGATATGGAAAGAAGATCAAATTATTTCCCCTATTTTCCCACTGCTCATTTTTATACTTATAATGCAACAAAGCCAGAGCCCTTTATTTTCCAAAAGGTTTATCAGGGGACTAATTATGACATCAAGTGGGGTGGTGCTCAGAATAGACTGAATGATAAATAATGAGAAAAAATAATCCAATAATTATTTAAAGTAGTGGGTGTTAGCTTCTACTCTGATCTGATGGTGGCGGTAGCTGGGAACAGCTTCAAAGTAACAATACACATCCAGCCATTGATGACATTTTATTCTTCTATTCATGGTTTATTTCATTACAAAGGTCCAGTAGATTTAGTCTGTTTTTCAATTACACTGGCCACTTACTTACCCGTATTGTGGGAGGCTGTTTCCACATGTACTGCAGGCCCTCTGCACCATTGTGCTGGCCAACAAAAGACAATGATTAAATTTTTTAAAAGCTTGAAATGAAACTGTGGTAACAATGGACATAGGTAATCAGAGGCATAATCACTTTCTGCTGCCAATCTGTTGCCACAAAATGAACAGGGACATGCTCCTGTCTTTGAAGTCCATTTTCATATAAACATCAAATAGTGCTGTCA
>CM053593.1:261614742-261643153 GCA_028646575.1 Pseudocheirus occidentalis
TAAAATATTTGGTAATCTACCTGCCAAAACAAACCCAGTACCTTTATGAACACAACTACAAAACCCTTTTCACACAAATAAAAGCAGATCTCACTAATTGGAAAAACATCAATTGCTCGTGGCTGGGTAGAGCTAATATAATAAAAAATGACAAATTTTACCTAAATTAAATTACATATTTAGTGCCATACCAATCAATTTACCAAAAAATTACTTTATAGAACTAGAAAAAATAGTAACAAAATTCATTTTGAAGAACAAAAGTCCAGAATATCAAGGCAATTAAAAAAAAGAAATGTTAGGGAAGGTGGCCTAGCTATACCAGACTTTAATCTCTATTATAAAACAGCAGTCCTCAAAACTGCCTGTTACTGGCTAAGGAATAGAGTAGTGGATCAATGGAATAGACTGGGTACAAAAGACTCAGTAGTCAATGACTATAGTAACATACTATTGGATAAGCCCAAAGACCCCAGTTTCTGGGTTAAGAATACACTATTTGACAAAAAAATGCTGGGAAAATTGGAATATAGTATGGAAGAAGCTGGGTATAGACCATCATCTAACGCCATACACCAAAGTCAAAGTCTAAATGGGTGCATGATCTAGGTATAAAGGCGATACTATAAATAATATGGGGAAGCAAGGAATAGTTTACCTGTCAGATTTATGGAGCAGGGAAGACTTTATGACCAAAGAAGAGTTGGCGAGCATTATAAAATGCAAAATGGATAATCTTGATTACATTAAATTGAAAAGTTTCTGTACAAACAAAGCCAATGTAACCAAGATTAAGAGGGAAGTGGGAAATTGGGAAAGAATATTTGCAACCAGTGTCTCTGATAAAGGCCTCATTTCTAAGATATACAGGGAATTAAGTAAAATTTATAAGAATACAAGTCATTCCCCATTTGATAAATGGGCAAAGGATACAAAACAGGCAATTTTCAGAGGTAGAAATTAAATATATCTTTAAGCATATGGAAAAATGCTCTAAATCACTATTGAGTCAAGAAATGCAAATCAAAACAACTTTGAGGTACCACATCTCACCAGTCAGATTGGCTAAGATGACAAAACAGGAAAATCACAAGTGCTGTGGAGGATGTGGAAATCGGAACTCTAATGCATTGTTGGTGGAGCTGTGAACTGATACAACCATTCTGAAGGGCAATCTGGAACTATGTCCAAAGGGCTATAAATAATTGCATATCTTCTGACCCAGTAATACCACTTTTGGGGTTGTGTCCCAAAGAGATCGTGGAAGTCGGAAAAAGACCCATGTGTACAAAAATATTTATTGCAGCTCTCTGTGTGGTGGCAAAGATCTGGAAACTTAGGGGATGCCCATAAATTGGGGAATAGCTGAACAAGTTATGGTATATGAATGTAATGGAATGCTATTGTGCTATAAGAAATGGAAGGAGATGGACTTCATATTTACCTGGAGAGGCCCATATGCATTGATGCTAAGTGAGAAGACCAGAACCAGGAAAAATTTGTACACAGTCACAGATACATCATATGTGTGACAACCAACCTTGATAAACTGGACTCTTCTCAGCAACACAGTTAAAAGACAACTATACAAGTCTCAGAACGAAAGGAGATATCTACACTCAGAGAAAGATCTAGAAAGATCAGAGTTTAAAAGGAGACTGAAGCAACACATGCTATTGTTCTTTTCCATGTTTGTTTGTTTGTTTTTTCCCTTTTTCCATTATTTGCCCCATTGGTTACAATACTTCTGTACAACCAGACTATTGTACAATATGAAAGTATTTGCAGATCCCATACGTGATTGTAAGCCACCATGGTGGGTGGGAGAAGGGAAGGGAGAAAATCTGAAACATAAGTGAATCTGTAAATGAATCTTGTAAACTAAAAGTAAATAAACAAGTCAATAAATTTAAAATAAAGAATTTGGATACTATGCTATGTTTAGCATTGATCTTACTTCATTGTGTATGGTCCTTTTAAGCAAAACGTAGCTTATCCTGCTTGTCTCTTTTTGCTTTTATTTTATATGAAATCATGATTGCTACCTCTATTTTTTCTCATTTTACCTCAACTTAAGCATGATAGATTCTGCTCTAAACCCTTATTTTAACTCTGTGTGTGTGTCTGTGTTTCAAGTGTGTTTCTTACAAACAACATAAATCCATAAATAATGGATTCTGGGTTTTAATCCATTCTGCTATTCATCTTTATTATATGGGTAAGTTGATCCTATTTACATTCACAGTTATGATCATTAACTATGTATTTCTCTCCTCTGTTTTTTCTCCTTCTTTTCCCCTGTCCCTCCTCAAAAGTCTGTTTGCTTCTACCACTGTCTCCCTCAATCTACCTGCTCTTTTATCAGCCACCACCTCCCTCCTTTCTTATCTCCCCTTCTCCTCTCACTTCCCTGCAGGGTAAGATAGATCTCTATTTCAAACTGTGTGTATATTATTCCCTCTTTTAGCCAGTTCTGATAATAGTAAGATTCAAGCATTCATCCTTTTCAGCTTGCTCTCTACTATAGAAACTCTACCTTTTGTGCCTCTTTTATGTGAGATAATTTTGTTCTTCTCCTTTCCCCCTTCTCTGAAGTGAATTCTTTCTCACCACTTGATTTAAAAAATTATCATATCATGGTCAACTCACATGTCTGTTTCTGTCTGTGTATCATTTATTAGGGCAGTTAGGAGTATAAAGTTCTTAGGGATTACAATTATCATCTTCCTACATATAATAACCTTGTTGAGTCCATAATGATTTACCTTTCATGTTTTATCTTTCTGTGCTTCTGTTGAGTCTTATTTCTGAAAGACAAATTTTCTATTCAGCTCTAATCTTTTCATTGGGAATACTTGAAACTCCTCTATTTTGTTAAATATCCATTTTCCCCTCTGTGAGATTATACTCAATTTTGCTGGGTAGGTTATTCTTGGTTGTAATCTTAGCACTCTTGCTTTCTAGAATATCACGTTTTAAGCCCTCTGCTCCTTTAATGTGGAAGTGCTAAATCTTGTGTGATCTTGACTGTGGCTCTACAATATTTGAATTGTCATTTTCTGTCTGCTTGAAGTATTTTCTCTTTGATCTGGGAGCTCTGGAATTCGGTTATAGTATTTTGGGGAGTTTTCATTTTGGGATCTCTTTCAGAAGGTGCTTGATGGATTCCTTAAATTCTACTTTACTCTCTGTATCTAAGATATTGGGACAGTTTTCCTTGATAATTTATTGAAATATATCGTTTCTAGGCTCTTGCTTTTGAACATGTCTTTCAGGTAGTCCAATAATTCTTAAATTCTCTCTCCTTGATCTATTTTCCAGGTCAATTATTTTTCCAATGATATATTTAAACATTTTCTTCTAACTTTTTTTCATCCTTCTGACTTTGTTTTACTGTTTCTTGATGTCTTAAAGAATTATTAGCTTTTAGTTGTCCAATTTTATTTAAAAATTATTTTTTTTTCAGTCAGGTTTGGTATTTCTTTTTCCATTTATCCAATTTTGTTTTTTAAGGAGAGCTTCTCTTCAGTGGATTTTTGTGCCTCTACCATTTGGTCCAGTTTTTTTTTTAGGGTGCTATTTTCTTCAGCATTTTTGATGCCTCTTTACCAAGTCATTGACTCTCTTTTCACAATTTTCTTGCATCTCTCTCATTTCTTTCCCCAATTTTCCCTCTACCTCTTTGATTTTTAAAATCTCTTTTTAGGTCTTTTAGGAATTCTTGTTGGACTTGTGTCCAATTAATTTTTCTTTGAGGCTTTGTGCTGTTTTAATACAAAAACTCAGAAGACAATGTTTATCTTCTCTGTCACCACTGTAACTTTATAGTCAAGTTCTCTTTTCATTGTTTGCTAATTTTTCCAGATGATTTCTTGACTTTTAACTTTATATTAAAGAGTCTTTGGAATAGCAATGATTTAGCTCAGTCTGTAGCCATCATCCAGGGAAACAACTCCTGTTGAGATATAGTTGAACAACTATTTCTCCTGCTGCTTATAACCATATCCTTTGAATATCACCAAAAGAAAGCTTTTGTTTCCAAAGTCTCTGGCATTATCAAATGGTTTAACATCAGTGGAAATAACACTAAAGAGGCATTACCATCTATTTTGCTACTACAGCCAAAGAAGTGTGGGATCTTTTCATCTGATTAGACACCTGAAACATTTCATATATGATGTCTCTTCCATTAGAAGGTAAGCTTTTTGCATGTAGGAACTGTCTTACTTTACTATTTGTATCCCTTAGCACAATGTTTAGCACATAGTAAGCACTTAACAAGTGTCATTCATTCATTCATTCATTCATTCATTCATTCATTCATCACTTTCAGCTTCTGACTTGGTTAGGGTGCTCTCTCTCTTTTGCTTTAAAGCCTGTAAGTTAGCTTTTTTTTTTTTTTAGCTCTTTTAGAAAAGGCAAAAAACCCATTGCTGTAGGGTCAGCAGAAATGTCTCCTTTTTCTTGTCTCAGAAATTTGGCTATTGAAACCTCTCATATTGCTAGCAGCAAATTTCCAGGCTCCAAGTTCTTTGGAACACAAAGCAAGATCATCCTAGGGACCTAATGCCTTATTTTCTGGATTCCATTTCCTAGTGAGGGGGTTGGGTCTTTTGGTAATAAACTTAGCTCTCCCTTACAGTGATTGCTCTCTATATATACCAATTAGAATTTTTGAAGTCTAAACTAAAAAAAAACCAATTTATTTACCTAATATCTTTGGAGGTCAGGGTCCTCGGGCTTAAAAGCCCTAAAAATTTTCATTTTCTCATGTATGGGAGTGGCCAGAGAAAAGCACATAGAGATATAATACCAAGTCCAGGAATAAGGCCTTTGCCTTGTCTTCCTGCTCAGCCATGTTACTGGCTCCTTCATATGCAGATACAGCTCTACTCAAGGCCTTTGCTCTAGGTTTACTCAGTCCACTGAGAACCCTTTATGTATATCTTTCCTAGGTAAATAGTTTCCTGTAATGAGTACTATTTTCCCAAAAATTAAAAAAAAAAAGCACTATTTATTCCTGGAGAAAATCTGCAGATTATAACTTTAATTTTTGTGGCACTTATCCTTTTCAGAGCACATACACATACATAATGTAATGCCTCTTGCAAGGAAGCATACAAGGAAGCAAAGAGCAATGCATTAATTTTTCCCATTTTATTAATGCAAGAGAAGGTCATTACAGATATTTATATTTCTAAGCCCTGCTTCATTTAATTCCTGTCTGGCAGAAAAAAGTCAGGACACTATTACATGAACAAACCTTGATTTAAGGTAGTTTATAATTCATTTTCAATGAATACATTTTGCTATTCTTCTTAACATAGAATGGTGATCATAATGTAAAGACAGCTGAATCAGTCTACTCCAAATTCCAGTTTACATACTTCTCAGTGAAGTCCAAGGCCTTTGATTTAGTATTGGATCGCCACCTCCTGGTTGATTTAGGTTTAGCACATAAACTGTCTTGACAATTCTTTCTCTTGAATAGTTGCTTTGAAATTTAGCTTCTGGTAATTTGAAAAACAAGCACTGCGCGCGTGCGTGCGCACACACACAGGAGCAAAGACAATGCATGCCAAAAAGTAATGCTGTTCCTTTACTTTGTTCTTCTAAATTACCCAATCAGCATGATAGCATATCTCAGAAACATGGAATCACAGAATCTCCAAGTAGAATGGGCTATCTAGTTCATCTCATACCCGAAAACTAAATCCCTTGTAGAGTAAACCCAACAAATGGTCATCTGGCCTTTGAATCATTGTTTGCATGTTTCAGCATATTTGGAAAAGGAAAAAACCAAGACAGGACTTAATGAAATCAATTGGGATATGGACTGCAGAATAAGGATTTAGCTCATGATGATAGAACAAAGCTCCCTAAATGATCCAATTGTGATGATTCCTACTGAGTAGGAGACAGAAGGCTGTAATCAAAAGGAATATATCCTTTTCTATTTAATAAAAGAGTCTCTTTACTGGAATCCTGTAAATACAAGGGAGCTAATAGCTAGCTAATAACTAAAACCTACCACTGTCTTACATTCTTGACTTCCAGAGATGGACTAGCATAGAGTGTATTCGAACATTTGCTCCCTTCTAGAATTGCCTTGAACCTTGTCTATTCATTTACATTCAGCCAACCTCCCAAAAGTCAACTGATAGATCTATAAGCATTTATCAAGTGACTACTTAATACCAGGCATTGTGCTAGGTGGTAGAGATAAAGACCAATGTCCCTGCCCTCGTTCAGCTTCCATTCTATTGGGAAAACAGCACATACAAAATACAAATTAGATATGACGTGATTGGAGAGAGGGACGAGGAAAGGGTACTTGCCTCCAGAGAGATTAGGAAAGACCACTTAGGAGATAAATCTTAAAACTCAGACTTAGAGAAACTAAGGAATTCTAAGAGGCAAAGGTAAGGAAAGATTACATTTAAGGAATGAGTTATCAGAGCCAAGAGACAAAGATAACAAATCGAATATCATGTATAAGGAAAGCCGGTTTGCTGGATTGTAGAGTGTGTGTGTGTGTGTGTGAAGAAGAATATAATGGTTGGTTGGATAATTGTCTTTTGTTCTCAGAGAGGACTGAAATGGCATCATTATGTTGGGGTCAAGGTGCGGTGCGTCTAGCTGTGACTGATCAGACCAATATGAGCTCCAAAGGCTCTAACAGGTAGAGTGCAAATAGTCCATATGAACATTTGGAGTGGAGATGTCTCTAAATTTGTGCATCTCAGGCTTCTTTTGAGCTACTGCAGTTCTGCTTTGCTCATAGAGCCCAGGACTTTCTTTGATGCATCACACCATGCTGGGCAGTCCTGTACCAGTGTATCCTATGTCTCACAATCAATCCTAAAGTTCTTCAGAGGGACTTTGAGAATGTTTTCCTGTCACTTTTTTTGACCTCCATGTGAATGCTTGCTTTGCCCTCAGCAAAATAGTCTTTAAGGCAAATGCATGTTTGACAACAATATGGCCAGCCTATCAAAGTTGTGCTCTCTGCAGTAAAGTTTGAATGCTTGGCACTTCAGCTCAAGAAAGGACCTCAGTGTCCACTTCCTTCTCTTTGCCAGGTGATCTTTAGAATATTCCTAAGACAATGCAAATGTAAGTAATTCGGTTTCCTGGCATGGTGCTGGTATAACATCCAGGCTTCAAAGACATATAACAATGAGGTCAGCACAACAGCTCTGTGGACCTTCAGTCTGGTAGGCCTAATACCTCTTCTCTCCTATACTTTCCCTCAGTGCCTCAAAAACACTGGGTTAGCTATGGCAATACATGTGTCAACCTTATCATCTATATATACATGCCTGGAAAGTATACTGCCAAGGTAAGTGAACTTTTCCACAGCATTCAAAATTTCTCTATTTTCTGTAACTAATGGTTACACATATGTGAGTATGGATGGTACAGTGCTGGCTGGGTTTTCTTGGTGTTAATTGTCAGGCCAAAATTAGCACAAAATTGCAGAGTATCAATCCCTACTCTGTTCATCTCAGCCTGAGAGGCTACACTGAGTGCACAGTCATCTGTGAACAAAAAGTTGCATACCAAGTTTCCCTCCACTTAAGTCTTGGCTTGTAGTCTTTTCAAGAGTAATATATATTAGGCAATGGGGTATAAAAATCCATTTTGTCGTACATGAAAGTGGGTAAGGGAAGGGATGGGGGGGATATATGAGAGGGCAGACTGGAGGAAGGAGTAATCAGTTTGCTTGCCGTCTTGGGGTGGGATGGAGGAGGGGGTAGGGGAGAGATTGGGAGAAAATTTGGAACTCAAAATCTGGTGGAAATGAATGTTGAAAACTAAAATTCTGAAAAAAAAAAGAAAGAACAATAGACTGGAGTAAAAAGATTTTATCTAAATGCTGACTTTGACACTTACCTGTTTGACCCCAATTGAGCAAGATTTCACTTCACCCCTGGGAATCAGTTTCTTTTTCTGCATGAGATATGTGATAGTGGTGGTAAGCTAGATGATCTCTATCAATCAATCAGTAAACATTTATTAAACTCCCCCCAAAAAAGTAATATGTATTAAGAATACAAAGGTAGATTGGAGCCAGGTCATCAAAGGCTTTTAATGCCAAAAAGAAGAGTTTATTTTTACTCATAGAGGTAAATAGGAAACTGTAGGAATTTATTGAGTAAGATATGGCCTCAAGATCCATATCTTTCATGAAATCTTCCTTGAAGACCATAACCAGCAGTGATGATAACAGCTTGAACTTCGTAATTGTCTTTTAGACACATCAGCTGTTATTATCATCTCCATCATACAGATGATGAAACTGAGACCCAGAAAATGAAATGACTTGTCTCTGATCATACAGTGAGTAAGTATAAGTGGGGTGCTTAGGGGAATCACCAGATCCACTTGACTGGGTCACCTGCCATCGAGCTTAGCAAACTCTTTTGTCTTTGCCAAAGGAAATTCATGAACTGGTAATTCTTGGCTTGTTCCTTGATCCCCATGACTGGGAAATTGTGTCGAATGTTATTGAACCAGGAAGAGTCATTCCTATCAGGGGGCTATAAGAATTGTAAAAAGGCTCTCTATTCTTTCCCCTTCTAGGTGTGGTGGCTACAATTTGAGTGCATGGCAATTGGAACACGTGCTTTCCTAGATGAGTCTGAGTTCCCTTTCTTGTCTTATGTTTCTTTTCCTGAGAACAGAGGACTGGACAGTGATCCTGTCAGATGAGGATTTCTATCATTGAGGGTTACGTCATGAATTGGAGTTCCTAGGTTCCTGCTGGCTTCCCAGAGGGATTTGTTTTCTGAAACTACATTGCATTTTGGAGGAAAAGAGGACCACCACCAATATTACATTGAACCCAAAGGGATTAAAGTACAAAGCCTGGCTGGCCAGAAGATTTAGAATATATGATTTGCATGGAAAGTATAATTCTAGGTGGAAATTCTCTTCAACAGTCCTACAAAGTTGTCTTTACCTCTGCTGATCCGTTATTGTTTTATGAGCCTGTTAATGTGCTTTTATGAATCTTAAATTTTAACCATCTACTGTGTTGCAAGGGAAATAAGTGACTGCATAAAACCCAATATTTATTTTGTTTTCTGAGTAAACTTTGTAGGAAGGACTTTTTCAGTCTCTTTCAGGGCAGGTTATAGACATAATCCATTCCTGAGGTTTGTTTAGGGATTTTCCCCAGAGCTCTACTTTGAAGTAGGTTCCCAGTGAGTTTGAAAGAAAACTGATTATCTCCCTTTGATCTCAGGCTTCCCTCAAGTTTGGACTTGGCACAACATCGTCTTTATTTGGGAAGGGACTGACTCCCTGGTGGCAGATGACATCTGTATCAGAGATAGGATGTTTGCAATTCTAAAGTCCAGTACTCTCTCCATTACAACAGGTCCTTTCTAACCCTGACATTGCCATTCAACCTGGAAGAATGGTTGATGTAAATTGTCCTTTGACCAGTTTTTTTTCGGCTGATTTGTGATTGGACATGAGAATGACAGTGCTATATATTATTGTTGAGAAAGATCTTAGCTTGGCAGGTCATTGGAAATATGTGACCTGGAAGCTTTTAATGCCCTTTGAGGTGGGTAGGAAAGTGAGGAGGGACAGCAACAGGTAGAAAATATGCTTTTTAAAATCCTTGTTCTACTCTCCTTTAAGGCCTTCCTAATGAATTACACATCCAATTAAATGGTTTACTGAGCTCAAAAGTTGTGGGAGCAAAAAGAATTCAGCCTAGCCTAACCTAATATAAGAATTGTGAACTATCCCTAAGATCCAGTTATTTAGTGCCTGGGGATATTGATTAGTTCCTTGGTTAAAAACTCTAGCTATAAGCAAAAAACTTCGGCTACCCAGGCATTGCAACATTTATATAAGCCACCAACTAACTAATGAGTACATTTCAGTCGAGTCCACAAGTTCCAGTGAATCATTCTGTCTGTTGCTGACAGGGTAAAGCCAGGCCGTTAGAGCATCTGCCTGTTTGTGTTTCATTTCAAGGGGTGATGTGAAGTCTAAATGTTAGCCAGTTTAAGATAATCACTTCAAATAGGCAGAGAAAGGGGGCCTTATCATCTCCATGATGAATGTATGATTTGAGCCACACAAATCCTCTTGTGAAATGGTAGCAGATAATGGGCCTCAAGGGGAACAATGATTATTCTCGTTCTACAATTTCAGATAATGTCAAATAAAGGCAGCAGAGGGAGAAGTTTTAGATCCTAATATAATATAAATAGAAAGCAAGACTACATGGAACCAGCTGAACACTAGTCTGTCCTTCAGCTCTAACAGGGAAGTAATGTTTTGTGGAACATATGGCAAAAATTCCTGGCTTAGTCTCATGGCTTAGGCATTTGATTGGCCATTTAATCCACATGCACAAGTTTCTCTAAAGATTTTCCCTCTTATTATTAGTATATAAATATTATATATAAAATTGACATGGAAGAAGGATTAGACTTGGTCTATTTGTCCTCAGAAGGTAGAACCAGAAATTGTGGGTGGAAGTTACAAAGAAGCAAAATTAGGTTTGAAGACAGAACAGACTTCCTGACAGTGGGAGCTGCCCAAAAGTGAAACTGGCTTCTCTGGGAAGTGGTTAGTCTCATTTCCTTGGAGTTCTTTAATAGAAAATAGTTGATAATTTATTGGATTGCTGATTTCCCAACTATGAAACTCTGTGATTCTGCCAAGCTGTCTTGACACACCTTTCAAGAATTGTAAGAATCACACCTACCTCATAGGATTGTAGTAAGGATCAAATGAGATTATGTAAGAAAAGTGTTTTGTTAAACAAAGAAAACTGTATAAGTCTGATATATATGAAATACTATTTTAGTTCTGATCATCATCTTACTATTGTTAGATATTTTTTTCAGAGGCTGTATGACACAGTAATTATGACAACCTGGATTCAAGTCCTACTTCATATACATACTAAGTATGTGACCTTGGGTAAGTCATTGAATCTCTCTGAGTCTTACTTTCCTCATCTATAAAATGGGAGCAATAATAGCAGTTTCCTCACAGAGCTATTGTAAGGCCTGGATGAAATAATGTTTGTAAATAATGTCTGCAAATCTCCTTGTGAGCTATTATTATTAGCTTTTGTAGATGCAATATCCTTCCAGATTTTTTTTCTGGGACCTAGATTAGCACTAAATGAATATGAAATTAGACAAAAAGTGGTTGGAAAGATCTAGCTTAAGCCTGCTCCTTTTGTAGTCATTCCTGTGAAGGAACAGAAGGTGAACAAAGCAGAGCATCTTCTTCCCTTAGTGGTCAATGACAAAGGAACTCTGGGTACTTGATAGTTTCTAAACACACTCATGAGCATTCTTTTCTTATGCTTCAGGGAGCAAAGAAGGCCATGCTAGATTGGTCCTGCTTACTATTAGGCCCTTTCTCCTGGGCTCTAGGAGGGTCTATATTTGCAGGATTCAGATTGTAATGAGGCAAAAGTATCAGGGCCTGGAGGAGATGCTCTTGTGTCTGATTTCCTGCCCTACACAAGCTGCTTCCAGGCTTATTCAGACCAATTAGCTCCTGAAAAACACAAGCCTTTGCCTGCTTGCAGCAAATGCATTCAGCTCTTTCTCCTCATAGATTCTCATGAAAATCAAACAGAGAGGACAGCAGAACAAAAACAGTACAATGCCCTATATGCTGGTACTGAGGTAACCAGGTGTACAATATTAGACAAATAGGCCAAATATTTCAGCTTCCTGACCTCATCTTAAATGAGGCTCATTTACATCTCTCATCTGTTATTAGGTATCAAGCTTTTCCTTTTTTCCCCCTCTTTCTTTCCCTTATTTATTTTCAGCTGTATATTGATATAACTGCAGCCCATAATTTTTACATTTAAATTGTCCCACGGGGCCTTGGTATATTATTTTTATTGGTCCTCTCTTTTTTTTTGCATCTTGGCTGTCTCTTCTTCAACTTCACTTTCCTTGTTGGGGATCACTTCTAGCCAAAGACTCAAGACACACTGATGTAGGATACAGGAAGCAAAACTTGGAAATCTCAAATTCAGTTACTCTTTAATATATGAAATTAAATCTCAGAGCCAAACTCTCCTCCTTTCCCCTCCCCAGAGTGGCACCAAAGCATGATTTCCTGGGGAAAAATCACTAATCCTGACACCTTCCCGTGGCTCTTGACTCCTGACCTATCCAGACTCACTTATTCCTCCAAATCTCCATCAGCATTGTTAACATTAGTCATGCAACAAGGATTATTGGCGGCTAATTTTTCTTTACACAAAAGGAGAATGAAAGGTGTTCAAATCCAAGCTTTGTCAATGATTAGCTGGATAACCTGGGACAAATGTAATCTGTTTAGGTCTCAGTTTCCTGATCTGTAAAAGGAGGGGATTGGACTAGATGACCTCTGAGATCTCTTCCAGATCTAAATATATGAGCTTATAAATGTAGTGGGATGTTAGTCCAACAAACTGACTCACCCTGGAATCCATATAAATGTCAAATAGTTTAGTCATCACCACTCCCCTGAAATGATAGAAACTAGCTATGCATCTGCCCTACTACCATGGCTGCACTTCTCTAGCTCCAGGCTTGAAATTCACATAATAACAAATTTATAAAAAGCTGTGGCATTTTAAATGCTGATAAATTTTGTTCTCTGCTCTCCAGATGGGATATCCTTACTAATTTTCACCCTGGTTTTGATTGAAATGGGCAACAAGACAAGGGATCATCTTTACTTTAAATCAAATGAGATAATACATGTAAAATACTTTGCAAACCCTTAGGCACTATGTAAATCATCCATTATAGTTGTTAACAATAATAATAATAAATAAGAGTTTGCATGGAACTGAATTTCATGAGAAACAGAGGAATTACATCCTCAGCAGTCATTCATGCAATGAACATTTCTTAAGAGCTTACTATATGCTAAGGATTGTGCTAGGCATTGGAGATAAAAAGATAGAAAAATTGTCCTTGCCCTCAAGAAATCTGCAACCTTTTTTTGGGGGGGAGGGTGTTGGGAGTGGGATGGGATAGTAGACATAGATTGGTAAATACAATGTATATACAGACTATATCAGGACCATCAAATTCTGGGAACTGCACATAGATTAACTCCAGGACAAAACTTTCTAATATCATAAAAAAAATCATGGAGAATAGGCTTGCAGCCTGCAGTAGGGAGACAGACAAGTGGTATTTCATTGAAATGCAACTCAATATATGACAAATAACAATGACAATGATCTTTGGCTGGAGAAACACTTGCCCCATGAAGTTCCTGACCACTCAGTGAGTTGAGGTCATTGAAATCTCTTTCTGGTAGGCAGACACAGAAAGGCTAACCTCAAAGCTCAGCACTTGGGCACAGATATCAAGATGTTGAAAGTGACTTTTGTGAGGGATTAAAAAAAATAGAGCTGTTTTAAGAAAGATGTAGTTTCCATAACAACCTGGAGAGACTTATGTAAACTGATGCTGAGAGGAGCAGAACCAGAACATTGTACACAGTTACAGACACGTTGTATCTGTGATGACTGACTTTGACAGACTGGGCTTATCTCAGCAACACAAGGTTATAAAACAACTCCAAAGGACTCATGATGGAAAAGGCTATCCACATCCAGAGAAAGAATTACTGAGTCTGAATGCAGATTGAAATAAACTACTTGCTTTCTCTCTTTTTTGTTCCTTCTTTCTCTTTGTTCATTCTATTGGTTATAATGCTTGCTTACAACTTGACTAAAATTTAATGTCAAGGTATTTGTAGAACCTATATTGAATTGCATCCTGCCATAGGAGGAGGGGGAGGAGAAGGAGGGTGAGAAAATTTGGAGCTCTAAAGCTTGTGGAACTAAATGTCATAAACTAAAAGTAAATAAATAAATTTAATTAAAAAAGAAAGATGTTGCTTCAAGGATGTACTTGACATTAAAATAAATACAATTTTAAAGTGTGTTAAAGAAAAAGAAGATATAATTAGATACGAAAAAAAGCAACAAAGTCCGAAAGAATAGAATCATTCATTGTTGGTAGAATTGAAATGTCTTTTTGGAGAGTTGTTAGACATTAAATGGTAAAAATTACAAAAATAAGCTGAGCTTGTTGGCAGTAATTATTAAAAATCATCTTGAGAACAGGTCTGAATAATAGTACTTGTGACAGGGCCAGGGACAAACTAAAACGTGAATTGCTTCAGAAAGTAGATGTGATTTTCAGCAATAAAGCAATAAACATTTATTAAATGCTTACTATTTATGAGGTACTATACTGGAGAGTACAAAAAAAAAAGCAAAAGGAAACTCCCTTGTCTATAGAATGTAAGTTCGAAAGTAGTTAAGACATGAAAAAGAGCTGAAAAGTGTGGAGGGGAGAAAGCGGAGGAACATGATGGCAAAGGCCAGAGAATGAAGGATAACTTATCTTCAAAGTTCTGGGAGGAACTTAGCAATGGGAGAAGGGAGCCTGGGACTTATCTCAGTCCCATTTTGTGAAACTTGTACTGGGTGTGAAATATGTTAATCATGACTGTATCTCAGCTGCCCATCTCTTCCAAAAGATTATCTCCTTTGTCATTCCCGCTCTCTCTCTTATTTTCAATTTCTCTTTCTCTCTAACAGCTATTTCCCTACATTCATCTCTCCCTTACTAAAAAAACAGCAACAACAAACCTCACTTGATCCTTACATCTCAAGTAAGTCTTTATCTCTTCTGTCCTTTGTGGTCAAACTCTTTGAAAAGGTGTCTACAACAGGCGCCTCCACTTGTTCTCCTCCCTTCCAATCAGGTTTCTGACCTCATCATCCCACCAAAACTCTCTCTCTAAAGTTACCAGTGATCTCTTAGTTGCCAAGTCCAATGGCCTTTTCTCATTCCTTATTCTCCTTGACTTCTCTGTAGTCTTTGATACTGTTGATCACCCTGTCCTCCTTGATACTTTTTTTCTCTAGGTTTTTGGTACACCCCTTTGTCCTAGTTCTCTTCCTACCTAACTGAACAATCCCTTCTTTGTCTTCTTTGCAGAATCCTTATCAAGACCATGCCCTCTAACTGAAGGTGTCCCTCAGAGTTTTGTCCTAAGTTCTCTTTTTCTCTCCCTTTATATTACTTTATAGTACTTCAGTTGGTAATGTCATCAAGTCCCACGGATTTAATTACTAACATTTCTCTGATGATTATCAACTCTACCCATCCTGTGCTCATCTCTCTGCTGATCTCTCATCTTATATTTCCAGCTGCCTTTCAGATATCTCAAGCTGGATATTTACTCAACAGGTCTAAACCAGAACTCATTATTCCCCTCCACCCCCAATTCCCCGTTCTCTCCTTTCTCTACTCCTGCCTCATCTACCCTATTACTGCAAAAGGGAACATAATCTTCCCAGTCCCTCAGGCTCACAACCTAAAAATCATCCTGGATCCCTCGCTTCATATCCATTTTTTTTTTTTGCCAAGGTCTGTCAACTTTACCATTGCACAGCTCTCCAATATGTCCCCTTCTCTCCTCTGATACCACTGCCACCCTAGTGCTGACCCTTATTGCTTCATGCCTAGACTATTCCAGTAGCTTGATGGTGGGTCTGCCTGCCTCAAATATCTCCCCACTCTAATCCATCCTCCCTTCAGCCTTCAAAGGGATTTTCCTAAGGTATAGATTTGACCATGTCATCCTTCCTATTCAATCAACTCTAGTGGCTTCATATCATCTCCAGGATCAAATGCAAAATTCTCTGGCATTCAAAGCCCTTCTTGACCTAGCCCCTCCCACCTTTCCAATCTTCTCACACCTTATTCTCTGCCAGGAACTTTTTGATCCAGTAACATTCACTTCCTTGCTATTCTATAAACCAGACACCCCATCTCCTGGTTCTAGGCATTTTCTGTGTCTGTCTCCCATGCATGGAATGCTCTCCCTCCTCATCTCTGCCAACTAGTCTTCCTGATTTCCTTTAAGTACCATTTAAAATCCCATCTTCTATAAGCTTTCCCCAACCTCTATTAACTCTAGAGCCTTCCTTCTCTTAATTATTTCCTATTTATCCTGTATATAGTTTGTACATATTTACTTGTTTCCCCAATTAAATTGTGAACTCCTTGAGGAGAGGGGTTGTCTTTTATCTCATTTTGTATCTCCAGTCCTTAGCTGTGGTACATAGTAGGCACTTACTAAATGTTTATTGATGGACTGACTTCTCCTTTACTCAGCTGCTCTACAGCTAGAGTATTACTTTCTTAAAAAGGTTAGACTAGATGGTTGCTGAAGTTTCTTCTTGAATTCTGTGATTCTGTGCTTTAGTCTATCAGATATGGTACCATTCCAGATAATGTACCATTGTTACAAATCTGATGAATAAAACAATCCCTGTTCTCAAGGTGCTTATATACTTAAAGGAACAATCACCAATAGGTAAGAAAAAGATGATGCTTCTGTCATACTTCTTTCTCTTAAGATCACCTATTTCTTTTCCTCCATATAATAAAATCTAAGTGAGACTGCAAATCGTACGGTTGGCATATGTGTGAATCAACTTGTGTTACATATGGATTCTATTTATTTTTCCTTTATTTGTTAAGTGATACCATCCCTTCTTTTACTACCAGTTCAGGGATGTTTGATAGGTAGCCACGGCCCTGAATCCTATAGATAAAGAAGATATCCCATAAATATCTAGGGAACTGAAAATTTACCAGTGATTCCTCTAGGGAGCTGGTTTTTGAGTTGGCTCTAGCACACCACCGGTTGAAGATCCATATGTGTCTTTGGAGTGATTGCAGGACTCACCAAACTATTAGGAGGCTGCATCTCTAACACTTAAGTTTTTTTCTCTTCCAAGGATGTCCAAACCACAGAGTGATGCTATGAGTCTAGAGCTAACATTTATATAGTGCCTTTGTGGTTACCCAGTAGATTCAGTGGTGTCTGACTCTTTGTGGCTTTATTTTGGGGTTTTCTTGGCAAAGATACTGGAGTAATTTGCCCTTTCCTCCTCCTGCTCATTTTACTGATCAGGAGCTGAGGCAAACAGAGAAAGAAACTTGCCCAGGGTCACACAGCTACTAAGTGTCTGAGGCCGAATTTGAACTCATACTCTTGAAGATGAATCTTCCCGATTCCAAGCCCAGTACTCTACCCACTGTGCCACTGACTGCCATATAGTGCCTATTAGGGATATTTATCTCATTTGATCTTGATATAAGATCCTTGGGATAAGGTGGGACTCAATCAAGGGGGAAGAGAATTGTATTGATTGTTCATGTGTTTTACATATGTGTTCTATATTATCTAGGGCTGAAGTCAATCATTAGGTTAAGTGCCTGCAGGGTGCGAGAGACCATCTTACTCACATCTATGGAGACCTTGGAATATAACATTAGTTGTAGTCTAGCTAGATTCTGAGATTTCCCAGGGGCAGCTTTGGGTGAGGGAAAAATGATCTGAAGAATTGTGGTTTTTGAGAGGTCCTCTGAGATTGAACCTGGTTCACAAAAGCATAGTTTGTGATGTTGGGTCATGGGTTCCACAAATTAAGTTCTTCTCGGTTAATTCCTTTAGCAATAACTGTAATAGTAAAATCAGTTCCAAATTGCTTTAGTGAGAAGTTTCCCAACCAGAACATAACTTTTAAAAGCAACATTTAAACAGAAAGTTTAAGGTTTTAAAATTAAAATTTAAAGTGGTTTTGTCATATTCATGTAACTCCTGTAGAATTCTCAGAATAACAATGTTGTTATTATAGCCATCACTTCCAAGAAAACAAATACCTGCTTTTAACAAAAGCTTTGATAGAACAAAATCTTTTTAAAAACATCATGATTGAAGTACAATGTAATTAAGTTGCCATTATTTCCACGACAATCAGCATAATGCATAACAAAAAGAAAAATGAGAACTAAAAGGAAAATTATTTAGTAAAGGTGAGAAGCCATGTTGAATTTAAAAATTAATTTAGGTGAGACCATACTGTGATTCACCTCAAAATTAAAATCAAATGAAAATAGAATTTCACCAAGTAACAATGGTTTGGTAGTTCAATCAGTGAATCAAAAAACATTTATTAAGCACTTCCTTTCTCCCAGGCATTGTGCTTAGTGCTGAGTATACAAATAAAGGGAAAAATAGTCACTGCCCCTAAGGAGTTCACGTTTTAATTGGAAGATAACTTGTGAATAGCTGGGCACATACTAGATATATACTGTCAGGGTCACTTTCCCTAATTGCAGGGGTAGCAGGTTACCTACCTTAACGGAGAAGGCGCCAGCGTGTTCTCCAGTACAGAAGAGTCAGTGGCTCAAAGGTGTAAAAAGCAAACTTTATTGAGTCCTTTCTCCTAAAGCCCTACAGTGGGATTTCAATACCCACCAACTGAACCTGGACTGCCCCCAAAACCTGAGTCTTATATAACCCTCAGACGCACCTACTACACGTGATAAAAAAACAAGGTCTGGCTGCAAGGCGCAGGATACAGCCAAATGTGGGGGGCGGGAAGTTGCTTCAGGGGCTTCACGTAGCCTCGGGGTAAGGAGATGTCATCCGCAGGAGAACTCCAAGCACCACTGCTCCCCATGGCCTTTGAGAGATCTGGAGAGTCCAGCCTGCCTGATCGATGTCTACATGACCCAGGCTTTTCCAGGGCCTCAACTCTCCCAGTGCCTCAACCCAACCACCTCCAACCTGTATTTCTTAACCAACCCTCACAATATACAAAGATGATGGTAAGGCCTGAGCAGTTGGCTGGGACTGAGTAGGGCCTCCTATAGGTGAGATTTGAATCTTGAAGGAAATCAGGAAAGCTAAGAGGACAGAGAATTCCAGGTATGTCAGACAGTTCATGCAAAGGTATGGCGATGGAAGATGAAATGTCATGTACAAGGAACACAAATAGTCCAATGTAGCTAGATTGCAGAATACATGAAGGATAGTAATGTATGTGAGTGTAAAGTGCAAGAAGACTGGAAAGGTAGGAAGAGGGCAGGTTTTGAAAGGCTCTAAATGCCAAATAGAGGATTTTATAGTTTATCTTGGAGGCAATTAACTAGAAGGTAACATGGTCAGATCCACACTTTAGAAAAATCATTATGGTAGTTGAATAGAGGTTACATTGGGGTGGGGAGAGAATTGAGGTAGGGAAAAGACCAATAGTCCAGGTAAGTATGGCAGCTGTGTGGGTAGAAAGAAGAGGTCACATATGAAAGATCTGAAGGTAGAAAGAAAAGGATATGGCAATAGATTGAATATATGGGATGAGTAAGAGTGAAGAGTCAATGGTGATACCAATTTTGTGGGCTTGAGTGACTGAGAAAATAGTGGCACCTTCACCAGTAACAGCAAAGTCAAGAAGATGGACGTTTTTGAGAAGGGGAGAGCATGAATTCTGCTTTGGTCATATTAAATTAGAGATGCCTATGGGGCATCTTGTTCAAGATGTTCAAAAGGCAGTTCATGTTTCATGATTATAGCTCTGGAGGGAGACTGGAACTGAATATATTGATCTGGAAATCATCTTCGTAGATTTGATAATTGAATCCATGGGAATCCATGAGATCACTGATTCTTCTGGAGAGTCAGAGGGATATATGAATTTTGAAATTTTTATTTCTCCCTCTCTGTGAGTAATTATTCTAAGAAAGACAATTCTCATTTACTTGCTAACAGTAAATCACAACATATTTCAAAGTATAATTAGCATCTTTAAGCTTGAATTAAATATAAGGCTATCAATTTATGATTAAAGTGACTAAATTGTGAGAAATATCCCATTATTTGTAGTGGGGTAGATCTTCATCTCTCCAAGATAGACTTTCCTGGACTGCATTAAGAGAAGTATAGCTTCCAGGAAGAAGGCAGTTGTAGTCTGTCTATACTATGACCTCTTCAGATGTCATCTTGAATACAGTGTTCAGCTCTGGGTACCATAGTTTGGAAGGACGTTGTTAAGTTGGAAGTTAACTAAAGGAAAACAACTGGCCCATGGTGAGGGGACTTGATTCTATATCATATGAAGACTTGTTGATGGAATTAGGCATGTTTAGCCTAGAGAGTAGAAGACTAAGGGGAGGGGACGTGATAGCTATTTTTAAGTACTTAAAGGAGCAGGAATTAGACTTGTTCTTCTTGGCTCTGAGATCGGAACCAGGAGCATTGGTTGGAAGGTGCAAAAATGACCATTTTAGGCTTAATGTTGGAAAAAGCTCCGTAACAATCAGAACTATCCCAAAGTGGAATGCATCACCTCAATAAACAGCGAGTTACCTCTCTACTCTGGGTCTTCAGGCAGAGGTTGGGTGATCATTTATTGAGTATGTTATAGCAAGGATTTCTTTTGCTTGTAGATTGACTTAGATGGTCAGAGAACTCCCTTCCAACTCTTAAATTCTGTGATTTTTTAAACAACTATTGAGAAAGCACAGGATTAATACAGCTCTCATGGTATTATCTGAGCTTATCCTGAAGTACCAATGGTAAGAGACAAGAGCATTAACAAGATGTGAGTTTACTTTTGTTTCTGAGGTTGGTGTCCTTTGCTTTGGAGCAGAAGAAGCAGGAAAACTTTGACAGGTTTTTTAGCTTTGGCTTTCAGAGGTTGGGCTTCTCTAGGATCCTGCATGATGCCTGTCACTAGGGGTGATGAGGCTTCTCCTTTGGAGCAAAGGAGGTTATAAGGTAGTTTGGTCATTAATAAATGTACATGGAAGTTGGGGACTGGTAAAAACAAGCCCACTTTGGTTAAGGAACACCAGAAAGAGGAATGCTCTGAAAAAGACTAATTGTTACTTTCCCCCATTATTTTTGCCAGGTTGTCCTGGAATCTCATTTGGTGGTGTTTGCTGGTTTTTTCAGGATTTCACGGTCAGCACTTCAAGGGCTTACAAATGTTTTCTTTTTCAAAGACATAATGAAACTATGGCTTTATCATGGAAAAGTTGAGTGAGTATTGTGTAACATTTATTCACTCTTTCCAATATAATAGGTAAGGACATAGAGAAAGGGGAAGCCATGGAAGAGTGAAGGAAGTCTGGAAGCAAATGTGGCAAAGTAAACATAAACCAAGTCCCAGGTGAGAAGGAGATTACATTTCATTCAAAAGGCAGAAGCCAGCAATTCTCTCCAATAGACTGCAATCTAGCTTTCTTCCTTTCTTCAAATGCAAATGGGTATTTTTCAAAGAGTTTACTCAACAATTCCCTAAATGGGTATGGTGTGTTGTAAAAAGGCTGATAAGAGTGGTGAAGCATTTCCTTATGATGTTGAATAGGTAAAGAGATAAAATGCAGTAGACACTGACATGCCACAAGTGAATTGGGGAAAAAAAGTCACTGTCCCTGAAGCAGAAAGATGAAAGCAGTTTCTTCTATTAGTTGGGCCTAAAGTACACTGTAATATTTATTTCCAATCACACTCTGATTGAGAAGCATAGAACATTTTTTAATGCTACTTTTTCTCTATCAATGCTTTTTTTTCATTTTCAAACCATCTCCTATTCATTACTTTTAGATTATATATAAAATGCTTTAAGCATGTTATTTTAATGAGTTCTGGATCCCCCTCCCCACCGTTTGTTTGATGTTTGCAAAGAACTAAAGATGTATTTTGCATTAAAGTAATCAACTTGAACCAGTCAGAAACTGATGAAGAAAGCGAACAAAAAAGACATTGTTGTTTTAAACAAATTCATGTAAATTATATGTGCCTCTGATTAGGTTAAAAGCTTTTTATGTGAATTTGATTAAAATACAAATTCATGAGAACTGTATGGCTTAGGCAGGTGACAGGGGAGAAAGATGGCAAGAAAATTGTAGGTTTTTGTTGCAAAAAAATTTAATGCTATTAGGCCTTTATAGTAGATCAGTGAAAACTGATAAGTAGATTTAAAAAACTGTTATCTTTTGTTTTTATATCAACTTCATTTCTGAATATATTCTCCCCTTTCTGCCTCCCCCAAATTGTAGAAGAATCTCATGATAGAATAAAATAGAGGGACAAAGAAAGCAGTTCAGCAAGCTAACCAACATATCAACTAAGTGTTACAGTATGCATATGTGATTTCAACACCTGTAACACCCCACTTCTGCAAAGAATTGAGGGAGGTGTATTTTCTCATCTCTTCTTCAGGGCCAGACTTTACCTAGTAGATCTGGAAACTATATGTTAATCCCCTTTCTAACTGGAAGTTGCATCTCTGTTTTCCTTTCTGTAGTAATTAATTGTACTAATAAACCCTTTCTTCCCTGTACAAAACTCCGGGGCATGTGGCTTGTTGGGATTAAAGTCTCTTTCTTTCTTCATCCTCCCTCATTTACTTTGCAATCAGCCCTGAAGATAAGTCTTCTTCATGACAAGGTTAAGGCCCCCTAGCTTAGAGAGTAAAAGTGCTACAATTTTTTTTGAAAAAAAATTTTTTTAGCTATTGTTTGGAACATTTAATTTGGAATTCAATGTCACTTCACTTCCCTGTGCCTGTGATCTCTTTACTCTTGAAAATTCCCGAGGAGCTCTCTATATAAGTTCAGGTTGAAATCCCTCTGTCCTTTTTCTTCACCCCAGGGCCTTCTCCAGTGCCCAGAAAGCCTTTCTCCAGTCAGACCCACAGCTCATACCTCCTGTCTGGACTTCTCTAGGCTGATGATTTGCCTTTTCCTGCTTGCTGTGAGTCAGGCCTCACTATCTGCTTTGAACATGGACATGGGAGATAGCATTGAACAGTCTAACAATTTTCCTCTCCTTCTCCAGCCTCTGATACTCTGCCTACATTCATTCCTCAATGGTTTGAACATTCCCACCCTGTAATGGCAAGCAAAGAAGTAACTTAGCACCTTGTTTCAGTTCACTTTTCTTTTGAGTCTTGCCCATGATTATATCAAGTCTTTGTTAAGAAACAGAACTTGTGAACCCCATGGTGGGAAGAACTTGCTGATTCATCAGGAAGGGGTGGAAAAGGGAGGAGCTAATGACCATATATAATGAGAAGCCCAAGCTGGGAGAGAGCAGAATTGAGAAGGGGAACTTTGTAGTGACCAGGCACTCTGTTCTGTTTGTGTTGATTTTTGTTTGTGATACTTTGTACAGAAGCCCTGGGACCTTACTAAAAGCCCTGAAAATGGATTTTCTTGTTGTCTGTTTACAGAAGTCCTGGAGGAGAGTTTAGGAGGTCCTGGGACTACATTGATGATTTGTTTTGAGTTCTCAGACCTTGTTTGTGGGTTTGTTTTGAGTTCTCAGACCTTGTATGTTTGTCTGTGTTGATTTCCCAGGCAGATAGTTCGTGAATGTTGTTTTGGTTCTCTTAAGCTTTGTCTTCCCAGAAACAGAAACTGTGAAGCACTTGAGGTGGACTAGACACTGTAAACTTCATTATGGAACTGGATGAGGAGCTGGACAAGGAGCTGAGAGCTGCCTACTTTTGAATCCAGGTGACATTTGGATAAACTCAAGCAAAAGCTGGGACCATTAAAAAGGAATCATGGAATTTGGAAGTCAGCCTCAAGTCAAGTCGAAAAGACCTCTCCTTGGGTACTTAAAGCTGATTAAGAAGGTCATGATTTACTGTGGCCTAGGGATAGGAGAACTTTGTACTCTGTACCTTGTACCTCTTAAGGATAATTGAGTTAAGGATGATTGGAAACTAATCTCCAATTAAGAAGAAAGAAGACTTTTTGACCGAGAGATTAAGACAATGTGACCTGGGGTGGAGAACTTTGACCTTTGTACTTTGTGTCCCTTAAGGAGACTTGCTCCTTAACAGTGATTGAGTAAAGGACTTATTGAAAGATATCTTTTGTTTAAAACTATGTGGCCCCTTTAGTGAAAATTATGTGGCCACTTTAGTGATAAGTTGTCATGTTATAAGATTGTGAATGCTGTAGTTTGGTTTCTGTAAATGTTTTGCTTTAGTTTACTGCTGAATAAATAGAGAGTTCACTATACTATGTGATCAGAATCTTAAAACTGTTTATAGCAGCAGCCCCCTGGGAAGCTGTTCATGCTTGGCTCTACAAACCCTCATGTACTCTCCCCATTCCAGGTGTTCTGAATCCCTAGCTGTTCCTACTCATTCTCTATACTCACCCTAGGTTTTTCTAACCTTTTCACTGTATTATAGAATATCATCTCCATAGTTAACAAATTTACTTTTATCTTAAACCTTTTCATTTCACATTCCCTACTTTTCCTGCTTCCCATTGAGACCTTACACCTTTCTGCTAACATGGTATCCCTGGCCATCCTTTCTAGTACCATATTCAGATGGAACTATTTGACTATGCCTTAAACCCAAATCACTTTGGCTGTCACTGATTGGCCAATAATAGGTCTCAAGGCAAGCTTCATTTGGTTATTGTTTAGGTTTTGATGACTCAGAGTGAGTGTAAATAATGGATTTTTTTTTGTTCAGGCCAGAAACTCTGAGGGTCTTGCCCTCCCAGACTGATTTTTTTTTTTTGAGTAGGCAAACTAGGCCATCTTTTGCCTCATACTTATCCTTAAATCACTGAATGGGTATTGCCTCAGACAAACGGATACTATAGAAAGACCTTAGTCTAAAAAGTCTACAGTCCCCAACTGTATCTGGGAACATCTCCACTTGTCCTGACCTATGTTTTGCCACTGGACTCAGATGACTCTGGAGGAGACAATGAGGCAGATGACTTTGCACAGCCCTGCCTCGATTAAATCCAATTCACTTGCAAGTTAAGACAACTCCCTCCTGATGTCATTGGTTCTCATTGAGAATGAAGGATAAATAACAACAACAACAAGAGCACTTTCATTCAGAACATTCCCGTTGCTTCTTCCAACCTCTCCCTCTACCACTCTGCCACATTTGACATTATCTATCACTTTCTTTTCTAGAATTCTCTTTTCTTGCATATTCTTTCCTCTCAAGGTTTTCATGACACTATTCTTTCTTCTCCCTCCTAATTGACCATTCCTTCTCAGTTTTCTTTATTGAATCTTCCTCCAGTAGGTTATACACACTAATTGTAGGTGCCCCCCAAAGAACCATCCTGAGACCTTCTCTTCTCCCTTTTTATAATCTCTAATACATTGACAAAACGTGTTAATTCTACCTTTACTCACATACACCCTCTTTTTCCTTCTTACACTGCTACTACCCTAGTGCAGGCTTACATGTGGCCTGTGGCAATAGCCATCTGGTTGGTATCCCTGCCTCAAGTTTCTTCCCTCTCCAGTCTATCTTCTACTCAGCTATCAAAATGATCTTCCTAAAATACAAGTCATGTCATTGTCCTCTTGTACCCAAACCCAAATCTCAGGTCACTACACACCACCTGACTTGTGGCCCCCCATTAAGCCCCTCTTGTATTTCTGTCTTTGTCCCTGTTTTATATTTTAGCTTGAAACTGCTAAAGGCATGTCTGGGCATATTGACTCTATCTCCCCTAATCAGCTTTTCATATTTTCTCCTTGAATCATTATAGTGTACCAGGCCCATTATGGTGCAAGGATCTTATCTGAGTACCATCCTGTCCTGCCCTGCTGACCAAGCAAGGCTTCCAACCCCTTTGCCTGGAACATGACCCTGACTTGTTCTGGGGGAATTCCAGCCCCCTCTGACTACAACCTGGGGAATTCCAAGTTCCCCTCATCCCATGCCTCTCCATCCTGTGCCCTCCACCCAGTTAATGGTTTCACCCCTTGTACCCTTGCACCATACTCCCCTGAGTCACAAGCCATACTCCCCTGAGTCATATAGATTTAACCAATGGCTGTTCTTTGCTTCTGTACATTGTAGCTTCTGCTAGCTCCACTCCCTATTATAATTTTGTGGTTCCAGCCTATATAACCAAGATCTGAAATTCCAGAAATCACTACTCATTTGAGTGCTGAACACTTGGGTAGTTGCATGCTTAATCAATAAATCCACATCTAAATTTATCCTGAACCCAGGTCTCGGCTCACTCTTATTTCTCTGCTCAACAGTCCTAGTCAATAAACTACTATGGCTCCCGATTAACTCTGGGATCAAATGTAAAAATGCTCTGTTTAGTATGTAAAGACCTTCACAACTTGACCCCTTCCTACTTTTACTGTCATGTTATACTTTACTCTTCATGTATTCTAAAATTTAGCTTCATTGGTTTACTTGATGTTCCTTGAATATAACAATCCATCTTCCATCCCAAAATCTTTATACTTGCTGTCTGGGGGCCATCTCCAGTTGTCCTGACCTATATCTTGCCACTGGACCCAGATGGCTCCAGATAAGAACGTGAGACTTGTGACTTTGCACAGACCTACCTCACTTAAATCCAATTCATGTGCAAGTCATGACATTACCTTCCTGATGTTATGGTCCTCTTCAAGAATGAAGGACAAACAACAACAACAGCAACTTGCTGTCTGCCATGTCTGTAATGCTCTGCTTTTTCACCTCTGCCTTTCAGTTTCCTGGCTTCCTTAAAGACTTGCCTCAAACCATACCTTTTACAGGAGGCTTTAACTAATCCCACATAGCTCTTGGCACCTTTCCTCTTAGATTACCTTCTATCTGCTAATATATCACATCTGGACATAGTTTTTTGGATGTTGTCTTTTTTTTATTAGAATGCACATTCCTTGATGGCAGGGATGGGTTAGTACTTGCTAGCATATATTAAATACTTAATAACATGCTTATTGACTTGATGATCTCATCAACTTCTATGGTTAAATTATCATTTGTGTGCAGCTGATTCTCAGATCTATTTATTCTGTTCCAACTTCTCTCCTGATCTTTAGTCTCAGATCACCAACTTAGAGAACCTCAAATGTCCTAGAGATATTTCAGACTCGCTATATCCAAAATAGCACTCATTTATGGCTATAGGGCAGTGGTTCTCAACCTGTGGGTTATGTTCAATTTATAACAATGAAAATGCATCCTGCATATCAGATATTTACATTACAATTCATAACAGTAGCAAAATTACAGTTATGAAGTAGCAATGAAAATAATTTTATGGTTGGGGGTCACCACAACATGAGGAACTGTATTAAAGGGTCACAGCATTAGGAAAGTTGAGAACCACTGCTTTAGGGAATGAGAGATGATGAAACATTGAGGACAGCTCCAGGTTTTCAAATTGCATAATTGGAAAAACAGTGATGCCCTTGAAAGAAATGGAGAAATTAGGAAGAAGAACGAGTTTGGGGGAGAAGATAAGGAGTTCCATTTTTGATGTAACTGTTTGCTAGGCTATCCAAGAGGAGAAATCTAGCAGGCAAGTGATGCTATATAATTAGACCTCAGGAGAGAGATAAAAGATATAAAGAATGAGAATCATCTCTGCATAGAAATGATATCTGAACCCATAGGAGTTAATGAATCACCAAGAAATCTCTCTCATAGAAAAAAGAAGACTCAAGAAAAATCCCCAAGGGCAAGGAATGGATGATTATCCAAGAAAGGATCCTAAGAACAGTCAGTCAAATTGCAGCAGAAATAGTCAGTGTCTAAAAAAAATGAGTAGAGAATATTTAGGAAGAGTAAATTATCAGTAATGTCAAAGTTGTAGAGAATTCAAGAAGGATAAGGACTAAGAAAGTATCATTGGATTAAATAATCAGAGGATCACTGGTGATCTTAGAGAAAGCAATTTTAGTTGCACTGTCAAAAATCCCATTTCAAGGATTTGAAAATTGAGTTATAAGTGAGTAAGTGGAAGCAATAAGTACAGAAAAAAAATTTCTGAAAAGGTGTTATGCTTCATAGTGTAATGGTAATGAATCTGAAGATCTTCCAAACCCCTTTGTATTGGCAAGTAAGCAGGCATTTAGCACCTTATTTCAAGTTAACACCTTGTTTAAGCTATTTAATTAACACAGAGGTAGTTAACACCTTAGGAGTAGTTAACACCTTAACAGGAAGGGGCAGAATGGGGAAGAGCTATATTGTACACAAGGAAAAGAACCATCAGGACAGTCAGATTTTCTCTCACTGAGCACCCTGAGGCTCCAACTTTTTTGCTAAAACCCTCCTTCTGTGAACTTTTTGCTGAGACTCTCCTTCTGCAACTTTTGCTGAGAACTTCCAAGAACCAGGCTGAGGAGCTACAGTGAGTGAGAGAAGCATCTCTGCTTGAGCAAGCCTGTTTTATTGTGAAGGCTTGGGAATGTGGGTGTTCACTGCATTAACCATGTGCATCAGCTTCATGACTACTATAATGACTTTGGCTTTCTGGTTCTGGGATGTGTCTTTCTAGTTCTGAGACTTGGTTTTCTGGTATTTGAATACAGAATTTGGTTCTGCCCTCCATGTGGAGAGTTTGCTACATTTTGTGATTCACAACTATACTAATGAATGTGGAGGAACCAAGTGAAGACTCTCCAGGAATAGGGAACTATAACTTAGTTAGAATGGATAGGAGGGGGTCTAGGCATAAGCACTGAACTTATGGAATTCTCTCTCCTTTATATACCT
>CM053593.1:261651476-261691218 GCA_028646575.1 Pseudocheirus occidentalis
ATTCTATCAGTTTCTAATGTTAAAATGTTTGATAGTGCCTAGGACTTTGGTAGCAATAGCTTCTCTCTCTCACTCTCTCTCTCTCTCTCTCTCTCTCTCTGCTTCTTTCTTTTTTCTTTCTTTCTTCTTTCTTTCTTTCTTTCTTTCTTTCTTTCTTTCTTTCTTTCTTTCTTTCTTTCTTTCTTTCTTTCTTTCTTTCTTTCTTTCTTTCTTTCTTTCTTTCTTTCTTTCTTTCTCTCTTTCTTTCTTTCTCTCTTTCTTTCTTTCCTCTTTAGTAACTGAAGCTACAGCACCTGCAGACGCAATTGCCAGCCTGCATCTCCACAGGGGTTGCTTCCCAGGCTGATGGCTGAAGACACTGGCCTGGAAACATAGCTATTCCCAAGGCTGTTAAGCTCAGGGTTGTGGGCTGCTTCATCGGGATCTGAGGAGAGATGGTGCTCAAAGTGATAATAATGATTTGACTTGTCTGCCACATGCTGTCTCCTTATTTTTCCTCTGGGTGGTCTGCTGCTTCAACTAAGTTAACTTGCTTGCTTGGTGTGTGGCAGTTGGTTAGCAGCTGATGGGAATGACTGATCCTTTCTCCACAGAAATTGCTTTCCTAGAGGAGGGCCATGAAAGCTGAGGGAAGTGTTGCCAAGGCCCTTGTGGCTTATTTGCCTGTTGGTAGCAGTTGGTCAGCAATTGTTGCTGTTGGTGATATGACCTCCTCTCCACTCTGAATTTCTCCCCAAATTATGAATGCAAAGGCTTGACTGGAGGCAGGTCTCATTTTTTTTGGAGTGGTCAGCACTCCTAGTCAAATGACTTGGGTTTAGGGTACTAGGATAATCCCATTAGGGTGTGAGAGGAGATAGTGGTAAAGATAGTAGTGGTGGTATTATCACAGAACTGTGATATCTAAGCAATTTGCTTGACAAAAATGTCATAGACAAACCCACACTTATCCAGTATTTTTAAAAATAATTTTTCATTGATATCTTTTTCATATCACCTATATTTTTTGTTGTGTTCCCCCTCTGTTACCCCCCCCCAAGAGAATCATCCTTTATGACTTGGAATGAAGAGGGGAAGAGGGAAGTTAAGCCAAATTAACCAATATATCAAAAAGTTTAACATTATATGCAGTGTTTCACACCCACAGTCTCTGCTTCAAAGAAAGGGAGGTGACTTCTCATATATCTTCTTTGGGGCCAAGTTTGATCATGAACACATTGCAACATTTAACATCAATTTTTTTTAACACATCCCATTACATTAAAAAAAATTTAACATTTATTTTACAAAAAATTAAGGTCCAAATTCTCTCACACACCTTCCCCCATCCACTGAGAAGGCAAGCAATATAATACCAACTTAACATATGAAATAATACAAAGCATATTTCCATTTAGCCATACTAGAAACAAACAAAAAGCAAGAAAAATAAAGAAAGTGAAAAAATATGCTTTAATCTGCATTCAGAGTTCATCAGTTTTCTCTCTGAAAGTGGTTAGCTTTTTTCATCATGGTTCCTTTGGAATTGTCTTGGATCATTGTCTTCATCACAGTTGTTAAGTCTTCCCCCCCCCCCCCCACCATTGTTACAATGTTGCTATTAGAGTGTACAATGTTCTCCTGGTTCTGTTTACTTCACTTTGCGTTCATACAAGTTTTCCTAGGTTTTGCTGAAACCATCCTTTTTGTTGTTCTTTTAAAGCGCAATAATATTCCATCACAATTGTATACTGCAACTTGTTCTACCTCAATATTCTCTATAGAAATCAATAAATCAGCAAGCATTTCTGAAGGACCTCCTACCTACGTGCATTACACTGCAGAGGGTATTTGGGATATAGGGATAAAAATGAAACAGGAAAAATATTTAGTATTATAAATTAAGGGAACACTATTTTGCCACACAAATATTCTCAGGATTGTAAAGAAAAAAACAATTGAGTATTTTATGGACAATTTTTTCTTGCTTTAAACTAAGGCAATTTTTTTTTTTACTTTAAGAAAGAACTCTGATTTTCAATGAGAGGTAAAACTCTAAAGCATAATCTCAAAAGTTATGTTCCCAATAGTAGCTTTCATGTCTTTTCATCCTGAGAAGCTCAAAGCTTTATTTTCAGGAGAAAAGTGTTAAATTTTTTCCAGTTGCTTGGGCTGCCACTTCAAGTGGATATGTACTCTGAATTTAATTTATTTTGATTTAATTTAAATTTCCCTCAGTTTACAATCCTGTGACACAAAGCGGGTATTTAAAAATAACCAGTTGATAAATTTTCATCCTTTTCTAGTATTTTCTAAGCTATTATACTCATTCATTTAGCTGGATTTCTAAACTTAAAGAATGGATATGAAATTCCTTGCTTAAAGTTCAAATCTAGTAAAAGGATTTGTAGTATAATTTGAGGCAGCTAAACGGCTCAATATAGAGTGCTGACCTAGAGTCAGGAAGACATGAGTTCAAATGTAGCTTCAGATACTTACTAACCATGTGCCCTTGGGTAAGTCATGTAATCTGTTTGTTTGCCTTAATCCACTGGAGAAGGAAATGGCAACTTAGTATTTTTGCAAAAAACCAAACAGACAAAAACCCCAGGGCCCTGGGTACATTGGTATGTTAAAGTCCAGCAGGGTCATGTAGAATTGGACACAAGTGAACAAGTATAGTTTGTAGTTTGTCTGTCTTAGTAGTCTACAAACTGTTTGGATCATGCACCCCATTAATAAGTTTGGGGGCACTTCCCCATGTGTGAGAGAGGTGAAAACTTCTCAGACTATACCCTAAAATGGAGACAGTGCTCTAAACTCAAGTTAGATTTTGGCTGCAGCTAGGCCCAAGTTTTGTTTGTTTGTTTGTTTGTTTGTTTGTTTGTTTGTTTTTGCAAACTTACTCCTCCCCTGCTTTCACCTACTACCAAATAAGGTATCAAATGCTTTTGTCGGTTTTCATTGGTTGAAGCTTGTTTCCTTGCTCCTTGTATATTGGTAGATTCCGGAGCTAGATTGTGAGGCTGAGCTCTCGACCAATGAGGGCAAGGTCAGTGGGAGGGGTTGTGTGCCTTAGGCCATATAACCTCCTTTTGCTTTCTGTATCCAGCTTCCCTCCACTGGTTCGTCCTGGTGAAGGTGATGCTCCCTTTCTTGCAAGAATTGAACAAATCCTTTCTGTTCCTACCAAGAGAAGCCTCTGAGTTTTTGATTAAATTTTGGATAGGATTTTTCATTCCACACACTCAATATATGCATATTTATTTATATATGTATTATACCATATATTAATGCATTTTTCATATTAAGCATGTAAGTATACACATTATAAAACTTATATAAATAGAAATTTTAAAGGGATAAAATATACATAAGATATTTGAATTTAGGGCTATAGGGAATCACTGGAATTTATTGGGTAGAGGAGTGACATGATTATATCTGTGCCTGCAAATGAAGTAGGGGTTGGTGGTAGCTGCAGATGGAAAGTTTTAAACTTTGAAGGGGGTTTTCAGGCTTGATATTAGGTCAGAGTGCTATTGATTGGATCTTGTGGAAGAGGTATGTGCATAGAAAGAGTGAAAAGGAGACACTAGGTGAAAGAAGTATGGAGAAGTTATCTTAAGCAGGAGATAGTACAGGGTTAAGGGTGGATGGGAAGAACAGTAGTTGAGTTCCAAGTCAGGGAAATATGTGTAAGGTACTTTAAAAACTTTAAAGTGCTATACAAATGTTATGATTATAATGATGATGAAGACAATGATTCCATTGCCTCCCCAAAACCTTCACCATTCACTTTTGCCTCAGATACTGAGCACAAATTCCTAAGTATGGCAATTAGTTGGTGATTGGCCTCTAAAATCAGACTTACTTGACTTTCCAGCTTTATTTACTCTGCTCCATCTCCTCTCTCTTCTCCTTCATTTTCAAGCAAATGAGAACTATTAACTCTCCTCTGATTTCCTTCCTCTACTCACTGTCTCACCTCCATGTTTTCATACAGGTAATCTCTATAATACACCTGTGCCTATTGAATTCCTCTTCTTTGAAGCATAAAAATGGTACCATGTCCTTTCTAGCACCCTGTTTCACAAAGTATTTATGACAGTATGGAACATCAGTAGTCCACTAGAAGGAAACACAGAGCACACAATAAGACAGTGAAGTAAACCAGCTCTTTTGAGAGGACATATTTAAAATATGAAGGTCGAAGTTTTTATAGGATTCTTTTCTGGATCAAGCAAGGCCAGGCATTGGGGAAGGGTTCAAGAAGATACGGAGACTAGGGCTGATTCATGTTAGTGGAGAAGAGGGATGGGTGGAAAAGACTCCTGGGAACTGGCATATAATTTATATTCAAACTCTCTAGTACTGGGAAAGGGACTTTAGGCCATTATTGTTAGTCTTACTGTGACTAGGTAATTCAGGAGTTTTGAGTTCTCTGGAGTTTTTGCTTTCAGCAGAGTAGAGAGGCCATTTGGGATCATTATACAACCCTTCTAGAGGCATGTTCCTAATTTGCATTTATACTCTCATGCTGAATCCTCAGAGCATCACTGGCTTTTTCTCCTCTCAAGGTTGTAGAGATAATGCTGAATATCTGAGTTTTCTATGTGCTTCCCATTGATTACTATTAGCCATTTACCTTGGCTTTTAGAAGAGATTGTGTGTGTGTGTGTGTGTGTGTGTGTGAGCGTGCATGCAGGTATAAGTATTTGTGTGTGTATATATACACACACACATACATACACACACACACACACATAAAAAAAACCACACGCATTGTAAAAACAGTTAGTATAAAACAACCCCCCTCTTCCTTCCATGCTTCTCAAGGGAATGGACTCAGACTTAGAGTACAAGTGACTTATATGTCTAGAAAACAGCTGTGGGCCAAAGGGCAAATGCTTATCTTCTATTTACTGGAAGTCTTTTGTAGAGTCCTTGGGAAATTTCTCTTAAGCATAGCTCTCTTCTGGGCTCTGAAGGTAGGTATCTCTGTTGAGTCCACAGCTGGCATTTTTCTTTGCCATCAAGAAGCCTCACTCCCTAAAACTGTCACAGTCCTCTTGTGACTGTCTTTCTACCTCTGTAGGCACTTCCTCTATTGCTGGCCACTCCCATTCCAGTGCCACTGTGATAGGCTCTAGTCACTTGGGGTATGAGCTAAGAAGGGAATTTATTCTCAGAGGCTTAGTTAGAGTTTCTTGACTCCTATATTGTCCTGCTGCTGGAATGCTTTTATAATTGGGCTTGCCATTTTTTAAAAAAATATCCCCACTGGGCATCACTGATTCATTTCAAGCAATAGCATGCTACTTTCCATGTGGCTTCATCTGTCTTTACCCAATGACCTAAAACCCTGTGATCCTTTCACATTGATTAAAGCCATTCATAGCTAGTTTACTTTTAACTGATTGATTTAAGGAAGATGCCTGGTCTTTCTGTGATTAGGTGGGGTTGGGGTAGACCCCTACCTTTTACCTATATGAGGTTTTCTCTTCTGATCCTAAGCTGAAGGTGATCTCTGCCTATTCAAGTTTTCTGAAAGTATCTTCCTTGCCCTCATCATATTCTATCTTACCTCATTTGTGATTCCTTATTTGTGATTATGCCATATATGTCTTATTAGACTATAAACTTCTTGCAGGTAGGGATTATATATGTTTTCATACTTTGGTCTCCAGTATATTCTACAGCCTTTGGAACATAATAGTTATAATAATAGCTGACATATATTGCTTTAAGTATTACAAGAAATATAGACTTTCCCATAGGGAAGCTTTAAGCTGTTAAAATGTAAGACATCACTAAGACTTTTGGAATACTCTTTATATATTATCTCATTTCAGTCTTATAATAACCCTTTGGGGACAAGTAGAATAGATATTATCATTCTCATTTTATAGAAGCTTAGGTAAGTGGAAGGATTTGCCTTTGTTACCCAGCTCATAAGTTTGGAGGCAAGATGTGAATCTAACTTTTCTTGACTTCAAGTCTAGCACACTCTCACCTTTTCCATTCTGCTATTTCCCTGTAGGTATTTACTTGATTTAAATGATTACATTTTGCTTCTTCAAATGAGCCTTTTCCCAAATATGTACAATATAGATTATATGTAGGATATCTATCCTATACATAGGATATTGTCTATAGATTATCTGTAGGAAAACATATAGTTTTCCTAGTCATTCAAAGAAATGACTTTCATTCACACACATTCAAAGAAAGAAAGGGAAAAAATTGTACCCTCCAAGAGAAGGCTTGACTGATTCAGGAACCTGAAAAATGGACATAAAGCTTAAGTTCAACATTATTTTCAATCTCACCACTGACTTGCTCCTATTGGTTTACCTCTCTATAATTGTAATTGAAAACTTAAAGTAATTGCAATTTCATTGGTGTGTGTAGTCCTTTCCTAGACACAGATCACAACCCCTTGATGCCTTGTTATGTCACCTTTGGGAATTGTTTTAACCAGAAACATTCATGCCTCTACTAAGCTAAGTGATGAGCTTCCCCAAACTTAGTAAATTAGAAGCACGGTGATGCTCACAAAATATTAATGAAATCATAGGAAGATCTCCAATCTGCTATATAGATGTAGGTATGTATCTATATCTATATCTATATCTATATCTATATTTATATCTATATCTATATCTATACACACATATATTTTTAAGGGTAGTGGCTACATCACAAAAGTCATGGGTTCACTGATGTATTCAAATTTTTCAGAGTGATATGGTACTTGGAGAGAATGACAAGGAGACAAGAACTTTGTTTCCATGTGTTACACATAGTGCATGTTTAAGACCACTTTATGTTATGTATGACAGAAACACTAACTAGACATATTTCTCAATGCATGCACACTTTATTAACATTATAATTAACACTAACCTTCTAGGAACAAACCTTCAGCTTGATTCCTAGAAGTTCCAAAAAAAATGTGTTTATAGTATTTCCTCTCTACTCAGCCACAATCTTTGGGTATCCCTCAGAGACAGCATTCTGACAAGTGCCTATCAACTCTGGAGGAAACACAGAATACTTAAATCTTCAAATGTGAGGCCCCAGTAGTCTATCTTATTCACAACTCAGGAACAGAATCATAGCTGGGGTTTCTGGGGTTTTGGTTAAGGGACATTTACAAATTACTTCTAAATTTTGATTGATGATTGACTACCTAAGCTTATGATAAAAGGAAACTATTAATCAGAGCTTTAGTTTCCTAATGCTGTTAGCAAATGTTTATCAGTTATTTACTAAAATTAAAACACAAACACATATTATTAACAGTTGTTTACCAAATTTGGGAGACACACATATATCACTAATGATTTTTTTCCCAAATATGGGGAATACATATTTTATTGCCAAACTATACTACTCAAATCTGTGTGTTATAACAGAAAAACAATTTACATAACAATGTTAGTTATAAAATAGAGGCTTAAAAAGAAAATGGAGGTGCTCATCCTGTTAATATACTTATTCTCAGTACATGGTGGAACAGAATATCTGTGGGATTTAGGTATCCTCAGATGCCTTTTCCTTTGTTTATTAATCTGTTTTCCTTGTGCTGTGAGTGTGCCCTCATGGGGTCATTCTTCTCCAAGTCACACTCCTAATTCTCCTACACTTTCTTTACAATGGCCCATAATTCTCTTTACCTTGGAGTATCAGTCTGGCATTAGACTTCATAGATTGGAAGCACCCTCCATCCCTGAGACTTTTCCCTCTGATCAACTGGGTCCTCTGAGAACCTTCATCTCAAGGAAGGTGCCTGGGCCCCCCATGTCTTTATTCCTTTCCAGGCTGCATTTCTGACTCTCTTCCTAGACTTTCTCTACCAAGGTACCCTGGGCACCTTCATATCTTGTCTTTCCACCCCCAACTTTTTAGTTTCCTTTTTTATGTGTTGTCCATGCCCCCCCCCCAACTGGAATGTAAGCTCTTTGAGGGCAGGGATTGCCTTTCTTTTTGCACATATTTGTATCCCTAGAACTTAACACAGCATGTGACAAATAGTAAGCATTTACTAAATACTTATTAATTTGACTCGGCCATGCAACTAAGCAACCTCAGGTTCAGTTAGGCATTGCTTCTCTGGGAAATGACTTTTGATGAATTCATGATGCAGGGTCAGGAAAGGCTACATCTTTGATTTACTGCCTTTGAAATCACTTTTCTTTTTCAGGGTAGGGCATGATTGAAACAGTTTAGAAGCTGAATAGCTTGTGAGGTCAAGTAACTTGAAAACAATGAGAAAAACAGGTTTATCAGTTGGAGTGTAAAGTACTTTACTATGTGTATGTTTGATAACAAAATAAAAAATGTAGCTATCCATGCCAGATATTTCCTTCACATAATTGTGTCACATTATAGAAAATTTCCTGAATATGAATTGGAAGGAACATTTAACCTTTAATTAGAAACATAAACATTTTGGGGCTTTTTCTCTTATTGGAAAATGGATAAAACAACTTATTGGATGAAATAAAATATTTATGAAACCTCATACCCATAGAAATCCAAAAAAGTTGTAAGGTAAAGTTACCCAGATATACTATGTACAATACAAATATACAAATATATATGCATATGCAAATATGCTTTGTACATTGAAGTGATGTGATTTATGTTTTAGTTGTGTGCTTGGAAAGAGGACTTGATGGTTATCATTTATGCTTTTTGTGAAGCTGTCCTTGAAAACAATTCTAGAATATGAAATGAATAAAGTTATTATTAATACAATGAATAGTCTGTAAAAGGTCCTTTATGGTGTACCAGAAAGAGTGAGGTACAGGACCTGAGCTCAAGACTTTAGCTTCGCTGTTTGCCACCTTTGGTTTCCTCAACTGTATAAAATGAAGGTATTGGACTAGATCACATTAAATATCCATTCCATCTCTAACCTGTGATTCTATTATTATTCATTTATCACCTCAGAGACTAAAATCTCTCCCCCCCCCCATAGTTATTCAGAAAGAAAGAAAAATATCCTATTACCTCTTGAGGCACTATGCAGAATGGATTAGGACCAAGGCCTTTCCAGGTTAGGGAAGAGGTAAAATGTTTGGCAGTGATTATGTAGACCATTGGGGACAACGTAAGTCATAGCTTCATAAGCAATAATGAAGAGATGAAACCTATGTTAGTTACCTGAAGGCCATATTGTTGACTTTTGACTTCTATTCAGGAATAAGAAGATATGGTATTCTTTTGCTTGATATGAAAAATGTCAACAGAGGCTCATGATAGGAAGGTAAAGCTCCTCCTGATAGAATCAATTAGTCATTTTACTGTTACAGACATCCTAGAGGGAAATCATATTGTTGGTTACTACAAAAAGGACCAATTGCTCTGTCATATAGATAGGCTAGATGAGTGCTTAGGTGTTATATTTCAGTTGTATAGAGAGGGGGCTCTTTTATAATTGGAATACCTCCTCTTGCTCACCAATGCATGAATTTATGAAGGTTGCCCAGGCAAACCAATGGAAACTGTGTTACTTTAACTTAAGAATCTTATCCCTATTTACAATATTAATGGGAGTTGAAGATCTTCCCCACCCATTAACAGGCTTCACAAGAGAAGCTTCATTAAGGGAGGTTTATTTTTCAGGGAGGCCCACACCTTTTCTTACTTTGTAATTAGGCAGTGGGTCATGAGGGTTATGGTGCCTTCTGGCTCTGAAGAAGGGTATATATACTCTGAGGTGAGGTTTTGCTTTGGGGTTCATTCACTGAAGTGTTTGTGTGGTTAAAAACCCAGATGTTGGTGCTGCTTTCTCTGGTAACTGTATGTATTGCTTTGGTCAGACAGCTGGAAGCCCTGTATGTTGATTTGTATAATTTTCTCTGTCTATATTTTTTCTGCTTGTAATTTGTTTGTATTTTCTCTGAAATTCAAGGTGCTGACTTTTCCCCCTGAACTAAGTGAATTTTATATGTGTGTGTGTGTGTGTGTGTGTGTGTGTGTATGTGGAGAAAGAGAGAGAGAGAGACAGAGAGAGAGAGAGAGAGGGAGAGAGTGAAGCTTTCCTTTAGAGAAGCAGATCAAAGAACCTGTACTAGCAGCCATCCTGGGTATGCTAGGGTGTTTGTTATTATATTGTTGGAACTGAAATCTCCTTGGGAAAAATGAATTTTATATAATTGCAGTCAAAGTGTGCTATATTTGGAGGCAGAGAACCTGGATTTTGAATCCTGCTTCTGCCTCTTACTAGTTATGTGATCTTGGGCAAATCATTTAACCTCTCTGGAACTTGGTTTCTTCATCTGTAAAATGAGTGTTGGACTTGCCTTCTAAGGCCCTTTCCAACTCTAAATCAATGATTCTATGATCTCAAGGGCAACTTTTAATAGAGAGAAAAATACCAGGTAACAGAAGTGGTAAGCCTCAGTTTTCCATCAATTTTCCATTTTTTTTTATCAATAGAGCTTCTAGGTAGTTCTGAATTTCAACCATTGCATCCTTGAGGTAAAGTCTCACCTTGAATAATGGCTATCTCTGTCCCTGTAGATTTCTATCTCATCATTTAGAAGGTGGTAAATTTCTTATCCTTCGGAAAAGTAGCCTATTACCTAAGGTAATAATTTCAAATGGAGGTGGAGACATCATTTACTCAGTGAGGTTATTCATGTATTTCATAACACCATGACAGGATGCATGAAGCAGAGAAACTGAAATAAGTATTCTCTCAGCTGGATATCTTGTAACCTTTCAGGCAGAATGTTCTAAATGGAATGTCAAAACCTTTCCATTCAGTGATTAGAATGACATTGAAGACTTCCAGTCAAAATATTGCTCTGTACCTCTGGGATGCTTGCTTTTAAATCATAGGAAATGATCCATGTCCTTACGTTTTCCAAATAGAGGCCTCTGCCTACAGTTTGTAAAAGTGATATAAATTCCTCAAATGAAAGGTATATAGGAAATGTAAAATCTTAAAAAAAGCCATTTAAAATGAAGGGCTGCAGTTCTACCTGTGGTGGAAAATATAAGGCAAAGAGGACAAATATTTATTGAGCACCAACTACATGCAAGGTGTAGTGTAGGATACAGACTTGAATACAAAAGAATTACTACTCTCTATGAGTTTTTAATGTAATTGTGGAGATAAGCCATAAACACAGAAAAAGTTACATATGAGGTTTAAATGAGCATACAATAAATCCAAAAGTTCAAGACCTTCCACAAGACAGTACATGATAATTGTACAATGTAGAGAGACTAGGGCTGTCAGGATGGAGGAGGGGAAAGATTAATAAACTCCAGAATGGTCTGGAAAGGGTTTCTGGGGGCTCATATGATAAGAGATTGTATTGTCAATATATTGTTAATGGAACGGGAAGATCTTTCTTGCCCATTTATAGGCCTATGTGATCTGCTTTGAGCCTGAGTCACGTGCAGCCTGTGGGAGGGAGGAACTTGCTGAATGGGTAGAATAGGAATGGGTAGAGCAGGAAGTAGGAGAGTGAGATGGAGGAGAGAGAGGGAGAGAGAGACAGAGAGACACAGAGAGAGAGAGACAGAGAGAGAGACACAGAGAGAGAGAGAGAGAGAGAGAGAGGAGGTAAGAGAGGAGCATTTTGCCTAAGGAAGCTTGTTTGTGGGGAGGCCTGACAGAGGGAAGGCTTGGGGATGGTGGTGCTTCCTGCATTGGTTATGTATACCAACTTCTTTATTACCATGGTGGATCTGGCTTTCTGTTATAGGAATAAATATCTTGGATTTGTCTTTGAAGAAGAGAGTCTGGAAATATGCCTGCATATTCATAGCAGCTGCTGTGGGTATCACATTTGCAATATAGAGACCTAGAGCTAGAATGGACTGTAGAGATCACTGAGTCCAACCACCTCATTTTCCGATGAGAAAATGAAGCCCCCAAAAGTTAAGTGATTTGCCCAATGTCATACAACTAGTAAGTGTCTGGGATGGAATTGAAACCCAGGTCTCCCTGAATCCACAAATAGAACTATTATTCAAAAGAGGAGTCTTGAAGGATGTAAACAATCTGTTTCCATGGGAAGAAGAAAAAAATGAAATTATTCAAGCAAATAAAATAAATTTCAGTAAAAGCTACTTAAAATGCAAACTGCAGGGTTTGTTGTTGTTTGTTCGTCTGTTGGTCACCTTGGCTTCTGGGTACTTTAACTGTTGTTGTTAAGTTGTTTTTCAGTCATGCCTGGCTCTTTATGACCCCATTTGGGTTTTGTTCGGTAGAGATACTGGAGGGGCTAGCCATTTCCTTCTCTAGTGCATTTTACAGATAAGAAAACTAAGGCAAGCAGGTTTGTATGATTTTCCCAGGGTCACATAGTTAGCAAGTGTCTGAGCACATATTTGAACTCAGGAGATGAGTCTTCCTGATTTCAGGCCTATAACTCTATCCCCTGGGGCACCTAGCTGCCCCTGTGCTTACCTGTATTGATTTACAAAATTGATGTCCTAAATCTCTCCTCCCAAACTTTCTCTAAAATGTCCAGAAATCTCTTTACCCTGGAGGCTCATTCCAGTCCTGTACTTTGCACAGTGAAAGTATCCTCTGCCCCTTAGGCCCCAGTTTCTTATTGGCTGGTTCCCCCCAGAACTTCTACCATTCCTATCCAGGTAGTACTCCTAACTCTCCTCCTGGACTTTCTCTATAAGGCCCCTTCTCCTCCCCCACTGGCACCTTCACCTCTCATTCCCCTATTCTCCCACTCCAGGTTTCTTTTATGTGTTGTCTTCTGTTAGAATATAAGTTCCTTGAGGGCAGGATCTATCTTTCTGCTTGTCTTTGTAATTAGGAATTAGTGCTCAGCACATACTAAGTGCTTATTAAATACTTGTTAACTTGTTGACTAACATAAAGTTATTACAACCCCTTGGGGAATTTTTCTGAGGTCAAGATAATCTTTACATACTGTGTTTCTACATCTAAGCAGGAAGTAAGAACTTCAGTGCCAGGGCACTAGCAGAGCTTATCAGGGGCTTTACGCAGCTCAGCTGAGGGGTTCATTTGGAATTGTAATCATCGGGGAAAATGTCTCCAATGACATAGGTGTCCTGATTGCATTATGTGGTGTCCTTTGTTGCAATGTCCAGTGAGCCCTAACACTTGGTCTCCCCAACACCTGTTTAACTTGAATAAGTGACATCATTCCTGAGTCTCAGTTTCCTCATTTGTAAAATGATGGGGTTGGACTAGATGCCTCCAAGATTGTGGAAGGATCTATGATCTTGGGAAATGAGTACTCAGATTTCCTATTCCTATTCAAGCCATCAAGCCTTGTGGATTTTTCCTTTGAAATCTTTTTCACATATGTCCCTTCCTCTACATCCTCAGTGCCAACACTCTTTACTTAGATACATACCTAGACTATTTTAATACTCTCCTACCTGGCTTCCCTGCTTCCAATCCCTACTCCTTCCATTTCATGCATCATTGACTAAACTTAAAATACGGCTTTCATCATGTTGTTCCCTGGCTTAAAAGCTCATACAACCTCTATCATATCTAAATTCCTCTGCTTGAGTTTTATGATAGTCTTTCTGCACTGTGGCTACACCATACCCACCCAACTCTATTTCTTACTCTCCAAAGACCAAAACTCTTCTCCAGCGAGTCTCTTCCCTCACTGCCCCTCAAAGACACTACTTTTTATTCTCATTACCCAGGGGGATGTTACAGTGATCTAGGCAAATGTTTAGACTAGGGTGGTACCACTAGGAATGGAGAAGAAAGGATAGCTAAGAGAAGAATTCATCATTCATGTTGCTCTCCTTCTTTTTATCTTCTTTTCATGCATTCAAATCCTATGGCTCTAAGCCCAGGCCAAACCTTGTCTTTTTCAGGAAGACTCACTTTCATGCTTTCATGGTTACTCCAATCTTTACCCATTTCCCCTTTCTTTGAACTATAGTATGTAGCACATCTACCATATAATTTAGCCCTCAATTATATACTGTCCCGTATTTGTCGCTAGTTACTTACTGTTTGACAGCTTTGTTTTTTTCCAACTAGATAGTAATATCTTTGTTGGACAAGCACCATGTTATACATCTATTTCCCTGATGGTGCCTAAAGCAATACAGCCAAATGGTGTCCTCCAAGCTAAACAGAGGTTACGAATATTCATAAAATAGAATGCTGTGTGTGAAGCAGACTTAGAAATTATCTAATGTTTTCATTTTGCAGATGTAAAAACTGAAACTTAGAAAAGGGGAGTGATTTTCCTGATGTTATGTAGCTCATTAGTGGCAGTGCTGAGGCTAGAACCCATCTCCCAGTTCCCCATCCAGAATACTTTCCACTACTCTAGGCTGATGTTTTCCCAGAACAGATTATATACTCTGTTAGAGCCTAGTGTTAGAGTACCTCAACTATCCAGACAACTGCTGAAAGTCTCAATCTTTTAAAAGCAGAGCATCTGTTAAATTCTTGATTTACCTTAGTAAGAACTTCATTTCTCAGAAGGTAGATGAAGTAATGAGAGTAAGTTCTACTTTGGAAATAGTTCTGACTCATGACTTTAGTAAAGAAATTTACCAAAAAATTAAGAGAAAAAATATGATCATATAAACTATGTGATTATAAATACAATTACATAAACATAAACAATTCAAGGGACTATGTTTCAAGAGAAATATGAATTAGAAAAAAATAAAATTCTTATAATGCAATCATGAATAATTTCAAATGGGAAAGAAACATATGTGCCTGCACAGTGAGCTCTCTGATGAGTTTAGATTTTAAAAGAACATAAAAAAAGATGAAAGGAAGAACACATAACCCATGAATTCAGAAGAGCTATAGAAGGTTATAAGAAGAATATCAAGAATTTGACCTAACAGAGTAAAGGAGAGAAGGAAGAAGGAAGAAAGAGAAAGATCAGAGAAGATGAAGTCTGTGAAGGTGATTAGGGTCAAACAGAACAGCTGGAGCCAAATGAGATTAATATACCCTGTTATGGTTCATGAGTTTCCATGACTCCTGGTACTCAAAGGGACTTGCCTGACCAGACTCTGATATACACATGAACAAGCTCTGATATGCAAAAGCTGAGCTAAGCAAATTAAATTTTGGAATAGGTTAGATAAGACAAAGTCAAAAGTGAAAACAACAAACCAGAGCCACAGTACTAAGCAGTTTCACATAGCTGTAAGATTACTTCTGAGATGATTCTTATGAAAGTCCTAAACAAAACTAATACCCCAAACTTGAAATGACTCAACTAGATCTGAATGTAGATGAGGAGGGAACACTAGAAGGAGCTCATAAAATAACTAGTAGTAAGAGGCAGCCTGGTGTGGTAGAAAGTTAAGTCAAATCAAGAGAGCTGGGTTTGAATCCTAATTCTGATATTTATGAGCTGTCACCTTGGGTATATTATGTGCCCTCTCATTTGTAAAATGGCGTTAATAAAGTTACTTTAACAGGCTGACGTAGGGAAAACACTGTGCATACCTTAAAGTCCTATAGAAAAGTGAATAATACAACATTGATGTGTTAATCAAATGTATACAAATAGTTATTAAATTTACTTAGAATTATGCATAAATATGTGTTATAGGGAGAAATATCTATTACATCAAGAAGCTTTATCATTCTTGAATATTTGCATACAAATGTGCTTATCTACAGAAAGAAATATACAAAGGTACCAAAAAGTCCTCTGCTTCATTCATGCTTCATTAGCTATCATATTAATTTACAACTCAGAGGCAGAGGGAAGGGACTCTTTCCTCAACCTATTAAGTATTATTGCATTTTGATATTTGCAATTATTTTAGGTATTTGAAAATATTGTTAGAAAAAAATCCATTTATCAGTAGCCTCCAAGCAGATTTGAAAATTTTTATAAAACATCAGATTATTTAGTGCCAGTGTTTTTAAAAAGGCAATGAAAATAAACAATAACAAGCCGTTAAATTACACAATTTATATACGACTGCTTATATTACATCTTAAGAGATTTGAGTGCTTGAGACTAACAACCATACTCAGAGGGGTTAAGAATGAAGGTTGCTGGATCCACACTCCCTAGGAATTTGACCAGCCTTTAAATTGCAAGATTTAAGCATTTGAGGCAAGTATAAATTTTACTCTGGTAGCTACAGGGCTAAAAGGAATTGGAATGTAGTTCACTTTAGGTGGTTGCACCCACTTTGTTGGCACCATGCATACTTGAAATTAGATATTGTAATAGGAAAAAGAAAGCGTTAAAATGTTTTAAATCATTTTCTATTGCTTCACGCTCCAGTTCCAAGTACAATGTCTTCCAAATACTGTCTGTATTGAATGTTTTACCAGTTTGATTCACTAGAGAGAATCTGAGCCCCAAGGGGAAGATAGATTATTAGAATCTTTCCTGAAAAGCTGATTAAAGATTAGATCCAATTGCTTGTGATGCAAATCACTTATGCATTTCAGTAATGGAGGTGGTTTTATATATTTCATTTGCTATTTGAAACAAACAGTACTTTCTGCTGTAAAAACCATTGCTATTTTCAATTTGTGCATATAAGCACTATATATGTATATATACATACACATGTATATATGTGTGTGTGTGTGTACAACATATATCAAGAGGAGAAAAGGTCTGTAATGAATGACTGTGATTTGAAAATGATATACTTTTGACTCTATTTATATAGGCATGCTCCTTAATAGGAAGAATACATGTCAGGTGTTGGATTAACAATCTGAAGGAAACACTACAGTGTGCTACTCATTTTCCATAGTTTGGAAGTATAAGAACAACAACAACAAACGATGACAATAAACAAGAGCAAGTTATTAAACTACAAAATATACTTGTGACCTCTTATATTAGGTCTCAAACTCTTCAAATACTAGAGTCCCTAGGCAAGAGATTTCAATGCTAGACTTTCGAGCTACACTCAGAAACACATAGAGGAGATAATCCTATCTTTGCTTTTTTAAGTTTTTTTTCTCAATATTAAAAAAAAAGAGCAGAAGAAGTCAGAGCACCTTGGGGCCTTACTATGCTCTAGGTGCTACAGTGAAGGAAATGAGCATATGACCCCTTCTTAAAAGAGACTCAGACACTTAAGTACTAATAGGACCCCACAGAAAGGCAGTTGGCCATAGTATAGAAGGCTATGTGGCCAGGTGACTTAGCTAGTTAGCAATTTGTGGTGGTGTGATACCACCAGTTGCTGATAACAAATACAAACTACTGGGAACTCCAGGCATCTTAATGTAACTTCTGCCTTGTAGGTAATTAATTTTAATTTGAAGACCCCTTTTTGTTATGTCAAGTAAGCAGGTACTTAGCCCTTAGTAACTAATGTGAAATAAACCTCTGTGAAATAAACAGAAGGTGTGAACTCTGTCTCCTGTTGCTGACATAACGGGAAAGGGTTGGCTGAGACAGGAAGCCAATGTGTGTGTGTGTGTGTGTGTGTGTGTGTGTGTGTGTGTGTGTGTGTGTGTGTGTATTTAAGAAGAGTCCCAGAGAAGAGACAGTCAGAATCAAGAATTTTCCTCCCGGCAGCTTCTGGTGGAAGGAGCAAAATTTTCCCAGAATCTGGAAGCTGGACTGCTTCTTGTTGGACTGAGAACTCAGTTGGAGTTTTCTTGAGGCCAGAATCTGTGGAAGGCTGAAGTTGCTGCCAAGAAGGTCATGTGGAAGGCTGAGATTTCTTCTGGGTCCTAGGACCAGCCAAACACCTGGTGGACTGAAGAAGCATGACCGAGATAAGACTTTATTTGTGGCTTGGTTGATCCTTGAATTCTTGGCAACAGAAGTTGTAAAGGTTTTGAGATGTGCTGGACCCTGTGAATTTCAGTGTGTAGCAAGAACTGCCTGGAGGACTGGACAAGAACGTGGGAGCTGTCTGTCTCTGAATTCAGGTGACTGGTGGATTCAGGTAGAAGCTGGGACCATGGAAGGGGATCCAGGGAATCTGAGAGACCACCCCAAGTCAAGATGAAGAAAAGGCCTCTCCTTGGATATTGAATGCATGATGAAATTGAAGTTTACTAGACATCAAGGGGTGGAGGGTTTGTGTAATTTTCTAATGATTGTATTTAGTGATTAGTGATACTTTACTGATTGCTAGACAAGTGACTGATTAAGTTAACCTATGATTGCCCCATGAGTGGAAGACTGATTATTATATTGTGAGATGACTGAATGACTGAGTGAGGAGGCAAACCTCCTTAGGGATATCAGATGATTATTCTTTTATTCTTTTGTTCTATTTTCTTAATACTGTGACCACTTTGGTGAAAACTATGTGGCCATTTTAATGTTAAGCTGTTGTGAACACTATTGTGATTTTCTGTGATAAGATGTAATGTTGTGAGTATTATATTGTGATTTGTTGTGAATGTTTGCCTTGATTTGTTATGGAATAAATGGAGTATTCACTATACTATGTAATCAGAACGTTAAAAGCTGTTCACAGTAGCATTCTTTTGGGAAGCTGCTCATGCATTGGCATTACATGCCTCCAAACAGAGAACAAAATCTTATCTACAATGACCACATTGAACTGATTACATTTGACCTGTTTCATTAATGACTTATGACATTGTGTCATACTTGCACAAGAATAAAGGTTACTACTACATTCTATTGGGCCCATTCTATGCACCTCCAGTAACAGGCCTCATCTGGGTCAGTATGTGTTTCATTGTCCTCAGTGAACCAGGCACATCCACTAAAAGCTTGATTTCAGAGTATTTTCAATATTGTTTATTTCCCTCTCAGTTGTCTTTCTTTGGATGTGGATACACTGAGTCAGGCGTTTCCGGAAATTGCCACTCAGCAGGATGTAGAGAAAGGGGTTGATTCCACTGCTGGCATAGCTGAGGCAGATAGAGAGGTAATAGCTCACATAGAAAGTCAGCGTTGGCTGTGCCATCTGCAGGTTTACTAGCTGGATCACATGATAAGGTGTGGCGCTCAATACAAACACCCCTACCAGCACCAGGACCATTCTTGTCAACTTCAGAACCCTTTGCCTGGGAATGCTAGGGTTATAGCTGCAAAGGACATGTCAGGAGAGAAGTGAACATATAAATGAGGGTAATAGGAAATGAGAAGAAAATGACTTCTTAGAAATTTCTAATGGTTTTTCAGTGGAATGTACATCTTAAAAAAAACTTAACATGTATTCATGATTAGATACCCAATACTTAAGATTTATATTTTTACAGAGCCATAAGTAGCACAGGCCAAAGGGAACTCTCTCCCAGGATGCTAACATTTTAGTGTGGGGGCATGTTCTGTCATAGGGGAAGGCATGCTGTACCTCTTGGCTTAGGTGCCCTTCTCTTGAGGCCTGCTTTTCTTCTCAAGTCCTTTAGGAGGAGGACATGAACCATTCCCTTCCTTGCAGTAACTACTGTAGTCATATTGTCTGTGACACTATTGCCCACCACCCCTGCTCCCACAAATGATTTTGCTCCAGGTGCAACTACTCCTAGTTATGGCTCTGCATTTAGGTTCTCAGGTGAAAATTTCCCCAAGTGGATCTTACTCTTGAGAGTGATGGTCTATGACATGATGATAGTTTCAAAATATTGCATCTTCCCGAGGCTACTGCTTTAGCCAGTATACCATACTGCCATATATATATACATATATATATATATATATACATAATACCATACTGCCATATAGATATATGCATATATATTTATATAATACCATACTGATATATAGGTACATGCATATATATTTATATAATACCATACTGATATATAAGTATATGCATATATATATATTTATATAATACCATACTGCCATATAGGTATATACAGATATATTTATATAATACCATGCTGCCATGTATATACATATACACAGGCACATACATATATGATACATAATATAATATATAGGACTTTGAGGGCATATACACACATATATGTATATGTATGTGTGTACACAACCATATATACATACATGACATGTATGTAGATCCTTAAAGTCTTAGTGCAGTTTCAAAGCTATTAGCAGTTTTAAGCTTTGATAGTTTGAAAGGGTACTGTTTTTGGAGCATTTTCATGTGTGTGTGTGTATGTGTGTGTGTATGTGTGTGTGTGTGTGTGTGTGTATGTTGAGAGAGAGAGAGAGAGAGAGAGAGAGAGAGAGAGACAAAGAGAGACAACTTGACTCTCCCTGGGTGAATAAATTTCCTCTATCAATGTAGGTTGGCAACTTCTCTGCAATATATAATTTAGTTTTAGACAGTTTCCTAGAAAGTAGTCAGAAATTAAATGACTTCTCTAAGGTCACACAGCCAGTATGTATCAGAAGCAGGACTGGACCATAGGTCTTCTTAGTTTCCTGGACAGTTTTCTTTTCACTATACACTATCTCTTCTTCCCTCTCTCCTCTCCTTCTCTCTCTTCTCTTCTGTCTTTCTCTCTTTCTCTCTTCTCCCCCCTCTTGCATATGCAGACGTGTAATATATGTACTCACAGCCATATACATATCATACACCCACATATGCACTCATTTAAAATTATATTTATGTAGATACATTGCAGGCCTATTAGGATATATGAAGATACATTAACCAAACAGATAATGAAATAGACTCTTACCATCCTGCTTTCTTGTTTTGTTGGTACATCTCCCAGGTATAACACAGAATCAAAATATAGCACACCAAAATCAAGGGCAAAGGGAAAAAAAATGTTGTTATAGTCAAATAAAGCGTATACCTGTAAAGCAAAAGAGAGAGACAGAGAGACAGAGACAGAGAAGAGAGAGAGAGAGAGAGAGAGAGAGAGAAAAAGAGAGAATGGATACCACACTGTGACATCAGACTGAGAATTTACTCAATAGTTTATAAGATATCATAATGTTTCTTCAGTCTTAGGCAAAAGTATAAATGGATTGTTTAAGAGGCATCATGTGTGTTCCAACATGAACAGACTCAGGGACATCTCTTCTAGGTATCAGTGCCTGGACAGGTAGATCCTGAGGGAGATGAATAGGGATTCTTAAACTTTTGTATATCTTGGACCTCTTAGGCAGCCTGCTGACCCCTTTTCAGAATGTTTTTAAATGCATAAAATAAAACACATTGAATAGCAAAAGAAACCAGAATTCTGTTATAACAATAAGATATAATTTTTTTTCCTCATTCTAGTTAATGGACCGCCTGAAATCTGTCTATGGATTTGGCAAAGAATCCATTTACAACACAGTGTTTGCCTTCTCTCTGCACCTCTTCAGTGATGAGAGTGGCTCAACTAGAGATACATAGAGAGTGAAAAGGAGCTAATTACTTGGGGTGACTTTTTGCTGTCAGTTCAGTTAAGATTATTTCATATTTCTTTGGAGTGAGGAGGGACACTTGGACTGTGAGTATTTTCTTCATATGTATCAACATAAGAGGCAACTATATGGCTCAGTGGATGAAGCACTGGGCCTGGAGTCAGGAAGCCTTAAGTTCAAATCCATTCTCAGACACCAGCTATGTGACCTTGGGCAAGTCACTTAACCTCTGTTTGCCTTAGCCCACTAGGGAAGGAAATGGAAAGCTACTTCAGTATCTTTGCCAAGATAATTCCATGGACAGTATGACCCATGGGGTCACAAAGAGTCAGACACCACTGAATGACCAAAGAACAGTATCAATTTACTGTCCCCTCTGGCAGATCTGCTTCCTGTTTGCCTCCTTTTGTATCCCCAGCTCTGTGCCTGGCACTCTGTGCTCTTGTGGAAAGCAAAGAGATGAGAAAAGAGGAGTGTGCTCAGTACCAACTAAGAGTCGGACATGATGGAAATGACTGAACAACAACAACAAAAACGGCCCCATCCCAGGGGCAGAATTCGAACTCATCTTGAGTCAGTGATATCTAGATATAGACTTAGAATTAAATTATTGTTTGATTGATCATAGGGGGAAATGGTTGAATCATATTGAGGGACGAGTCTGTAAATGAAAAGTTTTCACTTTCTCTATTCAGGAGGTTATTTAATTTGTTTTCTCCTGAGCTCAAGTCATAGTTTAAGGTCCAGAGTGAAAAGAGCAGAGGTAGCTACCAGAACAAAATGTCTCCATTTTCATTCTCATTTCTTCCTTTTGTCAAGCTCATGGCCTACATTTGTTAAACTTCTATTTCTGCTGTCTTTTAGGAATTTTGAGAAAGAATCCTTTAGGAATTATAATCTCTGTGTATAACTGGGATTAAGGGAGAGATGAGCGATGGGCAAGTCCTTTCTATACAGCAAGTCTATGCAGATTGGTTTATTTATGGCCACTGCTTCCATTATAGAACCTAGGACTGGGTCATTCTCAGTCTTTGTCTATCTAATACAAAATAAGTGATTAGGTTGGTGAGTTCAATTAGAACTAATTTAATCAAATGAAGAAAAAAAAATCAACCAAGTGGTTTTTTTTTGTATTCTCTAGATAAACAAAACTAGTTATCTTGATTACCTGGTTATCTTGATCAGTACTTTTCCAACAGTTGAAAAGAGTATAGATTTAGAACAGGAAAGGATGTTAAAGGTCATTTCTTCCCACTCTCATTGTATAGGTGGCGATGGGATAGTTGATAGTTATTTACAGATAACTAATGGTCACATGGGCAGTTGGGTGGCACAGTAGATAAAGTGCCAGGCCTGAAGTCAGGAAGACTCATCTTCATGTGTAAAAATCTAGCCTTGGACACTTACTAGGTGTGTGACCCCGGGCAAGTCACTTAGCCCTGTTTACCTTACTTAGTTCCTCACCTGTAAAATGAGCTGAGAAGGAAATGGCAAACTACTCTGGTATCTTTGCCAAGAAAACTCCAGTTTGTGGAGGGCAAAATAGTGTAGAGATCACTTTAGTTAGCAAGCACTTGATCTCCTTGCCAAGAAAAAGACATGACAGCCAAATACAATATCAATTAGAAGGAGGGGGAAATAAGTCTACAGAAAGCTCGTCAGATGACACAATTAATCCAATTAAGAGTTGGACCCGATTGAAATGACTGAATAACAACAAAAATGGTCACATCTCAGGGGCAGAATTTGAACTCTCATCTTGAGTCAGACATATCTAGATATAGACTTAGAATCAAAGCAGCCTACTAGTGCTCTGCTGATCTTGACTATTTCATGCCGGTCTGGCTAATCTAGCGTGGTGCTTTAAACCAAACATTTTAATATACTCTAAGTCATTTTGGTAACATCTTAAATTCAGATTCTTTTATAAAGGTTACTAAGTGTGTAGGCTCTCCTCCATCTAAAATGAAAGTGTCCAATTGATTGTGGAAAGCAAGGAGATGAGAGAAGAGGAGTGTGCTGAGTACCTTGAGAGGATGCTCTCCAATGCTGCTCACTCACAGACAAGTGGGATGAAGTACTTGACAACTTAATTCAACTTTATTTTCTCTAAGTTTTAACAACTTACCAAAGCACATCATCAGGAGATGCTAAATCAAAAGCACAACTTTCAAAACCATCTTTGAATTTGATGACTTTCGAGTAGATCCAGACAGGCAACATCAGAGTAAATGAAGCTACCCAAAGGCACAAATTGATGCGAATGGTCTTCGACCTTGTTCTCAAATTGGTAAGCCTAAATGGCTGGACGAGAGCCAAGTACCTGTAAAACCAGTTGAGAAGGGTTTGTGAACAATCAATAAAAGCTCTGAGCTCTAAGGATGAAAGGTTCATGGCAAGAGTAAATTATTAGTATTGTTATTCTCCCTCAAGTGCAACTCTATCATGGTGAAATAAAGTAATACTTTTTGAAAGATGGGCTGCACCTTTGGAGAAAGCACCTTTTCAGTCTGGAGCTCTAAATAAACCACTCAAACAAATAACTACCACTACAAAGAAGAGTGATAATGATACAAAAAATCTTTAGACTGAACTTTACCTTTACAATGTTATCCTTTATAGATATTCTTGAAAAATTAGATTCTGATCAGGGATTTCCTTCCGGAAGAAGTATCCCTACTATATTTAAAAGGATTCACTTCTGAGCACAATTACATAGGTGGACAGAATTGCAGTTTTTCTTTTTGCTTTTTTGGAGAAGGGTATTGAAAAATGCCATGGAAGAATGGACAGTTATGTTTAATTACATCATTTCCTTTATTCCTAGAATCATAGAATTTGAGGGTTGGAACTTTAGGGACTATTGAGTTTTTCCCATACCTAGAAAAAAATCTTTCCAACATGCTTGATTCATAGCATCTATCCCTTGCAGCAAGGGGGGATCCACTCCCTCCCCTCTTTTGGATGGCTGATTTTTGCAATGCATCACTACATGAATAATTGCAACTTAGAGAGGTTGAACAGTTTGTGGAGATCAAAACAATGTACATTTATAAATACATTTATACAGAACATTTATAGATACAACTGGAAGCAGGAAAACAAATAGATTCCAAATGTACCAGATGTGCTAGAATTTCTATAGTGATCTGTTCTCATCACTGATGACAAAAGAACCAACAGAGTTGCACTCTAATATCTCAGTACCATATAAGCTATATAAAGAAGTGGTAATACTCTTAAGAATATGAATCTGGGAAGAACACCTGCTTCTGACCAGATACATACAGAAGAAAATTGATGCTGGAGTTGAGACAGTCTTAAAAACACTTTGGGATAGATTGCTGAAATATTTCAAGGGGAGGAGGAAGAGTCCAAAATAATAGAAAACATAATGAAAAATATTTTAAAAGGTCCCTGAGAAGTAGCAACTAGTGACCAATATATTGACTTTCTTTATCTATAAGAGACTTTGAAGACTATTTTGCAAATATATAGAGAATCCCTTTGAAGATAATATGCAAAAGAAACAAAAAAAACCTTTGCAGAAAACTTCCCATATCAGACCATATTTTCAGAGCAACATGACTGAATGTGAATAGCGAACATGAAATCTCATGTGTCTATTGTTTGTTGATTATTTTTTAAAAATGCATTTAATTTGGTGATAAAAATCTGGTCTCCAAGAATCTCCTTCCACAAGTTATTTCCATGTATATGTTAAGATCATATAAGATTCCTTCATAGATGCCATTGTAGTGATAATTTTGTTTACATATATCTATATCTATCTATATATCTATATCTATATATGTATTTGCTATTTTTGCAGGCGGTAAGGCAGGGCTGTTAGGGTAAGTGACTTGCCCAAGGTCACAGGGCTAGTAAGTGTTAAGTGTATGAGGCTAGATTTGAACTCAGGTCCTCCTGACTCCAGGGCAGGTGCTCTATTCACTGTACCACTTTGCCGCTCCTCCATTACTACTGTTAAGTGAGGCATGATACAGGAAGACATATACTTGCCAAAGGTGTTTGCTAATGTCATGAATGGCAGAGTATAGATGGAAGAAGAATTTTCTTTAGATGGGGAGGTACTACAAATGATTCTCTTAATGGATGGCATTGTGCTGTTTGTATCAAGTCTCAAAGTACACCATGTCATATACCTACTTTACTGATCTTGTGAACTCTGGGTTCTCTAATGCTCTCCCTTTGCAAAGTATTCTCTTTCCCCATGCAAAGACTATGGAAGGCTCAGAAAATGTTCTTTTTTTTATCTTTTCAATTTCTCAAGAAATGTCTTGAGTTCATTTTTGTTTTCATAATAGCAACAACAACAACAAAAAATGCTGCTTGTTTTTTGGGTCAAATCAGTAAGAGATGAAATGCTGCTGGATTTTTGTTTTGTCTTAAAAAACAGGATGTTAATTATTTTGCATTTATTTTCTTTTTAAAAAAATTGATTTGTTTATTTACTTTTAGTTTACAAGATTCAGTTCCACAATTCCTTGAATTTCAAATTTTCTCCCTTCCCTCTCCCCCCTGCAAAGTTCATTTTTATAAATAGTATGAGCTTGAGATCATTGAAACACTGTATAATTTTCCAAGTACAGTTTAGCATGCTCTTCTGTTCAATTATTGGACCAGCTCATAATCTTTCTGTGGTATCTGCTCAAGAAATATGTAATGATGGACTAATTCATCTAGCAGTATGTCCTAATTTTGGTAATATATTTTTTTCATCTCCTTGCTTTTTCCTATGTAAATTACTAGGCTAAACTCTTTTGCATGGCTATGGATTTCATTAAAGAGAACTTGTTTGAGCATACCTGGAAAAGGGAAACAGCTGTATGTGAGAAGCAGGAGGAAAATGTAGTTGATCATAGTTGTTTATTATCTATTTTGATGCATCATTAATGAAGGTGCTAGAAAAAAATGAAAGCAAAAACAAATTCTTGCATGTGTGAAATTGGTGTATAGGGCGATTTATGCATGCCTGTAGAGTCAGGACAAATGAGTTGAAATGATCCAGAATGTGTCAGGAGGACTGAATTCAGAGTAGGCTGACACATTTTGACTCTGATAATATCCAAAATAAGTAGGACTGCATGGGGGGATGTGAGGCTTTGGGAATTAGTGAATTTTCAAATAGTGATTCTAGTTTTAGGCATCCAAAGTTGCATAGGAAAGTGCTCCTGGTCCAAGATTCCTCAGTCTTACTTCTTATTAACAGTTTGATGCTAAAAATAAATTTTGTGACTAAAGTGGTGACTTCATAGGATCAAGTCTCTGTTTACTCCACATAGTTGCCAACATGATTTTCTTAGATTAATGTGCTCTGCCCCTCTCCTGTCCCTCCTCCCCCCACTGCCACTGAAAAATCTCAGGTAGTGTCTCATAACCTTTTGGATCAAATACAAACTTCTATGCTTGTCATTTAAAACTCTTCATAACACATTAACGCCCTCTATGTGCTCTCTGGAATAGTCACACTGTTGTGCTTACTGTTCTGTGCATACATGACTCTTTCTCCTGTCTATATACATTTTCACTGACTGTTCTTCATGCTTAGAATACACTCTCTTCATTTGTACCTTTAGATTCCCTAGTCCACTTCAAGACTCATCTCAAGCACCAACTTTTAAATGAAGATGTTCCATATTTCCCCATCTTCTAGTATCCTTCCTCCCCCAAATGCCTTATATTCATTTAGTATATGTAGTATGGGCATGGCAAGTGGTACTTCTTTTTGTGGGTGCTACCACTCTCTGAGATGGCTTATTCACCATAGTAAAATAGTTGGGGGTGATGGTGGTTCCAGAGGGTAAGTCTTAATGCAATAAGTCACTTTCAGGTTTTGATGTAGAGTTATATATTTACTACACAACCATAACTCCTGAGCCCCACTGGTATACTTCCCATTTAAATAAATCAAACAACATGATACCTTTAACTCTTAGTCACAATTCATTTACTAAACAAGAAGGTGAAAGCAAAAATAATCATAACATAACAGACTACCTACAAACCTAGTTCACATTCTTCTACCAACTCACATAATGTCCACTGGGGAGATTGAGCAAAAATTCCTAGAATGGAGATATATGAGTAGGGAAATCAATGTTCCTAGTACAACTTAATTCTGAACTGATATCCTTGATGTCCTTGATAAGAAACAGTCTATACTACATGTCACATGCTGGGCACAGCTATTCCTCTTCTGGGTGTCTTCTCTTTCCTTCTGGTACAGAGCCCACTTCTCCAATGGCTAGTACTCTTAAGCCAGTACAGAAGTTTTAAGCTCTTTTAGTGAAAGCAGAAAGCTTAAACTTAGGGTCTTCAGGGCTATTGAGATCTGCTCCCTTGGCTGTATCCTTAAGTAGCATTAGTTCTCTCAGTAAAAGAATTTCCCCAAATCTGGAATCCACAGAGTTATTATGTCTGCTCATCAAGCTTGGAAGGGGTTTTCCTCTCTTAGGCTGTTACTGGTAGTAATGAGTAAAGTACACAAACATCTAAGAGGTTTCCTACTTTTCAACCTATAGGTAGGAGTAAAGGGCAATTCAGGTTGGCTTTTCCCTTCCCCAGGCAGAGGATTTCCCCCCACTCTGTTTAGCTTTTAAGAGCAGCAGAGCTTTCCACCAGTCAGATCACTTCCCAGAAGGTGTAGAGTCTATCTTCTTCCACTCAACAGGACTTAACTCTAACCAGGGGTGGGGAACCTGTGACCCTCTAGGTCCTCAAGTGTGCCTGCTCTGACTGATTCCAAGTTTCACAGAACAAACTCCTTAATAAAAGCATTTCTTCTGTAAAACTTGAACTCAGTCAAAAGGCTACACCCTAGCCTAGGACCTAGAATGCCATATTTGGCCTCAAGGCCATAGGATCCCTACTCCTCTCTAAGCAATTGCTCTTCACTCTTTCATTTTCCACTTAGCTTCTGTTTCTCCTTAGTTCTAGTTCTATATTGCTTTTGTGTTCTGCTTCTGTCTTTGTTAACTTATTCTAGTTACTAACCAACTCTTGCCTCAAAGCAAGGTTAACTAGTGTAATATGACTCCTCTCTACCATAGGATGAAATTCCCATTTCTATAACACACTACACAGGCAATCTAGAATTGTCCCATAATTACCAAAAAGTTCTGGCCATCTAAGTTTCCCACTATGAACCTTAAAGTCTGAACAACAGTATATATAAATAAGCTTCTCAGAAAAAAGAGACATTTTGGCCATTTTTCCTTCTGTAAGTACTTTTTTCTCTGATGGGCTGCTTTTGTCAGTGTTTCTCACACACATTTTTTCTTCCTCTTTCAATAAGTAAAAATATACAACTAAGAAACCACCTCGTCTACATTATGTATATATGTGTGTATACATATGTATGTGTGTATATATATGAATATATATACATATATATGCATATATGAACATTTGTATTTGCTTATGTTGTCTCTCTTATTAGAATATAAATTTCATGAGGGCATTATGTCTTTGTATCACCAGTACCTAGCAACACAATGCCTAACACAAAATAGGTGCATAATAAATGCTTCCTAATTGGTTGATTGACTTTACAGGATATTTAATCCAACTCCAACATTTTAAAAATGAGGAAAAATAAGCCCAAAAGAAGTGAAATTATTTGCCCAAGGTCACATGGGTTGGAAGTACCATAAGTGGGATTTGAACTCAGGGTCCTCTAACAAGTCCAGAGCTTTTTCTAATGTATCACACTACCTGTTTAGTATAGGCCTTTGACTAAAGGAAGCAGGTAAGTAGTATTGCATATTCTTATTCTGCTAGACCAGCGGTTCTCAACCTGTGGGTTACATTCAATTTGTAACAATGAAAATACATCCTGCATATCAGATAGATTCATAACAGTAGCAAAATTCTAGTTATGAAGTAGCAACAAAAATAATTTTATGGTTAGGGGTCACCACAACATGAACTGTATTAAAGGGTTGTGGCATTGGGAAGGTTGAGAACCACTGTACTAGACAAATATATATGTCTGACAATGTAGGGAGAGAAGAAAATTGTCAGATTTTGATGTAGCTCATCACCCTTTTGGAAATACCATGGCATCAGGGGGAAACAGATGCCTAGTCCTATGATCAATTAGTCTGGGCTCTGAGCTCTGTCAGTGGAAATCAATTGGTTTGGGAGCCTTGTTCCAAAGAATGTTTACCCTGCACTGTGGCTTCAGATGTTCCAGATAACTTATTCACAAAGGCTGCCTTTGCTGAAAAACCTGGCTACACATTTTATTTTCCTTCCAAATGTCCTGGAGGCAAATAAGATGAAAACTGGGATGTTAGAACTTTGGGAGCTATGCTACAGTACAGCAGCTTCTGCTTATTATTGAAATATTTCACATTGGCAGCCGTGGACTCTTCCTTAATCATGGAAAGAAAAATTAAAGAACTACTTGAAAGAACTTGAGTTTTATGATCCATTAAATTGACAGCCATCAAAGTGGTTTAAATATATAATTGAAAAGGTTTACTGATCACATTACTGAAACTATAAAAACCAACCAAGAAGAGCTTAGTAATTTACATAGAAACCACTGTTTCTCTTTAAGAAGTACAGGACAGCATAGATATTTCTTTATACAGTTTTGAGAAATTTATAAGCATGTTATAAGGTAAGAGCTTGTCAATTTGTTTATAAAGATATTTTGATAGCCATATTTCAACTAGTTTCATTTATAATCCTATATATTTTATTTTATGCATTTAAAAACATGATTTTGAGAAGCTGTCCATAGGTTCTGCTAGACTACCAAAGGGATCCATGATACAAAAAGGTTCAGAAACCCTAGTGTATGGAATAAACTGATAGAAATGGGATCAGGAAATTACGGGTTTAAATTCTGCCTCCGATACTTACTAGATGTGTGATCATGAGCAAGTAACTTAGTCCCTCTCAGTCTTTTCATTTATAAAATGATGGGGGTAAAATTAGGAGCTGCATCAAAATCTGACAGTGTTCTTCTCTCCTTACACTAACAGTTAGACATATATATTTGTCTAGCAGAATAAGACTAGGCAAGACTCAATGGACTCTAAAGTCCTATCAGATCAAAATCTGTGATTCTTTGATCATCAAAGGTTCCTTTCCAACCTGGGGTACAAGTGGCTTGAGAAGTTACAAAATTTTCAATATACTCTTAGAGAAGGAAAATGAATCTCTTTATTTTATTTCTTGTGTGCATGTGGATCAAGAACACTATAAATTGTTTTCTTTCATATTGGATAGGGATAACAGGAAGTTTACTGAAAACCAGGGAATATGAGGGACAAAAAGTTTGGGAACCCTTAATCGATGAGAATTTGCAATCTATAGAGTCACAGGTTAATCTTAAACAATTTGGGTTAAAAAAAACAATTTGGATTATTGTAGCTACAGATGGGAACATCAAAGGATCTGATTGTCTTAACTATGGATTAAGTAAATTCTTGCTCCAATTTGTAACAACAACAAGAGAACAAAAAAATCATTCTATATTAGGAACTAGGCTCAGAATCCAGGTAGCAGAACGAAAATGGAAACACATCCCTGAAACGGGTGGTAAAATGTGCAAAGATATTGCACTTTTTTTTTTCCAGAACACATTAAACATCGCTGGTTGTGTGATTCTGTTTTGGAAGCTCTTTGTGAACATCAAGTGAATGGCTTCATAAAACAAATGTCCTTTTCTGGGATACTACAATCTGTATCTGGCACTTATTGGATGTTAAAGAAAGAAGAAGGAAAACTGAATGCCTTCTTGGGTAAGAAAGGGACTCACATTTCAACTGGATAAAGAGATGCAATGGAAGCAATCAGGAGAACCCTCACTGACCAGCTCTGGAGACAGTATAGAACTGCATGAGGATGGACATGTAGGGGCCATTTCATGAGCATGTACAGAGCTCAAGACTTTCTGAACGCTTGGGTGATGAAGGACTTGCACTTGAGGTTGCTGAAAGTCTCCTAATTGGTCCTTCAGTTCATGTTACTACCATGAAAGGGGAAAGGGCTCTATTGAAGAGAATTGGCCATAGAGTAGCAAGAGCTGCCACACAGTATACTTTGAAGGGTAGGACAATTTTTACACTTTATTACTTTTGCCTCCCCCCTGAACCTGTAGATCAACAACTCTTTATTCTATTCTCTCTGTAAGGAGGAGGGAGGCTCCCTGGTAGTTTTTCTAGCTACTCACAAAAGTGTTCACTTGATTGAGTCTGAGTACAAATTTCAAAGCCACAGGTGACTCTTCATTTTTTGTTGTTTCTCCCTGAGCACAGGTGATCAAATAATAATACTGAGATGGATATTTCCATATATAGATATTACCTGATAAGCTAGAGTTTTGGAATCACTGAGAACTTCAGGTGACTGGCAGTAGGAGATGCCCCCTTTAAACTCGAAAATATTTCTTGAAGGACAAGATTACCTCTAATCCAAGAATTAACCATGTTCTGGCTTGTCAGAAGATGGAAATGTTCAAATAGTACCAAGCCAAAGTGAAGGTGAAATGCTTGTTGAAAAGTCTTACAAAGTGTTTCATGTTTCAATATTTTAGGAAAGTGAAATAAAAGTTATGGGTTGTTTTTGGTATTTTAAGTCTCTGTCAATGTAAGTTTATGAATCTTTTGTGTTTTAAGCATTTCTTTTGTGTAGAAGAAATAAATGGCTGTCCAATATCATATCTACCTTGTGTATTACAAATATTTGTAGTAAGGACCCTGATAATTTCTTCTGGGGAGACCCTAGGCATGAGTCAAATGTAAACTTCAAGAGATTTTCCCCTGGATTCCAAGGTGGGTGCATAAAGATTCAGAATATGAGAAAAAGACCTCAATCCCTGTCTATAGAAGTCAGGCTCTCTTTGGGCTAAACCTAGAGCTGAGAATCCTATAGCAGGAAAAGGAAGAGACTACTGAGACCCAGCAGGTGTGGTTAAAGAGGTTTTTGGGAAAGAGACAAATTGTCATTCCTAAGGTTAATACTTTCCTTCCTCCCTGTTCTTGGTAACAACAAGGTGTTCTGAAATAATGATGCTATAAATGGGTTTATGTAGCACTTGAGTGTCTATGAAGCACTTCACATTAATTACATTATAATGTATTATTTATATAGGCAACTAGGTGGCACAGTAGATAGAGAACCAAGCCTGGAGTCATGAAGAGTCATCTTCATGAGTTCAAATCTGACCTCAGGTACTTACTAGCAGTGTGACCCTGGGCAAATCACTTAACTTGGTTTACCTCAGTTCCTCATCTGTAAAATGAACTGGAGAAGGAAATGGTAACCCACTCCAATATCTTCCCCAAGAAAACCCCAAATGGGGTCACAAAGAGTTGGATACTATTGAAGTAACTGAACAGTAGCAATATTATTTGTACCTTATAACCACCTTGTACAGTTAGTACTACAGATATTATCACCTCCATTTAGAGATGAGACTAACAAACATGTAGTATGTGAGGTAGGATTCAAACCCAGATCTTCTTGCCTTTAAAAACAGCATTCAGTTGAGAAACTGATGATACTAAGTTCCCATTACCTGGAACAATTTTCTAGTAGTGGTGGTAGATTGTATTTAGAGCATTAACCATGCTCATTTATTTAGAAACACTGGCTTATTGGAGGCTTCCTGGATCTCAACTAGAAGAGTCCTGATCCGCATTTATATTTTTATGTAGTCAAAAGGATTTACAGGATCCCATTAGTGCAAAATCCCTGCATATCACCCTGGATGCACTGAACCCACTACATTCTCTTATTCTGCCTACTTTGTGACTGAAAATACAATTTGCAGGTTTGGGTTACAGTCTGTGACCTTGGCATAAGACAAAGCAAGGTGGCCTGCATCAGGTTTGGACCCATGACCTTGGCTGCATTAGCTCTGTACTCAAATGAGCAAACTAGATGTAGACATGAGAATACTAATGACTATGTAGGCTATTAAACTATGGAGAAAGGTGCATATTTTACATTTTGAGAATTTTTTTTCAGAAATGTGGTAAGAGATTAAATATTTGATGTTAAAATATCTGAACATATTACTCACCCCCAATTAATTCCCCATGACCTGTAGGACCAATATAAAATCATCTGTTTGGTTTTTAAAGCCATTCATAACCAGATTCCTTCCTATGTTTATAGTCTTTTTGTTTCCACATTACTTACCTACTTGTACTTTATGATCTAGTAACCCTTGTCTTTTGGCTATCCCTCAGACGCTATTCTCCATCTTCCAACTCCACATGTTTTCCCTGGCTGTTCCCCATGGCTGCAATGTTTCCTTTCCTCATTTCTGTCTCCTGGCTTCCCTGACTTCCTTCCATTCCCAGATAAAATTCTATTTCTTGCAAGAAGCCTTTCCATATTCCCCTTCACTCTGATGTCTTTTCTCTGTTGACTAGCTCCAGTTTTTTTTTCTGTTATTATCTTGTTTATACAGAGTTGTTTGCAGGTTACCCCTGCTATTGGCTGCTATAGAATAAATTTCTAATAGTGTAAAGTGGCATCATTTTTATTGATGATGAGTTTCTTAGGTCTACAGCAGTGGTATCAAATTAAAATAAAAATGGATATTTGCTTACATTTATTGACTTAGAAACCCACAAATGAACATCCTCTATGTTGTGCTGTATTTTTATTTATTTTGTTAAACTTTCCAATTAGATTTTAATCTGGTTTGAGCCTTACTTTGGAGTTTGGCCTGCTGTTTTGATACTTCTGGTCTATAGAACCAAAGATAATCTTCTTCATGGGAGACCCAAGGGTACTATAAATATGCTAGTAAACAGATGCATTTGAAACTCAGATCTGCTTAAATATTCATACCCAGGATCATTTGGAGAATCATTTGCTCAGCTTCACTGCCAAGGACTTTTCAGATTCTCTGTCTTGCTTTTTGACCTATTTGCTTCCTTCTGCTGTTACACTTAGGAGGCAGAACTATGTGAGTAGCTGAGGATCCAGGAAGCAGCCTAGTTATTTTTCCAACTCTGTTTTAGGCATTGCTTCAACGGAACATATCTGTTCCTTGTGGGCAAAAGTTGGTTCTCTTGTAAGGAGGAAGAGATAGAATTCCCAGGAGAAAATAGAAGGGAAGTAAATGAGAATCCAGCAAATAAATATGATATAAAACCAAAAGATATCAATAAAATAATTTTTTAAAACTAAATAAAAATTTAATATGAAATTAAATTATATGATTATGAAACCTGAAAAAACTATAACTGGGCGAATTTCCTTCCTCAATTAGTTTATAATATAGTGAAGAACAAAAAGAAAACAGCCCTACTGCTGAGAAACTAGTACCAGTTTTGCCTATATTTGAAAATCTCTGCTGAATGCTCTACTTGTAAAGCCAAATTCAAGTTTCCCTTATTTTTAAGCCATTAATGAGGTATTTCAAAGCACATCTGCCTACCTGTCCAAACTCATTACAGTCATGATAGCACTGCATGCAAATTGGTTGCAGGTGTCCAGTGAGGTAATGATGGTGCAGAGAGGACTCCCAAATACCCACTCTCCTCCTCGGGCCCATTGATGAATAAGAAAAGGCATTCCAATGATATGGACCAAATCAGCCACGGCCAGGTTACAGATATATATGTCTGGGATAGTTTTTTTCCTAGACCTAAAACAAATAGAGAAAGATTAATGACTAATCAAAAATGCTATCTCCTCTCAAACCCATGATAGCAGGGGAAAACCATCATTGTCCTAGAGAACATTAAAATGATATATTTATTTTTAAACAGATGAAAGAAAACTGATTTATATAACTTTTGGTTTATTCAAAAATCTTAAAATTGGTTTAGCCATACCACTGTTCTGTCATTTTCCTTTAACTCCCTCCCTCCCCTTATTCAGTCTGAACTTGTGATTTCTTGGGTATAGGAAAACCCCTCCACTGATAGACACCCACACATATACTATATATATATATATGTACTAACTCTTCCGTGGCATAGTAGATTGAGTACTGAACTTGTAGTAATGAACATCTAAGTTCTAAATCATATCTCCAATGTCGTTATATATCTCTGAGGAAGTCCCTGGACCTCACTTTGCTCTTTCTAAAATGAGTGGGTTACAAAGAGATCATAAAAAACAGAAAAGGACCTGCATACAAAATATTTATGGTACCTCTTTTCATGGTGGCAAAGAATTGGAAATTGAGGGGGTTCCCATCAACTGGAGAGTAGTTGAACAAGTTGTGGTATATCAATGTAATGGAATATTATTGTGCTATAAGAAATGATGAGCAGGCAGACTTTAGAAAAACCTGGAAAGACTTGCATGAACTGATGCTGAATGAAGTAAGCAGAACCAGGAAAATATTGTACACAGTAATAGCAATATTGTATGATGGCCAACTTTGTTAGATTTAGCTCTTCTCAGCAATGCAATGATGTACAACAATTCTAAAAGATTCATGATGGAAAATGCTGTTCACTTCCAGAGAAAAAACTATGTAATCTGAATGCAGATTGAAGCCTATCATTTTCTCTTTTTTTTGTTTTTTTCTTTTTGTAGTTTTTTACTTTTTTTCTGATTCTTCTTTCACAACATGACTAATATGGAAATATGTTTAATATGATTATACATGTATCATACTGCATGCCATCTTGGGGAAGGAGGAGGGAAGAGAGAGAGGAAAAGTTAAAATTCAAAATATTATAAAAGCAAATGTTGAAAACGAAAACTACTTAAATAAATTTAAAACAATAAAATGAACAGGTTTGACTAGATGGCTGCTATGTCCCTTCCAACTCTCCATTTGTGATCTTGTGAAAGAGATTGAAAAGAGTGTTCAGTCCTAGAATAAAAAACTAATAAAAGGTCCTTAGAGGTCATCTATTCAAAATAAATACCTCATTTTACAGAACAGGAAACTGAAGCCCAGAGCAGATTTTCTGACCTCACATAGATGGTAAGTTTCTGGGTTTATCCTTAAATGTGAGTAGATCCTCTGTTTCCGAGTCTAGGAGATTGAGAATAACTTGCCTATGGTCAAACACTCAAAGTATGTCAAAGGTAGAACTTGATCCTTAGTCTTCATGACTACTGGACTGAACCTCTATTCCCCTTACCATCTGCCATAGGTAACTAAGTTTAGAATTGCTGATGTAGTTCAGTCATTTTCAGTCCTGTCCAACTCTTTGTAATCTCATTTTGGCGTTTTCTTGGCAAAGATATTGGAATGGTTTGCCATTTCTTTCTCCAGTTCATTTTGCAGATGAGGAAACTGAGATAAACAGGGGTTAAGTGACTTATTCAGGGTCACATGGTAAGTGTCTGAGACCAGATTTGAACTCAGGAAGAGAAGTTTTCCTGACTCCAGGTGTGGCACTTTATCCACTTAGCCACCTAACTGTCCCCTAAGCTTAGAATGCTGGGTCCAGGTAACCATTTAAGCTAAAGCTGGCTGGTTTCAGGCTCCCTCAGGTCAGGAATTATATATCTCCCTATCTCAGAGCCCTTAGTAATAGCTCCCATTAATAACAGGTACCCTATGACTGTTCAGAAACAATAAATTATGAATTATTTGCATTTATATTTGCCACCAGAGTGGAAGATTTATGAATTATTCACATCCCTCCTCTATCTCACTCCATTGTAGAACTAAGATCATTCCTATTGGTGGTCACTCTTAAAATGAATTAAAGTAGTTATTGGTAAACTTTTCCCAGACAAAATAATCTAACACGGCAGCAAATCTTTGATAATAAACACAGACACATAAGAAGGGAGTAAAGGTTTCTCATGGATGTGATGTGGGCAGCCAACTTTACTTTTGTAGCATAGCTATTAATGAGTTTTCAGGGCATTTAAAATCACATCTGGGTTGAGGAAAGACAAGTACACAGAGGAGCATGATGCAAGGTAGAATAAGATAGGGTAATTGGGTGATCCAGGCAAAATGTCTTAGGAAACTAGGAGGGAGAGATCCCTGTCCTCTAGGCGAGCCAGGGAGAGTTGGATGGAGGGCAGATCATTTCAGTGTATCAGTCAAAAAGCATTTATTAAAAGCGTGTTATGTGCCAGGCACTATGCTAAATGCTGTGGACACAAAGGAAGTAAAAACAACAACAACAACAACAACAACAACAAAATGCCCCTGACCTCAATGATTTCATTTTCTAACGCAGGAAACAACAGGTGAACAATAAGATACACGTAAGATATCTGTAGAATAATGGCAGACAGTCAGTCTCGCAGGGAAGGTACAAGAGACTAGGGAAGTGGGGGAGGAAGGAGAGTCAGGGAAAAGGCTTCTGCAGAGGTGGGGATTTGAGCTGTCTGGAAGGAAACTGGGGAAGCTAAAGGGAAGGAAGAGCATTGCAGGTAGGAGAGTAAGCCAATGTAGAGTCCCAGCTTTGGGATTTGCTGTATTATATATACATATACACACATACATATATATATATATATGTTTTATGTATATATGTATATATGTATATATATGTAATATATATTTTATATGCTTTATGTTTATTTTGGTCACTATTCTGAGATGGAGCTTGAAGGAATGGAAGATCATTAACAGATGGGAATGTGGAAAGGAGGTCTGGAGAGTGGTGTGAGCAAATGACAACTATCAGAAGAAGGTAGAGGCAGAAGCAGTTCAGTTTGGCAAAAATGTAGAATATGTAATAAGCAGTGGAAGACTGAAAAGGTAGATGGTGTGGAGAAATTATTACCACTGAAAACCTCCTAATCCTGGAATCTGATACCTTCTTAATAACAAGAGATCACATTTATGTAGCACTTTAAGGTTTGCGAAGTGCTTTACATATATTATTTTATTTTTTTGCTTTTTTAGAGGGGGGAAGGCAGGGCAATTGGGGTTAAGTGACTTGCCCAAGGTCACACGGCTAGTAAGTGTTAAGTGTCAGGCTGAATTTGAATTCAGGTCCTCCTGACTCTAGGGCTGGTGTTTTATTCACTGTGCCACCTAGCCACTCTTACATATGTTATTCACTTGAGCCTTACAACAAACTGGTGGAGTAAGTGTGATGATGATGATGATGATGATGATGATGATGATGATGATAATGATGAGAGTAACAACGCCTGTTTTACAGAAATGTAGAGTAGAAATTGAGGCTGAAGAAAGCTATGAGACCTACCCAAGGCCACTCATATTGTAAGGGTCTGAAGCAGGATACAAATTCAAGTCTCCCTTATATATTATGCTACTTAGCAGCTCCTTGACTTTGCCAGTTGTTATCTCTCCTCCTTTAAATCTTTGCATGGATGTCAGTTCTTCTATGAAAACATCCCTGATTCTCCCCAGTTGAACGTGACTTCTCCCTCCTCAGATTTTTTTAGAGTATCACATCTGCACCTCTGTTTTGCCGCTTGTCATATTCTACTTTGTATAATATTTATTTGTACATTATTAATATACATTCCCTAATATTAAGACTAAGGGTTACCTAAGGTTAGGGGACTTTGAACACTATCTGCTATGGTTTTTGGGTCAGGATGTATAGGTCTCCCCTATACCCTTCCTCAACAGGCTTCAGGCGTCCCCGGCTCCCGCTTACTCCGGGAGAAACAGCTGCACAGAAAACTCAGGACGCAGGACTTGCTTCTAGCTACATTCTCTAAGCCTGGTGTGGCTGGAACTCCCTCTGCCTCTGGGTAGCCTGTATTTAAGCCCTTTCTCCAGGGCCCCTTAGGGCCCCTCCCCTGGCCAATTGTGCATCATCCCAAAGGTGGAGAGAGAATCCTGCTTATTGCAAACAGGTGCAGCCTTTGCATTCCACCCCCAGGTGATCACGTGCACTCCTGTTAGCTGAGGACCAGTTCAACCCTTCCTGAGGTATAAGAGACCAACAAGAGACCCAACAACTATCCATCTTGGAAATGTTAAGAATCCACATTCTGCTAGCACTTTAAACCAAGCACCTCCCTTACGGCACTAGGAAGATGTTGTAAGTATAAGGATGAGGAAACTGAGACTCTGAGGAGTAATGATTTGACCAGTTCACACAACTAGTGTCTGTGATGGGAAGAAAATCCATTTCTCCTGAATGCATACTCTCTGTGCTACACTCCACTGCCTTCATCTTTTTATCCTTATTATTTAGCATAGTGTTTTTTCACATATTCGATGCTTTATGAATCTGTTTACTTATTATTGAATTATTGTCATTTATTATTAAACACCACTATCTTAAGCACTCAGTGCCATCAAAACACATCTGGCTCCTGCCTTATGAACTTGGCTAGGTATAGGCATTTTGTACATTTTTTAGTTCTAGATTTGTGATTTTGTAGGTATGGAGACCTCCCTGTGTAGAAATATCCTCTATCTGTCATCTTCAACAACTGGTCTATAATTTACAATTCAATAAGACAGCTAAGTGGTGCAATGGATAGAGTGCTGAGTCTGGAGTCATGAAGACCTATATTCAGATTCAGCTGCAGATACCTATTAGTCATGTGACCTTGGACAAGCCACTTAACCTGTCTGT
>CM053593.1:261691318-261735370 GCA_028646575.1 Pseudocheirus occidentalis
CATTCCTTCCTTCCTTCCTTCCTTCCTTCCTTACTTCCTTCCTTCCTTCCTTCCTTCCTTCCTTCCTTCTTTCCTTCCTTCCTTCCTTCTTTCCTTCCTTCCTGTGTTCCTTCCTTCCTGAGTTGTTGGTGGGGGATTGGAGTGGGGGGACCTGAGAAATTAAGTGACTTGTTCAGGGTCACAAAACTAGCTGTGTGGCAGAGTCAGAATAAAGGCAGAACATGAACCTAGCTTTTCCTAACTCTGATGGAAGTTGGCCCTCCTTACATGATATTAAGCTTGGTATTTCTCTTTATACTAATAAAGCTCAAGAAATAGCTATAGCACATAAATAGGGGCCGAAATCTGAGGACCAAGCAATGTCCTAAAGTTAGCTTCTGCTCCAAAGTAGAAGGACTGATGAAGGAAAGGAGGAGGTTGGAGAAATATTTGAATTCTATACCCAAGGGCTCCTGATTTAATTTTCTAGGACTCCCACAGCATGATCTCTACTCACAGTGGTAGGAAAGCAATGGGTAGAGATTAGGCAGAGGTAACTAGGTAGGAAGGATGGCAAGAGGATTTTAAAACTCAGAAATAATATCATGGGCTTTGCTACATATTATCTTTTATCTGGTCCTTATTCAAAGCCTTTCTAACTTAGTAGGACTTAGCAGTTTGCACTTGACTGCCACAGCCTTCAAGGGACCAGCTTTATCTTCCTCTATAACAGTGGTTCTCAACCTTCCTAATACTGAGATCCTTTAATACAGTTCCTCATGTTGTGGTAACCCCCAATCATAAAATCATTTTTGTTGCTACTTCATAACTGTAATTTTTCTACTGTTATGAATCTATCTGATATGCAGGATGTATTTTCATTGTTACAAATTGAACATAACCCACAAGTTGAGAACCACTGCTCTATAATATCATCCTCTATACAACTGTTAACTTTCTAGTGAAGGTAGTGGTAGGTAGTATCATGTTCTGTAAGGGATAATGTATTCACATTTAAATTAAAATGTAAACTTTTAGTGATTATATTTTAATTATCACCAATGAAATTTCTGTGTCTTTTCTTTAACATGAAAAGGATGCTGGTTTTGGAGTCATTGGAGCTGGGTTCAAATCCTGTCTCTGACACTTGATAGCTGTGTCACCTTGGGAAAGTCACTAACCTCTGTCCCTCAGTTTCTTCATCTGTAAAATGAGGGTGTTGGACCAGATCTAGTCCTTAACATTCCTTTCAGCTCTAAATCTAGGATCCTATAAATAGCTCCCTGTCATTTATTGATAATTAAATATAACAATTAGGTGCTATAGTGGATAGAGCACTGGACCTCAAGTCAGGAAGACCTGAGTTCAAATCCTCCTCAGATGCTTACTATCTGTGAGATTCTGGTCAAGTTACTTAAACTCACTGTACCATGGTTTCCTTAAAATGAAGAGGCTGGACTTGATGGCCTTCAGGATCCATTCCAAATCTAAATCTATGATCCTATTGTATGTGGCAAGAGTTATTTTTAAAATAACTTTATTTTTGTTCAAAAGAAGAAAAAGCCTAAATGATGTAGTGAACATGGCAGAAACCCCGAATTCTGACCCTGAGAACAAAAAAAGATATTTCTTTAGGGATGTAACAGCTCAGAGATGCCTAGGCAATGAATGCAAATAAATCCATTCATTAAATATTTTATGATTGCGAATGACACTATACAAAACAAAAGCAACAGGAAAAGAAATCCTCTAACCTGCTATTTATGTGTGAAACATTGTTATCATTGTGGTTTTATTCTCCATGAGCTCCCATGTGTTTTGCATTTTGTGTGCCTGCTCATTGTTGTAGGTAAAGAGACTTTTAGAGGTAGGTGTGTGTGTGTGTGTGTGTGTGTGTGTGTGTGTGTGTGCATGCGTGATAAACTACAATCATATTTGAAGGGCTTAAGCAACAGACAGATTTCTTGCCCATCCCAAGGGTTTAAGAGACAAATTAAGAGAAGTGGTTTTGATTTCTCAAGTTGGAATTACAGTCTAAATGTGTCCCATAGTTGATTTCCTATTAATCACTTTTTATTAGGAGTCAAGTTCAAGACTCTTGAAAATTATTACACATCTGCAAATCTCTCCCTGGTTGGTAACTTTGACTCCCAAAAGTTGATTTTTGTTATTTAAATGATAAGGACGTATAATTTCATTGATATATTTTTTAATTACCACCCTCCCCCCCCCGCAGTGAGATTTGAATTCAGATCTTCCTGGCCTTTCTGTACTTTGGTTTCTTCATCTGGGTTCAGTGATCTATCTGCTATACCATACTGCCTCAGGACAGGGAACTGGCATACTGGATGGGGTGCTAGGATTAGAGTCAAAGGACTTAGGTTTAAATTCCTACCTTGGACACTTACTTGCTGTGTGACCCTGGACAAATCACTTATCTCTCATAGCCTCTCATTTTCCTCATCTGTAAAGTAACATAGTTGAACTCAGTGGCCTTTAAGGACCTTTATAGCTCTAATATATAATCCTATGGTCCTTTAGTTTATCATTATTTCAGTCCAATTCTCCATGCATATTTCTAGTCTTCTTTTGAAAAACACAGACATCTGTTCGCAGCTTATTAATTGTCCATCTGACTTCAGGGTCTATTGCTTTTCATCTCCCTAACATAATTATATATGTATGTATGTATGTATGTGTATATATGCAAACTTGAAGTTTCTTTTCCCTTATTTAAATAGATATAATATTTTTAAATTCAGAGACAAGAATGCCTGACAAGAAAGACTAACAAGAACGCCTTCAAAGTATAATAGAGCATTTTGTAAAAATGCAGTCTTAGCTAAATACTTAGCAATAAAAGATGAGCATTAAGTTGCTTTCAAGTGCTACTTGGAAGATTAAAACATTCATTTTAAAAGCTGCATTAATATTCCTTTAGTTAAAAAGGCTGGTTCTTTTCTCATGAATCCGCCATCAAATGGGGATGAGGTGAAGAAAGGAGAGATTTTAACGAGTAATAACAATCTTAGCTAAGCAAGCCTTTACTACATTTGGAATCATTATGTTTCTATGTGTCATTAGTTCATGTTTGATTTTTAATAGAGACCCTCTTTGTGTGTTCATCACATTCTTCCAACCATATTTTTAGAACCAGTTTAAGGATAGGAGAAATAGGGAGCTGCTTAGTCCTGGTGGGATAGAATGTGTCAGAAGAGCCCCCTTGGTCAAAATTATCAACCCATAAGTCTGCCATGGTGGGGAATTCTAAAATTCTCCCATTAGAGAGTTAGTGATTCTTTTAATCTTTGCAGTATTTAAGATATACCTATTAAAACTATAAATGCTCCTGAGAGAGGTAGGCCATGTATGAATTAGCTGAGATATAGGATACTGTGTGTTTATGGGAGGTGAAGAGATGCACACTCACTCATTATATTACCCTGGAAAATTACTTTGCCTTAATTTCTTCTATAAAATAAAGGCATAGGATGCAACAGTTTCTAAGGTTTCTTCTAGTTCTAAAGGCATGACTATGTCTGTGACTATATAGAAGGATAGCAAAGACAGACTCTGACTTTAGTTTTGCTCTTACTAGACCTATTTATTTCTTACCATGCGCCAAAAAAAGACTCAGGAAGACTTGAATTCAAATTCAACTTTAGGCATTTACTAACTGTGTAACCTTGAGTAAGACTCTTTGGCTTAATCATTGGAGAAAGAAATGACAAACCACTCCAGTATCTTTGCTAAGAAAATCCCATGGACAGTGTGGTCCATGGGGTCACGAAGAGCTGGATATGACTGAATGACTGAATAACAAATGCCCCCAAATATCCCCCTGCTCATTTTGGGTTGGTCATCAAATAGTCCCTATATACCAAGCTCATTCCTACCTTCGTGTATTTGCTTATACTGTTCCTCAATCTGGAATGCTCTAAAATGCTTCCCTCTCTCCTTTCCATCTAGATATCCTTCAAGGCCCATTTCAAATCTTGTGTCATTCATGAATTCTACCTTGTACACTATGTCTTTCCTCACTTCCCATGATAATATCTCTACCATTTATTTTGCACTTAGTTATTTTCTCTGTTGAATTGTTCTCTAATTACTTCATGTGTGTAAATCTTGACTTTCCAAATGGATTGTGAGCTTTACATTGATATTCACATTCTTTTTTCCCCATATAATTGTCACTTAACAAAATGCAGAGCTTGCAGTAGGCACTTAATAATTATTGAACTGATTATGGAGTTGTTTCCAGAAATGATTTCTTTTCTTCACTTGGTATTTTGACAATGGGAAGATGGATTTTTTCAGTACTTCAGGTGCTATGTATGATCAAGTCCTTTATAAGGAAATATCTCAGGTCTTTCAACCATTGATGATTAAATAGTACATAAAATGCTAGATTCTCCTAACAGAGGTAATAAATATATTATGGCAGTCACAGCAGAACTGGGGACCCCCAGTTCCAATTTAAATCTAAATCACTGCAAAAGCAATGTTCGTTTTTTGAAATGTCACTTTATAGGCACCATTTCAGAATGTATCTATACTGAATTTGGAATACTAGCGTTTCTTGGCCATTTCAGGTGCTCATTTTCACATGTGACTAAAAACTCTTCTGGAAGTCTAGAGAAGCTACTTTCTAAATAAGAGCAACATTAATACGGCAGAGAAAGTAGCAGTATGAGCTTGTAAGACATTCCAAGAGATGAAAGAGACTGGCTGGAGAAGTGAAATCTTAGGCTATTTCCATGTAATTGATTGACCTCAGTCAACGATGGGTAAATTGGTCTGGGGACGCTTACAGTGAATGTGTATTAATGACCCACTGCTACGTAATTAGTTGCACAGCAATCCAAATCAGGGGTTAAAATGAACCAGATCATCATTTAAATAGATCTATCGTCTAAATGTTTAGACCTGGGCAAAGGTTAGAAGGGAACAGCAGGACTGTTGTTGTAGTAGGTCCAGATCATATCTATGGGAGAGTTAAAAGAAAATCATTCAAGGTTCATAGATTTAGAGTCAGAAGGGTCATTCAGGGTTACAGAGTACAACCCCTTTAGTTTTATAGATGAGGAAATTCAGGCTCAGAAAAATTAAGCATTTTGCCCATGATCACAAATCTAGTAAGTACTAGGTTTTCCTGTTTCTCAGAGTCTAGCACCCCTATCCACTAGACCACATTGCCTTTCTCATTTCTTGTTCTGGCTAAAGTCCAATGAAATGAGAAGGATGGGATGAAATGGGGTGAGATGTATAGAATCAGAAGGGATGGGATGGAAAGCAATGGGATATGATTAGATCAGATAGGAATTTTAGAGTTTGGAGGGAACTTAGAAATCACCTACTACAGACCCCTCAATTTACAAATTAAAGAAATGAATAGACAGCTAGGTGGCACAGTGTATGTATAGAACCTTGGCCTGGAGTCAGGAAGACCTAAGTTCAAATTTGATCTCAGGCACTTAACTAGCTGTGTGACCTTGGGCAAATCACTTAACCCTATTTGCCTCAATTTTCTGATTTGTAAAATGAGCTAAAGAAGGAAATGGCAAACCACTCTAGCATCTCAGTCAAGAAAACTACAAATTGGGTCATGACTGAAAAATGACTCAATAACATAAAAATTGAAACTCACTGAGTTTAAGTTGATTGTTTACAGGTACATGGCTAGAAAGTGACAAAACTAGGTTCTTGATAAGAGATGCTAATTAATCACAAAGAGCATAAGTGAATTTTAAGTTTATCAATTCACTGTGGTGGGGATGTTGCTTTTCTGCAAATTAAAAAAATTATAAGTATAGATACTTGGTCAAATTTTGAGTTTAGAGGAATAGAGAGCCAGTAGTGTAGTTTAAAGACAGAGGGTTTGGTAATATATTTAGAAGTTATAGTTGCAGGAGATTCTCAGTTTGGCATATATGGAGATAATTTCTACTAAAAGGGAGAGCTGACCATCTGGTTGCCTTGTATCCTCTGGAGATAAGAAGGCATCCGTCTATTTTCAGGATATAGAGTTGATAGACCAACTCAGTTTTCTGATCTACAACTCAGATGAGCATTTCCTAGAGGGAATAATTCTCTGGTGTCCCATCTTTAAAACCTGCTAGGTTTTATGTGCTTCTGGATTCATCATTGTGAGAATTTCCTCCTTGAAATCTCTCTTCATTGCCTTAATAGGTCACTTTTAGGGCTAAAAAATTCATTACTCTGCAATCAACCTTTTAGTAATGAATCTCTTCAAACTTACTTATGTTTGTCAGCAGATTCCTACATGCAATTTGTCACCTGGCCCATACTCAAAAACTTCTCAGCTTGGTAGTATTTGCTAGTTTGCAATTGGCTACCATAGCCCTCCTAAAGTCCCAGCCTCAGTTCCCTGCTGTAATGAGGAATAAGAGTCAGACTTAGTGATAAATAGTATAATGTTTCAGGTTAATAATTTGTTGATGAACTAAAGATGCTTCAACTTTAACCCTTTTAAAAAATTCATAAACATATGAGTAGACAGTGAATATGGTTCTGCCCTCCTAAGATAGATATCAGAATCAACCAGTGTCTTAGCTACTGTACTTACCTGATAAGTTGATTAAGTATTTTAGGAAATATTATAAAGGCTTAAACGTGCACAGTACAATATTGTGGGAAGGAAGTCTTGCTTTAAAATCAGCTTAACAGGATTGAGAAAGAAAAGAAAAATGAGTCTTTAAATTCATTCTCATACCTTATTATAGTGAACACAATGAGAATATTGCCTACTAGGCCTGTGGTACAGAGAATTCCAATCAGAGAAGGAAGGATGATGGTTTCTGCTGTACTGATGCTCTGGTAAGAGAACTCTCTGTTTTGGGATAGGTTCAAAGGGCTGGAGGTGGTGTTCCAAAAGGAGGGCTGAAATGAATTCATCCTTCATGGGCTTCCAGCAGCTAAAGCTGTAATAGCAACAGAACAGTGAATTACCAAATCTTATAACATAAATATTTCACTTTTTAATATAGAATGCTTACAAAGCTAAGCTGAGAGTTAAAAATTAACTTGTAGACAGGTTCTGACACATGGTGGGGTGGAGAGGGGATAAGTAAGGAACATTTGGAAAACATTTTCCTTACCAAATTTGGATAAAATTGAACAATTCAGTCCGTTATTTGGATATTGTTGTCAGACAACCTAAATTTCCACTCTTTCTTTCTTTCTTTCTTTCTTTTTTCCCTATTAATTTCCTTTTTGCTAACTCAGATTAATTGCTCCTAAATTTTAAGGTCCCACTTACTTATAGAGGCCACTTTTCACTTATGGCTGTCATTAATTATGATAACTTAAATCTGGTTGGGCCTTGTGATGCCAAAAACACAACCAATTTAAGTAATATTTCATTCAAATCTATTGTCTAAGATTACAAGGACAAAGCAGCACTTGGATAATGGATAGACTTCTTGTCCAAATTGACTGAAGATTCTTGCATTGCCTTAACTCAGTCACAAAGGTGATGGTTCAGAGAACTACAGGGCTATTTGAAATCATCCATATGATTAACTAATAAAAAAACCCACTATTTATCTCTATGTTTAGTATCACATTGACCAAACCAGTAATGGAAAATTATGGGCACAAATTTACAGTTAAAAAGTACGCTTTTTAAACATTTGCATAGTAATTCAAAAGTGAGATATACACCAGCAACCAGAACCGTTTCTAAAAGCTCTTTATTAATTGAGTTTAAAATAATCAATCAATAAGCATTTGTTGAGAACCTAGTATATGCCAGGCACTGTAATGGGTGCTAAGTAAAGACTACTCAGTCAAAATAATGCTATTTGGTAGTGACTTTTGTGTGTGACACATTATTATGTGTTCTTTATACATATATACATACATATATATACATATATACACAATATATATATATATATACATACATATATTCTTAGAAACAACAGCTTAAATAATGATACATCCAAATTTTCCTAAAGAATTTGTATGGGCATTTTATTTACCTCCTCCCTCCCCTCATTACATAGTCTAGAACCTCAGTTTTCTCCAAATATAGTCTACAGATATGAGACTCTGTGAGACAGACGTGAGCTTAGGTTTAGGACTTTAAAGTTTAATATATTTTGCTACATGCTAACAATTTCCTTCAAACAACAGTGAAAAAATTTGCAAGACAAATTCTTCCTCTTATATGGTCCTTGTGGCCTATAGCATCTGTTTCAATTCAATTCAACCCAAATTAATTCAACAATTAAATACTAAATGTTCAAGGCACTGTGTTTCGGGCATACAAAGGCAAAAAAGAAGCATTCCCTTCCCTTAGGGATCTTACATTTTGCCACAGCATGTCCATAGGTAAGCAAATATGTATACAAATATATATATATATATATACACACACACACACACACACACATACATACACACATATATGTGTATATACACACACGCAATGTACACACACACACACACACACATATATACAAGGGAGCTTCAAGAAAGACAGAGAGCTGATAAGTAGTGGTTACAGGAAGGCCATTGTCTAGGAGTTGGCATTTGGGTCACGTTTTAAAGGAATGGTTTTTAACCTTTTTTGTGTGTCTTGGACATCATTAGTCATTTGGTGAAGTCCACGAACACCTCATCAGAATATTTATTTTTAAAAATTCATAATTGAAGGAAATTCTGAATTTCAGTTAGAGGTTAGTGAAAAAGAAGACATAATATTTTTCCCCATCCAAGTTTATGGATTCCTTGAAATCTATCCATGGATAGATTTCATATCCATGTCATATTGATATCTAATATCCATCTTAGGACATGGACCCCAGTTTAAGAACTTCTGGTTTTAAGGAAGCTAGGTATTCTATGAGGTGAAGGTGAGAAAGAAATGAATTCCAGAGATCAGAGACCATTTGTTCAAAGGTGCAGATGAATGAGATGGGATATTATATATGGGGTATCGGTGGCAGACCAGTTTGCCTGGAATGGAGGAGTGCAGCAAGGAGAGAAATATGAAAAAAGTGTGGAAAGACATGTGGGATTCAAATTATAGAAGGTTTAATGCCTAAACAGAATAATTTTTTTTATCCTAGAATCAAGTAGAAACCATTGAAGGTGGTTTTTTTTTTCTTCTTTTGAGGGAGTGGTGTCAGATAATTTGGAAAAATGGATTAGAGAAGAGAGAAAATGTAATTGTGTGGCTACTGCAATAGTCCAGGTGAGGACATAAACTACAGCAGAAACTGTGTAAGTGAACAGATATAAGATTGGGACCAACGAGACCTGGCAAGAGGTTGAGAGAGAGACAAGAGTAAATAATGATACCAAGAGGGTGACTGGCAGGAGGACACTGCCGTCAACCAAAGGAAGATGAATTTGGGGAAAAAATACTGGGCATGTTGAGCTTGAGATGCTTATAGTGCATCACAGTGGAGACTTAATTTGCTAGCTCTTCAACCTTATCTACTTCCTTGTGTCTCTGTGACATAGCCATAAATGTCTGTACTGAACATTTTGGGGGTACTTTTCCATTTGAGGACGCTTAGGTTCCTTCTGAAGTTTCTTCTACCTCAAACCCTCAAGTTAATTACGTTTCTATAAATCCTACAACTATTTTTAGGGTCTCGTTAGAAAAAAATTAGTGTACATAGACCCACTCCTTGTTCTACTCACCTTCCTTTTCCTTGTTCCTCGGCAGCTATGAGATATGCCTAGAAAGGAAGTTCATTTGGGCCAGAGAAGAAAAAGGGAAGAAAGTCATCAAGTAGTATGTGGAACAGTACTTGGAAAGAAGGGTGCATTCCTTTAAGTTAATGAAATCCTACAAACATAGGTCCTTGTTCTCTTTTATAGGACATTCTGTTCACCTTGGCATCAATGAAAACCTATTTTGGAAATGATTGGTTAAGGTCACCCTTCCTCTAGTTTCTGAAAGTGGGAAATGAGAAACAAAGTACTTTCTTTGAGAAACTCACAAGAGCAAAACACATTTTCCCGGTATCCAAGTTTTGATATTTATTTTTATCATATGCTCCCCTCCCCCCAAATCTGCTCTTAAATAGTTTCCAATTCTTCCTTTTGGGAATATTAAAAAAAACAGCCCTTAAAGAAGGAAATTTATGCTTGTGAGCTTGGTACTTAAGGAAGAAGAGTGACAGTGTCTTCTTAATATATTCTAATTCACATCAGTCATCTGTATACACTGACATCTTCATACATTAAAAATGTATTCTTTGTGACCAGGACCAGCAGAACGAGGAGTGAATTTAAAGGAACAGTCTTTTTTTTTTTTAAAGAAAGGTGTTAAGAAATTTGAATAGTCAAAAGCAAACTTACAGACCAAAGGGCAATGTAAGATAGAGAATAAATCATAGGAGAAAGCAAATGCTCAGTTTATTTTCATTGCAGTGACAATTTCACACAGTTCTGAATGTTTTTATATAATTACTAGGTGAATAATCCTTTCTCCCCCTTTAAACTGTCACTAATGATGACAGGATTCTTAGTGAAAATAGCTTTATAGAAGTTTATAATAATATAATCATATATTATGTAAAATGTAGTTTTTTTTGGTTTTGTTTTTGATCTTTGGATCTTCCTATCTTGCCCAAGCTGGAAGTTCAATGGTAGCTTATGGCCTGGCCCCATTGATGATCATCAAAATACGTTTGACCTGCTGTTTCCAACCTAGTCTGGTTTGCAGTGTCCCTTCATCATCAGCATTCCTTTGTACCAAAAAAGGAAGTTAAACATAAATGACTAACTCAAGTATTGTATCTAACAGTATATACTATATTTTGTATCCACAATCCCCCACCTCTCCAAGAAAAGGAAGGAGACAGATTTTCTCATCTCATCCATAGGGTAAAGATTGTTATAATTTGTAGGATTCAATTCTGTCATAGTGTTCTCTTCATTGTATTTTTGTAATCATCATTAGCACTGGCTTCCAATCTGTGAGTTACTTGACACAAAGACCTTCCTGGGACCGGTGAAATTTTGAAGTGCAAGTCTGACGAATCTGGTCAAGATCTCAGGTGGATAGGAATCCTTTCTAGTACATGCCTTCTAATTCCTCTGACTCCCTAAAGTTCGGCAATTCAAAGTTCTTAGACACACAACTGTTACATTTGCATCACAAATGAAGTTGTTTGTATTTCTAACATGCTCATTTAAAGCTATACAAGTGAAAGCACAAAAGAGGAAGCATACAAATTTAGTCGTTTTTCACTGTGTATTGGAGAGGGTATAATTAACACTCTCCAAAGTGTCATTAGTATTTTACATAATAGTCAATGAAAAGCCTGAGGATAATTAAGCGAGGTCCTTTTCCCAAACAATCTAGAAGAACTTCATTTCAGAGAGATAATGGGGAAAATATTCAAGTCAATTAATGGTTATTTGACAACTCAAGTAAAAGTTGACCCCTTCCTAACAAAGCCTGAACTCCATCACAATACAAACAATTGCCTTAAAGGAAAATTTTTAGGGGAAAAGGACAAATGGCCCACATTTTTATTCACAGAATTTTAATCTAAGAATTGACTCTCCCTTGCTTGAGAATCAGTCAAAACTATTTATTGAACCCCTATGCACAAGATGCTTTGCTTTTGTTCATTACCTGCTATAAAAAGGGACATAAATTGACACTGCTTATTTGACATATATTAGAAACTGAAACTGCTGGGTGCTACTGGAGTCACTGAAGTGCTTTGTCAAGAGTCATAGAATTATAAGTAATAAGCTCTCTGTCACTGGAGATATTCAAGACAAAGATGGACAACAAACTTCTACAGGGAGTTGAAGTACACAATATTCGAAGACCTTTCCAACACCAAGTCATCATAAGTACCTTACAATTTAATCTCATAGACAACTATTTACCCTATACATGGCCCCTCCCTGTACTTCCAGTCTTCTAACCATGCTCCATGATCTGGTAACCTTGGCCTATTTGCAGTTCCTCAAACATAACACTAAGGATATAATAACGCCCAGGGTTATTTGGAGGAGCAAATGAGATGACATATGTAAAGCACTTTATTAACCTTAAAGTGCCATATAAAGCTATTTTAGAATGTAAGCTGCTTGACAGAAGGGTTGTCTTAGGATTTCCAGGTCTACTACTACACACTAGTATACAAGGTCTAGTACTAGACTAGAAAGACCAGGCCTGTCAGGCATTATTAAATTCCAGCCCTTTCATTAAGAAATGCCTACTGATTTGATTTAAGACAGGATTACGTATCTAGAGTTAGAAGGGACCTTAGAGGCCATCTCATCCATCCCGTCTCATTTTACAGATGAGGAAACTGAGATCCAGAGAAATTAAATGATTTGCCCAAAGTCAGGCAGGTAGCAAATGTCAGAGGCTGGATTAGAACCCTGGTTTTCTGATATCCAAGCCAATGCTCTTTCTATTGTACCATACGTCTCACTGTGAAGCCTGTCCTTAGAGGCTTTCCAGCTTGGTAGGAACATGTGCCCTGCTGGGTTAGTCTTTGAGAACCCAGGGTGTCGTGCTCTGGTTACACACTGTGCCAGGGCATTGGACTTGGACTTTGGTTGTAGTTCTGTGTAGTAGCCTATTCAAGCAGCTACCTATCTGTTGTATTTTGAGGTTGTGACATTTAAAAATGTTTGAGAGATGTAATTTCAGGGTAATTAATCATTTTATTAATCATGCTGGTATATAATTAACAAAAGGGGTCAGTGACACTTTTGAACGTCAAATTCCCCTCATGGAATCCACTCAACACTTATATACCCTTACAAGAGTGGGTTTTCCTGACATCCTGATTGGTTAACAAGTAATAGAAGAAAATGAATATTATAATGAGAGGTGGATCTATTCTAAGGAGGGGCTGTGGCATGTGACTTTGATCATGTCATTTACTTCAAACCTCCCTCAGCCTTGGGAATCTAATCAAAGAATTTATCTCCACCCATACCTGAGTTGAACACAATGGGTTTCCCCCATGGGGTCTGAACAAGATTGAGGAGAAAGTTAATCCCAAATTCATTATCAGATGCTGGTTTGGCCTAGTAGAGAAGGCATCAGAAAAGAATAAATCCTGTCTCTCCAGTATTACTAATTAGTTATTTAATAATAATTTCTCTCAAGGCAATGTTTCTCAGCTATGCAAAGCTTCATTATCTCAACTGAATTTATCTCTCTGTGTCTCTTCCAAGCCACTTTTCTTTCCCTCAATTCATTATCTGGCTACTGCTTTAGAATATTCAACACATTTGCAACCCATGAGAACTGCTGTGTATTGTAACGGACAGGCTTCTAGTATCAGCTGTTGGTAATCTTACCTTATCACTTAAGGAAGGGTGTTTTAGGTCTATGGCTAAGTAATGTGTTCTCCTCTACTGAGGTAGCACACAACCCCCTGCATGCCTTACTATCTGACATCTCATAAAATTATGCCACGTGAAAAGCAACCATAAAGCTTGAAGACACAAGCAAGTGCTTGTCAGGCACTGTATCATGTTAATACTTTATTAATTCACTTTGTGGCTTTAGAGCATGGGAATGCCATCATATTATGTCATTAATGCTTTATTAATTTGTTTTTCAATTGACCTCAGCTTATAGTAAAGCTATTTTTCCCTCCAATTCAAAGTTTTATGAAATGCTTAGTTTTTCAAAGTATATCTAACATTTTGGATACCATCTATGTGACAGTGACATCATTACTTACCAGTGAATAAGCATAGGAAATTATGAATAAAAATACAATGTGTTCCTCCATCCCAACAGCATCTGACATTTTAATTAGCACATTCAAAGCTACTTTAACATAGGTCTGCATTATGTGAAATAGAATGTTCCCTACAAATTACACCCTAGGTAAAAGTCAGGGCCCAGTTTACATTTTCCTTTTCTAAAGAAATCTCTGGGGTTCTTAGAGGGGCTTACAGAGAATTATGGTTCACCACATATCACAGAGTTTTTTCCCAGGGATGACTAAGGAAAAGTAAGTGTTGTTAAATACTTCAAACTGTTGGATAGAGACTGATAGAAGTACCTGTTTAACTTTACAGATAAAGAGATTACTCTCTTTGCTCAGAAATTATGGTGGGTTCATTCAACAGTTTGATTGGCCAAAGGAGATCAGTTATGATTCAGTCCAATGATGCCTCAGTAAATTGCTCTCTAAATTTAAACTCCATCATCTGTCTTCTCTATCTAAAACATTCCGACCGGGCCAACACACTCCTGCATATATTTTGTCTAGAGACTTTTTTGTTTGCTTTCTTTTGTGTCCTCAGGGCTTAACATAGTGTCTGACACATAATAAGTGTGTAATTCACAATTTTCTATTCATTCGTGATGTCTCGTTTTGCTTATACCTGAAATGGACATATGGCTGAAATATAAACTCACTCTACTGAAAATTTAGGGGAAAAAATGAACCACATTACATAAAATAGTGTTATTGGCTATTAATCCAAACATGAGAATAAATATTATATATTAAGAACATGATTAGATAACAGACAAATAGATCACCTTAAAATCCATCATTTCATTTGATCCAATCAACGACTCTGAGAGATAGGACACATAAACATAGAGGCACTGGGGTCAGATCTAGGTTTAAAAAAAATGTAGGGCACTCCTAGTATGGAAATTCTCTCTACCACTAATGCAGATCTGAAATTCCCTTGGAATCCTATGGTCATAAAGGATAACAGGATGCATTGAAAAAAAAATTTGCCTGTAGTCACAAAGTTAATATATGAGAGTCAGGGCTGGCTGCAAGGCCAGCCTTCTATCTGCTATGCCAGGGTGCCACTTAAGGCAGATATCATTATCTCCAGTTCACAGAGGAGGAACTTGAAATTCAAAGATATTAAGTCAAGTCAATAAGCATTTATTAAGGGCCTACTGCTTGTCAGGCACTGTTCTAAGTCCTGGGGTATAGAGAAACATAAAAGATTGTAGGATGTAACATGCAAACAACTTTGTACAAATTATAGGAAGGGTTAATTGGAGATAATCTCAGAATGAAATTACTAAGATTATGGAGAACTGGAAAAGTCTTCTTGAAGAAGGTAGAATTTTAGTTGAGTCTTGACAGAAGCCAGGGAAGACAGGAGGTATATATAACTCAGGAGAATATTCTAGGCATGAAGTCAACCAATGACAATACCTAGAGTTAGGAGATTGGAGTGTTTTGTGTGAGGAACAACCAAAAAGTCATTACCACTGGATCAGAAAAGGTGGGTATAAGGTTTTAATGCGGGATCCATTATTAGCAAGAAGGCTTAAAAAGCTAAGAGCCCCTCAAAAGGTAATGATAATAATAATGAACAACAATATCTAAGATCCACATACATATTTGCTAAGTGCTTTGCATACCTACAGCACAGATATTACAGAACTTCAGAAACAGAACGAACTTCAAAGGCTATCTTGCATAACTGACGCTTGAACAATGACGCCCTCTCCAACAACCAGCTTTGACTTGAAACCTCTAATGAGGAAGTATCCACCAACTCCTGAGGCAGTCCATTCTACTCTAGAAACATCTGATTTTTAGGTATTTTTCTTCAAATCTGCTCCCTATAATTTCTAACTTTTGTTTTCAGTGTTTTTTGCTCAGGGACCCACTAGAATTCATCTTCCATCTGACCACATGAATTAAATGTCTAACTGGAGATCTTATAAGCAGTTAGAAAGGGGAAGGAAGAACCTGGATTCAAACCCGATCTTTTCATTCCAAGTCCTACTCTCTCCGTTACACTATACTGATTAAATAGCTGTATGATTAAATCAGCTCACCAATCTCAACCTTAGTCTTACCATTTTCCTAATTAGAGGAAGAGAGACTTTGTCAAATGCTCTGATGAAATGCAGGCACACTCTATCTATAACATTATTGATCTAGGCTACTTAAAACTGACCACATGAATTTCTGTTGTCCTTTGAGACATCTCTATAATTTCAATTCTTACAATGTGATATTCTTTAATTTACAGCAGTATAACATCACTGGGACAATATCACTCTGCATAAGGGTTGTATTAAGATGAAAATAAGAACTGAAAAAAAGCCTGTAATAAATCAAGTGTGTCTTGGGTGGGTTTTATATCTAGCATTTAGAAAAGTATAAGAATGAAATATATATATATATATTTATAAATTTATAAATACAAATGAAATATAATGAAAACTTGAGGTAGTTTGTGCCCATAGGAATTTATTTATTTACCTAGATTAATTTGATTTAAAAAATACGTAGAGAAAAGTTATCAAGTGCTGAGAATTTATAAAAGAACTACCCTAGTGACTGGGGTCACTTTAATGATCTAGTGATCACTTCCCAGGTGACCTGTGTAGTAAACTGCATTTTTTTTTTCAAACTGTCCTCCATCCTTGGAATTTACTCCCTCCTTACCTTGTAGACTCCCTAGCTTTCTTTACAAGTCAGCTCAAATACTTGTGATAGTCCTTTTTGCAATCCCTCACCTTCTAGTGCCTCCTTCCACCTTTAAAAAAATCCCTTGTATTTATTCTGTATATATTTTTCAACTACTTATATGTATATATGTTGTTTCCTACACAAAACTTAAGTTTCTTCAGCTGTAGGAAATGTCTGGGTTTTTTTTTTACTTTGTATCTTCAGCACCAAGCACATAACAGAACAATTATGCTGATGATCACGTTCATTAATTGTTTGATTGATTTTGTATTTGTCTAATGAAGAGAAAGATGAAGGATTGGCTGGTCAAGCCTGATTATTCTGCCTGGGAGAATGGAATCTTGGGAATTTAGCCAGTTAGCTTGATAGAGAGATGCCAAGCCTGTTGCTTCCAAGAAGAGTTGGTTTACATAGCATTCACCCTGATGAAGAACTTAGATTTTATTTTCATAAGAAATTGAACTGAAGAAATTTGTTAAATAACAATTTATTCTAGTCATGAATTCCACTTTATGTACAAGTTGTTGGTGATGGGATATCTATTATGAATATGATACTGAGTGAAATGTTCAGGATCACAGAAAGAAAGCTCTGAAAGTTTCTATATTCTGTTTATAGAAATAGCCAAGTGGAAAACAGAAAACAAAGTTGGTAGTTGATAGCCAAGCCTGGAGTCAGAAAGACTCATCTTCTTGAGTTCAAATCTGGGTCTCTGACGTTTACTAGCTCTGTGACTTTGTGACTTAATCCTGTTTGCCTCAGTTTCCTCATCTATAAAATGGGCTGGAGAAGGAAATGGGAAACCATTACAGTACCTTTACCAAGAAAACCCCAAATGGGGTCACAAAAAGTTGGACATGATTGAAAAATGATCAGACAACAAAAATATCTAGCATGAACATTGTTATTAGAACAGGAAGAAATGTGTTTTGTAATGAATTTGAGTTATGTGAATTATATCACTTTAGCCTCAAATAATGATACAGCACTAGATTTTTTCTGTTTTTTTGTTTATTTTTAGTTTACAACATTCCTTTCCACAAGATGAGTTATAGATTTTCTCCCCATCTTTCCGCTATTCACCACCCCAAAACAATGATCCCCCTGAATACTCCCTCCTCCAATCTGCTCTCTCCTATATCCTACCTTATCCCTCCTCCAACTTTCCAGTAGGGAATGATGGATCTCCATATCCCAGTGCCTGCATATCTTATTTCCCAGTTGCATGTAAAATTATAATAATAATAATTTTTAAAACATTTGATTTTAAAATGTTGAATTCCAGATTCTTTCCTTTCTTCCCTAATCGCCCACCCTTACTGGGAAGATGAGCAATTCAATATAGGTTGTACATGTGTAGTTATGCAAAACATTTCCATAGTGAATATATTGTGTAAGAGTGACTATATTTCCTTCTGTCCTATCCTGTCTCCCACTTATCCTATTTTCTACTTTGATCCTGCCCCTTTTAAAAAGTGTGTGTTTCTAACTACCCTCCCCTTCAATCTGCCCTCCCTTCTAACATCCTCCCTCTTATCCCCTTCCTCCCTACTTTCCTGTAGGGTAAGATACCCAATTTAGTGTGTATGTTATTCCCTCCTTGAGCCAAATTCAATGAGAATAAGGTTGACCCATTCCCTTTTGCCTTCCTGTTCTTCCCCTCCATTTTAACATTTTAATTAATTTACCTCATTCTCTCCTCTCATTATATTCCTCTCTCACCTTTTAATTTTATTTTTTAGATATCATCCTTTCCTATTCAACTGCTACTGTGCCCTCTGTCTATGTATACACATATACACACACACTCATATATATATGTATGTATGCATATAAATATAGATATGTTATATATATATACACACAAATATTTCCTTCAACTCTCCTCATACTGAGAAAAGTTTCATAAGTTACAATTATCATTTTTCCATGTAGGAATGTAAATAGTTCATCTTTAATAAGTTTTTTTATGATTTCTTTTCCATGTTTACCTTCTCAAATTGTTTCTTCTTGGCTGCTTGTGCTATTTTCTCTTGATCTGGGAACTCTGGAATTTGACTATAATATTCTTAGGAATTTTCTTTTTGGGATATTTTTCAAGAGGTGATTGGTGAATTTTTTCCATTTCTATTTTGCCCTCTGGTTCTAAAATATCAGGATAATTTTACTTGAGAATTTCTTGAAGGATGATTTCTAGGTTCTTTTTTCGATCATGGCTTTCAGGCAGTCCAGTAATTTTTAAATTATCTCTCCTGGATCTATTTTCCAGGTCAGTGGTTTTTTTCAAGGAGATATTTCACACTGCCTTCTATTTTTTCATTTGTTTGGATCTGTTTAATAGTATCTTGATTTCTCATAAAGTCATTAGCTTCCATTTACTCCAATCTAATTCTGAAACAATTATTCTCTTCAGTGAGCTTTTTTATTTTTTTATTTTCATTTTTAATTACAACTGTACAACAGACCATTTTATTCTTGCATCTTTTCAATCGTTTCTTCTTTATATTTGCCCTTCTCCTTTCCAACTTTTTGGGACTTGGCTTTATGCTCAAGAATCTTTTTTGCAATCTTTGTCTAGTTTTAGTCTGGTGATAACCACCTTACTAGGGTGAATTCCCACTTGGACAGTTGTGCCATTAGCTTTTTCATGCTGTACATGCTCAATGTAGATGATGTATTTCTGTAAACCTGAACTACCTTGCCAATTTGCTGACCTTTGTAGTGTCCACAAATCAACTGGACCTCGTCGTCTTTCTGAATAGGCATCAAGCGCATGTTGTATTTCTGCCTCAGCTCCTTGGACAGCAGGAACGACATGATCTTATGCCGGATGTATGACGGCACATTGAAGTGTCTCTTTTGGTTCTTGCTTTGGTCCGAGGTCATGAATGGATTAAACAAGTGGAGGTCACTTGAAAAGAGACACGTGCGCTGCCTGGTACTGGAAACTTAGCCTCCACTCTCTTCAGTAAGCTTTTAAAATTCCTTTTCCATCTGGCAAATTTTCTTTTTTCTTTTTTTTTGGCATTCTTCTCCTCATTGGCTTTTTGAGCCTCTTTGTCATTTGAGTTAATCTATTTTTTAAGGTGTTATCTTCTTCAGTCAGGTTGTTGACTCAGTTTCATGATTTTCTTGCATCATTCTCATTTCTCTTCCCAATTTTTCCTACATTTCTATTATTTGATTTTCAAAATCCTTCTTGAGCTCCTCCATGGTGTGTAACCATTCATATTTTTCATGGAAGCTTTTGGTGCAGTGATTCTGACTTTGATGTCTTCTTCCTGTTCCATGCTTTGATCCTTTTTGTCCCCCCAAAAATGAATCTAAAGTTTGATTGCTGTGCTTGCTTTGCTTCCTTTGCTTGCATTTCCTTTCAATTCCTTAACTTTTGTCCATGAGCTCCCCCCACAATCTTGCCACTGTAGAACTCTGCTTACAGAGAGGAGAGCTTTGCCCCAAATTGCTGGGGTTTTTACAGCTGCCAGAGGTATTAGTTGGGTGGCCTCTTTGCTGCCACCACAAGCTGTGGCTCACTGGTTACACACCTCAGGACCTCTACTCAAGATAGCAATCCAGATCCAAGCAGGTTAAGGCTTGGTCCCTCTACAGTCTGCATGCTAGGAACTTTGGAAGCAGCCATGCTGTGGTGGCTGCACAGCCACTGCACCTCCACTGCTTCTCACCCTGGTGGCAGGAGCTACACGGTGATCTTCTGTCTCTCCCAGTTACAACAGGGTTCCATACTGACCTTTTACTTTGTCTTTGGCATTTACAGGTTGAGAAGTCTGGAGACCATCATAGGTGCTTGTGATTCACTCTCCTGAAGTCTGCTCTGGCCACCACTGGTTGGGGCCACTCTGAGGCCAAAACCGCGTGGCTCACAGGGCTGTGCTCTGCTCCCAGCACATTGCAATGGACCCTTCCTGTCTGCCTGCTAGGCTCCCTTCAGTGGGAGATTTGTTTCTCTCTGTCACTTTGTGGATTCTGTAGCTCTAAAATTTGTTTAGAGTCATATTTTATAGGTATTTGAGGTGGTTGTGGGGGGAGCTCATGGAATTTTCCTGCTTCTATGCTGCCATCTTGGCTCACCCATAACAGTACTAGTTTTTTTTTTTTAAGAGTTGGAAAGAAACTTAGATATCATCTGTCTGATTTATTTTTAAGGCAGCTAGGTGGCAAAGTGAAAAAAAATACTGGACTTGGAGTTATGAAGACCTAAAGGCTTTATTAATAACTCTGTCACTCTGGGTTAGTCATATAGTCTCTCTGCCTTAGTTTCCTTATCTGTAAAATGGGAATAATGTTGAGGGATAACACAATATACTACTATGCTAGTGAAACAGCAGTGATTATGTTCACACACACAGAGAGGCACAAAAGAAACAGAGGGTCCTTCAAGCATTTTTTAAACAGAAGGAAGTTCAGGAAAAAATCACAGACAAGGATAACAGCTTTGAAAGTCATATGTTAGATTTGCATGCTTTTTTTTAAAGCAAACTATGAATCAGGGAGATTCAAGGCTTCACACATAATTCTTTTTCTATTTTTACTTTATATGTGGAAATATTCCTTTTTTGGCATTTCTAAAGTTGGGAATTAAAAAAAATAAATAAGATGGGGGTAAATTACTAGCATATATTTGGTATTGTTGATGAGATCAAATGAGATATCAGTTGCAAAGATATTTGAAAACTTTAAAGTATTACATAAATGCCAGCTATCATCATCATCATCATCATCATCATCATCATCATCATCACCATCACCATCATCATCAACACCACCACCACTATCATCAAAATTAGAAAGATTAGGGAAGTGAGACTCAATGAGGTTAAGTAATTTGCTCAGGGTCACAATGCTAGAACAGAGGGTTCCTCCAGTGTTCCTTCTGCTGCTAAAGCTCAATGGATTACAGTGAGGAAAGAACCTTGTTCCTAAAAGTCATTACAACACACTACCAATGCATTGAAAGAGCAAAAGATTAAGAAACAAAAAAGATTTTTTTCAGTTAACTTCAGGCACCCAGAAAATTTGGTGTTACCAACTTTAACTCTCAGAAAAGCCAAAAACTTTTCCTTGTAGTCTTGGGTTGATTTGGTGAAGGATTGACAACACAAAGTGAATACATTCCATTGTATTCTGGAATTATAGACTTCCTAGAGATAAAGAATCAGAGGGGGTCTCATTTCTGACAGAGCTCTCTGGCTTTGATTTAGACTGGAACAAGCTGTTTTCCCCCATATTCAATCACTTTATCCATTAATTCCTTCTGTGTTGTCTACCAACATGACAAGATTGCCCCCATCCTAAGAAAAAAGAAAAACCCTTTTGTTTGACTCTTGTTCAGTCATTTTCACTTGTGTCCCTCTCTTTGTAACCCCATTTTGTGGTTTTCTTGGCAAAGATACTGGAGTGGTTTGCTGTTTCCTTCTCCAGCTTATTTTATAGATGAGGAACCTGAACAAACAGGATTAAGTGACTTGCCCAGGGTCACACAGTAAGTGTTTAAGGCCAGATTTGAACTTAGGAAGATGAGTCTTCCTGACTTCAGGCTTGGCATTCTATCCACTGTGCTACCTAACTGCCCCTGTTTGACCTTCCCAACCCCTCAAACAATCATCCTGAAGTCTGCTCCCATTTAGCTCTGGGATAGCCCTGGTTTGGAAGAACCAGGCCTCTCTGGGAGGCCAAGAATAGTGTAACTTCCTGTTCTGTTAGACCAGCCATGGTGAAATATGTTGTTAGGCCCTGAGAAGACCTGAATTTTTCCCTAAAGGCCATTGAAGGGAAGCCATTGAAGCTTCTTGATCAAGAAAAAATAGCAAGAAATTGGACTTCAGAAATACAAAATTGACAGTCGTGTGAGGGTGGGCTGGAAAGGAGGAAAGTCTGATGTCAGGGAGAATGCAGTATTCTATGGCAACAATCTAGCTAAGAGCTGATGAGGGCTTTAGTAGGAGGGATGTTCTATGAACAGAGAGAAGGAACAAGTGTAAGAGGTTGAGGAGGTAGAATAAACAAGATTTAGCAACTGATTAAATAATTAACAATGAGTTATAAGTTGTTCATCTTTGTCACTGGAAACTGAAATATGTCAAGTACAAGGAGTTTTGGGGAAAAATAAGTTACATTTTAGACATATTGAATTTGAGATACCCAAGGGATACACAGGTGTGACTGTCCAGGAGGTATTTGGAGATGTTGGATTGGCATGTATTAGAGGGCTGTATGTAGATTTGGGAATCATTTACTGAGAAATAATAGTTGAATCCATGGGAGCTAATGAAATAAGAGAGAGAAAGACAGAGACAGAGAGACAAAGAGTTCAGGACAAAGCCCTGGAGCATATTTGAGCATAGGGGCAGGATACAGTTGTTGAATCTATAAAGGAAACTGAGAAGGATCAGATGAATAAGAATTGGAAAGGCGGGAAGAGAAACACAACAAAGAAGTCTCCTGAAAATCCATGTAAGAGAGAGTATGCAGAAATAAGAGGTTGGTGGTCAATAGTGTTAAACTGCAATGAGGTCAATAAAGGTAGAGAGGGAGAAAAAAACCACTAGATTCTACAATAAAAGGTCTTGATTCCATGCCTTCCCCCTAGATTCTTCTCACATGTAATGGAAATCATTCTCATGGCATCTGTGAAATTCCTTCTCTTGCTTTCGGAGTGCTATTTAATCTTTACCTTGTAAGTTAAGTCTTCATTGGGCCTAGAGTTAAAAGACCTGAGTTCAAATATGACCTCAGACACTTACTAGCTTTGTGACCCTGGGCAAGTCACTTACTGTTTGTCTTAGTTTTTTCATCTCTAAAATGAGTTGGAAAAGCAAATGCAAACAACTCCAATATCTGTGCCAAGAAAAACTGAATGGGATCACAAAGAGTTGTACATGACTGAACAACAAATAATAAAAGAGCATCCACTTTTAAGCAGTTTACTTTCTAATGGGTAAAACATGTACATAGAATGCTTGCATTTCATGGGTCATAGGAGAATGATAACTTAGCAAGTGAATAATCAGAATGGTATAAAAAGATCCATGATAAGGCAGTGTCATAAAAGTGCAATGAGGAGAGAGAGTGTCTAGGAAAGGGATGGATGGTTGACAGTGTCAAAACTACAGAAAGGTCAGATACTGTTAGGACTGAGAAAAGGCCATGGAATTTAATTTAACAGAACTTTGGAGAAAATAGTTTCAGTCAAATGTTGGTGTCCAAAACCAAACCACAAAGTACTGAGAACTGATTGGAGACTGTAGAAATTGAGACTGTTTGGATTTGACATTCCCCCATTTAGTTGTGAAAGGAAGAGGAGATAAAGGACAATAGCTTGAGGAAATGGCAGCATTGAGTGAAGGTTCTTATAAAATTTTTTTATTTTATTTTGTTTTGTTTTATTTTATTTTGTTTCATTTCATTTCGTTTCACTTCATTTCACCTCACTTCACCTCACCTCACTTCCCCTCACTTCACCTCACTTCACCTCACTTCACGCCACCTCATCTTATTTTTTTTTAAGGATTGAAGAGACCTGGTCATGTTTGTAGACAGTGAGGAAGAAGCCAACAGATGAGACATTGAATGTGAGAAAAAAGGTATGATTACAAGGTCAAACTGTTAGGGAAGATGGGAAGGAACAGCATTAAAAGTACAAGTGAAGGGGGATGTCTTGGTCAGGTAGAATCTCATCTCTTAATCAGATACTGTAGTAAAGAAGAGAATGGGGGATTGTGAAGAATTTTGAAGTGTGATGTAGGAAAGAAGAGGATTTCACAATGGTGACCTCTATTTTCTCAGGAAAATAAGAGGTAAGGTCTTCTGCTGAAAGGGAGAGGGGAGAGGATGGTATTGCAGAGTTAGTCACTGTCAAGAGTATGGTAACAATTCAATCAAATAAGAATAAAAGAATTGCCAATCACCAATCAGTTATTTCTGCCATAGCTACATCCTCTTCTCCTTCCTGGCATCCCTTCCTACCATCCTGCCTTGTTCTAGGGACTCCATATATAGAATTTTCCCTGCTGGAAAATTTTTCAGCTTTCAGCTTCCTAGCTAATTGTTTCCAATTGCCTAAGATGCCAGAAATGGAAAATCATTGAGAAGAGCCTGAATGAATACTTTACCAATGAATACCCATTTTATCATTTGTATTCATTTCTATAAAGAAAGCTTTATGATTATATTGCTGTTGCATGATGTAATGGTTAGATATAATGCCAATGCAATATTCGCAGCACGTATGGCAGCTAAGAATATGCTGGTGTAGTTCTGAATCACAAAATGTAACAGACTCTCCACATGGAAGACAGAACCAAAACATTTATTCAAACACCAGAAAGCTGAATCCCAACACCAGAAAGCCAAATCCATCATAGCAACCAAGAAGTTGGTACACATAAGCAATACAGCAAGCACCAATATCCCCAAGCTTTCCCTTCATCAGGCCTTCAAAACAAAACAGGTTCCCTTAAACAAAAATACCCCCTCTCACTCTCACTAGCTGCTCTGCCTCTAAGCTGCTTGCTCCTAGCTCTGCTCTGCCCTGCTCTCCCCTGCTTCTTCCTGCTCCACCCTTTCAGGAAGATCCTCCCACCGAGGCTCCATGTGATTCCACTTGGCCCATTAAGGGCAGGGAAGGTCTTCAAATTCCCATTCCCATTACAGATACCTGGTCTCAGAATTAGGAACACCTAAGTTTAAGTTCTTCTTCTGATATACACTGACTGTGTAACTCTGGACAAACCAGATTAACCTTTAATTTAATTTAGCTTTGCCCCACAAGTAACTCAGAAGAGATTTTGATCTGCATTGGCAGACGGAGGCAACATGTATAGTCAAAATATTTCTTCAGTATATCTTGATAGATCTATTGGTGTACACTATTCTGAAGTTAATTTTCAACAGGACTTTTTGTAATTCTTTCTTATTTTAAAAATTATTTTTATATTGAAATGCTGATGATTCTACAAGCTTATTTTGAATCCTTTTACTTTCCTGAAGCTATTAATTGCTTCCATTAGGTTTTTTTGGTTATTCTCTGGGGTTTTAAAAGTAAGCCATCCTACTTTTAAATTGAAATAATCTTATTTTTTCTCTGCTGATTCTTATGGCTTTCATTTTTTCCCTGTTCTCTTATTGTTACACTAGCATTTCTAGTGCTTAGACAAATAATAGTAGAGAGAGAGGGTATCTTTCCTTTACTTCTGTAATTATTGGGAAACCTAGCATTTCTTCATTGCAAATAATTCTAACTCTTGGCTTTGGATATAAAGGATTCTAGATTAATAGAATAACAGATTTAGGGCTGAATGGGACCTTAGGATCTATTTAGTTCAATTCAGCTATTTAACAGATAAGGAACCAAGGTCCTTGCCTTTTAATTTGATTAAAATGGACCTTTTTCCTATGATTTTTAGGTGTTTTAGCATAAATTAATATTCTATCTTTTAAGTTTCCCCTACCCCCACATCTATTGTTATGTGCTTTGGGTTGTTTCTGTTTTTAATATGATTACTTATGTTTCCAATGTCAAGTCATCTTTGCATTCCTGGTAGAAATCTAACTATAATTGTGAATAATTTTTAATGTTGTGTATTAGTTCTATATTATTTTGTATTTTAATCTAATTGTTCTCTTTCTCTGCTTTATTCTTCCATGCTTTAGGCACTAAGATATTTATGTAACAAAAACAAGGGGCTTTTTTGGGGGGGAATTATTTCTTTCTCGACAAACAAGGTATAGTCATACCTAACAGAGGAACAATCAAAATAATGATCAGAATCTGCCATATACAATTAGCACAGACTTCACCAGACTGCCAGTGGGGTCTATGATACAAAGAAGGTTAAAAGTTCCTACTCTAAAACTTTTGACATCACGTGGTTACTAATGGAGTCATTCTTATCACATGATTGGTTCACATTTTCTGGTCATACTTCATTTTAATGGCATCCTTTCTGTGAATGGTAATAATAATAATAATAATAATAATAATAATAATAATAATAGATGAACAAGCCAAAAAATACCTTGAGAATTTGATGGAAATTGTTGAGTGACTATAGCTCTCCCTTCCTCCCACCCCATTAACAAAACATGAGACAGGGATCTTAAACAGCTCAGTCTCAAAAAAAGAAAAGAAAAAGAAAAAATGCGAACAATCCAGTTCAGAGAGATCTACAGGTAAATTGTGTGCAATGACTGAAAAATAATATCTTTCATACACACATATGTATATACACGCAATAACTGAGTGTTAAGAGACTGGGCAACATGTCCAGAAAATGCCTGTTGCCTAGAGCATAAAACCCCTTCTTCCTCCTGCTGAATCTCAAGTTCATCATATCCAAAGCTTAGATACTGATATCTTTCTTCTTGGAGATCCTGTCTGTGATTCCGAGGTAGTCTTGTTCTCTCTTCCCTTGCCTTCCTATTCCCTCATCTCCCCTACAACCACAATTTAATCTTGTGTGAGAGAAAATGTTCCTGTAGTAAAGTTGGTTTTTTTTTTTTCTTAGCATTCTTGCTTCTTCTTTAGGAATCTATGAGCCACCAAAAGGCAGCTGAAATGTACTAGGGAAGGCTTTGAGCAGAACAAGAGAAAAGCAGTTTAGATTGCTTTTTATATATTACAGCATGCTTTTCATGACCCCAAACTTCTCACAGAAACAAAGGTCCATCCTTTTGCACATTGATATTCTTTTACAGACTCCCTACTCCTTTGAGTTATGGAGTATCAGAGACTCCAAAAATTTTCAATTTCAGACAACCAAAAAACACTGGAGAGGTACATGGAATGGTATAAATAGAATATAAATACATTACTAATGAAGAACTGCAGAAGGATGGCATAAAATATGCCATTGAAATGACGTATGATTGGAAAAGATGACAGGCTGGTCATGTGGTAAGATTCTCCGCTAGTATCTATGCAATATCAAAAGCTTTAGATTAGAGGTACTTAATGTTTTTTTTGTGTCATGGACAGAGTCTGGCAGTCTGGCAAAGCCTATGGATCCTTTCTCAGAATAATTTTTATAAATATATGCAATAAAGTATATAGGAATAAAAAGAAAACCAATTACACTAAACTTAGTTTTTAAAAAAGTTCACAGATCCCAGATTAAGAGCTCTTGATCTAGAGGAGCAATGCCTCCCGATCCCCCCAACATATGAAGTAAAAAAGAACCTGTGAAAGATTTTCAGGAGGACTTGGATCAGAGTTACAAAGAATGAAGGCACAAAGGGGTTGCAATCTGCATTAGAAGAAGTTTGTACATCAGCGGGATCACAGATCCACCAAAGTAACAGAGAAGAATAATATTTTGATAGTATAACTACTTGAAGAAGTATTAGATATATTACAATACAGTAATGTATTGTTTCATTGGAAGATTATTTGCCTTTTAAATTTATTTCAGAATAATTACTTGGGGAAAAAAGAAAAATTAAAAATGACAGATACTCCAAAGTAATGGAAAGATAAATGGCAGGGTATATAGCCCATAACTCATTGCTACTCGAGGACAGGAAAGGGCAAAAATGCATTATTGAGGATATGTATGCAGCTAGGTGGCACAATGGATAGAGTGTCAGGTCTGGAGTCAGGAAGACCTGAGTTCAAAGCCAGCCTAAGACACTCTCTAACAAGTTACTTGACCTCATTTGCCTCAGTTTCCTCATCTGTAAAATGAGCTGGAGAAGGAAATGACAAACCAGTATCTTTGCCAAGAAAACTCCAAATGGGGTCGTGAAGAGTTGGACACGACTGAAAATGACTAAACGAGCAACATGCCTGGAAAAGGCGGGGTGGCTCAGTCGTGAAGAGAGAAGGAGAAACAACAGATGGGCAGTCTGAGTAGCGTACTGGTACCCTGGAAAAATGGAAAGAGTGAGACAAAGGAGTCTAGCACATTACTTGGAAGATTTATGGAAGGACGCGGACATGAAATGCACAGGCTAATGAGGCACGAGGGGCTCCAATTTGTACCGGTATAGAGATTATATAAATGAGTGAAATAAGGGCTCCATCATAATATCTAAGTAAGAGAATGGGACACTTTTTTTCTTTTATTTTCTTAACAAAAAGACACTTCTTACAAAATGAATTCCATGAGCTTCTAGTTTATCATTGAAATCAAATTCCTTTTCAGTGACACACTCTCAAAAATAAATGCTAAATATCATAAAATAAATATCTAGCTCAGTTCTAGCTTGGAAGATGCCTAAAAAGGAGAGTTCCTGAAGAAAATCAGTAAGAATCGAATGTGTTTCTACCACCCGATTCCACTGAACTTAACTTCTACATTCTTCAAAATAGGAACAAATGATTTTCAGTTATTAAATCTTAACTCGGAATTTCATGAAGCTGCTAGAATGCTGGTCCTGGAGTCAGGAAGACGTGAGTTCAAATCTGGCCTCAGACATTTGCTAGCTGTGTGACCCTGGGCAAGTCACTTAACCCTTTTTGATTCAGTTTCCCCATCTGTAAAATAGACTGGAAAAGGAAATGGCAAATCCCTCCAGCATCTTTGCCAAGAAAACCCCAAATAGGGTTACAAGAAGTCAGACATAATTGAAAAATGACTGAACAAAACAAAAAAGAGTAGAGAACCTGTCATTTAGTCATGACTCACTCTCATCGTGTGACCAGAGTCTTGATTATGTGTTACTCTGATGAAATTTTATGTTTCCTTCAACACTTCAAAATTGTGAGCAGGAGGTCACAGTAGGTGGTGAGAAATCGGAGAAGACAGAGCATATATCTACACAGTTTACTACTGTAATCAAATAAAACTTGCAACAATGCTAATTTGATACATTTAATGACATACATAATTAAGCCTATACTAACTACATAAAAGGCATAGATGGAAGATAATTCACCTGAATAACTGGATTTAATACTGTTTTTACATGTGGGGGAGGGAGTTTCTCCTTCCCCATCTCAGTTGATGTAGTTACAGAATAAAGTCACATATGATAAATTTTTAATATGTAAATAAGATGATTCTGTGCTCTGATTGCATTATCAGATGCAAATTTCTCTCTAATTGATTCAAGAAGGGAAAAGTGCTATACCTGAGCAAATAAGCAAGCCCCACCTCTAGAGGTGTTAAATAGCTAGATGAATTTCAGAAGTTTAAGTTAAAGAGTTAGAGACAATTGTGGAAGACTTCTGAACATCTGTCAGAGGGCAGCAAGGAAGGGAGAGGGAAATTTTCTCTCCCCATCTTCCACTCATGATATCAGTCATGCCACTAGAGCTAGTTGGATTTATTGGGGTCAGTGCATTTGTAGAGAAGCAGAGACATAAATTCCAAATAGACATAGATATAGAGAAATAGTCACTTTATGGAGACAGCAGCTTCAAGGATTATAACCCTTAGAAATGGAGAGTCAAGCTGTGGAGAGGAATAATCCCTGGAAAACTCAGTGTAAGGACTCTATAGAGAATGGACATCTGGGCTTGGTAAATCCACCTAGTACATTACTGCTTCTAAAAGGAACTGTATATGGATTCTACAACGGGAGAAAGAGCTTTCAGTCCCTGTAGTACCAGGAGATGTGCATGCATCCTACTCCTGTGACATACTGTCATTGTACTCTAAGCTTGCTCTTTCCATGGACTTCATGTACATTTGTATGAGATTCCACTTCATATTTATAGGGGAAATATTTTGTACTTATTTTTCTTATTATGTCATTTGAGTAAATGTCTTTACTAAGAGGTAGTTGTGTCTAATGGCTGACAGTCAATGGGAATTGCATCCACTGGGGCTCAAAAGTTATAATAGTAGGAGTAACCCATCATAACGTAACATGAACTAGAATCTGAAGTAGCAGTGACCTTCTGGGAACACTGCTCTCTTCTGGTTCTTCTGTTTACTCCTTCTTAGCCTCCTTTACTGGATCATTGTCCAGGTCATGTCCATTAATCATGAATATTCCCCAAAGCTCTGACCTGGGGCCCCTTCCCTTCTCCCTCTATACTATCTCACTTGATGATCTCATCAGTTCCTAAAGATTCAATTATCATTCCTATGCAGATGATTTCCCAGATCTATATAACTAACCCTAATCTCTCTCCTGAACTCTAGTCCCATATCACTAATTTCATCTCGGGAATCTTGAATTGGATGTTTAATAGGTTTCTTAAGCTCAACATGTCCAAAATAGAATTCGTCAATATTTATATACTGATCAGTCATTAAATGCCTACTATGTACCAGGCAATGGAGATATAAAAATAAAAGCAAAACTTCAAGAGTGTGGGGTTCTAGCTGGATGAGACAACATCTATATCTGTCTATTTATCTCCATTCTTTTCCTTCCTTCCTTCCTTCCTTCCTTCCTTCCTTCCTTCCTTCCTTCCTTCCTTCCTTCCTTCCTTCCTTCCTTCCTTCCTTCTTCTCTCTCTCCCTCCCCTCCCCTCTTTTTTTCTCTCTCTCTTATTTCTCTCTATCTCTGTCTCATCAGTATCTCTATATCAAAGCTGTAGCTACATCTGCCTACAAAGTAGATACAAAGCGATTTTAAGGGGAAGTCATTAGCAGCTGAGATGACCAGGAAGGTGGCACTTGAGCTGAGCCTTGAAGGAAACTAATGGGACACACACACACATACACATACACACACACACACAGTGAGAGAGAGGGAGAGAAGGAGGGAGGGAGGGAGAGAGAGAGGAGAAAAGAATGCATTTCAGGCATGAGGAGTAGCCAGGGGAAGAATACAAGCAGCAAGAGATGAAATGTATAAAACAAAACAAAAACCAAATCCAGTAAGGTCTGTTTGACTAGACTATAGTGTCTCTAGAGAGAGCAATATGCAACAAGGGATGGAAACAAAAGTACAAACCATATTTGATTCAAGAGATGATAAAGTTTAATGGGGATGATTTCATAATCAATTCTGGGCTACACACTTTAGCAGTTGTGTGGAGGTTAGATTGGAGTAGGGACAGACTCGAGTAGGGAGATCTATTAGGAAGCCAATTCATCAGTGAAGGTTGATAGTGATAAAGGTCAGGACTGGCTTTGCTGGATACTGGCTTTTTGAATAAAGAAAAAGGGACAGATTCAAGAGTATAAGGGTAAAAATGACAATATTTGGCAACTGAGTGCATATGTGGGGGTAAGTAAAAGACACTGTGGGTGTAGTAAACATGGCACTGGAACTGGAGTCATGAAAGATAGTTTGAATTTCACCTCTGGCACTTAACTAGCTGTAGGCAGTCATCTTATATCCCTGAGGTCAGCTCTCTGTCTTACCTACTAAATCATAAACTGAGGCTGAGTAAGAGGAGAGAGTTTCCAGAACCTATTTTAAAATGATAGATTAGAGAGAAATGAGTTAGAGTAACAACAGATACATTTGAGTTAAAGGGCAGAGGAGAGAGAGTAGGAAAGAAGGCAGGCTGTTTGGCCAGGGGAACCTATATAAGAAGCTAGTGATCTTGAGATAGGTCCTTTGGTACCTAGTAACCCTCCAGGAATAGAATAGACCTTTAGTTGCTATAACCAGATTCACTTTACAGAAGAGAAAAGGGAAATATATGTAGTAGGGAGAAAGAAATAAATTACTGTCTCTTCTGACACCCCCCTAAAGCACATTTAACCTCAGGATCAGCCTTGCAAATGGTGTGATTTTTACACCATAACTGGAGATTGTAGGATCATAGAATTTAGAACTGGAAGCTGTCTTACAGATCATTTATTCTAGTCCAGATCTCATGTTGTCTAGATGTGAAAATTGAAGTTCAGAGTACCAAAGTGATTTGCTTGAGGTCACACAGGTAAGACAAATCCAACTTTATTTAAAACAACAAAACTCCAGCTATTCACAAATAGACAATAGAGAAGGTTAGAACACATGATGTAAATTCTACAATTCTGTGATTTCTAATTCAGCTCTAATGTTCTATGAATCTATAAATCTATGTAAGAGTAATTTTGGAGTATAAAAGTTATCAGATCCTTCTCTATCTTAATAGGAGGGATTTCATTGTATCAGCAAGCACCCTAGCATACCTAGGGCAGCTGCTAGCACAGGTTCTTAGATCTGCTTTTCTAAAGGAAAGCAACTCAAAAAGGGTTAACAGTCTTACTTTAATCAAAGAAACATATCATTTACCAAGTTCAAGGGGAAAAGTCAGCACCCTGAACTCCAGAGAATGCAAACCCAAGTTACAAGCACAAGTTACAAACACAAGTTACAAGCAGACCAAGATACAGATCAGCAGATGGGCTTCCAACCATCTGACCATCACATCCATTACCTATTCAAGTTACCAGAGAGGGAAGCATCAACATCTGGGTTTTCAAAGCCATGAGGCTCAACAGCTTCCCAGAGTCTCATCTGGACAAATCAAGCCTCACATCAGGGCGTATATATATATATATATATATATATAGCCTTCTCCTAGGTCAGAGAATGTCACAGCACTTTGACCCACTGTCCAACTGTCCAATTACAAAGTAACAAGGTGTGGCCATTCCCAAAAAACAATCCTTCAGCCACAGGTTCCATGTGACCACATTCAGCCTATTAGGGGGCAGAGTATACTTTCAAATCGGGGAACATTCTCAGAGCCATTAAGCCTATCAAAGAGTCTAGGGGCAGGAAAGATCTTGAGATTCTCATTACAATCATTAAGGAAGGTAAGAGTAAAAGAGAAGGCTGGGAACACTGAAGACACACTTTGCTTATTTCAAACATTTTGTGGTCATGCATCTATGTTTATTTTTATCTATGTATGGACACAAGCTGCTTGCAAAAATATGTCATACCTGTCCTGGCCTGAAAGCTTTGTGCTTAGTGATAACTCTCATAACCAGCCTTCATTTGGCTAATACTGATCTGAAATCACCTTCAGAATCAGTCAGCTTACTGTTTACAATTTTCTTTGTCTTTCTAACACCAACCTCAGTAACACTCTCTTATTGTCAAATCCAGTTTGTCAGTCAGCTAGATTAATCTAATGATGAAATTATTCCATTATAATCAAATCAGGTCAACATGGAAACAAAACTCAAGTTATGTATACCTCCAAAGACATAATAGGCTAATATATCATTTCACACAGTGCAGTGATACCAATATAAAATCAATTTCCAGTACTTTACAACAAGGATGCTGATACTAAAACTGTAATTATTTTCTTCACAACAATCTGGACCCTTGGGGCTACTATTGCATCCTATTTAAAGGGTCTAGTGGTTTTTCTTTTCTTGCTCAGTCTCTATTTGTTAATATCCCCATATTGATATGTCATCAGTGATTGGTTGCATGTGCAAAGAGGACACTATCAGCATAGGAGAAAAAAACTTTTCCTTGGAATGCGACTACTTCTAGCTACTTTAAAATTGTTTTTAACATTTGAGAGGAATTATATTGAATGCAATTACACCATCATCTTCTACTAGATATTTAAATGAAAATAGAGCTACTTTGCAAATGGTTAATTCAATTGACATAAAATAGAAATCACATTCAAAATAAAATAAAATCATAGGCACAAGTCAAGTTTATGGCAAGCCTATCTTCCTGTAAGCTATACTGTCCAATTTGAAATGTATATTAGTGTGAGCATGTCTGCACTTATGTGCTCCCAAAGAATATCTATGAATATATTCATATGTGACTTTGTGTACTCAGAGAGAGAATGGAACATAAAGGAATCTAGCCAGAAAACATTCACTCAAAAGATTTATGAAAAAAAAGCCCACTGATCTTGGTTAAATACAATGCAATTTCAGCTCCTCCACCCAAATCTGAACCACAGAATCTTGCTTTTTTTTGGTGTTGCTTCCAGCAACAATTTGGGAATAATTTAAATATACTCTTGACCATTCTGCTGCTGGCGCTGGATTTTCAAATCTAATACCTATGAGAGAAATGAGATAAAACCTCTTTCTCTCTCTCTGTTTGGGAAAAATCAGATCAGGTTCCAGGGAGCACTCATTGGATGTTCCTACCCAATCAAACACAGGCTACTGGGCAAAACCCTATGTCCTTCATTTCACAGCAACCTATCATACATTCTTCACTGTGGTCTCAGACAGGAACCTCTTTAACATCTAGACACTAACCTGGGTGACCTTGAGCAACCCTAGCAGAGGGTATTTATGCTCCCCATACCCCATCAAACGGGACAATTTCCAAACTAAACCAAGTGGAGAGAAGAGATGTTTCACAGAAGATAAATGCATAAATGGGTTGCAATCTGCATTAGAAGTATGCACATTGGTGGGATCACAGTGCGAGTAAAACTTCAGGAAAGGGACTAACTTCAGGCAGTGAGGCCTCTTACTGAAAAACCCTGCCGTTTGCAGAGAGGAGAGTCTGCATTTGGCTTCAGTTCACATAAAAGACACCTTGAACCCACTCTGCTTGGGAAAGCAAAAGCCCAATGCCTCTCACCTTCTGTCTCCCTGGCTTATTTTCTACCAATATTGTGTTGTCAAGTAAGAAACTCCTGGGTTTGACTTGTGGTGCAAAGCTCTGGTACGCTCAACATAGCTAAAGCCACAGTATATGCCCAATTCTGTCTCCTGAAAGCCATTTTCCTTTTCAACCCCACTGCCACCCCTCTCCTCTGCGTTTTTGTTTTCCTCTTGATACCTCTTTGCCTTTTAAGGTTTGGAAATAGCTTTGTGTTGTTTTAATTTTTAAAAATTATATTTATGCCTTTTGTTTTTATGCAACTGTCATTTCTCAATATAACTTCTAAACACATCAGCCCTGAGTCTTCCCTTATGTAACAAAGAAATACAGTTAAGCAAAACTAAACAAAGCATCGATTCTGCCAGGGTGCGCACGATTCCGCACCCATAGCCAATCTCCTCTTCAAAGTAAGGAGAGAGGTGCATTCCTTATTTTGAGGGTTTGCTCCTGCATGCTTCCCCGCCCACCCCCAAGAAGTCAGCTACTTCCCAGAACTCAACTTTGTTGCCAATTCTTCCCGCAGGGAGGTTCCGAGCTGGCAGAAGGCACGCCTGGTATCCAAAGCAGTTAAGAGGAGTCCCCTTTGCCCCGGGAAGGGAACCTGACCAACCTAGCGGTAAAGGCTACTATAGAGCAGCTGCCGGGGTGGGGCACGCCGCTGGAAGAACAGCTGGGGGCTGTGGACGCTCTAGCTGTAGCTCGAGAGCGCGGATACCTGTCCACCCATCTGCCCACCCTGTCATCCGGACAGGAATCTTTTTCTGTGCCGTGACACGTCCTGAAAACCGACCCGCCCGCCTGAAGCATCATCACCTTTGGTGGGAAGTGTGGCCGCCTTTCTGTGGGGCCCCGAGCTGAGTCGAACTCCCCCTTGCCTCCCTCCTCCTCCTCCTCCTCCACCTCCGCCGCCTCCTTCTTCTCAGTAGTCTGGGTATCGAGCTTCCATCCACCCTGCACACACCAGTGCCCAATATGCTCCAGCTGCGGGAAGGTGGGGGTGGGGGTGGGGGAGACTGCGAGTAAAGGGGGAGGGTCTGTGAGCAGGAGACGTAGCGGAGCTGCTGCAACCCTCAGCTCCCTTTCTCCATAGGAACTTTCCTAAGACAAAAGGAACCCTTCTATCGATTCCCCCCCACCCCCCAGCCCCTGCCCTTCTCTGTGCTGCTGAAAAGCACAATTTTATTTATCCAGAAACATAGCTTCCTTCATAGTACCTTCAGGTCCTGTGTCAATTTTTAAGCAGCTTTGCAAACCTCCCTGGAGGGTTTCTCTCTTACTCCCCTAATAGTGCCCGAGGAATCAGGAAGGAGTAACAGGCCAACAGAAGACATTCTATCTGTGGTGTAATGGGGGAGAAAAGAGTTAAATTAGTTGTTATGGCTCTGCCACCAGCTAGCTGAGTGACCTTGAACAAATCATTGGGCCTCATCTTCAAAATGAGGAAATGAGGAGTTGTACCCTAGATCTTATTCTTCAACAGGGAAACATTCGAGAGGTCCATGAATTTAGATGGGAACAAAAAAAAATTACATCTTTACGACAATATAATTGATTTCCTTCATAATTCTATGTATAGTATTTTCTACAATTAAAAATATTATTCTGAGAAGAGATCCATAGATTTTACAGACTGCCCAAAGGGTCCATACAAAACTCTGAACCAGAGGAATTCTAAAATTCCTTCTAGCTCTAGAATTCTGAAGAGTTGAAGAAGAGGGGGATGGGACAGTAGAATGCTAGCTGGCTTTAGAGCAGAAGGACAAGGGCTCAAACTTGGGCTCCATCACCTGTTCCCTGTGTGATCTTAAGCAAGAAAGACTAGATGACCTCAGAGGTTCCTTCCAGGTCTAAATCTACAATTCTGAGGCTCTGAGATTCTATCACCTGATCTCTATCTCTATTTACTCCTTTCTGAGACCTTGACCAAATCACATTCTGGACAGTTACATGATTAGGGGATTCATTAGATGATGCCTAAATGCTTTGTCTTCCATCTTTAAATCTATGAACCAATTCTTGTCCAGAGCTTTAGATTTGGAGTCAAATGCAACTGAGTTTGAATCTTCCTCAGACACAAACTGTGTGGATGAGCAAGGAAATATTTTTCTTTGAGCCTCCCCATATGTAAAATGGGAATAATAGTACCTCTCCCAGTGGATTGTTGTGAGGATACCAGTAGAAAGAATATAGAAGTTGGTGGACTGGTACCTCAGCCTAATGCTTATTGTTTGTGTGACCTTGGGCAGGTCACAACTACTTTGGGCTTCAATTTTTCTCTGATGTAAAATAAGTGGATTGGACTAGATTGCCTTTAAAATTCCTTTCAGCTCAAGGTCTATAATCCTGTGAAATGAGATTAAGTATGTAAAGAGCCTTTGGAAACCTTAAAGTAACATATTAATGGAAACTGTAATATTATGCAAAACTTTCTGGAATTTGAATTTTAGTAAATCTTCTAGCCTAGTGGTTTTAATATCTTTTGCACCAACATAGTACCATTTTCTGAAGTATTTTAAAGGACTGTTGTTAGGAAAGCACCTTGCAAACCTCAGATGGTGCAAGTTTGTACAATGTAAGTTGTACAATGTGTAAGTTGGTGAATAATATCCAAGAGGATGCTAAAATCAAATATAGCTTAATTTGGTTTGGACTGTATCATGGCTTCTTTTTTTTTTCTTTTCAGAGGGGGGAAGACAGGGCAATTGGAGCTAAGTGACTTGCCCATGGTCACATGGCTAGCAAGTGTTAAGTGTCTGAGATCCAATTTGAACTCAGGTCCTCCTGACTCTATGGCTGGTGCTGTATTCACTGTGCCACCTAGCCACCCCTGTATCATGACTTCTTAACATTTTTTTTGTATAATGGATTCTTTTAACAGTTTGGTAAGGCCTACAAACTTTTCAAAAAAATTTTTTTAGTGTGTAAAATAAAATAGAATTACAAAGGAAACCATGTACATTGACTAATTAATTAATATTTTAAAAAGACAAGTTCATAGTTCTTAGCTGTCTAAGAAGACTCTAATGTCAACATTCTCTTTGTTAAGTTTCTTTGATGGGATGAAATGAAGCACTCAGAAGGCATTGAGTAATTAAGAAAAGGTTTTCATTGCCCCAACACACAGCAAGTATATATAATAAGGACACAGTGGCACTTAGGTTCTCAGGGCTAGGTCCTTGTCTACCCCATGTGGAGATGAGTGTGGTCATCAGGGCAACATACTGTGGAAGATGTGGTGCTTCATGTAGTTTTCAGAAATCCAGCAAATTCAACTGGCCTAAATTCCATTTGGTTGGGACTTTTTATGCCTTTATATGTCCAGGAACCAAGGACCAATCAGGTTTCAGGATATAGATTTGTTTTCTTTTAAGGAAAACTAATCCTATTAAAGAAAGAGGAGTCTGGGGCTGTTCTAGACTGGGAAGGAAGCTGCTTCAGAAAAGTTGAAGACAATCAGGTCTCAGAGTCAGCTTTGTTTCCTTTTAGAATAGGTAAACCCTCCCTATCTGTGAGTGGGAAGAAACAAGCTGTATCAGGAAAATGCTAGTGAAATGGTGGCCAGATGCCACTAGCTCAGAATGAGATGCTATAGCGACAAAATTTATGGGCCATAAGGTTCACTTCTGATCAACTCCCTTTCTCAAAAAAACTTAGTTGTAATGCAGTCTCCTGCCATAGTCAAAATAGATAATGTTTTCCATCTCTTTTTATCCTGACTACTCCCCACTGTTTTAATTAGATGTTAAAAGTTTAATTGGTCATTTTGAGAGAAGCAGTTTTGATAGAATATAAAGCCCTTTTGAAATCAGGAATAGTGGTAACAATGATATTAATAACTCACTTAGTGATTTACATGGCGTTTATATAGCATGTGATAGAGAATCTGTAAATACTGGTTAGTTAATCCCCATTTCTTTTAGGTTTAAAAATAAAGATGGAGTAGATGCAGTTGAATTGTTTAGAAACCCAGCGAGAGAGCACAATGTCCAGCCTTAGGACTACTTCAACACCAAAGCCCATCAACAGTGTTTTTGCAGCTTCTTGGAATCCCTAATGCTTAGTATAGTGCCTGGTATATAATAAGTGCTTAATAAATGCATGTTGACTGACCTACTGACTTGAAGTAAGGAGATCTAGGTTTGAATCCTGACTTTCACTTTTATTATCTATGTGACCATGGTCATCTAGGTGGCATGGCATGTAATAGTGCTGGTCTTGAAGTTGGTCAGACCTGAGTTTGAATCCTGTCTCAGACACTAGCTATGTGACCCTGTACAAATCACTTGATCTTTCTGTTCTCCATCTACTATATAGTGGGGACAATAACAGCCCCTACATCACAGGATTAAAAGATTAAATGAGATAATAAATGTATAAAACACATGTTTTTGCTTAACCTTAAAACCCAACATAAGTTGTTTATTATTATTGTTATTATTATTATTATTATTAGTAGTAGTAGTAACTGAGTTTTAGTTTCTTCATGTTTAAAATAGGGATAATACTTTTACCTTACAATATTGTTGTTGAAAAGCGTTTTGCAAATCTTAATGCTACATAAGTGTGAGTAGTTATTATACCTCAGTCTAAACTTGACCTAGGAAACCTTTTAAAATATCCCCCATAAATGATCATCCACTCTCCACTTGATCTCCAGTGATGATGAAGCTACTGTACTATGTTCCTGATGCAACCTTTTCCACCTTGGACAGCTCTAATTCTCAAGTCCTCAAAGAGAGGGGAGTACCAGATCATATTACTTGTCTCCTGAAGAACTTGTATGAGTCAAGAAGCAACAGTTTGAACTGAACATGGAATAACTGGTTGGTTTAAGATTGGGGAAGGAGCGGGGTGGCTGGGTGGCACAGTGAATAGAGCACCAGCCCTGGAGTTAGAAGTACCTGAGTTCAAATCCGGCCTCAGATACTTAACACAAAAAACTAGCCATGTGACCTTGGGCAAGTCACTTAACCCCAACTGCCCTCCCCCCAAAAAAAAGCAAAAAAAAAAGATTGGGGATGGAGTATAATAAAGTTATATATCATCACCTTATTTATTTTATAAGCAAAGTACATCATGCAAAATACTGGACTTGGGTGAATTAAAAACTGTAATTAAGGTTGCTGGGAGAAATATCAACAATCTCAGATATGCAGATGATATCACTCTTATGGTTTTGAAGAATTAAGAGGTCTCTTGATGAGTATAAAAGCTGATTTTAAGCATAGCATTAAAATAAACAAACAAAAAACCTAAGAACATGACAACAGTTCCCATCACTTACTGGAAAATAGAAGAAGAAATGGAAGCAGTGTCAGAATTTATATGCTTGGGCTCAAAGATCACTGCAGACAGTGATTGCAGGAATGAAATAAAAAAAACCTTTCTTCTTGGAAGGAAATCTATGAGAAATCTGGGGAACATGCTAAAAGTCAGAGACATCACCTTGGTGACAGAAGTCTGTATAGTCAAAGCTACAGTTTTTCCAGTAGACCTATTAGGGTTGGACTAATAAAGAAAGCTGAATTGACACTTTTGAATTCTAGTGCTGTAGAAGACTTTTGAGAGTTCTTTGGAGAGCAAGGAGTTCAAATCAATCAGTACTTAATGAAAATAATTCAGACTGTTCTTTGGAAAGACAAACACTGAAGCCGAAGCTTAAATACTTTGTCTGCATAATGATAAGACAGGATTCACTGGAAAAGATATTGAAAACAAAAGGAGAAGGGGACAGCAGAGGATGAGATGGGTAGATGGTGTTACAGAAGCAATGAACATGAACTTGGACAGATTTGGGGAGTTAGCAGAGGTTGGAAGGACCTGATGTGTTTGATCCACCGACTCATGAAGAGTTGGACACAACTGAACAACAATTATCTGAAAGTCTTACCTATGTCAAAGGAAAATCTGCCTCTCTTTAACTTCCACCATTAACTCTTGCTGTGTCCTCTATGGTCAAATGGGAAAATTCTCCCTCTTTTTGTACATGACAGTCCTTCGAATACTTAAAGACACCTATCACATGTCCCTCAAGTCTTCTCTAGGCTAAACATGTCCTGTTATTCCAACCAATATTCATATGGCATTGCCTGCAGTCACCTCACCATCCCAATTACCTTCCCATGAAGGTACTCTAGTTTGGAAATATTAGCCCACAAATATGTCTCTCAGAGCTGAACATAGTACTATGGGTTAGTCTAAATGTATCAAAATAAAGAGGGATTACTAGAACCTCCCTAATTCTGTACGCTATGTTTCTATTAAACACTATAAGGTTGGATTTGCTTTTAGATACCTTATCGCATGGTTGACTCCTGTGGAAATTGAGCTTATATTCCACTAAAATCCCTCAATTTTTTTTCACAGGAATTGTTTTATAGCCATGCCTCCCTCATTCTGTTGAAATTTTTCCCCAAGCTTGAGTGTAGGACTTGACTCAAATGCACAAATGGAAGATCTCATCATTATGGCATTCCCTCCAATGATGCAAGTTACAACAACCTTTCTGTCTGCTCATCTTGTGAGGGTCTTGTCCACGTCTTCCCATAAATTAGCCATAATAAGTCCACTCAATGTTCTAGGGACTTTCTTTGCTTTCTCTTTGTGTTGCAAGAATACCAGTGGACCACATGAGCAGTCCATGGATTAGCTTTCATTTGTATCGTGATCAGACCATCTCTTTTCCACTCATTGTTTGATAATGTCCTTTACTCTGCTTCTCCTTATAACTTTTGGTTTATGTGCTCAGACCATCTCTCACCCACTATTAGACCTTTCCATTGATCTCTTTTACTTTGGGCAAGTCACTCAACTTCTCTGTGCTTTGTTGCTTTATCTGTAAAAATGAGAGTGTTGGACAAATGGGTTTCCAAGGTCGCTTCCTGATCTACTTGTAGGGTCTACTTGCTCTATTTTATCTGTTTTTCCCACTTTTGTTTTTTTCTGGTGACATTTCTACCTCCTTTAGAAGAACATCTTGGATTGTGATGTTCTAGTACAAGTATAATGGTATCACAGTATTTGATGATGAAAAGTTTTCTATAAAAAAGAACTTCTTCATCCCTGTTACATTTTATCTTATTAGATTTGCTCTAGCCTGTCATAATCTTGTTGGATCCTGATTAATAGACAAGATATTTGCTATATCTTTCTCAGTTTCATAAAACCTAAACATTTGAAAAGGATATCATCTATGCTTTTATAGAAGCCACTAACAAAAATCTGGGCCAGAACAGGGCTAAAGATGACTTCCAGGGGGCACTCCACTAACAACCTTACTCCAGGAGGATGACACTGATCAATCGATCAGTACTCTTTGGGTACAACCAGTTCCTAAATCCATTCTAGAGGTCTTTCAAGTACCCAACATCTGTTGTCCACAGGGAGCCATAAGAGACTTTGCCAAATGCCTAGTTGAAATCCACATACATTATCTATAGTACCCCACCCTGATATGTGCATTTAGCAATTCTATCTATTATTGAACATAAGCTAATTCTTAATGATTTCCACTTCCTTTCCTTAATTCTCACAAATTATGAGTCATGGTTCCTTTATACTCTGGGGAAATGTTTGCCTAGTGAAAAACTTGAGGTCATGCTAGATCAAGCCAAAATATACAGAGAATATCCAGCCCATATATGGGGGAAGGACCCATGAATGAAGACTGAATCAGGGGTGTAATGCCAGGGAATTTGGCACAGGCTCAGCGAGAATCTAGCATAGAGTGGTGCATGCCACTGAAATAATACACTATTCCCCTGTATGCAATAGTGCTCTTTTATGGTAGCAATGTGCAAGCTCTTCTCCCTTCTCTCTCCTTAGTGTCAGCATTACCTCACTCTGGACATGAAAGAATGAAGTTACAATTGTGGAATGACAGATGCTAGAATTGTTATTTGAGGCACAAGCCTTTCTCAGTGTCCTTACAAAGTACAAAACTGTAAACTTCATAGAGAGTTGCCTTTTATGTCAAGAAATAAGCTTGGTCCCTGGGAAGGCTCTTGGGATGTACTGACATTTCAGACATTTGTGAAAACCAGATGCATTTTTCTTTCTGTTACCTTAGTGACTGTTCTTGAGATTATGCACTATTAATAAAAGATATGCTAAGGTAGGCTCCCCATGGAAATTGCACAATAGATAACAATCTCAGAAGTATTTTTATTCTCTTGAGAATGAAAAAAAATCATAAGACAGGCATTCCCTCTTTGAAATATTTACTCTATTTTCTGCTATGATTCCTTTTAAGATGTTGTTTTAATCTTCTAACACTCACTTCTCCAGACCCAAGACCCTCAGTTCCCTTTCCTGCACATTTCTTTTTCTTTTAGAATTTCATTTTTGTCAGGTTTCCCCAGAAATTGGTTCTACAGGGGTCATAGAAGTAGAATTTACATACCTGTCTTAATGCCTCTCAAGTCTCTTGGTTAAGCTACCACCTTTCTTTGTTGTTGGATTTCTCCCTCTTTCCTTTCTCTATTTCTGAAAATGTCTTTTTGAAAATGATCATAATTACAAATGTTCAGAATTAGAAGCAATGGGGTGGAAGATGCTAAGAGGTAAGTTGAGGTTTAATGTAAAGAAAAGGTTCCGAAGATGGCAGAGTAGAAGCAGCAAGGTCCTGCAGCTCCCACACTGCCACCCTAAACACACAGAAAATTATGAGCCCAGATAAAGTCTAGGACTCTCAGACTCACACAAAAATACAGAGAACATATCTCTCGCTGAAGGCAGCTCGGCAGCAGGCGCTCATCACGGCAGCCGGGAGTGGAGGCTGGAAGAGCCTGAAGCTGAGACTGCAGCCAGGCCTGGGTGGTGGGAAGTAGCCTGGCTGAGCTGAGCTGAGTGGGCACAGCAGCCAGTCTGCAGGAGAGATCTACAGCCTCCAGCACCTCGCACTTCAGTGGAGCAGAGACCCGGCCAGTCCAAAACCGCAGCCTCGGCCACTCTAGGCCCCAGGGTGGCCTGGATTAGTGAGCAGCTTGATTCTACTTCAAAGAAAATCTAAAGGACCTGCCCAAGAGGATCTTCAAATCCTCAGAGCCGGTTAGTGAAAGTGAAACTTTGAAAATTAATTTGGGGGTGGTAAAGCAGATCAGCCAATCTGCCCCCAGGGCAAAGAAGCAGTGGGGGAAGGGAACTGCTGGAACTGGTGGTGGCCCCCACCAGGCTGCTTCAG
>CM053593.1:261735870-261751259 GCA_028646575.1 Pseudocheirus occidentalis
GACTCAGGAGTTCACCCTGGTGACCTTGGAGCCAGGACTGCAGTGGTGGTACAGTCAGCCAGGCCAGCATGGAAGCCCTGAAAAGTCAAGGTTCCTGGAACTAGAGCCCAGGGTGGATTTTGGACTGGAAACTGGGACTGTGCTCTATGAGAGCTGAACTAAATTATGAATTTAATCTCTTTCCTCTCTCTAGATTCTAAGGTGGTACCAGAGGAGAGGGAACAGGAGGGAGAATTATGCTACCCCTGTATTGGGGAAATAAGTTTGTTTATTTGTCATTATGCCTTCAAAAGTACATATTTCTGCATACAAGCTAACCTGCTTGTAAAAGGAATGAAATCTAACACACCTACCCTTCAGGTGGTATGTCCAAAGTAGTTTCTTTTATACATTTACTACACCCATTTATACCTTCTATGAACCAGACAAATTATATTTTTTCCTTTTCATCACATACAAAATTTTATGTCCAATCTCCAAGCCTTTATACTTTGTGTCTGCCATTCACTCCTCCCTTACCTCCACTTCTAAGAATCCCCTTTTCCCTTCAAAATGCTACAGAAATATTACCTTGTACTTATTCTGTACACAATCCAATATGTTCATCTGCCCCCAATAAAATGCAATCTCTTTGAGATTAAAAAAAAATGTAAGATAATGTGATAAGTTCAAAGGATCCCAGGAAGGAGGAAGTTTAGAATGACAAACATGGGTAGATGATTGTTGCAACTGAAGAACAAATTGGCAATGATAAATCATGCTTGCTTGCTCTTTCTCTCCCCCTTCTTACCTTCTCTTATTCCATTCCCAGAGTAGTACCAGGGAGTTGAAAAGCTTTGAATCTTCAGTACTGTGTCAGATCCACTACTCCTGAATTCCTCCCCAAGTTGCTTTCCCCGCCTCCCCCATCTACCAGGAAACTACCTAGGCCAATGTCTGCTGCTGTGGATAGCAAATCCTAGGGCTTTCTCTTTACAAGTTGGAAACTGAGCCTCATGCAGCAAAAATTACAAAACTCTTAGGTGAGGTGAATTCTAAGGCATCTCTACTACACCACTTAACCCTAATGAACTATGCCAGCCTTGAAGGGGGCTGTTGGCGGACACAGAAAATTGCTGAATTTTGCAGTGAGATCCATGTTTCTAAGGGCCTGGGGGCAGACATACAAACAATATTCAGAGCACCAGAAACAGCAATCTGTTACCCTTCTATGACAGTTCCAGGAAAAACTATAACATGGGTTTATGGAGTAGATGGTCATAGATTTAGACTGGGGAGAGACAACAGCAGTCTTCTAGTTCAGAAGTGTCAAAAACACAGCTGCTGGCAATATGTTGCCCCAACTTAGATGAATTGTAATTGGGAAATATTTAACATAATAAATTAAAATACAATAAAACATAGATAATGTTCACATGTGGTTTTCTAAGTTGTTACACAGCTTACAGATATCTTTAATGTACTGGTTTAGTGACCCCATTTCTATTTGAATTTCGCACCACTGATCAAATCCATATAGTTTTTTATTTTACAAGAAAGGGAGATGAAACCCAAAGAAATGAAATATTTGTCCAAAACAACATAGATAGTGTTGTGCAGAGAATAAGAGCGAGCCGAGACCTGGGTTAAAGATAAATTTAGGCGTGGATTTACTGATCAAAGGCACGACTACCTGGGGTATACACTCAAATCAGGCCGTCCTCTTTGGGTCTTACAGACTTGATTATATAGGCCAAAACTGCAAACCACAGTCAGGGAGGGAGCTAGCAGAAGCCATTACATACAAAAGCTAAAAGAGTGGTCATTGGTTAGCTCTATATTTCAGGGCTAATTTTGGAATATGGTATGACGATACAGGGGTGCAGTTTTCCTATGACTCAGGTGCCCCTTGAAAGAATAGGGGTAGTCAGCTCTTTCCAGAACAGGGTAGTGGGTCATGGGATATTGGGGGGAACTGGAAAGTCCCAAGAAAAGCTAGGGTCATGTTCCGGGCAGAGGGTGTGGGGACCCTGTTTGGTTAGCAGAACAGGACAGGGTTTCTATGTTGCACTATAACCCTGAGCTGCACTTTATACACTCATAATGATTCAAGGGAAAAATATATAGAGAACAATAATAGGGAACTTTGCCCTGAGCAATGCCCAGTCATGCCTTACAGCTGTTCCAAGCTATAACACAATATAGGACAGGGACAAAAGCAAAAATAAAATGGGCTTAATGGATGGGCCACGAGTCAGGTGGTAGGCAGGTGACTTCAGGTGGTGGGCAGGTGACTTCAGGTGGTGGGCAGGTGACCTGGGATTCCAATTCTGGTACAATAATAATAAAGGTCATAATCACAAAGCCAAGATAAGAACCCATGTTCTATGATTCTAAATCCAATGCTCCACTGTACTACAGGCTCCTTCCACCTATGTGCAGAAGGTGGAAAAACTATTCATTCTACTGCTGCTACTGCTGGTGAAACCAGAGAGGCATTATGATGTTTTATCCTAGTAGTAGTAGTAGTAGTAGTAGTAGTAGTAGTAGTAGTAGTAGTAGTAGTAGTAGTAGTAGTAGTAGTAGTAAAAGAAGAAGATCAGAGAGGAACTATGATGTTTTATTCTAGTAGCAACAGTTGTAGTAGTGGACCAGAGAGGCACTATGATGGTTTCTTCTAGTAATTGGAGTAGTGGAAGAAGGAGGAGGAGGAGGAGTGTATCAGAGAGGTACTATGATGTTTTATTCTAGTAGTAGTAGTAGTAGTAGTAGTAGTAGTAGTAGTAGTAGTAGAAATGGTTATAGTAATAGCAGAAGTAGCAGTAGTATTAGCAGCAGCAACAGAGTAGTAGTAGCAACAGCAGTTATAATAGTAGCAGAAGTAGTAGTAATAGCAGCAGTAGGAGGAGGAGTAGCAACAGCAGAGGAGGAGGAGGAGAGGAGGAAGAGGAAAAGTAATAACACATCTACAAAGCACATGAAGAACTATAAAGAACTTTCCTCACAACCCTATTTAATGTGCAGCTGCTTTAGTACAGGTCTGAGTAAAGTTCAGGATTCCAAAATTCAGTATAAGAAGACAGAAAATGCAATGCAAGCCAGTTTTAATGAGGGGAAACAATGAGAAAAGTTAGTCAAGAGCAATGGAAACAAGTTAGGTTTGGTTGGGCCCAGTGGAATGGGATACTCAAAAGGGTAAAAATCTAGTGAGCTTTATATGCTTTTATCTGGACCAAGCATGACCAGGCATTAGAGAAATGGTGTAAGGAGTTCAGAGCTGGGAACTGACTAGCCTTAATTCATGCTGAGAAGAATGCCTGAAAAAAATGGCCACTAGTTGATTTTTAAACTCCCTGCTGGCTGAAGAGAAAAGATATCATTACTTCAGGTCTTACTTTGAAAAGATGACTCAAAGGATTTGAACTTCTCTGGGAGTTCTTCTTTTAGTGGGATTGGGAGGCAACTGAAGTCCTTACAGGAGTGTTGCTTTTATTGTCTCTGTCTTATAGAGGGAAGGAACAGGGTGATATATTGGAGGATACTGTATCTGGAGTCAGGGAGCAGCTGCCTGTCACATTAGCTCTGTGGTGACAGGAAAATCACTTAGGCTTTCTGAATATTTTCTTCTAGGTGCTAGATCCTGGGAAAAAGGAAGCTGATGATGTCTATAGTACCTACTCCACAGAGTTATCTTGATGATTAAGTGAAGTAGCATATGTAAAGTGTTTCATGAAGCTTCAAATATTACATAATATCAGCCTTTATTATTTAAGTCACTTGCCCAAACTCACAAAATTACTTAGTATAAATTCCAAAACTTGAACCTAGGTCTTATTATTACAGAAACACTGTTCTTTCCCATATGCTATACTACAATATCTAAAATAACAATTCAGGTGATAGCAATATTTGAGTCAAGTTTGGAGGGAGGGGAGTAGGGAAAAGAGGACTGCTTATGTTCAGACTCTAATGCCATTAACATGAGCCTCCATTACTCTATCAAATATTCTCAGCCATCCTGATAACTTAATATTGTAATACTCTTTTCATAAATATCAAGTCAATTTTCAATGACATCTTTCACTCCCATGCATTATGGTTTATTTGTCCTTGAACAGAATAAGTAATATGACCTGCAAATCTAATTAGGTCAGCCTCCATTTATGCCAAATCATTTGCTCTTCTAGTGTCTAACGCCTTATAAACCAATTGAAGTATTAGTGGCTTTTACTAATCATTTTCTCTTTAGAATTATGCTGAAAAACGATTCCCTTTTTATTGCCAACATTACAGTGTGTGTGTGTGTGTGTGTGTGTGTGTGTGTGTGTAATTTATAAGCATACACACACACACATAGTTTTGCTTCATTCCTATTGTGAAAATTCTAAGAACCCTGTAGTCAGTACTACAGTAATCTTAGGTCTCTGTGTCAGGGACATCCGTAAAAGTGGCAGTGATTGTTAATATCATCATTGCTATTTGCTTTAGAGAGTCTCACATTATCTATCCCATGTGAATTTAAAACATCCACCAGAAGCAGTAACTCTCCCTCTCCCTCATTGCTAAAAAGTTACTTGGTTCAAAAATCATTTGCTATACTTTAAAATTTTTCATAAGGCCTTTCAAAGCCATTGGCATGTTATTTGTCATCACTAGATGCTAAGAGCAGACTTCTAACTATGGTACTCTAAAATATTGCCAGTGAACTGAAAAATAATAAGTAGGCTGACAACTCCAACAGTAATGGCTCCATAACATCTCAAATCTAAGTCGATTAAAATTTCCCCAAGACTTCATTGATGTCTTGGCTTGACAAAGATAGATGTGCTCTGTACCACTAATACTCAGATTTAAGCATTAAGTCATAATTAGAAATCTACATATATGATGTATGTGTCCAAATAATACATATAAATTGTATAATACATTATTAATACACAAGAATTTGTAAGACAAGTATTGGTACATGTTGATTGTTAAGCAGCTTGTCTAACAAAAAAATAAGATATTCCACAAAAATATAGGCATTATGTTAGTGATCTAATACTCTGGTTATACACTATAAGAACTTGAAATCTAAATTTTCACCAAATATAACTGTTGAGTTCACAGGTAATCAAGGCACTTACGGAAAAATCAAACAGAAAAACTATTTTTATTGAGAAATTGTGTTGTTCAGTTATTTCAGTCATGTCTGACTCTTCATGACCCCACTTGGGGTTTTCTTGGCAAAGATATTACAGTGCTTTGCCATTTCCATCTCCAATTCATTTTACAGATGAGGAACTAAGGCAAACAGGGTTAAGTAACTTGCTCAGAGTTGACACATTGTCAAATACTTTGAGTCAAATTGTTAGTCTCAACAAATCAGCTTGGTGTTAAAATACATGCTTAATTCAAGTAATTCTATTATCTCTCAGTTCTTAGATCTAAGAAAAATATAAACATTAAAAATATTCAGTGTTACTACCAGAATGCATTTCTAAGAACTAGCTGAAAGGTGAAAATTCCCTCCATTGATAATTCCTGAAACAAATATTAAGTTTCAAAAGATCTACTTTTTGAAAGAAACTCTGTATCATCCCAGAAATCTGAATATGAGCTAAATCATTTTTTACATATGTTGAAAAATATTTTTTGCAATTTTCTCTTCAGAGTTAAACCAAAAGGCCACCACTCTCTTTTACTGCCAGCAGAAGAGGACATGAACTTATTCCTGATCATGGTTCTGAAGGCTGGCTATCTATGGAGCAGGCTACCACTTATGATGCTGAAACAACTGAACCTGTGAAATTTCAATTACTTGCTAAAGGTAAACAGAAACCTCTCTAGAATTTATTTGGGGTCCCTGAAGCCAGCAGAGATGGGCAGCAAAATTAGGCTCATGAATCATTGCTGAGTTAGGTACAGGATAAAAGAAACATTGGCCCCCTACCCTTTGCTGTTTATCTAACTATCCTTCAGCATACTGGATTATTTTCAGAGTTGTGGGAGCATTTTTGGAGAGAAATTCATTACATAACTTCATACCCCCAAAAAATTTGCTCTCATAGGATTAATTTGCCTATTCTTTTAATACGTCTTTTGAATTGTGTATGTTCTATTCCCATGAATAAGTCAAATATTGCTGAATCAAAGTGGGAGGGGCAATCCATGTTTTCTGTGTATCCCAAGATCAAGGTCCTTTCTGGGGCCTATAGACTTAGGGTTTCCTTTGGGGAATTAGAGTGAAACAGAGCTTCTGCTACATCAATTAGTCCACTAGATGAAAATAACCCTAGCAATTTACTCAGTCTCTTGCCTGAGACACGACTTTCTGAGACCCTCTTGATTCATCAGTATAGAAGCACTAGTCACCACATAGTGAAATATCCTGCTCCTTCTGGAAAGGGTTTATCTAAAGGTAGATGTAGATAAGGCCAAAGAAAGCAAAAGAAAGAAGTTTCATGCACGAAACCAGGAACTGATTGGCTAGCAGGTAAGCAATTACTAAAACAGACTCATTCCACTAGTGCATTGTTTCACTAAAAGGCTACACTTGAGTCTCTACTGAAAGCTTGAAAAAAAAATAACAGTTAATCACAGCCACAAAACAAAAGTCTCATAGATGTATTAGAATAGAGCATACAGACATACAGGGCTGTGGAAAAGACCTGATGAAAAGATCATCAAAACAAAAGCAGGCAGTATTAGACTCCCAGATTTTTCAGAACTGCAGTTTCTCTGAGAGCTTATTAATCACTTTGATGGTCTCTCATTAATATGGGGAAGTGAATATGAAGATATAACCACAAAGTTTTCCTTCCTACTGACTTTTTTTATAATCAGTTCAATGGAGATAATTGGGAAGGGTAAGATAATTATTAGCTTTCAATTAGTGTGAAAAAATGTATTTTGTGAAATAGTCACATGATTTGAATTTACATAGCATTTTTCCATTGGGCTAGAACTAACTACCATATTTTACAGAATAATAATTTCAAATAGTATGAATTTCAATTTAGTGGGTCATTCATTATTTGCACTAATTGGGACTCAGCTTTTTTTGTAACTCCTGGAAGCAGGTGGGGTTTTTTGTTTTCTTTTTAACTATTATAAGCACACGCATGTTCCAGAACCTAAACAGTGTTTCCCTCAAAAATGATTATTTAGATGTGGATAGTATCTAGTTAGTGTTAGACATATTATCTCACTACTAAGCACAATAAGGGCAAAAAAAAAGACCATGAGGAAATGAAAATTAATCTCATGAAAGGAGAGAAAGAGGAAAGGGAAAATAAGTTTACACAGTTGGCTCAAAGGAAAGGCAATTATAGAATTGGCACACCATTAATAGCAGTAACAAGGTACCCATACCACTCCCCTCAATAAACATAGGTCCTGACTCCATCACCCATTATATCAGCTATCCTGCATGCTTCACATTATTTACAAATTTGATTGATAAATGTCATCTATGTAACCATGCAAGTTACTGGTGAAAATATTATTCAACACAGGGTCTAAGACATCCCAGAGGCACTCTGTTAGCAGTTTCCTTCCAAGGTGACATTGACCCATTAATGACTTCTCATTAAGTTAATCATTCATCTAGTTCCAAATCCACCTAATTATTATCCAGGAAGCTACATTTCTTTCCTTCAGGATCATATGAGAGACTTTGTCAAACACTGCTAGAATTAGGTAAACTTTATTACATGCTCCCAAACTACCAGTCTAGTAGCTCTTTAGAAGAGGAAATGAGGTTGGTTGGATATAAGCTGTCCTTTTAAAAGTAAATTTTTTAAAAATACTAACAAGCATTTTTTTAGCCCTCCTTCACTGAAAAAAAATACATCCTTATAAAAAATATGCATAGTATGAAGCCAGGCTCTTTGTGGTCAGCAATTCTATTTCTAAATGTTTAGAAATCATTTTTTAAATAATACATTCCAAACATTTCTTAAGAATAAAAGTCGTATTCACAAGCTTATAGTCTAAAGATTCCACCATTGTCCATTTTTTAAATGACATATTTGACCTTCTCTAAGCGTATAACATTTCTCCATTTCTCCATAACTATTTGCAAAATGGGGACAATAATAGCACCCATGGTTGTTGTGAGGATCAAAACAAATAACACGTAAAGCATTTTGCAAACTTTACAATGCTAAATAAATCCAAGCCATTATTATTATTACTATTACAAAAAACTCTAGGAGATTGGCAGGACTGGAAAAAAATTTGATAGGAGGATTTAGGGATTTTCTCATGGCCAGATGTAGGTTTCATAGCTGTACTTGAAGAACCATTCATTCCCCTCTTAAATGGTGGCACCTTTTTCTCAGGGGTTCAAATTTTGCTACTAACACTATTATATATAAAGTGCTATAAGAAGTAGTCCATTCTGAGCAATAAATGCTCCAGTTCTTAATAGAGAGCAACCAAAACTGTTACTAGATCCCCCATGACCAGAAGCATAGAGTGCATGCCTCAAGCAGGGGTGGGACACCTGTGGCCTTGAGGTCACATGCAGCCCTCTAGGTCCTCAAGTGTGGCCCTTTGACTGAATGCAAACTTCACAGAATCAATCCCTTTAATAAAACGATTCATTCTGTAGAAACTGGGAACAGTCAAAAAGCTGCATCCAATGACCTAGAAGGCCACATGTGCCCTTGAGGCCACAGGTTCCCCCCCCCCCTTGACCTGGAGCAAAGCAAGACTGTCTTGTCCCTTCTGGCCTGGAAATGAAATGGGGCCCATGATGATCAGCATCTTGCTGTCCTCCAAAGGTTTCCATAAGCCTCACACAAGCAGACATGTACAGATTTAAATTTCTCCATGTTTAACTGCTGTTTAGGAACAAGAGAAATGCCATATATCTAAGGGACTAGATATAAGCAACAGACTTGTCTAAGTATAATGAGAATATTGGATTAGCAAAGCAGTCTTTGAGGAGCCAGAAACAAGGTATCCAAGTATCATAGCAACAAGCTTAGATAGCTAATCAGCAAACAAGATCCAAGAGGGGAAAATTAATTCAAATATATGCTCAAAACAACAGGTCAGCAACTGAGAGAGAAAGGTCAAGGCAAGCTTCCAAAACACTTCAATTTCTTTCTCTAGATAGGTTGGAGCATCTGCTCTCTTTCCCCCTATCTGTTGTCTTTTTGGACAGTGAGGTGATGTAATGGTTAGAACACTGGACTTTGAGTCAAGGTCTGTGTTCAAAACCTGCTTGTGCAAGTGTTACAGACATATCTATTGAAGATCCAAAAAGAACGTTCTTATTTTTTAAAAAAGTCCTTGGTATTGTCAAATGGTTTACTGTTAGAGATTGATATTATTTTTATCAGTGAAATGACTATTAAAGAAGAGCTATTAACATCTGCTTTGCCACTGTACTCTAAAGCCAATGAGATATTTCCATCTGACTTGCAACTAAAATCTTATATGTGTTATTGTAACAGCAAGTACCCAGTATGGCTGCTAGCAGAGGTTCTTTGATCTACTTTTCTAGGAAAGACTGCTCAAAAGCGGTTAACAACCCTACTTTTAATTACATTCACTAGTTCAGGGAAAAGGTCAGCACCCTGAACATCAGCGAAAACACAAGCAGAGAAATTAGCATAAAGACCAACAGACAGGGCTCTGACTGCCTGAAACAAAGTAATATTGCCATACACTTTATTTACACCACTGGATCCAGTAAGCCTTTATATCTGAGCAGCCAGGGGTCTGAACATACTGCTACTCAGAGTCTCAACCAGGAAATCAAATGGTCTTTCTCATAAGCGAATCCCCCAAAGGCAAAATGCCAACTAAGTATGTATACTTACCTACACACGTGTACACACACACACACACACACACACACACTTCTCAAAGCTAGAAGGCATCCCAACCCTCATGACTTAGTGCCTAATTAACTTAGTATCAAAAGGTGTGGAAGCCTTCCTACACGCAAGCTTCCCCCTAAGCAAACTCCTCCTTAGGCAAGTCCCTCACCCAATGGGCTCCACCTGAGGTCTATTAAAGGCAGGCAAGAGCTTAACATTACAGTTGTCTTCTCCAGTAGAGTGTGAGTTCTTGAAAGCAAGGACTCTGCCTTACCTTTCTATTTGTATCCCCAGTGCTTAGCAGTATTTTTTTTTCACATTATAACCCCTTAATGCTTTATTCATTCATTCATTTATTCACTTAATATCTCTCAGTCTTAGGTCTGCTCATTTATAAAATTGGAAGAATAATAGCTCCTACTTTCTAGGGCTATTGTGAAGATAAAATGATATAATATTTGTAAAATGCTTTGTAAACCTAAAAGATATATACATACATATATATGTCTATACATAGATATGTATATATGTGTACATACACATATGTGTGTATATACATATGTGCATATGTGTATGTATGTTAAACCAAGAAGAGTGAAGATAACCCTACCCCCTTTATTCTACTTAATGAGGCAGAGTTGCCCTGGCTGCTAACAGGTCACTGTGTCATAGCTGATACTAACTAGCTCTATCTTGGGGCAATCTGCTTCCCCTTTCTGGGGTTCCCCATTTATAAAATTAAGAAATTAAACTAGATAATATCAAAGGTGCCTTGTAATTCTTGCATTCTATGGTTACTCCAAGGATGGCAAGTCAGGTTTTTATGGAGCTCTAGATCTAGAAACTCTAAGATTATGTAACTTGGATTATGCTTCAGTCCAGCTTTCTCTAGACCAGACCTATGACATCAGCCCCTGAGAGTGACAGGGCACCCTAAAGGTTTGTGGGGTATCTCCATTATCTTTTATTAAATAGAGACTTCACTGTGTTTTCCAGTACCTCAAATCAATGTAATGATTTGTCACTGAGTGTGTTTTTCAAAGGGATATTTACTTCACATATATAGCAAGAATAAATGTGTAAACATTCTCACCAACATTCCATAAACATTTCCTTCCTACAATTCCTTGGAGAAAAGGTAGGGAATTAAGTTTATAATTTAGTTAAGTTCCTCAGTAGCATTGCTACCACCAATGCCACATCCAAAGGAGGCATCAATGCCAGCTTCAGCTGGGCTGAAGTCCCAAAAATCACTACAGGCGATTGATTACTCTGTGCTGGGCTGGCTGCAACACAAGCTTAGATTGCTGGGTTCCTATATTCCTGTGGCTGATACTCCTAGTCTTTGAAACTCCCAACATCAAAGACTCCATTTTCTATAGAACAGGTAAAAAAGAGTTTTAAAAAAATAGACTAGGACCTAGGCCCATTTATCACAAACCACATGGCCTCAGTAAGAGAAGTCTCCAGGACATGTCCTCTCATAGTATGCTTTACCAAATGTAATGAGTGACAGAGTTAACTAGCTCCCCATGCATGAGGATCACAAAAAGATGGCCAGAGCTGATTTTGTCCCTTTTGAAAAAGCCATCAGTGATGGCCATGCAACTAATAGACAAAGGTACCTCCCAACCATATGATAAGCCAATGGAACAAGTAGCTAAATGCCCATGTATTTAATTCCTTCAAAAGTCATCCCAAGTCTCCCAGAAAAACATTCCTCATCATCCTTCACATGGAGACACTATTTTAGCAATCTGATGATGGCTATACATGTGCTAGACCCCCATTACATTTGCAGTTTGACTTTAAATAATTCAAATTTCCAGTACTTGTATGATTGGAGAGATAATATGGGTAGCGCTCCTTATTGTTGAATCTTTAATTAAAACAAAGATGAATGTATAGGAAACTAATCCTTATCTATAATAGAAACTTAAAAAACATTTTTAAAAAAGTTTTTCTTTACTAAAATAATGATTTGAACCTTGTGTGAGCTGCCATCTTTAAAGTGTGTTTTGTGGCTGCATAGTTTAACAAATTATTATTTCTCTATCTCCAATATCAGATATTTACATTATGATTCATAACAGTAGCAAAATTACAGCTATGAAGTAGCAACAAAAATAATTTTATGGTCATGGGTCACCACAACATGAGGAACTGTTTTAAAGGGTTGTGGCATTAGGAAGGTTGAGAACCACTGCCTAAGTGAATGCCAATCTTGGCTAGCTTCCAAGAGTTATTTTCCATTAATTTCTGAGAACAGATGAACTGCTAGCAAGTTATCTACCTTACAACAATCATTTGGATAGCTTATAATACTGAGTCACTATTTGCATTCCAACTTTATTTGCCACATGGTTTAGGAGTGCACCAAGAATGAAGCTGAACTTTTTTGTGGTTAAATGAAATTCGATAAAAACTGAAAATAGTGCTGACAATTCTTTGTCAGCATGCAAAAATGTAAAAACTGCCTTCAAGCCAGTGAACATGGGTGTGATTTAGTGCAAAAACTTCATGATTTCCTTTCATTTCTTCTTTTATTATTATGTTCCAAATTCAAAATTATACTTCCTCAAGAGAAATATTTCACTATTGACATATCAATATGCAATTTCTCATTACGTGGCTTCAGGACTTTAAAATGTCATGTTTCTGGGTTAGGTGGGTTTGTTTTTTTTGTTTTTTTAAATGCTACATGACTATGCTTCAAGTGAATTTAAAGATGACTTCTATATCTACAAAGTAATTGTAGATATAATTAAGGCCAATAGTCTGTGTTATATAGATCAATTATATATGTTATTGCCATTTAAAATAATGACTTGTAGAAAGACCGATTCATTAATAAGTTTTTGGTAAAGTCATGAATTGGTCCAACTATTCTACAAAGCAATTTGTAATTATGTGAAGAAAGTGATTAAAATATACATATCCTTTTACCCAGAGATTCTATTACTAAGTATATGCCCTCAAAGAGGTCAATGACCAAAAAAAAGTGCCGCATAAACCAAAATATTTATAATAGGACTTTTGTTTTAGATTCAAAGGACTAGAAATAAAGTAAATGCCCATAGATTGGGGAATGGCTAAACAAGTTGTGCACAGGAATATGATGGAATAATACTGAGTTATAGGAAACAATGAATATGATGAATACAAAGAAGGATGGGAAAATTAATATGAAATGATGGAAAGTAAAGTAAGCAGAGCCTTAATAGATACAATGACTACAACAACATAAATGGAAAGTAAAGTAAACAATGAAGCTATTGGAAATAAAGCTAGAAAGTATAATGACCAAGCTTGTTTCCAAAGAAGACTTATGAGGAAGCATGCCTTCCTGCTTCTTATGAGAGAGAGGAGCATATAATGTCAGATTTTAAAAAATATATATTGGCTACTATTGTTAGATTATTTTCACATCTTTTTTTTTGGTTGTACAAGATTGCTTTCCCGTAAGTGTGAAATATGCTGGAAATATTGATAATGTGAAAATAAAGTTATCAATAAAATTTGAATTAAAAATAAAATAATGTTTATATAGTAGAATATAGATTCCTTGAGAACAGAAACGTCTTCTTTGTGTCACAGCTCTTAATTTTGCATAAAGCTGGTACTTAATGCACAGTCTATTTAATTGAAAGTACTAGTGATTAGGAGTTAGTCCATAGTTAGACTGTTAGCTCCTTGAGGTCAGGGATTAGTTTATACCTTTTTTTGTATCACCTTTGATTAGCACAGTGCCTGCCACATAGTAGGTGCTTAATTAATGTTCATTGACTCTGACTCTGATTATACCCAAACTAAACAGTGAATCTTTAGCTACAGGCTCTGAATTGGAAGGAACTATAGTTCTTCTTCAAGAGCCCTGACAAGTGGTCATTCAATCTCTTCTTGAAAACTCTCAATGAAGGGAATCCATTTCTTCTGGAAGCAACTCTTTCCACTTTAAGGTCACTCTGATAATTAAGAAATTATCTCTACCTCCAAGCTTAAATCTATCCATCTGTACCTACTACCCTTTACTTTAAATTCTGCCAGCATTTATCATGGCCCTCTAAGTCTGCTCTCTGACCTAACCATTACCAGTTCCATCAATAAGTGAATTTTCTCAAGTCCTATGACCATCTTAGTTATTTTGCTCCAGATGTGCTTCAGCTTCTCCAAAAAATTGTATGATTTCATTTGTATAGAAATTTCCACTGATGGGCTCCTGCCACTAATGTAGGTCCATAACTCAACTTTAATTTAAAAGTTTAGTGTTCTTTAGGACATTAAGAGGTTAAGCAAAGGCAAGGCTACTCAGTCAGTGTGCGTCAGAGACGGTACAAACAATATTTCATGAAAACGTAGTTTTTAAAAAGATTATATGACCCATCACAACAAAAGAATACTTCCAGTGAAAATGTTGATTTCTGATCATTCAAAGCAGTCAGAACAATGAAGTCTAGAAAATTTCCCATGTCATCTTACTGTCCTATGCCTTTCAACAATCAAGCCAAATATTGTTATAAGTTCTTTATTCTGGAGTCTGTGATCAGAGAAATACTCATGATGCTTTTTGAAAGTCACTGTAGAAGCTGACGTTAAAAGAAAAAAAAACACCTCTCTCCAAAAGTATCTCCTAAAAGAGCTGGAAATTAGCAGACAAGGAAAACATTGAGGAATTGCTCTGGGGTTCCTGAAGTCCTATTACAATCACTTGTGAGGACTGAAAGTAATTTTGGTTTGTTTTACTTTCCATGATTTCACTGTCCTAATTAGGTCAAGGGGGAAATATAAAAGAACCATTTATCCTTTTTTTTTTTTGCTTTTCCTTTGAAATATCTCCTCGTAAATTGCTTGAAAGAGATACACTGAACTTTTGTTGCTACTATTGTTTTGTTCCAGAGTGTCATGTTTATTTTTCATATGGTTACACCTGATTACTCTTCATGGAAACATTAAAGATGAACCTTTTTTTATTTTTTCAGAAAAGGGCAATCAAGTTTATTTAAGGATACTGCTGCTATGGTGTTAAAAACCATAACATCAGGAGAAGCTAGGTGGCACAGTGAATAGAGCACCTGTCCTGGAGTCAGGAGGACCTGAGTTCAAATTTGGTCTCAGACACTTAACACAAAAAAAAACTAGCTGTGTGACCTTGTTCAAGTCACTTAACCCCAGGTGCCCTACCTTCCCTCCCCAAAAGGAAAAAAAAAGTAACATCAAAAAGAATGTTGAAAGCCCAGATTAATTTCTGAGCATGTCTGAATTTGAATCGGGTGGAGGTAGATTCACTTGGAAGAAAAGATACATGGGTGTCATATGAGACAGAGTTTTGGATTTGGAGTCGAGAAGAACTGAGTTTAAATATTTTCTCAGACACTAGCTGTGAGAACCAGGGCAAGTCATAGAACTTGAACATAGAGCAGAACAAGGATTTGTTTTATAAAGTTTGGATTTAGTCAAAGGGCCACACTTAAGGACCTAGAGGGCCACATGTGGCCTCAGGGTTGCAGGACTAGATAGACTCTTAATTTACATTTGAAGTTGGTATTTTTAGTATACTATAATCAAGAGGGCATTTCTAGGAGCCAAGATGGC
>CM053593.1:261751759-261778936 GCA_028646575.1 Pseudocheirus occidentalis
TGATAGAAAAGGAAAATGGCAAAGACTGGAGGGGATGTAGAAAAACAGGAACACTAATATGTTGTTAATGAAGTTTTGAACAAGTACAACCATTCTGGAGCATAATTTGGACCTAAACCCCAAAGACCGTAAAACTATGCATACCTTTTAATCCAGCATTTCTATATCCCAAAAAGATCAAAGGAAAAAGACCTATTCATACAAAAATATTTAGAGCAGCCTTTTGTAGAGCCAAAGAATTGGTAATTGAGGGGATGCCCACAACTGGGGAATGACTGAATAAGTTGTGGTATATATGGTTGTGATAGAATACTATTGTGCTATAAGAAATGATGAATAGAATAATTTCAAAAAACCTGGGAAAACTTACATGAACTGAAGCAAAGTGAAGTGAGCAAAACCAGGGTATTGTATATAGTAACAGCAATATTGTAATGATGATCAATTGTAAAAGACTTGACTAATCTGATCAAGACAAGTATCCAAGACAATTCCAAAGAACTCATGGGGAAAAAATGCTATCCATCTCCAGAGAAAGAACTGATTAACTCTGAGTCAGATTGAAGCGAACTGTTTTTCACTTTCATTATTTTTCTGGTTTTTTAGGGAATGTGGCTAATATAGAAATATGTTTTACATGACTTCACATGTGTAATTGATATCATATTGCCTCCCTTCTCAGTGGAAGGAAAAGAAGCTGGAGGGAGAGAGAGAATATGAAACTGAAAATAAATAAAATGAATGTCACCAAAATAAAAATTGGAAACAAAAAAGTACCTGAAATTCAACATCATTCCTCCAACCAGCATGTCCTCCCAACTTCTCCATTAACTTTGTTAGCATTAACATCTAGGATCTTTTTTTAACTCTCCTCTCTTTTTCACCCACCACATGAAGACATCAAAGAGTTTCCTGGAAATTTAAATTATTCACCATCTACATTGATCAAACAAACTGTTTAAAGCAGTATCACTATTTCACTGTATGCCAAAATGTGACAGACATTTCCCAGAACATATAATTATGCTAAATTCATAGTCTAATTTAATAATGCATGCATGTGTAGGTTGCTACAAAATAAATTTACTTCTACTTATTATGTGAAGGCATTGTTTTCATAAATATAATTTTCAAAAAAAATAAATATAATTTTCAAGTATAAAAATAACCTTATTTTCATGTATCTATGAGTTTCACACATATATGTACGTATATATGTACACATATGTACATATATATATACTGATATTTTTAATCTTCCAATAGCTCTATCACATAATGACTCAAAGAGAAATCATACCAGTTGCTAAAACAAAGTACCATGGAAGTAAAGATTATTTCTTTGTACTTATATTAAAGATGTCTGACACGGAGGATATAAATACAAAGGTGGTACATAATAATTGTTTATTGATTTATTCCATACCCAATAAAAACAAAAATAAATGTGTTCCTACCATAAGATAATTTTACTTCAATTTTCAATTTCATTTTAAATATTATGAAAGAGTAAAGCCAAAATGGAGTACAAGAATGGAAAAAAGATTTTCTAGAGATGATGAAGCACCAAGCAGATATGGTTGTAAAAATTAAATGAGATAACATTTGTAAGTGACTTGGCCTAGTGTCTGGTATTACTAAACACTATATAAATACTAGTTATTATGGCAATCAAGTGAACCTGGACAAGAAATACATGTACATAAATATGCCCATGGTCAAAAAGGATGCAACTTTGAAGGCATTGAGACATTGAATCTAAAATGGGAATGGTCTTGAAGGCTTAAAAGAAACCTCTGACCTGTTACAATGTGAGCAACAGAGAGTCCGTAAATAATGACCCATATAACTACTTTCTCATCTCCATAAAATTCTTATAGTCATTGAAGGTATCCTTGATGAAAATATGAAAAGGAATAGTCAGATCACATTTTTATAGCAACTCAGTTGCCTAGAAAGCAAAGAGAATCCAAGATAGCACTATTTTTATTATTTTTAAAATCTGATTTGCTAGAACAAAAATGCTTCCTTTAAAAGCACTCTTCCATCCAAGCATCCACCGTACTTATGTGAAAATCATTCATGATTCCTTGAAGTATGTAACTACAAAGATAGTTTTATAACTTTATGATTATTAATATCAACCTAATTATCAATGTCAATTAAATAAAAGAGGGAGATGTATGCTCACCAAAGGCATTTGTCACTATCATAGAGAGTATTCAAGGAAAAATCTCAATGGAAGAGTATTCTCTCTAGCTGGTAGAGACTATTTACCCAGATAGTCTTTTTTCTTTGCAAACAGATACAGAATGCTACAAAGCCTTCTTAATGAGATATGAAATGAATCACAATAGTTCAGCCCAACTATCCACACAGGAAAAACCAAATGAATGAAGAATACTAGTTGTTCCATAAGGATCTATAGTTAAATGGAAAATGTACAGGGCTGGTCTATCATATTATCTTGAATAGATGCTGTGAATGGTCATTGAGTTGGACCCAGAATTAAACAAGAAGAACAAAAGATCTGGATTGTTTCTAGGAAATTTTGACAATGCCTCTTAGATGTGTCCAAACTCCCAATAGGCCTATCCTCCTGCTATACTACCTGGGATTTCCCTCCTATCTTGGGAATAAAATATTCTTTCAATGTGCCAACAGCTTCTAAAAAAGACACCTAAGTGTGAGAACTTTTAAATTTAGAAAAGAAACATCAACATAGTTAACTACTTAAACTCCTGATCATTACAGATATTTGCATGAAAACCTGTAAATTACTTTGAACACAATGTAAATGGAATTAACATTATCTGACAAAAGCGAATAGTATGCTATGTCAAGAGCTTCTGTTGGATAGAAATCATTTAGAATTAGGTTTGACTAGTAGTACTTACCTTAATTCTGTATGGATATTCTCTTTAAAGCACTAGGCTGTGGTAAAGTACTGATAGCAGCAATCTTCAAATAGCAAACTTCAAGAGAGTTTTGGAGTAGTCTTTATTGGCCCAGTGTGTGATGAAGATCACTAAATGTCAGAGGTGAAGCCTCTACCTAGAGTAGGCTGGTGCAAAAATCAGAGTAAAAATGCCAAGTTGTATTTCCAAAAGATATAGTAAATTTTAGGTGCTTTCAATGTCATCAGTCACTATGAGGTAAAGGGGAGACCAAAATTAAAAATGCCCAGAGAGTTATTTGCAGTGCATCTCATTTTGGAGTCATACAGAACATGTCCTATCTATTCAAGGGTTTACAAAAAAAGAGAAAGAATTTTATGAAAAATGCATTTTGTATTTTTGTGTTATTGATTTTAAGACAAAAGCTAGGTATTTTCCACAGTATTTTTGTATTGAAGACCACAATTTGTCCTCTTGTTTACAAATGAAGAAACAAAGAGAGAAACTAATTAGTGTGCCTTAAACTATATATGTATGTTGTTAAGAAAGTTACATTTAGAATTTAAATTCTATGTTACTAAGCCTACCTGGAGCCTCTTGGGTGAAGCTACCTCTTAACTGAAGGAAAATGGAAACAGCTAAGCACTGTAAAGTTAACTAAGTGGGCAGCATGGACAATTCATCAGCAAAACCAAAGGTGAAGTTAGAATTTCTTGCAAAATGAAGGTAAGCAAAAAAGCTAAAAACTTGTGAAATGTTATGAAATTCAAAAGTCACTCAGAAAATTAATATCAGCAATGTTTTTCATTGTTTCATTGAACGTGTTTCTGAAGAAATTTCTTGGGTTTTTTTTTCCTATTGACTGAATCTCTCAGAGGACTTTCAGGCAAAGAGTATGAGTTCATAAAGTAACCACCCAAAGGTTTGTATGGGAAGATGTAATTATTTTGAACTGAAAGAGAAATTGAGAGAACAGGGAGGATCTCTACCATGGGTATGATATATTCTGTTGAGCTACAAAGCATCAGAAAATAGACCCTCCCATACTTGAAGAGCTGATATGAACCAGAGGTTTGGTATAAACAGTAGCAGTCAGAGTTAGGTAGTGCAGTGGGTAGAGCCCTACCCCTGGAAGGAAGAGCTCAGTTCAAATCTAGCCTCAAATACTGTATGACCTTGAACAAGTCACCTAACCCCTGCTATCCCTCAGTTGCCTCATCCATAAAATGGGTATAATAAAAATCCCCTACCTCTCAAGATTGTTGTGAGGACCAAATGAAATAATAATTGTAAAGCAAATGCACAGTGCCTGCCATATATTAATTGCTATATAAATGTTAGCTATTATTATTAAGAGAGTTTCAATGCAGACAAGCCAAAGAACAAAATACATGAAGACTCATCAAGGACAGAAATGAAGGTTTCTGAAACCATTTGAGCCAAGGAGAGAAGTCCCACTCTCAGGTGGTGCTGGATATCATGAATGATGGACTTTTCTCTACCCAGAAAGAATAAGGGAGTTTGTATTAAGTATATGTATGTCTTGTTTCTTTCACTTCACAGCAGGAGTCAGTGAGAAGGAGTTTGCACACTGAAGATTGCTAAAGATTCAGGTGGGTGCCACTTTTGAAATACATATTTGTCCTTTATTTAGTACAAGTAAATTTCTTGGTAAGATTATCACCCTTCAACAAAAGTTTTGATTGACATAGTAAGCTGAAAAGGAATGATAAGTAAGTGCCTTCTTAGATAGAGACATGAACTATAATCTGACTGAGTCATACTCCTATATAAGGATACCAGGATGATATAGCAACGTTTTATGTTTTGTTGTGGTTGCTGTTGTTCAGTCATGTCCGACTCTTCATGACCCTGTTTGGGTTTTCTTAGCAAGTAAAACTGGAGTGTTTTGACATTTCCTTCTCCAACTCATTTTAGAGATAATGAAACTGAGGCAAGGTTAAGCGATTTGCCCAGAGTCACGCAACTACTAAGTATCTAAGACCAGATTTGACCTCAAGAAGATAAGTTCTCAGTCCTCTAGATCAAACACTATCCACGCACCACCTAGCTTCCCAGTGTTGAATGTTATACCGGGTAAATGTTACCACTGTCCAGGGTCCTGATTGCTCCTTGAAATTTACTCAACTACAGGACTATCATCCACATCATTACATTATCTTTTATTTTGATTAAGTCACTTCATTTTATGACCTTCATTTTCCTCACTTATGAGATAATGATTTAGATTAGCTAATGTCTATGCCCTTTCTGTCTCTAAATTTTATAATTATATGAACTTACTTCAATACTTTGAAACATCTATGACTTCATCAATGTTGGTACTCTTTCCAGCACTACAAATTGCAACCCTTCCATAACTTATGGAAAAAACAGTTTCATAAGACAGCTTTGTAGTTTGCAAAAAAAATCAGCATCTGATAACCAGCTTTGAAGTGATATTTCTTCAAACTTAGATAAGTTGAACTTTGAAGGATACACAATTGCTGGACCCATCCTTGAGCCTTTCCAGTTTTATAGAAATCAAAAGGGCTTAACTCTGCTAGCATGAATTTCAAGAACTCATGGTTACCTCCATGTCACAAGGAGGTATCAGAATAAAGAGGTAATGGAGGATCATTTATTTGTGTTCCATAATCTAAATAATTATTGTAAAAATTATAACTCCCATTTACATAGAATTTTAGAATTTACAAACTACTTTATCTGATAAACAACCCTGTTAGGTAACATAATTATTATTGTGTTCAATTTATATAGGAGTAAATTGGGGGTCAGAGAGTTAGTGTACTGTTTAGTCACATGACAAGCACTTATCAGAGTCAGGACTGACATAGGTCATCTGATTCAAAGTCCAGAACTTTGTCTACTATTCTACAATGTCTCTAAAGAGTTTGTAGATATAGATATGTATATATGTCTATATAATAATAATATTAAATGGAGTGAGAGAAAGATGTGGAACCAAATTGGGAAGTACAAGTGGTAAAAAGCATCTGTCTCTAGTCTTATTGAAAAAATAAGAGCACCCAATGTGATCAATGATAACATAAAAGTTTTATGAAGATTCCTAAGGAAACCATTAGTTTCACAACATCTATACTAGTTCAATGCTAATTGAATTAATTTGTCTCATATTGACACTTTGTCCAATTAAAATTCATGTATTTAATTCTAATGACTTCATTACATTTTGTAAAAAAGATCTTCTTTCAAGATTCCTACCATGTATCACTTAAATGACAACTGATTTTGATCCATTGAAATTTAATGTAGTTCCTAACATCTCCCTGTAAGCCTAAAGGAGATCTACTTATTAAGAGATGTGAGGATATAGCTTCTCTGGAGTCAGTTTCTTTAGTTATCAAATGAGGATAGGGTGACTAGGAGATTTCTATGGTATTTTATAACCCTAAAATTTCTTTAGTTCAGAATTCTAACTACTTGTTTTTCAGCATATGCCTCTAAAATCCAGTTGAAACTTTAAATATGCTATTTTGCAGTATGAGAGCTTTAAGAATTATATTTTCCAGGTGATGCTTCAGGAAATGTACACCAATTTGAGAAATGTGCTCGGTTTCTTTAAATGAATTCATTGTTCCATAATTGTCATCAAACCATTTCACCTAGAAACTCCAAGAATGGTGTGTTTATGCTGATGTATTATAAGTGGTTTAACTTGGTATATGTGTCTCCATGAGAAGTCTCTATTTGCTCCTGGTCATTTAACTTTAAGGGGAATATTTTTATTCCCAGTATAGGAAGAGATTGAATAACTGGATCCAAAAAGAAGGTCTGTGTTAACTTGGGAAAAGACATCTAATGTAGGAAACTATAGTTTCCTCAGAAAAATGTAGTTTCCTCAGGAAACTGTCCTTGACCTTTTGTTGTTCAACATTTTCATCATTTTTGTCTAGTTTTAGAAAGAAATCTCATTGTTTATGATTAGAATAAAAGTCAGTAAAAGGCTTTACCTTGATCATAGTTAAGAATCAAAGCAAGGAGAAGCATCAGTTGGTCCATAGAAGGGAGTCTCTTTGAGTAAAGTGTGTTTCTAAATATGAATCATTTTCCACAAGCATTTACATAACCATGCTGGGTTCACAACTAGAAGAGAGAACCAATTGTGGAAGCATTCACAGAGATGCCCAGGATAGGATGGGAAGGAGCAGCCACCCATGAAGTTTACATACCACCTGCTGAGAATCAACTGTGTGAGTGGAGAGGACTAAATGAATTCCTGCTGTGACTACTGGGTAGCAAAGAGGTGCTTGATTTGGTTGAAAGAAAACATCAAATCAAAAAGTCTGTAACCAAACCATTGTATCTTCTAGGAGGCAAAGCATTTTAATTGCACACTGCTGAACTTCCAAGGGAATCTGAATCTTGTGAAGATTGTTCATCAGAACCGTTGGATTCAGTACATGACATGATTGTACATACCACCAAGAACAATGAATTTTGCAGACTTTTCTCCATTGCTTGTGACGTTTGGGTGAAAGTCTCATCTGCTTGTTGATTTTTGCATTGGAATTTTGGAAGACGGAGAAGATGTGGAGACTCAAAAATAGTACATCATTTGGCTGGGGAAAAAAAATCAGTCCAGAGAGGTCTACCACCTAGCTGTAGTCTTATCTCAGAGTGGGAAAAACAATAGTATGACACTTAAATTCATTGTCAGGACCCTCCATGCAAGGGACAAAAATCTGTTAAGAAATCCTAGTGTCTAAGTAACACACAAAGTAGCAGAACTGTGAAGGACCATCTCATACCAAGTCATTGAAAATCTGGGTGATCTGTAAGTATACCAAATAACTGTGGAGAAAGTCAAGATTCTGCAAAATTGATACATTGGGAAGGAGGGAACTCACCTTTTTAGTGCCTACTATGTACCAGGCACCATGCTAAGCACTTTTGATCCTCACAACAACCATCAGAGGTAAGTGCTGTTAGCATTCCCATTTTACATTTGAGGAAACTGAGGCAGACAAGTTAAAAGACTTGCCCAGGATCACATAGGTAGTAAATAATTGAGGCCTGATTTGAATTCAAGTCTTCCTGACTCCAGTTCTAGTGCTTTATCCACTTAGTCACCTAGCCACCTCTAATATCCCAATCACCTGCTGCCCTTAGATACAGTGTAAGGTTTCAACTTTTTTCTAGTCACAGGAGACTATAATACAGACATTCCCATCTTACTACAACTCCATAATGACTGAGTCCAAAGAGAGATCACTGATTGAAAGAAGTTCCCAGAAATTCATTTGTAAGGTGATTTTAGTTTCTGAGGAAAACCACATAGAGGAAGTGTTCATGGTTCCTAACATAGAGTAAGTGGAGCAGTCACTTAGTAGTCAGCTACTGAGAACAAACCAAGGGAACTAGGAGACAGAAACGACTTCCTGCTGCAACTGGGACGACTGATTACACAGCCTGAGAAAGACTGGTACAATGGACAGAGTTGGACTCAGAGGATCTTGATTCAAATCCTGGCTCTTCTGCTTATATCCTGTGTGTGACTGTGGGCAAGTTATTAACATCTGAAATCCTAAGTTCCATTGTTTCCCTATTACCTTCAGGATCAAATATAAAATCGGTCTTTGAAATCTGACCAAACCCTAAGCACTCCACAGCACCTGCTTCAGCCACCATCATGGTCATTGGAACAAATTGTTTTCATTTGCCCATTCCACCATGTAGTCTTCGCATGCTTGGGACAGATATTCCCTAACTCATTGATGAGTTTGAGGTCTCTCAGTTACACTCAACATGCTTTGGCCCATCTGCCATGACAGTTTACCAAGTTGTGACTTGCTGTACATGCTACAGGAGCCATAGGTGAGAGTTGAGTGCCAGATAGACAGAAAAGGTAGCTGAGCAGCCCAGAAAAGGACTCAGCAATCCTTCACACAGAAGTGCTAGTCCTCCTTTAACACCCTATATACCCCATCCCTAAGGCATCTATTTAACATTAAGAGGTTCAGTTCATCTTAATAACATGTAAATTAACTCCATCTTTTTGTTTAACTTCCAAATCTTTGGTGGGCTACCCTAGTCTAAACTTGCCCAATGAGCTCCAGTGACTGGCTCCCTCAAAAATAAAGTTTTCTGTTTCATGTTCAAAGTCCCTGGCCTCTCCCTACTTTTCTAGTTCTCCTATACTTTACTCTCCTGGTCTGCTTGCACTTCTTCAGACAAGACCCTCCATCTTCCATCTTGGTACCTTTACTCTGGCTATCCCTCATTTTTTGGAATGCTCTTACCCTTCACATATGTGTCCTAGTTTCCCTGAATTTCTTCAAGACTCAACTCAAATATCACCTTTTGAAGGAGGTCTTTCCTTATATACCAGTACTAATGCCTTGCCTTTTCAGATTGCCTTACTTTACTTTGTATATATTTTATATACACTTATTTATCTCTTCTCTTCAATTGGAATGGATGCTCCTTAAAGGCAGACACTGCTTTTTTATGTGTTTTTGTTGTTGTTGTTTCTTACCATATCAATTAGCACAGTGCCTGGCACAGAGTATAGGCTTAATAAATTTTTATTGACTCTCTGACTGGTAGAGCCCTAATTTCCAAACATGTTACCAGGTTAGATGACTTATCTTTGAAATCTTCCACATTCTAAAATGAATATATGACAGTCAACGTTCACATAGTCATTTACTAGACAAAATTCCTGAGAAACTACGTGTCTGGTACAAGATGCATTCCATGATTTTTAACCTTTACATCTGGACAAGCTTTCCTACAAAGTCTGAGTTGAACAGTTTGCTTTGAAAAGAACAATATCAAAGCAAAGCAAAGTGATGGGTGTCTTAAAGCCAAAGCTACAAACTAAAATATGCTTCTCTGAAGTTGCTATTGTCCTCAGCTCTCTCTGGCCCAATGGTTATTCAAGAGGTTAGTCAATATTGAAGGTGTGGATCTACTGTCCTTAGCCCTAACCATTCCATTGAAAGAATGATCCATCAAAGGTCCATTGTGACCTTTTATCTTCACTTGTTCATAAAAGCTTATGTTTTATAATCCTGAGAGTCAGTATGATATAATGAATGGACTGCTGGATTTGGAGTCAAGAAGATTTGGGTTTTTATCCAGCCTCAGATGCTCACTATATGTGTAACCTTAGACAAGTCATACTCATTTCCTCATCTCTAAAGTGACTATATGGCTTCCAAGGTCCCTTCCATATCTAAATCTCTTATCTGATCATCCTAATTGATGAGGTAGTTAATTCAATTAAATATCCTCAAAGTATGAACTAAAATCAGCTAATTAGACATTCCACAAGGCACCTCCTGAAAATTTGCCTACCTTCTTAAATGGATTATCTGAAGTGCAACTGAGGTAACATTTTATGCCTGAGGAAGATTCTAGGTAAAAGGTTTATTAAATAGTGTGGGAGTTTAAATATAAATTACTCACAAAGAGGGAATCTATCAGAAATATGTGGTAAAGTAACATTCTGGTTTTAAATCTGCTAACTTGTATAATCAAACTAATAAACATAGTAGAATGGGTTTGTATCAAAATATGAAGTCAGACTAGCTCAACTAGGCAGAGCTCTTCCTTTCTTTAACTTTACAAAATGGTGATACAACTAACTTATTATTGTTTCTTGCAATTTAATTGAATATTGGGCTAATGAGCACTACGGCAACCAGTCATTGGAAAATGGTGCACAACAGTGGGAGTAGAATCTGACTGAGAACTGATCATTTTGATTAGAGTGATGAAAGTAATGAAAAAACATTTCTCAGTGCTGTCAATAATATGAAGGAAATATATCTGATATAGTTTCAAGTATACAAGGAAGAAGGCAGAACTATCTGTATTACAACTAGGTTCCAATTAGTGTAAATTAATCCTGTGATGTGGTCACATCATTTGAATTCAGGCCACATATTTACAATGAGCTGGAACCAATTACTATATCCTACATAATTATAGCTTTGAATAGTGTGAATTTAAATACATGTGACTACTTCAAGGGATTCATCATTTACACTAATCAGGACCTCACTATATGTAAACACTGAGAAACAGTGGCATATTCCAGTATTCCCAATAAGGTAATTACTAGGCATGATGTCTAGAAATTAGTTAACCTCAGTGAGAGATGAAGATCACAGATTTAGATCTAGAAGGGATCCCATAGTCATTTAATATAATCAACTTCATTGTGCTGATAATAATAGTTAGTATTACTAGCTAACATTTATGCAGAATTTCACGTTTTACAGAGTGTTTTTATATGTTAATTCATTCAATCCTCACAACAACCTGTGAGGTAGTTGCTATAATAAGCTTATTTTGGGGCCCTCCTGTCTTAGAGTGAATATAAATAGTAACTGTTTCTCTTTTGACCAGCAACCCTGAGGGATTCCCCTCCCAATTTGATTTTTGGCTGTTTTTTGTTTTGTTTTGTTTTGTTTTTGGGGCGAGGAGGAATTGGTTGGTTGGTTGGTTGGTTGGTTGGTTGGTTAGTTTTTAATTAAAGAAGCCTATTCACTGCATGGGTGTTGCCTCACTCAAAGTGGGAACCTGGAAATGCCTTAGTTTAAAAGTTCCAAGATTTCCCACTGCATCCTGGGCCATCTCCACTTGTCCTCATCTATATCTGGCCATTGGACCCAAATGGCTCTGGAGGAGAAAGTGAGCCTGGTGACACTGCACAGCTCTCTCTTACTCAAATCAAAGGCAATTGCAAGTCACATCATCATCTCTCATGGTCCTCTTGGAGAACAAAGGACAAACCACAAGCACAACCCATTTTACAGATGAAGAAACTGAAGCAAATAGAGGTCAAGTAACTTGAACTGAGTACTACAGCTATTAAACATCTGAGGTAAGATTCAATTTCAGGTCTTCTTAACATCAGGTCTCTTGCCTTATCTATTGTGCCATCTAGCTGTATCTCGCAACCACTTTGTATCTCTAATCCATTTAGATAAGTAAAATGAAGTCCAAAAAGGTAAAATGATTTGCCCAAGGTCAAATACCTAGTAGATGTGAGTTTGAATTCAAACCCAGGTCTTTTAATTCAAGAACCACCTCTCTTTCCATTGCACCCTATGTGGTCTTGACAAGAAGAAAATGTATTGAAAACTAGAGACTAAGTAAGGGACATACTGAAAAGGAAGATAACAAACGAAGTTTAGGAAATAATAGAGACTGTTGTGGAGCAGAGAACAGACTGATGACATGCCAGGAAATAACCAATGCCCAAACTATTCCCTCTTATTTCTCTGGAATATGCTCTAGGGCCAGAGGTGACAATAATTTATAGACTAGAAAAGGGAATAACAGAACGCTTCTGACAATTGCTATGATTTTTCCCCTTCTTCCTTCCCAGAGAAAATAAATGTGTTGCACCAAATGTTCACTCAAAGCATGATGAAGCCAAATGATGAGGTGGGAGAAGAGTACGAAGAATTAGTAAGTAGGTGTGTAGCTCTTCCTTTCACTCTTTTTATCTTTTGGTTTTGTCATTAAGGGGGACTTCTTTTCCATCTACAAGCATTTTGCCACGTGCAAAGAGATGTCCTGGAGACACAAAGAATAAAAGCAAAAACACAATCTCCACTCTCAAAGAACTCAAAATCTAGTGGGACAGACAACATGCACAAATACAATTAGTGCATTCAAGACAAATAAAATAGATGGAAGCTAGCCTTAGAGGGAAAGGAGATAATGGAGAAAGAATGAAAAGTCACAGGGCTCTACCTGATTCTGTAGACACATCACAGAGGCTATTCCAGCACTAGCCAGAGTAGCTGTCAGAGACTGAAAATGGATGAACCAGCACTCCAGAAGTTATTCAAGTGTGAAGAACTGAGACTGTCCTTCCAGACAGGAATAAGGACCAGTGTTGGGAACTAGCACAAAGAAGAGAGACTGAAAGCTTTTGAAAAAAAATCCTCAATGACCTAGGAGATGGAGCTTACCCCAAACTTTCTTCTTCCTCCTGCCCTTCACCAAACCACTGATGAGACTACTTGGCTGATGGCTCAAGTAGCTCCCCACGTGGTAAAGAAAATATACTACATTTTATCACTGATGAGAAATCAGATGTACCTTGATTCCAAATTGAATTAAGAATCTGGGAGAGATGGAATCAATGAAACAAATCGTTTTTTTAACAACATACAAGCATACAGCAAAAATAGGAATCATCAAGTACACCTTTCCAGACCCATACTAACTGGTACACACACAAGTCAATCACAACAATAGCCCAAGAGAAAAATAAAAAGACCATCATGTCCCAAGAATTATGCTCCCCTTTCAATACTTCTTAGCATCAGATTCACTAAAAAGTAAGCATTTATCCCTCACCTGAGTCTCCATGAATAAGAGGTATAACTACTCTTTAAACCGCTAACCTATTTGACTTAGTCCCTCAGGCCCAAGGCTTTGGCAGAATAAACAAAGCCTAAGACACTTGGTTAATTAATAAGTCCCTCTACATTCCTATGAATTTTGAGAATGGTAGCCCAGGCTACCATAGCACCCCAAAGTATTACATGGAGTACCCACAGGGCCCCTTATCATAAATGCATATGCAAGCTACACTTAATGAAAATGCAGTGTTCTTATGGAGTGGTTGAGGAGCCTAGATGTATAACTTTGTGCATAGACATTGCACAGGAATCCTTAGTCCATGTCCTCAGTATCTTTCAAAAGGAGGATAAGAAAGTCTTTGACTTTGAGTTACATGTGGAGAGGCTTTCTATAGGGGCTGGTAGTCAGAGAATCCATAAATACTGAACAGATGGTAAGTCTCAGACTTAGACAAGTGGGTAGTTAGTTGGTAATATGAAAGGAGCATATGGAGACACTTGTCAATTCATCAGAAGTTTAGGATATAAGACCATATCTAATTATAGAATCAGCTAGGATGTGCCTCTCTATAGACACTCTCCATCACTCCCTCTTCCCTATAGGTCAATGTTCTGTTCTAATCACAAAGTTGTGCTGACTGTTTCATTATTTCTGTGTTGAGTTGTTTGTCTAGATGTTAAGGTAGCCTAAGGAAATGAGTGAAGATAGCCTTATCCATTTGAAAGTATATGAATCCAGAACCTAAAAACAGAGATAAAAATATCATTTTTTTCCTAAGAGCCTTTTCTACTTCTGTGCTATAAAAACATTTTAAAGCCATTGCCTCATTTGTCTTTGTAACAGTGCTGTAGGCAAGAAATGAACTTATACTAAATGGTTCTTCCTGCTGTTTCAAAGGAATGTTTTCCTATGCCTAGCAATTATCAATTTTAATTTACAAAATCAAAGGTTTTCCCAGAAATCTTTGAGAGATAAAATGGTAAAATGAAAGGGAGAACAAAAAATCAGAGGACCCAGTCTCAAGCCCTGGCTCTTTCCCTTTGTACTTGAGTGACCTAGGGCAAATCACTTAACCTTTCTGGACCTTAACTGCCTCATTATGTATGATATGGAAGGCAGAGTTCTATAGGACTTAAACCACTGGTTCTGGAGTTAGAGAAGCTAGGTTCAATTCTTGCTTAGGATGATTTACTATCTGTGTGACTTGGGTATATCACCTAACATTCCTAGACCTCAGTTTCCTTATCTGTAAAATGAAGGGGTTGGACTTGATGACCTCTAATGTCTTTCCAGCTCTAAATTTACACCAAGAATGTAATATCTCATAAACATGACTAAGGATTAGGTATCACCAGTAAGAAATTTACTCCTGTTCATTTAAATTACTTGTGTTCATTTAAACCAGTGGTTCTCAACCTTCCTAATGCCACGAACCTTTAATATTTGTATTTGGGCATATCTGCATGTGGGCAGACCCACCTGGAGAAGGATAGAGGAGGGATGTCTCTGTTCCTAAAACCATCAGAAATATGTGTTTTCCAATGGTCTTAGGTGACCCCCAAAGGGGTCGCAACCCACAGGTTGAGAACTGCTGAAAAAAATAAACAGTAATAAAATGCAATTCCTCACAGGTTAGTTCATTCATTCATTCGCTGCAGTATTTATTATCTCTTATGTTTAAGGCACTATGTGAGGTACTACAAAGGATACAAAATAGGCAAAACATAATCTGTACCGTCCAGAGTAGTAAGAATAAGCATGTACCTTTCCACATGCAACTCAAAGTCAGAGACGTTCTTATCCTCCTTTTGAAAGGTACTGAGGACCTGGACCAAGGATTCCTGTGCAATGTCTATGCACCAAATTATACATCTAGGCTCCTCAACCACTCTATAACACACTCAGTTGGGTATCTTACCCTACAGGAAATGAGGAGGGAAGGGAATAAGAGGGGGGATGACAGAAGGGAGGGCAGATTGGGGGAGAGGGTAGTCAGAAGCAAACACTTTTGAAAAGAGACAGGGTCAAAGGAGAAAATAGAATAAATGGGGGGTGGGATAGGATAGAAGGAAATATCATTAGTCTTTTACAACATGACTACTATGGAAATGTTTTGCATAACTATACGTGTATAACCTATATTGAATTGCTTATCTTCCCAGTGGGAGTAGGTAAGGAGGGAAGAAAGAGGAGAATCTGGAACTTAAAGTTTTAAAGACAAATGTTAAAAATTGTTTTTACATGCAACCAGGAAATAAGATATACAGGCAATAGGGTATAGAAATCCATCTTGCCCTACAAGAAATTAAGGGGGTTGGGAGGATATAAGAGAGGGCAGATTGGTGGAAGGTATATTCAGTACGCTTGCCATCTTGGGGTAGGGAGTAGGGGAGAGACAGGGAGAAAATTTGTAACTCAAAATCTTGTGGAAATGAATATTGAAAACTAAAAAAATAAAAATAAAAACAATTCTAAACCCTCCCCCTCAAAAATAGAATAAGCATGTTAAGTTAACAAAATTAATTTCATTTTGTTTTAGACCTCCATTTTGTGACTGAGTTGTTTTGCTATTTGGCTGTTTTTCTGTAAGTTGCTTTTCAATAATAAGATAAACATTTGTATCATATGATTTGGTAAACAACATTGTGGTATTTTTCTAACCATATGTGAATCCTTAGATGGAACAGACCACCAATGAGAAAATAACATAAACAACTTTACTAATACCTTATTTAATCACCTACAATTAAAACTTGAGTGTAACTAGATATTGCACTAGATAAAATTTTAAAAGTCCCTGGGTCACAAATAGGACAGAGAGTGTTCCCCAAACTTGAGACTCAAGCATCCCGTGTTTGCCTGAAAGCAGTGCTGATGCACAAAGACTTGCCACATAGCCGCTTCAGAGAGAGAGACTTGGTTTCTGACTAGACAGTGAGGGAATCTTTTCATGATACCCTGGCATGAGATGCATTTACCCAGACATCTAGAAATTATGTTGTTTAGGGTTGGGGGGGGGTCCATAGAGGGGTTAATGTTCATCTTGTCAAATGGCTAATTGCATGCAATAAATTATAGCATGTGATTGTGGTCATTGACAAGTTTAAGTCTTAATGTTTCCATGAACTAGTCAGCATACATAATGGTAAATTAGTTAAGCATATGCACCTTACATTATATCCAAAAATTTACAAGTAAGAGATAAGTGTAGATATAATTATAATACAATGATAAAATACACAAAGCACCATAGAGTTAGAAAGTTTTTCAGTCTTTAAGTTGGAAGAGATCAGATCTTGCTGGGAAGAATAGATCCTAAAAAGAAGCTTGCCTTATGGTTGAAAATTAGACTTTTCCCACTTTAGCTGTCTTCTATTTCTTTGCCACGTCATTTGTAGACTCTATGTTGGTGTAGGTCATGTATCCCAACATAGAAAAACACATCCTCCTCTTTGACAGCTGTGCTGCTTGTCAAGTGCCATCTTCACCATCTTGAGGCTTGTTTATTTTCAAATGCAACTGAAGCTTTGCCTCAGTTCAAATCACTTTAGCCCCAACTCTCAAACTACTCACAACAAAAAAAAAGACTTTCAAAACTCAAAGAATAGTCTCATTTAGTTACTGAAAAAAAATGTATTTTGGACCATAGGTGGTAGGGAGACTATGGAACCAGGATCAGATACACTGACACTTCTTACAGGTATCCTTTGCTTTTTCCCTCACATTTTCACTAATCTAGTTCAACACTTATTACTTCTTGCCTGTACTGTTGGAATAGTCTTCCTAACTAATCTCTGTTCCCAGTCTCTCCTCTTTCCAACCTATGTTCCATATGGCTGATAAAATAATTTTTCTAAATCACAGGTAGGACCATATACCCACCCACATTAAAAAAATAACTTCGGTGCTCCTTATGTTTTTAGGATAAAATGCCAGCTCTTCAGTTTAGCATTTAAAGCCCTCTATTTTCTGGCTCCAATTCCCCCTTCATATCATCAGATTTTGAGCTGCAAGAGACCTTAGAAGCCCTGTAGTACAACTCCATTTTATAGATGAAAAAACTGAGAACCAATAAGGCTAAGTGACTCGCCAAAGGTAATAAACAGTAAAAACAGCAGAGTAATAAACCGCAGAATTGAGATTTGAATACAGGTCCTAAGGCTCCAAGTTCTCACTCTTCCTACAACATCACACTTGAGACTTATTTTCGTTCTGATCACCTTCGTGCCCCCTGTGTTCTTATTCTCTGTCTATGACATTCTAGATACCAATTGCATGTTGTTGCATAAATCATCTCACATGTCTGGAATCCTTTAACAACCCTTAGGTTCTTTGAGGATCAGCTCAGATACCATCTTCTACAAAAAGTAATAGGAAAGTAGAGATTATATCACATATTATTTGTTTCTAGTCTATATATAGGTACGTTCATGCAACAACAAATTTATTAGGAAACTGAAACTCAGAGACTTGAAATGACTTGCCCATAGTCATATAGCTTTTAAGTATCAGAAACAGGATTTGAATCCAGGTCTCCTTGCCTCCCAACTCAGCCCTCTATCCAGTACCCCAGAGTGACCTAGGTTGGAGAACTCTCTCTGACACATTCTAGCTGTGTGACTATGAACAAGTCAATTTCCCTCTTACTGTCCCCAGGCTATACGACAAGAATATAAGTTACAGACTGGTTACCAGTCCCCAGTGTTGAAGGAAGTTTCCTACACCTAATGAAATCTCAGGTCTGCTTCCTTCTTCCCCTAAAAAAGAATTTCAGAAAAAAATATTCATTTATATTTGTATACATTTATGTATATGTATGTGTATGTATAAGTATGTGTATGTGTCAGTTTCATTCAACATGGAGGTGCCTTTGTTGGATAACTGCTACAGTTTCCCATCAACGACAATTACTTTAAAACTTTTTTGAACATTTTTTTTACTTTATGTAACAAAAATTTTGTTCCACCAGATGAAAAATGACAAATCTATAAGGAGTCCCTCTTTGAAGAACAATGCAAAAATTGGTCCTCTTTGTCCTGCTAACACATTTTTTCCAGACTTCAGTTTATGAAATTTTAGTCAAAGAAATTATGCCTGTTAGTCCTCATCTCCAAATCACTAAAATTATGGTGATCGGTGGACTTATACATAAAATAGGAAAACAACTCTGACCAAATTTCCATGCTTAATATTTTAAAGCAAGTTTTTTTGGTTCACTATTCATGACCAGTTTTGTGTATTACTGAAAACAGAAATCAATTAGCATTTATTAAACTCTTTTTGCATATCGAGCATGGTGCTAAGCATTAGAAATGCAAATAAGACAATGCCCTCACATACAAGAAAACTAAAGGGGAAGGGGCTAACTAGTATGGGAGCATGATAGAAGAAGTCCTGAATGTAGTCTAAAGATGAAGATGATATGGCTGGCCTGGTTACCTTCCTTAAATGTAGATTCTACATAGATTGGGTGAAGTTTTCCAATCAGAGGGAGAAATGGCAGGGGCAAAGGGTACTTATAATGTGTAAATTCCAGGGCTGAGTAAGATTTCATGATGAAGAACAGGGACATTGTAGAAAAAAATCCCAAATGAAGAAGAAGAAAAGTTTAGAACAATGATTTTGGAAAATCCACAATTATACACAAAAAATCTACAACCCACAACAGTATGGGTCTTCTTCCAGAAAGCCAGACAGCAATAACTCTATGCCTTAGTAAATGGACTTCATGAGATCCTGTGGGAAAACTTTTTACCTGTTAGAAAAATTTCTTCCATCGGGTCTCTCCTTATTTAAATAGATCTTTGTAAATACATGTATACAATCTGTCACTGATTCTCTACTTAAATTTTTTTTGTTTGGTAGGACCTGCTGGAGAGCTTGCACCCCACTGCATAATGTTTCAGATGAATCTAAAAATACATTATTCTAATTATTCAGCCCACCTGCTATATATGCTAATAAGCAATCATTTTTGCTGAGAAATAAATTATATCCAAATTAGCTATATACCTTACCTATAACTGCTAGCCATCCCTCCCTACCTCCCCCCTCCCCTTTCCCAAAAATTCTTCTATTAGCCTTTTAAACCAAGAGATTCAACTGATTGATCTGGAAATTGACCAAACCTAAGAAATGTTGTTTTGATCTTCTGACAGCAAGAAAGCCACTTAGCAAGGTAGGACCTTCATCTTTACCAGTTCATTATGTCCTAAAAGGAAAAAAAAATATATGAAGGGACCAGCTGGCAGAGGGAAGCAAGAGTCTTTGAAGATTAGTTCTCCTGAATCAATTCAGTTAGAAGCCTGGCAAAAGCAGAACCTGTAAGCGAGCATTAAATGACATACAGTGTTAAATTATCTCTGAGACACATATAGGCTCTCAGGCTGCTGATACTTGGATTAAATATGCTTGAAGGTGACCATGTAAGCTTTACTCCAGTAAATGTCAGGTAGAAATCCTCATTTTTAATGATTTAATGTAGAACTACAGTTCCAAGTTTTCAGGAGGTATCCTAAAATCATATCAAACCTACATGGGTTTGAAACCACTTTCAGGCAAAATCCAACATTATCATCATTGACACATGGAGAATAATCATAGGATCATAAATGCAGTAATTGAAGGGACTTCAGAGTCTGTCTAATTCAACCATTTCACTTTACAGATGAGGAAGTAGAGGCCCAAAATTTAGTACATTGCCTAAAGTCACATGAATGGTAAGAACCAAAGGTAGGATTTGGTCTACACTCTCTTGATTCTGGAGCCAGTGTTTTCATTGTGCATGCACTGTTCTATGAGGATCAAAGGGAACAGGTTTAAGTCTCTGTGATTACCCAAAACCAAACCAAAAGGACCATATGGGAATGGTGAGGACCTATAAGCAAATCAAAGCAAAGAATCAGTTATCTGGTGACAAACAATAGACTGAATTATTCACTTTTCAATCAGTTGTTTTTGAGACAATTTCTTTATGTCCTTGACAACATGCCTTGAGCTGAAGGCACACAATAACAAATACTAATTCAGGTTCACCAGGCAACTAGACTACTCACTGTCTATACTTCACTCACACTAGTTATTTAAGAAACAAAGACATTCTGCCTTTTTACCCCAAATGAAGAGTCTTGTGTTCTGTATTTCCAATGAGCAGACCTTTCACTGGAAACTACATGAGAATAATTTTGAAACAAAAAGATGTACCAAACATAACCTCTGACTGAGGAAAGGTCAAAGATGAGTTTAAATGCTAAGTATTGAATTGAGCAGCCTGCATGTACACCAGGGAGCACCACTGGCCAGAGCTTTGCTATATTATTAAGACAATATTTTTCCTCCTGGGGGCATGTCCTTGACTGGCAGAATCTGAAAAAAAAAGAATAAGAAGAGAACTAAAGTGAAAAAGGAGGTGATGGGAACGTGATATTTTTAGAAAGTATGTTCTGAAAGCCCCCATAGCTTAATATTTCTTTATAATTCAATTCTTGTCATCCTCAGCCCCAGCCCCATCTGCTCATCTCCCATAAGGCATTGACTTGTAGTAAAACATAAAGTGGAGTTGAAAATTTAGGTCTGTGATCTTATCCCCCCAAAATCCCCGCGCTACAATCACACCTAGTAATTATCTACCAGTAGCTAGTGGTGTCGTCTTGAAGAAGTCACTTGAACTCGCTAAGCCTCTGTTTCCTCTTCACAAAGTGAGAGGGTGAGATCAGAAAACATCCAAGTTCCTGTCTAGATGTAATATTCAATGATTTAGCTGAGGCTAGAAGGCCTTTTTTTAATTGAAAGATAGTATTTACAAAAGAAACAGAACGCTCAGAATAAATGGTACAATGCATAGGAAAATTAGTAAATTGTATTCTCTGGACTCAGCTGTTTTGTTTAACTTTTCAGTTTTGTTTTCATGTAATTAAGTATAATTACTTCTAATGATTTCTTCTCTTCATTTGTTTACTGCTTGAATTTCCTCTTTTTGTTTTAGTAATTTGGTTTTTCTCTCTTTTAAAAATTACACAAGCTAGTGGTTTGATCTTTCTTCTTTTAAAAAATAGTTTTCATCTTGTTTATCATCGCAATAGTTCGTTTTCCATTTTATGACTACTTTTAAAGTTTATATTTTCATATTTATTTGGGAATTATTAGTTTGTTGATATTCCAGATTTTTTTTTAGTTACAAGCTCACTTAATTTATCTTTTCTTTCTCTCTTTTGTTGACACAAGTAGAGTTATTAATTTTCCTCTGACTGCTCTGCTTCTTATAAGTTTTGGCAAGCTATTTCATTATTATTTTCTTCAACAGAATTACATAATTTCTTTAAATTTTTCTTTGGCCTACTCATTCTTCAGCAAAGCACTATTTATTTAGTCTACATTTAAGTCTGAATTTCTTCCCAAATTTTATGATTTTATTGCATTGTAGCATGTGAAAGATATCCTTAATATTTAATATTTCTGCCTTCCTGAATTTCCTTGTGAGTTTTTTTTACTTACAAATGCAAGGTCAATTTTTAAAAATCTGTGATACAAAGCTGAAAATATCAACATGTTTCATGATTCCCATCAAATCATTAACAAAGGTTCATTCTATATAATATGTTGTTAAAAATTCATAAATTCCTTTTGGTTACTTTTCTCCTAAACTTGTTAAGATCTAAAAGTTCCCAACCAATATTGTATTACTGTCTAGTTTTCCCTGTAGTTCAATTAGTTTTCCCCTTATGTACATGGGTGCTATGACATTTGTTGTGTATGTATTTCATATTTAAATTGTTTCAGTGTCTGTGATGACATTACATGTAAATAGATTCCCTGCTCTCTCTCTTACTTTCACTGTTGCCTTATCTGGGAAAATGAATGTTATCTATACTTTTTTTTTATTCAACTGAGGCATAATAGCTTATATTATATTTTAACTTTGCATGAAATTTTTCATTTTAAGTATTTTTTAAATTAAACAACAAATTTTTCCTTTTGCATCCAGCAGGTAAAGATCACAGTTTGGTGACAGATCACTGATATGCCATGAACTGAAATGGTGAGAGATTTTCCTTCCCCTACTTACCTCTCTTTCACCCAGACTCTGAGAGTGCTGGAAGTGATCCCCATGGGACCCAGAAGTTCCAGCCATAACATCTTTGGAGCTAAGACCGCAGGTGGGATGGTGCAGCCAGTCCAATATGAAGGCTCTGAGAAGCCAGGGTGCCTGGACCTCAAGCCCAAGAGGAGTTTGAACTTGGAACTGTGCTCTATATGAATTTAGCTAAATTGTGAATGTAATCCCTTTCTGCTCCCCAAAGACAGAGGTGATAAAGAGGGGAAGGGGGGGAACATGCCTCCTATATGTTAGGGAAGTAAATTTACATATTTGAAATTATAGCTTTTGACATAAATATTTCTTTTACCATGCTAAAAAAAATGCACACAAATCATTGGGTGCTTTTTTATGCATTTTTCCACTTCTTAATCCCATTCTCAATTACAGATATGATTGTTATATTTATTTTTATCTCATTTTATCCTGTTATAGTGTTTTCTGTCTCTCATCCCCTCCCTTGAAAGAAAAATGAAAAGGGGTAGGAAGAGAGTATGAAATCCACATTCCTTTTCTGTAGCTGTAACGTCTGCTGTTTGATGCAAATTCTATCCTCTCCCTCTACACAAGCACAAACACAAACATTAGGCAGTTGTGCTGGAGTTCTCTCTCTCTCTCTCTCTCTCTCTCTCTCTCTCTCTCTCTCTCTCTCTCTTTCTCTCTCCTTCCCCCTTCTCTTCCTTAAAAAAAAAATCAGTCCTCAGTAGTTGGTTTGCCGTTTTTTACTTGATTTTAAATGTACCAAATGCTTTCTTTTCATCTCCTACTCTTTCCCCCAATCCCTGAGATACTTTGATTCTCAGTCATTTAATCAATAAACACCTTAACTAACTGTTTATTATGTTCTAGGTAGTATACTAAGGTTTGAAAATGGAAATACAAGCAAAAAGAAAGACAGTCCCTGTCCTCAAGAAGCCTACATCCTAACAGAGAAAGACAACACATAAAAGGAAGATAATGACTATAAAATGAAGCCTAGTTCATCATCATGCGGCTAATGAGGGACCAATTTGAGGTACATTTGATCCTTGCCAACCATCTCATAAATGAGTAAAGATGCCATAAGATGTCTAGGTGACAGATTGTGGAATGTTCAGCCCAACCCATCATAGCTAATAGATATCTCCAACTTGTCTACTCTACCAGCATGGTATCAGAAACAACACAGGATCAGAGACTCAGAGCTGGAATGAGTCTTAGAAGGTCATCAAATCGAAAACATTTTCATATGTGAAGATCATTCATGTAGTAGACAGTTTGCTTGCGTGTGCCCAACACTAAGAAAAGCCTTAGTAGGGGGACACAGAAGAACAAATAAGACCTGACCTATGCCTTTAAGGAACTTACACTCTGTCTGTATCTATTAGAGAATAGTTCTTGGTCTTATGTGTGTGTGTTAATTCCCTGCATATGTTGGATTATCAAAGATTTTTCTATGTAAAAAAATCCAATAAACAATGTCCCTAGCTGACCTAATTTTAAAAAACCCTTTTTTTCTCTTTCAGGCATTAGCAACCAACTGACCACATGGAAGTATATTGAGATACCCCACAATATATCCAGATGGAAATGTCCAGCAAGCCGATAAAAAAAAAACTGGAAATGAAGAAAAAGATTGCAGCTGGATGAATAAAAAGGTTTGGGAATCAACTGGGTAAAAATTACAGTCAGAGAAGATGAGTTCACCAAAGAGAAAAAGATAGACAAGACAGAAGAACAAAGCCTTGGGGAATATTTGTGCTTAGGATATGAGAGATGAAGGAGACTGAGAAAGAACAGCAGTGATCAATAGAAAGAAAGAAACTGATGAGTAAACAGTGTCATAAAAGCTAAAGGAGGCATAAGTATCTTGGAAGAATAAGTAGACTCGTGCTAAGAGGAGACAACATGCATGGGGGAAAGGTCACCAGATCTAGCAACTAAAAGATTGTTCACAGTTTTGAAAAAGAAGTTTCACTAGAGTGGCGGTATTAAAAGACCAAATATAGGGGATTGAAGCATGAGTAGGGAAAGAGGAAATACTCAGAAAGAAAAGCCAGAGGAAACATGCAGTTGGAGAAGAAGGAGGAATTGGAGGTCACATAAAGAATAATTTTAACAAGAATAGGGCAGAGGAAAAGAAGGAAAGTCATACAGGGGAATTTCAGAGTTCAAGATCATGGAAGATGGACATCCAAGGATGATTGTGAGGAATGATTGAGAGTCTGTAGGTACTTAAAGTACAATAAAGATGAAGGTAGTGGAAGTTAAAGAGCTTGGTGAAGAGAATGCTTTGGGGTTTTTAAGAATGAGAGAAAGGATTTAAATAGAAGCAAGATAGAGTTAGCTACTGAACTCTGGGAAAGAGAGTACTCTGAAGGCTCATAGATTACAGCAAAAAAGACCTCAACTTGGGCAAGGTCATTAGCTTCTATAGTGCTGTTTCTTCACATGTAAAATGGGAGGTTGTACTGGATGGCACCTAAGGAACTTTCCAGGTCTAAAATCTATGATTCTATGAATTCATTATCTTATTTCTTGTTTTCCTTGGGGATTTATTAAGGTTAGCATAAGATATAGTGCCTGATTGATTCCACAGCAAAAAGGAGAGATGATGAGGCCTACATAGGGATTTGTTGAAAGGAAACTGGATGTAAGAAGTTTCATTAAAGGGAGTCAAGATGGTGGCATGGAAATAGGAGAACTCCACCAGCTCCCCTCCATAACCACTTCAAATACCTATAAAATATGACTCTAAACAAATTTTAGAGCTCCAGAATCCACAAAAAAGACAAAGTAACAAAGCCCTGGCTGTTGGCAGTCTGGCAGACTGACGGAAAGGACTTATCGCAGAATGCTGGGAGCAGAGACCAGCCCCATGCAATTTTAGCCCCAAGCCATTGAGGAGAAGACTCAACTGGAGCTTTCAGGAGAGTGGATCACCTGAAGCTGTGGTGATTTCCAGAATTACCAAGCCATAAGAGCAAAGGACAAAGGGAAAAGGTCAGTAGAGCTCAGCTAAATTTGGGGGAAAGGATACAGCCAAACTGCCTCCAGAACTAGAAGCAGTCTGAAGCAGCAGCCCTGCAGTCACCTCCACATGGCTGCTTCAGAAGCTCCCAGCCTGCAGATTGCTGGGGGGCCAAGAGATCATTCAGAGGCTAAGTGCTCTTGCCTTGACTTGCCTGGATCGGGGATTGCAGTCTTGGGTGGTGGTCCTGAGGTGCATTTTCAGTGAGCCAAAGCTGGCTGGGGCTGCAGAGATGGTGACCTTCTAATAGCTCTGGCAGCTGCAAAAACCCCAGGGATTTGGGACAGAGTTCTCCTCTCAGAAAGCAGAGTTCTACGGAACCCAAAAGCCAAGTAACTGACTGGCAACATGAGCAGGCAAAGGAAGTGAAGCAAGCCCAGCAATCCAACTTCAGATTCCTTTTTGGAGGACAAAAAGGACCAAACCATGGAATAGGAGGAAGACAATACAGTCAGAAATCACACACCAAAAGCTTCCAAGAAAAATATGAACTAGATACAAGCTATAGAGGAGCTTAAAAAGGATTTTGAAAACCAAGTAAGAGAAGTGGAGGAAAAATCGGGAAGAAAAATGAGAATAATGCAAGAAAATCATGATAAGAGAGTCAACAACCTGACTGAAGAAAGTAACACCTTAAAAAATAGACTAACTCAAATGGTGAAGGAGGCCCAAAAAGCCAATGAGGAAAGGAATGCCTTAAAAAGTCAAATTTCCCAGATGGAAAAAGAATCTCAATAGCTTTCTGAAGAGAATAATTCCTTCAGAATTAGAGTGGAGCAAATGGATGCAAATGACTTTATGGGAAATCAAGATACTATTAAACAAATCCAAACAAATGAAAAAGTAGAAGGCAATGTGAAATATCTCATTGAAAAAAACCACTGACCTGGAAAACAGATCCAGGAGAGACAATTTTAAAATTACTGGACTACCTGAAAGCCATGATCAAAAAAAGAACCTAGAAAGCATCCTTCAAGAAATTCTCAAGGAAAATTGCCCTTAATTAGAATCAGAGGGCAAAATGGAACTTGAAAGAATTCGCTGATCACCTCTTGAAAAAGATCCCAAAAAAGAAAACTCCTAGGAATGTTATAACCAAGTTCTGGAGTTCCTAGATGAAGTAGCAAATATTACAAGCTGCCAAGAAGAAACAATTTGAATACTGAGGAAATGCAATCAGAATAACCCAGGATCTAGCAACTTCTACATCAAGGGACCAAAGGGCCTGGAATATGATATTCCAGAGATCAAGGGAGCTAGGATTAAAACTAAGAATCACCTACCCAGCTAAATTGAGTATAATGTTCCAGGGGAAAATATGGTCATTCAATGAGGTGGAAGACTTTCAGGCATTCTTGAGGAAAAAAAAACAGAACTTAACAGAAAATTTGACATTCAAACACAAGAAGTATGAGAAGGTAAACATGGAAATAAAATCATAAGGAACTTATCAAAGTTGAACTATTTACATGCCAACATGGAAAAATGAGAATTGTAACTTGTGCAACTTTTCACAGTATGAGGATAGGTGAAGGGACTATAAATGTATATATATGTAGGGAATATAAATATATGTGTGTGTATATGCATATATATGTATGTATACATACACATGTCTCTATATAGGAGGGTGTTGTATCAATAATGAGATATTCACAACACCCATGACGTTTATGAATATGCTGGTATAGTTTTGGATCACAAAATGTAGCAAACTCTCCACATGGAAGGCAGAACCAAGGTTTTTATTCAGAAACCATAACACTTAGTCCCAAAACCAGAAAGCCAAAGTCATTATAGTG
>CM053593.1:261779436-261827004 GCA_028646575.1 Pseudocheirus occidentalis
GCTTTTTTTCTTAGCTTTGTGAAACTCTGCTTCCAGGGAGGAAGCTCTGTTCCACATTGCTGGGGTTTTCCCAGCTGCTGGAGCTATTAGGGGGGTGTTGCAGCCTCCCCTAGCTCTGGCTTGCTGAAAGTGCTCCCCAGTACCACCACCCAAAATCATGATCTGGATCCAGGCTGCTCAATGCAAGAGCACTTGGCCCTGATCAATCGACTCAGCCCCCCTGTGGGATCCACAGGCCAGGGGCTCTGAAGCAGCCCAGTGGGGCACCCACCAGTTACAGCAGTTTCTGCCCTTCCCCCACTGCTTCCCTGCCCTGGGTAGATTGGCCAAACTGCTTTTCCTCCCCCAAATTTAGCTTGAAAGCTTCACTCACTTTTACTGACTTTTAATCCTGGCTTATGCAGATTGCTCCAGGTGCTTTAGATCTTCTCTGAAGTAGACTCAAACTGTGGCTTGGGAGGCTGGGCTCCTCATGGCGGTTTTAGGCTGGGCTGATCTCAGCTCCTGGCCTGGGATGAACCCCTCCTGTCAGCTGCCTACCTCTTATCCCTGTTTTTCACACCTTTCTTTTATCCCTATTTTTCACACCTTGTTAGATGTGGATTTGCTGGAGGCAGTAGCTCTTCTCTCTTTTAGACTGGCTGCAGCTTGGCTCAGCTTGGCTCCTTCCTACTGCCCAGGGGCCTGGACATGGTTTCGGTTTCAAGCTGTTCTGTCCTCTGCTTGCTTCCTGCCACTATGATCCCCTGCTGCTGAGCTGCCTTTGGCAAGAGATGTGTTTTCTGTATTTTTTTGAGTTTGAGAGTCCTAGAATTTGTCCAGCATCATATTTTTATGGATGTTTAGGGTGGCTGTGTAGGAGCTTTGGGACGCTGCAGCTTCTACTCCGCTGTCTTGGCTCCACCCCCTCCCTCTCCATTTTTCAAAGAGAATCTTGAGGCCACTATCTTATTCTCAAAGAGAGGGCTGATGTATTTTTATCTATTCCTTCAAATATTATTAATCTAGGAGATGCGATTTTAAGGTTCAATCTAACTTCTGATTGCTATTTCATGAATAGAAGAAGCAGGAGGACCTCAAGGCTTGACTCCCCACCAAATGCCAATTCCATAATGAACACATATAACACTTAGCCAAATAGCTAAGCAAAATAGAAAATACATACAAGCAAAAGCAGAGTGAAAGAGTTCCTCCATCGGGGATCATGGTAATTCAGATGGAGAAAGATAGATCTTATGCAAGGAGAAATTCACCAAAATCTAATTGAACAAATTGGGCATAGGGACATAATGAAGACTACTGGTTCCTCTCATGTTGGTTTCTTCCCAGAGTCTTTTCCTTCAACAACCTAAATTGGATTTGAATTTTTTCATCTCCTTTCTTGGAGCTGGAAGACAGAAGAACCTGAACTAATTGCAGAACCCAAAGAGAACTGAAGAGACCAAAGAGACTGAAGGTCATCTCAAGAGGAATTACAGAGGTCTCCTTTCTTCTATTTTCACTGACTCCATCCTACTCCTCAAGTAGGAATGGGACATTGATCTCTACCAACAGTTTTATACCAATGGACTACACTTATGGCTATGGGGGGGGGATGGGAAATCAGGTCCAGTTTCTAGTTTTATATCATATGACTCAAACTTTATTACTCTCCCACAATACCACAGTAACCTCCTATATCCTAATGCACCTACTCCTTTGCTTCAGTTTCAGGGAGTGAAGTGACCCTCTTCCAAGGCTAAACCTTCCACTTCTGCCCTTGATCCCATCCTTTCCAAGTTTTCTTCAGATCCTTGATCTCCCCCCTCTCTCTTTCACCTTAAATCTCTTCCTTTCAAATTTTTTCTTCCCTGATGTGCACAAATTCAGGCCTCCCCTAGCCAAAAATGACTTTGCTATCTTGTCAAACCACGGTCTCTTCCCCTTCAGTGACAAATTCAGAGAAAGTGGTCTATATTTGATGGTTCCATCCCCTTACCAGTCACTTATTCTTAAACCTCTTGTAATCAGGTTTCACTGTCCCACTATATTAACATTATTCTTTCCTAATTCACTAGGGACTTCACTGCCAAATTCAATGACTTTTCCCATTTCTCATCTTCCTTGATCTTTGTGTAGTCTGCAACATCTTTTGAAATTCCTTTCTGGACACAATCTCTCTTTTTTGGAGGGGGCATTTCTGATCACTATATTCTCCTAATTATTTTCCTACCTATTTGGCATATCCTTATTGTTCTCCTTTCCTTTTCCTTATTCTTTTTTTTTTTTTTTTTTGCTTTTTGGAGGAGGGAAGATAGGGCATTTGGGGTTAAGTGACTTGTCTAAGGTTATATGGCTAGTTTTGTGTTACGTGTCTGAGACCGGATTTGAACTCAGGTCCTCCTGACTCCAGGGCTGGTGCTCTTTTCACTGCCCCACCTAGCCACCCCTTCCTTTCCTTTTTCTTAACCTATAATTGCCCCTTATGTTGGATGTTCCCCAAACTCTGTCCTTAGCACCTTTCTCTTTCTATATCCCTTCCCTTTGGAAATCTTATCCATGATTTTTTTTGAAAACGTGGGAAGAGTGATTTTGATTCCTGGAGCCAGATGAGATTTCTTCTGGGTCCTAGGGCCAGTTGAATTGCAGGAGGACTGAGGAAGCATGGCTGTGGTGTCAGTATTCTGTCTGTCTGTTTTGATGTTGTTTTGCCAGACTCGTCTGCTGGTGAAGGACAGTGCTGCTGTTGCAGAGGTCCTGGAACCTTGCTGTTGGCTTAGAAGTCCTGAAGAAGGATTTTCTTGTTGTATATTTACAGAAATCCTGGAAGAGGGTCTTACTTACTTTTCAGGTGTCCTGAGACTGTTCTGCAGGCAGAGAGTGAATTGATGAGGACACTGGCAATGTATGTTGTGGCTTTGTTAAGCTTTGTATCTTCAGGTACAGAGATTGCTGAGAACTTGCCTCAGGTCAAGATGAAAAGACCGGTATTGAATGCTGTGATTATAACATGGTTGATTAGTGACCTGGGGGTGGAGTGTTTGTGTATTTTCTAATGATTGTACTTAGTGATTAGTGATACTTAGTAACTGATTGCTAAATAAGTGACTGATTACATTAACCTAGTTTGCCCCATAAATGGAAGACTGACTATTCTACTCTGAAATGACTGAATGATTGAGTAAGGAGGCAAACCTCCTTAGGGATAATTGAACGTACTAAATGATTGTACTTTGTTGAAAACTATTGTGACCACTTTGGTGAAAACTATGTGGCCATTTTAATGATAAGCTGTTGTGAATACTATATTGTAATTTTCTGTGATAAGTTGAAATATTGTGAATGCTGTACCTTGATCTTCTGTGAATGTTTTGCTTTGATTTGTTATGGAATAAATAGAGTGTTCACTATACTGTGTAATTAGAACCTTAAAAGCTATTCACAGGAGCATTCTTCTGGAAAGCTACTTGATCAAAGAGTAACCCCTATCTCTGTTTTTCCCCTATAACATTCTAACTTGATGCATACGGACCTGTGTATGTGTCGCATCCCTCTATACTGCCTTGGAAATGGGGGAAGAAATATGACACTTTTTTGGTTTTCATTTCTTCATTACCTAGAACAATGTATTTCACTTAAAATTTGTTAAGTCAAATTGAAGGGGAGCAGTTGCTCTGAATTTGTAGTCAATTATGATATACTCCAGCACTCAAAATTCTTAAAGTAGATAATTGGCACTAATTAATGAACATAGGTTGTCGATTAAAATTTGTAATAACCTAAAGTGCATCTAAGGCATCAACTATTCATCTTTTCTGTTCTTTCATTTATAAAACATTTGTTGAATACCTACAAGATTCTTTAAGAGACTATAATTCTTGTCATTAGAACGTGGATGAATGTCAGTCATATAGAAATGGGTCTGTGATTCCATCATTATAGTACATTGCCATTACTGTAGGTTATAATACCTTTGGGACCTTACTCTGATTCCATGTCATGGCAAGGAGATGACCATTTGAAGGTTCTACCTTCAAAAGCTCCTTCTGTGAGAATCTGTCAACCATAGGCAGTAGAGGAAGGGATGCTTGTTTTGTAGTTAGATGAGACCTGATTTGAGTCTTGCTCTGGGCAAGTCATTTAACCCCCAGGAAATTCTTAAAGTTATAGATGAATTACACAGATGCATCAATGGAGGGAATTTCTTACTAGGAATTTTCTACACTGACAACATCACAGGTCTAGACTTTAAAAAATACTTTGTTAGAGACCTCATAAAGTTGTTGTGATGATCAAATGAAAAAATGTAGAGAAAGCATTTTATAAACCTTAAAAGGGATAGAAAATAAACCTGAGATTTCATAAGTATAGAAAGCTCCTAGATGAGAAAAATTTCTCTACCAATGCAGGTAGTCACCTTCTCTGGAAATTAGTTTTAGATAATTGCTTAGCATACTGAGTGATTTGCTTAGAATCACACCATCACTATGTACTATGGGTGGAACTTGAACCTAGGTTTTCCTGACTCTGATGCCACCTGTCTATCTACCATACCACACTGCCTCTCAAACCTTAAAGACAACTAAAAGATTATCTATTATTATTAGCATACTAAAATACTTATGTGAAGTTCATTCAGATTTAAAACTACACTCAACCTTTTGAGATACCCTGTATGGTTTCAGCAGCAGACTGTCTTCTTGATAGCTAAAATTTACCAGCCTCATTGTTGTTCAGTTGTTTTACAGTTGTGTCTGACTTTGTGAACTCATTTGGGGTTTTCTTGGCAAAGGTACTAGAGTGTTTTACCATTTTCTTCTCCAGCTCATTTTATAGATGAAGAAACTGAGGCAAACAGGGTGAGGTGACTTGTCCAGGACTGCACAGCCACTAAGTATCTTAAGCCAGATTTGAATTGGCTCTAGGCCCAGCACTTTATCCATTTTACCACCTTGCTGCCCAGTTTAGTTAGAGACTAAATTGCCAATTTTCTTGGTTATAGTAATGAATGAAACGGTTGTTTCTAGCCTAAGAAAAAAAGACTAAAATTATAGTCACAATTTTCAGCATAAATATCATCTTCCAAATAAAACAAGCAACACACTCCCTTTCTAAAGAATAATTAATAGCTGTCTTTTTAAAAAACTGTGATAACAGTACTTTTTCAGCAACCAAGCACTTAGCAGAATATGCATGTATGTGGAACTTTGTGGGATTAAAAAGTGACAGATTCCTTTGTTTCTCAAGGTCACCTGACTTTACATTTCCTAGCCCTTCTCCCACCTGACAGGACAAATACGAGGTAACTGAAATCTGAAATTTTGAGCTCCATGTATTTACGATGCTGGAAACAGCCAAATGCCAGATGATTGCTCCAGTATGAATATAGCCTTAGGAATTTGATATATATTAACATTCTCTGAATAGAATTACCAGAAAGAGACACTGCTTGAATAAAACATCAGGTTTGTTGTGAAAAAGAAACTGTGTTATATCAGTAGAGTCCTTTTTTGACTAATTTTATTTTCGTTGCTAAATGATGACTGACAATGGAGTTGTCTGGCATGCCTAAAAGGGCAATTTCTTATGATGTTTGTTTAAAGATGCAGTGGAATGCATGCAAATATACTTTAAGAGAGGAAGAGCAGAAGCAGACAAAGTGAGGTAGACAGATGGGAAAACTTTATTCTTACATATTTTTGATTATTGGGAAATATATTTGGGGAAACCATGAGAGATGTGCCACAGATAAATTCCATGTTGATAAGAAGGACTTCAGTGATATCTTGTAGAAGGCAAACTAAATACCTGAAAGTTCTCTTTAATGATTTTTTAATTATTGATTTTAATTTAATTTAATTTATTTATTTTATTTGAACTCATGGAGATAAGTCTTCCTGATCCCAAGACCAGTGATTGATCAAAAAGAAAATGACTTCTTCTCAATGATTAATGGTTCTATGTCATCTCAACATCCTGGTTACCTTCTATTGAATAACTTACTAATTATCAGTGTTATCAATGTCCTTCCTGAAAAAAAATTATTGGACATAATATTCTGACTAGATAAATTCTGCCCAATCTAGAATACAATGGAATTCACTTTCCTCATCCTAGATACTGGATAGATCCCATTAGTCTTTTTGGCTATTGACTTATTTTAACCTTGGAATCCATTGAAACTTTAGAATCTTCTTCATATGTGTCAGGACACATCTCCATTTAATACTTATGCTTTTGGTTTTCTGAACTCAGATGGAGGATGTTTTAGTTATCTTATTATATTTAATCTCAATGGATTTGATCTGCTATTCTTGTCTGTTGAAAGCTTTTTGGACTCCTTCTGACATTCACAGTATTTATTATGGGTCGCCTTGCTTTCAGGTCTCTTGTGAAGTACAATGTTATCTTCAAAAAGTCATATGTATACTCCAAGTGGAGTCACTAGGACAAGAAAGCAATATATAAAATACCCTTTCACCTTTTGAATAGTTGTCATATTCATAAATAACCAAACTGACAAAATGATATTTTTCAAGTGATGACTATCTTTTTTGCCTTATATGTTGGCTGGCAAGGTAATCAATCATGACAGCAATATAAGTCATAAATTTTGTCTGGAACTTTTCCAAGAGCTCTATGTTCTTTGCAGGAAATGATATTTGCTATAAAGAAAGGATTAAAGGTCCAGGAAATTCAGTTTTTATTATGTTCTATTCTTGTTCAGCCTTTCTAACCCTTGTTTCCTATTTCCTGTGATTCCATTCTATTTTCCATCTCAGAGGCTCCTAACCAAAGTTTGAGCCTGAGCATGGTCTCCTCTGTTCCCCTTGGTCTCTTGTCTCACTTCAGTGCCTTTAGTTTTCCCATAGATATTTCTCAGGATCCCTCCAAAAAGAACTGCTATACTCAATCTCTTACCTGGAGGCCTTGTTGCCAATCTGAACAAGTGAGAACTATATCTTGCTACTATTTGAAGTGTCAACATGGGAAGTTGGCTTAGCTACACAAAGTGGTAATAAGTAGATGATTATCTTCACCCTCCTGAAAATAGTTGCTTTCTGCGATGCACATAAAATAGAGGGTTAAAGCACCTTAGATGGAGCTAGAGTGTGAAAACTAGCTTTATTTTTCTTAAGCAGTCTTGGTACAAGTCTGGAAAAAAAACCATTCAAGGAATTATTTAGTCCAGTCTCTGCTGTATATCCTGATCAATGGTTTATATACTTTTGATTCCTATTTTTCCAGGAGTAGCCTCTGTACTGTATCTGGGGCACTAGGAGTAATTGAAAAAAGATGCTCTTCAGGTGGTCTTTACCCTTCAGATCTCCAGTTCTTTTCTCGATTTCATGCATCTCCTTCTCCATCCATCACTCACTGTAAGTGATTTTTAAGCAAAAAAGTATTTTGTTATCTTTCAGTTGTTTCAGTTATATGTGTCCAACTCTTTGTGACCCCATTTGGGGTTTTCTTGGCAAAGATACCAAAGCTGTTTGCCATTTCCTTCTCCAGCTCATTTTATAGATGAGGAACTGTAGCAAACAGGTTTAAGTGATTTTCGCAGTCACATAGCTAGTAAGTGTTTGAGGCTGGATTTGAACTCATGGAGATGAGTCTTCCTGATCCCAAGCCCAGTGATCGATCAAAAAGAAAATCAAGAAAATGACAAATGAATGTAAACTTCACATTGATTGTAAGTATACTATGTAGCCAAGTAGATATTTATGAGTAATGTGGAAGAAGCAGTATATTATTTTACATTCCTGAATAGAGTAGAGAGGCATTGCCTGGAGGGAATGTTATAGACCAGGAAAGTAGGAGATGAAACAGAAATCTGACAAGGATGCAGTTAGAATTCAGTGGGGAAAAAAGCTAGAAAAGAAAGGGATGGTGATCTGTTATTGTTTTATCAAAACAAATCATATTTTTCAGCATATTAAAATAAAATCTAAGTGGAATCAACTTGAAATTCTTTAATTCTGTTATCTTGCTTTATAGAAATTGTGCCTCTTTAGAACAGTCTTAAGCAACTGCAGAAATCAAGACCCTCAGGCTCTGTTTACTCCTGTTCTTCTATCTAATCTCCATACAATCTACTTATTAATAAATAGTTAATTGTTTGGTTGTGTGCATGAGTTATTTGGACAGCTGTTAATTCTCTTTGGTGTCATTAAATAGTTATAATTCGTTTGGCTTTACTCCAATTCATCCTGGTAGTATTCAAATTTTATTCAAGTTCCATTTTTCCCCCCATGGTTAGGCATACATACCACAAAATGTAGGGGAAAGTCAGTTAATTACAAACTAGCGTGATAGAGTCCAAATCATGGACTTTGGATCTCTCTAGTTGATCATGTCGAACAGATAGCATTTTCCCTTTACTTCCTAATATTTAGATCAGGGAGACTGATTGTAGATGATTTATCTTTGCTCATTATTATAGATTGCAGTGAAAATATTGTCAGGGGAGATTCAAAACACAAAAGCATATTTGATCGGTGCTTTTCTCCTTAATGAGAATTGTGATTTAATTGTTCATGAAATGTTAATACCCCCAAATTTGAGGTTTAAAAAATTGTCTTGTACTTGAGACATTACTTTTTGTTGGACACAGGGATCTTTCCTAGCTAGCAATCTTCTGCCACAGAGGTTCTGAAAATGTAGTCTAACAATGCCTGGGGGTCCCTGAAACCCTTTTAGGGGATTAGTCAGGCCAGACTTATTTTCACAATAGTACTAAGATTTAAAATTTTCTAATACAGTAAATATGGATAGATATAACCCGGTAATTTTTAAAAGTGTAAAGACCAAACTAGGTGGTGCAGTGGATTGAGTACTGGCCCTGGAGTCAGGAAAAGTCATCTTCCTGAGTTCAGATCTGACCTCAAAGACTTATTAGCTATGTGACCTTCGGCAAGTCACTTAACCCTGTTTGCCTCAATTTCCTCATCTGTAAAATGAGCCGGAGAAGGAAATGGCAAACCATTCTAGTATCTTTTCCAAGAAAACCTTAGAGTCATGAAGAGTTAGACATGACTGAAGTGAATGAACAACAACAAATCATCTCAGATTGTCCTTTTCTTTGTTAAAAAGTATGGGACCATATTCTTAATAATTCACCATCATCTTTCCTAAATGTATTTGCCACAGCAAATTGGTCATCATAATCTTTATTACCCAGTGGTTCTCATCCATGCTGTATCTCAAACCTTTCCCTCCCTTCTCCCTTTCTTTCTGAACCCTGTATCCAATCCCTATCCTTTACCCAGAGGGAAAAAGAAACAATAGGTTAGACCAAGCTGGCACACAACTTGGCAGCCACTTGGCAGCCTCCCCTCACCCCAGTAGGGTTCCCACTTTACACCCTGTGTTTGTCACATGAGCCATGGCAACCAATCATCATCAGTCTGTTTCCAGTCTAACCTACCTGTGGCTGAAGAAGTTTAACTTATTTTAATTTTGGTCCCTAGTTGTGGAGGTCTGGGTTAGAAGGATGGTCTAGGGTCTTATAGGGGAGTTCAGCAGAATTCTCTAGTTCAATAAAAAGATTTACTAGGGCTGTCAAATACTCACCCTTGCTTATGCCTTCTAGATGGATGCCTTTTTGTTTATTCTATATTGCTCTTTATTCAAGTGTTTGATGACAGAAGTTGCATGTAATGAATTGCTAAAATTTCCTGAATTTCAGTTATACTAGTGAAAGAGCACAGGCTCCACATTCCCACTCCAGGCCATCGTAGCCTAGGGACCTCATCAGGAGCGGGCACAGAATATCCAGTAGAATGTTTTCATTAATCATTTTTGCGTGACCAAAAAATGTGGGTCTGGAGAAGTGATTTAATTTCCAGGAAGACTTGGGTTTTCTCCTTTATGTCACTACAATAACCTCACTCTCAGAAGACCGTGCTCCAGTATTTGTTGGTCTCTATTATTTCTCTTTTTACAGGGCAGAGAACAAGACTGACTCTAATATTTATTACAAGTTAATGGATTTGTGGGGCTACATGAATCAAAACAGAGACCATCATGTAAGCATTCAGTTCAAATTAATCTCATTTTTTGAATGAGTGTATTTCATATCCTCTATCTGTTTATAACATCAGAACTAAAGGAACCAAAATGAACCATTTAAAATGACATTCATAGAGATAATAGCATTTTAGAGCTGATCGGGACTTTACAGATTATCTAGTCCAACTCCCTTCATTTTATAAGTGAGGAAACCGAGGCCCAGAGAGATTGTAACTTTCCTGAGATCACACAGGTTCTCTCTAGTGCTTTATAGAAGATATAGAAGAACTTTATGGAAGTTCAGTAGAATTCTGTAATCTAATAAAAAGATTTACTAGAGCTATCAAACACTCACACTTGTTTATCCCTATGTATGTATGCCTTTTTGTAAGTCTTATATTGTTCTCTCCTCAAAATAATTTATGACTAAAGTTGCATGGAAGGCATTGCCAAAATTTCCTGAATTTCAATTACACTGGTGAAAAGGCAGGTGATATGTGTTTATATTCTAGTCTAGGGGTTCTTTTCTATGTGTCATGAGCCCTACACAATTCTGGTGAAACTTATTTAAATAAAGTTTTGAAATGCATAAAGTAAAACAGAAAGGATTAAAAAGGAAACCAATTATATTGAAATATATTGGTGTCCATGAGCTTTTGTTTTGAATAGTTTGGTAAGCGTATTTCAATATAATAATAGCTAGCATTTACATAGAGCTTATTATGTGCCAGGCACTTTACAAATATTCTCTTACAAGATTTTTACAACCACCCTGGGAGGTAGGTGTGATTATTATCCCTACTTTACAGATGAGGAAACTGAGGCTGAGATAGGGTTACATAGTAAGTAGATTTGAATTCCTGACCCCAGACCCAGTGCTCTATTCACTGTGCCACCTAAATGGTTGGTTTCCTTTGTGTTTTATTTTATGCATCATAGTCTAGAGACCTCTTCAGGAGAGTCAGAGTTGATATCTGAACCCAGGTCTCTTAACTCCCATTTCAGTGTTCTTTCCATAACAGAAATGCTCCAATGGATCCTCCTACCCACACCAAAAAAATGTCTTAAGACTGAAAGCCCATGTTCGAATCATTAATTAAGAATAAGTGCATTGCATGATGTGACTCTGCCAGTTTTACTCAAGTGAAACTGGTACACCAAGACAAAGAAGTAGATAAACAAAATTATACCCTTTTGTGTTGTATCTCTTGGAAAAGCTTCTGAGTCACAAGAGAGAGTAGCTTCCTGCTTTATCAGAGGAGAAAACAAGAGGAAAAAGAAATAATGTAGAGAATATTTTTGTTGGTTAAAAGAAATAACTTTTTGAGCCCAGAGGAACAAAATGCCAGAAAGAGTAACAAGGAGAAGTTGAATAATGCTCATCCTTGGAGATCTTCCAGAAGAAAATAGAAAGTTTTGAATGATTTAAGCATTCAGTTGCCTGAAAGAGGGGGAACTAGAAGAGGCCTAGGCCCATTAAAACTCTACAGTATCATTCCATGATTGCATTTCTCACTCTTCCTTAGAAGTCCTTTGGTGCCAGGGGACACAGCATTTAATCAATCAATCAATTAATTAATTTCTTAGCAGTTAGGTGATACAGAGGATAGATTACCTGACTTGGATTCAGGAAGACTTATCTTTCTGAGTTCAAATCCAATCTCAGACACTTAGTAGCTGTGTGACCCTGGATAAGTCACTTAATCCTGTTTGCCTCAGTTCCCCAACTGTAAAATGATCTGGAGAAGGAAATGGTAAACCACTCAGGCATCTTTGCCAAGAAAACCCCAAACAAGATCACAAAGAACTGGACACAACTCAACAACAACAAATTTCTTAGCATACCCATTTTGAACAATCTAAACAAAAGAAAATGTGAATGCAGATTCTTTTTGTCCTTATTGAGTTTAGCATTGTTAAAGAAGGATTAATGAAAAGAAAAAATTCTTCTCTTCTCTTCCAGTACCATAACTATTGAATTGATCATTTCTGGCTTAACACTCCAAGTCTCACTGCATAAATGATGGAACAACACATGATGCAGACTGAGAGAGTATTGTCTTTTACAAAGTGGAGTTTGTACTTGATTTTCAATTGTGGACAATTAAAGGGTACCTCATCTTTTCTTCTCCCCCCTCACACATGTGCATCCATGCACACATGCATCCACATCCTTGTTTGTCAAAATTCCAGTTAGTTTTTCTGTGTCCAGCTATTGGAACCTTATGAAACAAGTGCATGAGAGAGATAATTACATTGTGAGCATAAAGAATATGAGAGTCAGGATGTATAGCAAAGACTTAGTTTCAGATTGCGGAAGACCTGAATTCAAGTTGATGACATAAATAATGTCTGCAACCCTGAGTGAGTAACTTAATCTCTTGATGGCTCCAGGTAAGTCTATAAACGCAAGCTAGATTCTATTGGGGACCCCATCCCAGGCTCCTGAAGTGTTGCTTCCTTCTCCTCATGCCCCAGAGTCCCACCCCAATCTTCCTGCCAATTTCTTCTTCTTCCCCTCATAACTGGTCATTGAATCCCCAGCAAACCTCCAAATCCTTTCCTTTCTCTGATACTTAGACCCACTCCTTGCTCTCATTTTTTAAAAATAGTTTTAAATTGATACCTTTTGTTTATATGCATCACCAAGACAATGCATGGTGGTAACTATGAATATGCTGGTGTAGTTCTGAAATGCAAACTATAACAGACTCTTCATATACAAGACAGAAGCAAAAATATTCAGACACCAGAAAGTCAAACTCCAATACCAGAAAACCTAATCCATCATAGCAACAAAGAAGTTAATACACATTATCATTGCAGGGAACAACGCCATCCCAAAGCCTTCCCCCTGCTTGGGCCTACCCACTAACAACCACTCAGAATCCTAGCTATCTGCTTGCCTGTGTCTTCCCTCTCCCCCTGCTCTAACTGCTCTGACTCATTTCCTGCTCCACTCCTTCCTGTTCCACCTGTTCACCAAACTCCTCCCACCAAAGTCTCCATGTGATTACATTCGGTCTATTAAGGGTCAATGAAGATCTTCCAATTCCTATTCCCATTACATTATACATTGCCTATCTTTCGATATCCTCTCCCTTCCAGAGACCTATTACTTACAACAAATAATTAAAAAAAATTTTTTTGAAAAGAAGTCTAAACTCCCTCCCCCATCAATATTAATAAACACCCAAAATCTGAGAACTGAAGAGAAGTAGAAAGTGTAACGGAAAGGTGTAGTGGTATTATGTTCTTTTGACAAACACTTGTCACATGCAGACTTAGGCTGCCATGTTTCCCTGATAGTCCTCTTCTGGTCATACTTTTAAAACTTAATTTCAGGTAGATGCTTGCATACTCTGGAACGTCCAATGGTATTATATTTTTCTTACAATTCTCTTTTAATTAATCTTTACATATCACTTCTATCAAAATAAAGTTTTGCTTAATAATGATTTAATTTTCAGTGCTTACTTGGAAGGGTTCTGGGCTCAGATTCAGGGGACAGTTAAATATGAATTCTGGCTCCAAACTGAGGTATTGACTGATCACTGGAAAATCACTTAATCTCTCTAATTCTCTGCTTCCTCATCTGTAAAATGTGGTTAATCATACTTGTACCCCCAACTTACATAATGTTATGAAGAAAATGTTTTGTAAAACTAAAAGTGCTACATAAACATCAAAGGCTATTGTTTAAAAATCACAAAACCACTATGAAAGAATAGTTGTGAAACAAGCTTACAAAAGCAAGTGATTCTGGCAGAAAAAAACCCCACTTAGCAGAAATTTTGGTATCATAGGAAGCTTCATATAGAAGTATCTTTATCTAGTCAGTTCTTTCAGCAATTTCTCATTCTCTTACTTTACAGCCCCAACTAAATTTACAAAAGGATCAGATAATACAATCCAGTAGTGTAAACAACCACACAAAGACATAAGGAGATAGGTCTGGCATTTTCTGGTGGTCCTATAAATTTTATTATTTTTTGCTTATATGTTATTTTCCCTGTACCTAGCCAAACATGAATGAGGAAGAGGAGAATTTGCCTAAAGCTGTGACTTGAGATCATTGTGGTCTATATGCTGGGTCATTGACATGGTTCATGGCAGGACAGTTTTTGTGATGATGACAAATTGGTTAGTGAGGGGTTAGAATCAGAAAATCAATTATTTGGAACAAAAGAATAATTTATTATGAGATACCTGTTAAACAAGGCCAGAAGCAAGGAGATTCCCAGATTCAGAAGGGCAAGTTGGCAATGCCAAGCATCCAAAGGGAAACCAGGAAAGAAATCCAAGATCAAGTAAGACATCAAGAAGTTAAGCATTCAAATAGCTTTAAGCATATGCAAGATGCTCTGCATTTTGACTATGTGAAATTAACAAACTGGCCTCTATCCTTTGGAACCCTGGGGGCCACAGTGATAACTCTGCTTCCTGCCTAAGTGAACTTCATTCAGCCCTTCTGCTGTTAATATTTGCTGCATGGCTTAAGTTTTAATGAATACAGTGCATGTATAAGTTTTAATAATACATTACAGTGCATGTATAATTTTTAACAATGATTTTCCCCCAAAGCCATATATATGTGTATGTATGTGTATATACATATATACATATATATATATATATATACATATATATATGCATATATTTATTTGTAAGATTTTTAACCTTTGCATAGGGCTTAATAGACAATTTATTGTCTATTTAAATATAAAATAAAGTAGAAACTATGGTTTCTTGAATTAGGACAGATTGCAAATTCCATATAGATCATCTGTTGAAGAAATACTACTCATAGCAGAATCTATTATTGTTCAAAGACTCACAAATTGCTAAGAGTAAAGGCAATAACTATTTACTCAAACTTAACTCCCCAAACATTGGGTTTTTCTTTTTTATTTAAAGTAAAATTATATTCCAGGAACCTTAGTGAAGATTTTCAATATAAAAATGGATATTTTTCCTTAAAATTGTTTGGTAACTCTTTTCTTTCTTCCTTTGATTAAGAAGTAGTACTTGAAGAGTCTAGAATTTAAAGCTCTGCAATACCTGCAACTAGGAATCAAGATATACAGGGGCTGGGATAGGGAGAGACCCTCCCTGCACTACCAGAAAGTTAGAGAGCAGACCAGGGGAGGGGCTCCACAGTGGGATTGCTGTTTTGGGGTTGGGGTAGGGGAAAGACAGGGAGAAAATTTGTAACTCAAAAATCTCATGAAAATGAACAATGTAAACAAGAAAACAAATAAAATTTATTACTTTAAAAAAAAAGAAGTAGTACTTGACCAGGTAGCAGATTTGTCCAAATAATTTTGTTTTTATCCCAATTAACTAAAGGAAATACAACAACTACACCATTAAGATTTAGTATGGGACAATCTTTAGGCAGCTATTATTTTGAAAAAAGAAGGTCAATGAGTATTTTTGTAAATAAAGTTGTAAAGATGATTGACAAGATTTAAAAAACAGGTAATTTTAAAGGTAGTTTTTAGGCATCATTACTATTCTGAATTTTTATTAGGGTTTCTGGATTCCATTCCAAGTTCATCACAAGGTAGTTGATAGTTAACAAAACTGCACTTTGCAATTGTTTATTTTCTACTGAGATGCATCATTAGCTATATCTTCATTTAAGTGAATTGGAGGTAGAAACTGGCACACTTCCAGGACCTGATTGTCAAGACTCAAGAATTCTTGGAATACTTCTTTTGCTTCAAATTCTGTTTTATGAGTGTTGATATATGAAGTCCACAATGAATGTCACTGATGCTGTCACACATTTGATCAGATAACCTTACTTTTTTGGGTGGGATAGGGAAGAGAATGAATGAGAGACTCCATAACTGTTTTAAAGAATAGTCAAGACAAAGGATTCGCTTGTGAAATTACAACTTAAAATTTGATAGACTGAGAAGGTCCTCTTGCAGTGCTCTCATTATATTAGTGAGGTAGACACTGGCCTTTCTGTTTCTCAAGTTATAAGAGATTTGAGCCTAAAAGTCTTTGCTATGAAAATAATTCCTAACTTTGTACTTTCCTATTGGGCAAATTTAGCAGTGTTACCCACTGTCTCAACACAGCCCAGGGCTTCAGTGAATTTTTTTTTTGCTTGATATTTATTATATAAGCATTTTCTAATTTCCTAATTAGGATTCCTGTGAAGGATCTAATCACATTGGAGTCTTTGGTTATGGGCCTCTAGTCTCCAAGGTTATCCAGATGTTTGAATTTGTCTCTTTGGGGAACTAATATTTTTCACATTTCTTAAGTGTCCCCTAGATATTTCCTTCCACTAAGCAAATTAAGTCATACAAATTTTCTAGCTCTGTGTTGCATTCCTTATGATCCAGGAGTGGATGATGATATTAGCATCTGTTCTTCATGCATATCTCAGAGATTAATTTAGATTTTGCCCTCAATAATAGGACAGGCTTGTTAGTAACCTATTATCTTATCAGTACAGGCATTCTGCCTTTACAATCCATAATTCAGACATTCCTATAGTTGATCATAACCTCTTATTCTTCAAACTCTCTTTGAACCTAACTCCTTTCTTGGAACCACTCTAGTTACTGAGTTGGCACAAGAGACAAAGTGAGCAGAGCTGACTGATGGGGCAGAAGAGAGTCCTAGGTTGGGAAGACATTTTTGTACTTTGGTTCTTGTTTTATCTTTTCAGTAGATATCCCTTTGTAAAAGATAATTTATGTTAATATGTTAAATTGACAGTGGGGAGCTAAACACTAGCATCAATGATATTAAAGAGGTATTAACTGTCACTGGACAATTACTGTTGGAAGGAATATACAGCAGAACGGGAGATCAAGCCAAGACTATTAGAAGAACCTCACTACCCTTCAAGGGTATACCTAGACCCCAATGGAGAAGGTAGCTGAATTCTAGGTTAAATAAATGCAGAAATTCAATATAGGAACCTATTTTACTACATTTGTTTATGTATAGTGTTCATTTATCTATGTATATGCTGTCTCCCACCCATACCTGACCATAGGTAGAAGGCAAGATCCTGGAGGTAATTGCATTGAATTGATTGAGGGTGGCACTGGTTAAAGGTAGTTATGAGATTTGGGAAATTAAGAAGTTTATGTTATTTACAAAGCAATAGGTTTTATCACTTGACTTTAGCACTTTCTTCATTGGATTATCCCATATCTAATGTAGGCCCAATATGTCAACAGTTAATCAGGTTAGACTTTTGTATGAAAATTGTTAGAATGTTTGGGGAAGGGTAAGAAAAGCTATTGATTTATACTTGGTTCTCTAGTCTCTGTGATCCTCTTTCCATTTGGAAGATTCATGTCCCTTGCTGATCATATGGTCCTAAAAATGGTGGGTCTCTGACTGATTTGTCTCATTTTGTTCTTCTCTTCCTTCTGTTCTCTACCCTGCTCGTGTTGGGATAGTCCCTCCTTAGACTGGAAAGTTTTCTGCCAAATTTTATTGCCATGTCTTATCCATTTGATAGTTTTATTGATTTTAAAACATGTTGACCCTTCCCTGAAGGAATACTGGTACCCTCATAGGTGCCCATTAGGTTCTCACATGGTGGCAGCTGTATCTGGTAGGATAGCACTAGACCTGTGATTTCATTGATAAGGAAACTCCTAGGTGAAGGAGCTCCCTCTACATGTATAGGTCAGCATTTTCTAGTCTTAGAGACTAGAACAGTGGTGTTAAACTCAGAAACAGGTACATGAAGATCCCTGCTTGGCTGCATAGATGCTTAGAAAGCCACATATTAATATTATTTTTGTTCTATTAAATTTTACTTTATTTTGTTAAATATTTCCCAAATGAAATTTAATCCAGTTCTTATGTTTCTGACCTAGACTCCTGAAAGAATAAATGATTTTCCCAAGGTTATACAGTCAGTATATATCATGGAACCTAGGGCTTCATGGCTTTGAGACTGGCCCTCTATCTACTATACCACACTAAAAATTGAACAAGAACTTAGTCATAAAACAGCTTAATTGTTCTGAATATCTGTTGGCAAAGAGGTCATGGCTCTAGTTCCAGAGGGCATGGCACCATAATGATATACGATTATATGTCTTCTAAATAGATATTAGTTTGTTCTTATCTTTTTCTCCTTTAGCGTCTTGGGTCTTTATTGCTATTCCTTGAGTAATCACTGATTATTTTAGATTTCTTGACTTTAAACTTGGAGCACAGTGATTGACTGACTTCTCAAATAATGAATTTCATTCTTCCTAAAACTGTTTTTCTCAGTTTCTTTTATGGGGTGTGAGTTAGGATGGGTGGTCATATTTCTTTTATTTTTTCCATTTTCTCTTAGAGTTCCTGAAACAATGAGTGCATAAGGAGTGTTGTCACCTTGATGATGGGAGTTATCATACCATGCTTTATAAACATATCCCTATTATAAAGTTATGACCTTTTGCAAGATAGTGTGGTAGATGGATAGTGTATAGTACTCAGAGTCAGGAATACTTAGGTTCAGACTCTTCCTCAGACTCCTACTTGTTGAATGATCCTTTCAATTTCTCTGGGACTCAATTTCTGAGGTGGTTGGATTTGATGATCTGTAGGGTTTCTTAAAGCTCTGACACTAAGATCCCTGTGATCCAATATTTTGAGTCTCAGTGATCTTTCAGGGAGCACTGATGACCAAATCCTTGCCTGGTTTCTCCTTTATTATCTACCATACAACAGGTAAGAGTGCTGGTCTTAATATCAGGAAATCTGGCTTCAAATCTTGGTTCCAACATAATTTTGAACAAGTTACCTAAAATCCTAGAACTGGTTAATTTCAAAGGGGTTTTATGAGGAAATCACCTTATAAATATTAAGGGATAGGGAGTGAACTTGTGACTTCATTGCTGTAGCAAAGTCCTGGGTGAGAAAACTCCCTTTCTCATGCAGGTGGTCGTTACTTTTCTGCAGTTTAGGGGTCTGAGAGAGTTGCCTGGGAATTAACGAAGAAATTAATGAACTTGCCAAGCCTTACACAGCCAGTAAGTCAGAAGTCAAGTTTGAATCCAGGTCTTTCTGACCTTTGTTGCATGGTACAGAGGAAGGGGCATGGTCTTTGGAGTCAGAGGTCATATGAGTTATGTCTTACCTGTCATACTTAATGACAGCTAGCTTATGTATGGAACTTTAGGGATTGCCTAACACTTTACATATTGTCTCATCTCATTTGATTATCATAAGAACCCTGGGAGTTAGGTCCTATTATTATCCCTTTCTACAGATGAGAAAACTGAGACTGAGAAGTTAAGTAACTTGCTCATGACCACACAGCTAGTAAGTGTCTAAGCCAGGATTGAAACTCTTCCTGACTCCAAGTCCAGCCTTCTATCCACTGTGCCACTTAGGTACCTATGTATAAACCTTAAAATGTCATATGAATGTGTTATTATTAATCAAATGTGTCCATTTACACAACCATATCTGACTATCCTTTCAAACTTGGGAAGGTATTGGTATACCTTCTGTTGGCATTTTCTGGTGGCATTTTCCTGCTTATAGCACAAGGTTTTAAAAGTTATACAGATGGTAAATCTTATTAGAAGTTTCACTGAAGTTGCTCCAAGGCTCATTTGTCTGTGTACCCTTAAGTACAGTTGGAAATTATCTTTATTGGTAATTCTAACAAGAAATTTTAGCTTCATTTTATTGATTGCTTAGTTTGTACTGGAAGTGTACTACTAGTAGTAATGATTTATTAAACAGTTTAGAGATGAGTTGTCCCATGATTAGTCAGTCTGCTATATTATTAATCCACTAGTTTGGTGGCAGTCAGAAGATAGGAACACATAAACTTTTGGATCATAAATCTAGAGGGGGAAGGGACCTTAGAGTTCATTTAATACAGCATCTTCATTTTATAGATGAAAAAACTGAGGCCTAGGGAGGTGACTTACCCAAGGTCCAACAAATAGTAAGTGGAAGAACTGGTTGTCATTGCCTAATTGTCTACAATTAGGTGACACAGCAAATAGAGTGTTGGGTCTGGAGTTGGGAAGATCTCAGATACTAGCTGTGGGACCTTGGGCAAGTCATTTAATTTCTATCTGCTTCAGTTTCCTCAACTGTAAAATGGTAAAAATAATAATACCTAATACCTAATTCACAGGATTGTTAAAAGGATCAAATGAGATATTTGTAAAGTACTTAGCACAGCATTCAGTACACAACACGTAAAGTACTTAGCACAGTACTCAGTACACAGTAGGTGTTTAATAAGTGTTTGTTCCTTTGCCCTCTGACTAAATCCAGGGAATTTTTCTCTACCCTACCACGTTGCATGGTTTTAATTGCTATTAGTCATGATTTCTTTTAGGTTGATAGATGGGAATATAGGTACAGTTAGCAGGAGTAATGAAACATTGAGCCCGATGACACCTTTGGATGCTTTACTTTCTAGGTAAACAAACTGTTTAGAGACAAGCAGGCTAAGCTCAAAGTCATATACCACAAGCAGCCTGGACTGAATTTTAAAATTCAGTTAGACTATTTCAATGTTTGAAGATTGGATACTGTCTGTCACCACTGGAATATGAAGCTAACCTGCACTGATGAGGGATGAGTTAGATCATCTTCAGAATATTGTTATCCTGAATGAACACACAGCCAGGGGTCATAGCTATTCAACCATAGTAATGAGACTTTGCCATGACTGGTTTAACTATTTAGGCTACTTTAGTATCTAATTCATAGCCACATGTGATAAATTTTACTGATTATGTAACCTACAAGCCTAAAAGTAGCACAAAGCATTTAATTCACATGCAATTTCCTTGCCAGGTGTAATGTTATAAGATTGTATTTATCTTTCAATTGAATTTAAGAAATATTTATTAAGTGCCTAAAACATTTATTTTAGTGCCTAAGTTACTATACCAGGCACGGAAGGAAATTTAAAAAAAAATCTCATGGTCACTTCCATTAAGGTAGGGGTTCTTAAACAATTTTTGACAAACAGGTGGTTCTATGGGCATTCTTCAAAAAATAATATTTGTAGATGTATAAAGTGAAATACATACAATTAAAGAAAACCAATCATATTGGTAGTTAAGATATTTAAAAAGCAAGTTCTTAGACTTTTGGGTTAGGAACCCTTGCCTTAAGGAGTTTACAATCTAGTATAAGAAATAAGACACACACACTAATAATTATCATGTAAAAATAGAGCATGCTAAATGCTGAGGAATGTCCTAAGTGTCATAAGAGGTCTAAAGAGAGAGAAATCACTCATGAGGGCTGAGATCAGAGAATATTTCATGGAAGCGGTGACATTTGATTTTGGTATTTAAGGATGGGTAGGATTTCATCAGGCAGAAATAAAGAGCAGGCAGTCAGTAAACAGATATTTATTAAATGCTTACTATATATCAGGTTCTGTGCCTTGTGCTGCTGGGAAATGGGGAAATTACCAGCTCTGCCCTCAAAGAGATCACAGTCTAATGGGAAACATGCAAATGACTGTGTATGCAATATATATATTATATTATGTATTATATATATATATGTATATATATTTATGTATGGTGCAAATGGACTCTCAGAAGGAAATTACTTTCCTTTAAGCAGGCATTTTAGGTAAAGGTAATGAATCAGTGGCAATGATTTTTAGTGGCACCATCTCCATGATGGGGACTATGTCTTAATTAAAATTATATGTAAAGGCAGCATGGTATAGGGAAAGAATGCTGGACTTGAAAGAATTCTTTGTAAGATATAAGCAGTGTGACTATTTTCTTCATCTGTAAAATCACGATAATCTTACTAATATTTCCCTAGCTTGTAGAGCTGTTTTGAGGAAAGTACTTTTTGTAAACCTTTAAAGGGTGATAGAAGTTTGAGCTATTATTATATGCCTCTGCCTCAGTACTGACCAGAATATATTTGCACATAGTAATTGCTTGATAAATGGCTGTTGAATGTTGTTGAATGGATAAATGAATGACACCAGATATATGTAAAGCATATATGAAATAATGTGAAAGAATGAATGAGCCCAGTTATACAAAGTAGCATGATCTTTAGAAAAAATGTAGACCTTGGATTTAGAAGATCAGAGTTTAAACCCCATATTTCCTGTTTATACCTTAGATGATCTTAAAGTCATTTAACCTCACAGAACCTCAGTTTCCTTATCTGTAATATGAAGGAGGTTGACATAGATGTGCATTTAAAGACTGATAGGATTTCATCAGTTAACACTGGAGGGAGGCATTATGGGCATAGCTAGCCAATCAGGGTTTTAGTTGGAGCATCTTCTTGAGGGAGAGTGCCTTACATCTCTGAATCCTATGGTCTTTTATCTGATGAAAAGGAAATATTTCATGAACCTGTTTTCTTATAATCCATCCATCACAGGATAAATATAAACATAGATTCAAAAGTTTCATCTATTGCCAAATAGTTGTGATTCAAAGCCTGTGTTCAGAATTTTCACCAAAGTAGTTGTACCTAATCAATGAATACAAGGCAAGTAGAATTCTGCAAGGAAATATAGTAAAGCTTATGTTCTATAAAGTATATTTTCAGGATGTTCATTTGCATTTGTAGATAACTTTCCAGTGAAGCATAGTTTTTCATTACCAGAACCATTTAGCTGTAACCAAATGAAGGGCCAAAATTTGAGGAAGGAATATATATAACTTCAATTGACATCCGTATGTAATAGTCCCCTTGTTGATCCACAGAATTTGTTTAGTCTGCAGATATTAGTTTGGCATCTGTTTATTTGGAAAATCTAGCAAATGTTCATTAAACAGCTGCCTTACTTTATTTTTTGTTGACTTGAATGGGATGCCAAACAACCGCATTCTTTGTCTAGCAGATTAAAATTTTAAATCCAGTTTATATTTCAAGCTTAATTTTAATGTATAATCACTGGTGTAAATATGTCCTAGTGACTAATGGAGTTAAAGATTCATTTACATTTAAGATAACAGAAGAAAATGTAAGAGAATGTTCTTATTTTCAAGTATATACTCATCCTTATAGCCTGAGGTATTCTTTAAATGAGTTTTTTTGGTTTGGGCTTTTGCTCTTTGCTTGATTTAAATATTGTATGGCTGTGTCCATAGGGTCACCAGAGCAAGTTAACTTAATTGTTTCACTCTTTGATTAATTTTACCCCTTGAAATTAATTGCTTATCTGATGGAATAGAAGCAGCATAAAGTAGAGGCTATAAAGCTGACTTTGGAAACAGAAAGTCCTGGGTTCAAGTCCTACATCTGACATATATTGGCTGTATGACCCTCGTAAAGTGATTTAACCTCTCAATACTCTAAGTCAGCAGTTCTCAACCTGTGGGTCCAAACCACTTTGGGGCGTCGCCTAAGACCATCGGAAAACACATATTTCTAGGAACTGAGACATCTTTCCTCTATCCATCTCCAGGTGGTTCCACCAACATGCAGATACACCCACATACAAATATTAAAGGGTTGCAGCATTAGGAAGGTTGAGAACCACTGCTCTAAGCAGTTCTCTAAAATTATAAGTTTCAGGCAAGGTACTGACCTAGTTTTCTCAACAAGGAGTTCTCTATGTAAGTGAAATGAAAGATCTAATCCTTATCCCTCTCCATTTTTAAAATTTGGATTGAATTAGTGGAATTAACCAGTTTAAAAACTATTTTATAGACATAGTCTCTATCTAATGTGAAATGTGAGGTCCAGTCAATTACTAGATCCTCACTGACATAAGTAACACCATGTTTGACCACTGATTAACTTGCCAAAGTACTGGGAAGTTCCCATGTAGCCCATAACTTGTTTAGTCAACTTCATTTCAGCATTGAAGTAAGACTTTCTTCATCATAATCAGTTTAGCAAACTTAATCTAATCCTTTTATGCAAGATTAGCAAACTTTTCTAAACACAAACCCTTGTGATCAATGAGGGGGAGAGGGGGAGAGAGAGAGGTGTCTCAGGAGGGAGGGAGTGTCTCAGTTTTACATACTTGCTGATGGACTACTCCTAAATTCCCTTTCCAATTGGTCCTCATCAGTCTGTCCAGCAATGGCAATCAGATTAAAAAGGCAGAGACCCAGAGCTCTGTGCTCTGGGGTATCTATCCATCTGTCAAACATGTCCCCTATCTCTCTTGCTTACTTGTGGGAATAAAGGGCTGGGGAGCCATTTACTTGCATGCCTGTGAGTAATAAATTTCCTGACTTTTTATCTTTCGAGTGCTTGTGTCCCTTTTTGGCACCTCACCCACAATCTCACTTTTGTAACTTTTCCACCTGTATTCTTAATTGAATTATATGTTACTAACTTGGCCTTATTTGATTTGGTTTGGTTTGAGATCTCATCCTATTTTGCCAAGAATAGAAGAGTAGTTGCTTCTCATAGACCCAACCACACTACTTTACTGATTGCCATGGAAGTATTATCTTGTTCTATTTCTAATCTGGGTTGACTGGCACCTCCTAAAGCAGTCTGGAGCCCTGTTGTTCTCAGGGGCTGACCATGTTAGGGCTAGTCTTAGTGTGGACACCAGTTCAGCTTTAGCCCTTCTGTAGTTGGATACTCCTAAATTCAAATGTCCCACCAACTTCAGTCGCTCCCATAGCAGAGATTACAGGCACATGCCACCAAATCTAGTCCTATTGTATTATTTAAAGCAGCTTAGGTAAACTTGATAAAACAGATCTTAACATTGAAGAGGGTGCCCAGAGGGTTAGGGCTGCCTGAGACCCCAAAATACCAACATGCCAGGTCCTGCTGAAAGAATTCCACTCAAGTCTTCTCAGTCAAGGAAAAAAGTAAAGTTTATTTAAAGTTCAAGTTCGCCAAGTGGGGTGCTAGGCCATTTCACCGGGCTCTCACAGAGTAAGTCTGTGTGCTAGGGCATTCTATGGCGCTCTCACAGAGCAAGTCTGTACCAAGCTATCCCAAGGTGCTCTCACAAATGGAGGGAAGATGGGGTTCTATATACAGAAAGGTTGTGGGAGGAATCTAGGGGTGTTCCAGAGGAGGAGATTGGGGAGGGTCTTTAGGAGTTAAGATGAGGTCAGACTCCAGTAATGAGTGATTAAGGGTGGGAAGTTGAGGTTTAGTCAGATGAGGTCAGACTCCAGTAGGAAGGGTCTTCAGGAGTCAAGATGAGGTCAGACTCCAGTAATGAATGATTAAGGGTGGGAAGTTGCTGGAGGCTACCTGGAGACCACAGACAATGGTGGGCCAGACCAGTTCAAGGGTGGGAAACTATTGGAACAAAGGGGGCTAAAGACTTGGGCAGAGCCACAACTTAAGGCTCATGACCCAGGCAAATGTCTTCCCTGGGAAGGTTTACTTTCCCAGAGCCTGTACCTCAAAGAATCAAGGAGAGCTTAAAAAGGGGTGGGGGAGTCCCAGAGCCTACACCTCATCAGCATCAGCATGGCATATGAAAAAGAAAGGAATCAGAAACAGTTCAATATTAGAGCCTAATTTTGTTAGTAGCCCCATACTATTCTCTAAATGTAGAGAGAAATAATACTGAACTTATTTTCTTTCCAAAATAGTAAGCTATTGAAAGACAACAAAGAACCCCTATTTTTGTTGGTATAGAGGATCATGGCACTGTTAGGAATAGGGCATAACAACATTTTGCTTTCTCACGTAAGGCTTTAGCATCATTTTCAACATCAGTCCTATTTATATATTTTAAGGTTCATAGGGAGCTATATTATCTCATTTGAACCTTACAGCAACCTTATGGGGAATGATATGAAAATAATATTTCTTTTTTTTTCCTCTGAGGCTCAAAGGGAGGAAGAGGCTTGTCGTGGATCACGTAGCTTATAAATAGCTTCTCGACTCTGAATTTGTTGTATTTTCCACTAAAACCACGTTGTGGATGACATAAGTAGCAAGATGCTCTGATGGAGAAATAAATGACAGTCTGTTCTAGGCTAGTCAAATCACTGCCTCAACCACTTCACCTACCACTTCTCATCATACTCCTATGGACACAGCCAAAACTCTGAGTCAAAGAACCCTGGGAAGAATAGTACTCCTTAGACTATCAGTCCAGCTTCCAGCCTGGTCCCCAAAGACATCAATAATCAGAGAACTACCTCTTGGACCCCAAACCCCATCTATCAGTGAGGAGCTACAATAAATGGGCAATAGCAGTTTTCCCTATCTCTTGCCCAAACTGCTTGGCCTTGCTTCTAGCCCAGCTCCATAGAAATCATTCAGGGAAGTCACACCTATGGCCCATGGTCAATAGAAACTGATGTCCAACTGATACTCACAGAGAAGGGAAGCCAGCCTAGTTGAAGCACAAGGGCACTTTGTGGGAGACAAAAGAGAGAGTATATACCATGTAAGTCAAACCACCACTGTCACCATCCCTCATACCCAGTGGAGACAGCCCATGAACCTGAGGACAAGACACTTGGAAACAATCCTTTCTTCCCTTACCCACAGCCCCTACCCTACTTCAAGACCAGCCCCTGCAGCTATCATTCAGGGAATTAACCCTTGTAAAAATGTGACCTAGCAGCTGCCTCCGGATCTCTTTCTTTCTCTAGTTCTATGACCCTATTACCAGGTTGGGAAGAAATTCAATGGGTATGGCAAAGGCATCCTAGAAAAAAAAAATGAAGAGGTAGGTTCTGACAATAAAATTATCTGTCTTTCTTATACCAGCAGAAAGAGAAGGTTTTACCTTTTCTAAAGGACAAAATTCAGTCAGTCACTTTCCTGGATACATAGATACATAGAAAGTGGTGCTTTCCACTTCTCTATAGCTCTGCAAATATCTACAGTGATGCATAATAATCTTTTTTTAATCTTCACATACCATGTAATAGCAGGTTATTATAGGCAACTATGCGGTGCTGTGAATAGAACATTGGGCATGGAGTCAGAAAGTTGTTCAGTTATTTCCTACTCTGTGACATTGGATTTTCTTGGTAAAGATACTAGAATGGTTTGCCATTTCCTTCTCCAATCATTTTACAGATGAGGAAACTGAGGCAAATGGGTTAAGTGATTGGCCCAGGGTCACGCAGCAAGTAAGTGCCTAAGGCCAGATTTGAACTTGAGTCTCTTTGACTTTAGTCCCGGTGCTCTGTCCACTGCAGTAATCTGAGAAGCGAGGAAGATCTCAGTTCAAATCTGGCCTTAGAAACTTGTGAACAGGATGAATCTGGGCAAATCACTTAACCTCTGCTTTCCTCAGTTAATAATATCTCTTATCTCTCATCTCCCAATGAGAAAGGTTCTTGGCACATAGTAGTGCTGACTACATTCTTGTTTCCTTCCTTGTTTGACTGACATTAATAGTTTATTAATCCATGTTTAACCTGAAATTCAGAGTAAATACGGTAAATCCAGTTCCCTTTCATGTGTCATATGCTCCCTTTAGAATATAAGTGCTTTGAAGATAGGAACTGCCTTTTTGCTTGAATTTGAATTTCTAGCACTTAATGCAGCATCTGGCACATAATAAACATGTTATAGATGTTTTATCTATCTGGTTATGTTTTAATATTCAAACTAATCAACTGTTATTTAAAATTACAACTTTTAAAAAAATAATTTTTTCCTGTTAGTTTTCAATTTTTTTTTTCAGAATGATGAATTCAGTTCTTTTTTTTTAAATGCTAACCATATCATTCTTCTGCTTGATGGCCTCTAGGATAAAACACAAACTGTAGCTAGGCATTTACCCCTTCTCCCCCTAATTGGGCTTTGACTTGCTTTTGTAGCCTTATTTCACATTTTCATCTTTAGGCTGCATTTCAACTAAGCTGTACTATTTACTATTCTGTGAACAGGTCCTGTTTCTGTTTATTTACAAAGGCTCTTCTTCATGCCTAGATTCTTTTTCAGAATTCTCATCTTCCTTCAAGGCTCAGTTCTATGACCACCTTCTCCATGAAGTCTTACCTGAAGCAATCAGTTGTTTATTCTCTCTACCTCCTCAAATTATCATGTATTTATTCTTCTACATGATGAAGTTTTGAATCGAATATAAACTTCAAGAGAAATATTATTTTGGTTTTGTCTTTGTATCTCCATTGTCTTACACAGCATAAGTAAATGCTTTATAAATGTTTACTGATTTGAATTGATTGTACTGAAGTCCCACACCTTTCCCCTTTTTAAATTGCCCTTGGCAACACTTCATACACAGTTTCAGAGCTAGACTTGTGGTATGTGGGGCCTCAGATTTGGAGACCTGTTACATCTCAATTGAATCAGTCCCTAAATACTATTTCTTGGTTAGTAAATATGGAATTCCTATGCCTTTCAAAGAAATCATTGCCTGTTATAAACTCATCCAATGTGAAAAGGCAGAACAGAGGCACAAATACCTCCTATGAAACTCCATCAAAAATAAAATCTGATTTGCTTGTCACAAACTTAAAAAGTAAAACGAAAAGCTTACTTGGGTTTTTGCATCAACCATCTGATATCAATTGGATACGATTCATCTATTCTGACTTTATGGTAGTTATCTTTGCATCTGCTTGAGGTCCTAATTCCTTTGAGAATTCTTATAGTGTGGTTCCCCTCTCTCCCAATTTCAGAGCATAAGGCTTAAGAGCAAGTCTTCCTCACTGAACAAAGCATTTCTTCACATGTGGTACTTATGAGGTTGTGATTTATTACTTTATGGCTTTCAGCCACAAATACACCCATTATATTATAAATTTCTTGGTCCTTGTTACAGTATTTAGGAAAGAGACCAAAAGTATTTTTCTAGGATCCAGTCCTCATTCTATACAACTGTAATGGTTTGGGCCTTTTTGACTAACCTGATATAGTTATTTGCCAGCTACAAACTGATTTTTGGGGTGAATTATCCAGTTGTTTGGTTGATCTGATTGATTACTACCTTTTGTTAAATAGGCAATTCAGTCGAAAATCAGACTGCCTGTGCATGTTAGAGAAAGCTAAACATGTGACAGCCTAGTCATATCACTAAGAAGAGAATGGAAGAGTCAAGATCAGAAAAACATGAGCAACAAAGAGGCTTGAAGGCAATATGAAGGATGGTAGAACAGCTTGAGCTTTTCTTATATAGACTCCGAATGGAAACATTTTTTTTTTTGGAGGGCAGTTGGGGTTAAGTGACTTGCCCAAGGTCACATGGCTAGTTTTTGTGTTAAGTGTCTGAGGCTGCATTTGAACTCAGGTACTCCTGACTCCAGGGCCAGTGCTCTATTCACTGCGCCACCTAGCTGCCACGAATGGAAACATTTTATCTTTAACTCTTTCCCGTTAGTGATTTGCCCAAATCTGTCAGTGGACAGAACAATGTTTGTTGCTCTACCCCTACCTCTTTTCCTTTCCCATAAACATGGAATAGGCAAAAAAAAAACCCAAAAAACAAAATAAACCCTGTCAACTCTGAAAAGGTGCAGGATTTTCAAGTTCTGTTGAATGATCTTGAGTAAATTCACTTGACATCTGAGAGAGCATTGGTTTGAGAGTGCTACTACCAAAATGAATGGATGTTTTAAGAGCAAGAGACAAAAAAGACATGCAATTGGGGGAAATTACTACTCTGGAGAAAGAGAGCACACCAGTTTGCAGGTCTGTAGAACACTCACAAAATCAATGAATTGTCAATTAATTATTAAAAGTGGGATTAAAATGGTAATGATGACCTGACTCTGTCACTTTGGTACTTTAACCTTTTCTATGCTTGTCTCTGCCTCTCATTTTTCCTCCATTTAGCTTTTTACCCCCTTCATTATATGTTATTTCTTGGTTTGATTCTAATTTGTTTTGACTGGTGATCCTGAATGGTCTCTAAATGACCCAAACTCTTTTTTCCTTATGTACTGAACTCCTTCCTACTTGGGATACAAATTAGGAGACGAAAAGGAGTGTTTACCTCAAAGAGTTTAGAATCTGAGGAAAGAAGTGATTTCTAAAGATCACAAAATGAAGAAAAATGGAGTTAACATTTTGAAAAGATAATTTACTAGCAACAGAAATCTATTTTCTTAATTTTCATAGCCAGGGAGGTAGTAGAAAAGAAAAGTCAAATGATCAATTAACCAGCATCTAAATGGTCCCATAGTGCTAGGTAACAATCAATATAGTTATCTGAAAAACAAATGATGCAAAACAAATGTTATTCCCCTCAAAGATAGAGCCTTTTAGGTCAAAAGCATAAAATAGATATAATTTGTGAGACTTTATATCAGGCCTCACATTGATCTAAGGTAAAGGTCTCTATGAATCCCAGCTGTTCATAGACAACAGGCACTATAAAATGAAAAAAAAATCACCTTAGCCCTGGTGAAAGCAATTTCCTAACCTCCTTCTCTGTTCCTGATGACCTGACTCTGTCACTTTGGTACTTTAACCTTTTCTATGCTTGTCTCTGCCTCTCATTTTTCCTCCATTTAGCTTTTTACCCCCTTCATTATATGTTATTTCTTGGTTTGATTCTAATTTGTTTTGACTGGTGATCCTGAATGGTCTCTAAATGACCCAAACTCTTTTTTCCTTATGTACTGAACTCCTTCCCAGAATACCCTTTTAAGTGTCTTCCAGGGTCTGTTAAACTTGTCACCCTTCTCTGGGTTGTTCTGTGACTTAAGTAAACTGGAAGTAGATTTGAATCAACTTTTCCGGGCCTAGCATCCTTTATGCCAATTGCTCACTCAGGTTAGCTCTTGCATCTGTCCCTGGCCATACCCTATGTGTCACCTTAGTGCGTTGGCAGCAGTTGTCTGGAGATGACATAAGGATTTTGATCCTACCTCTCAATATTCTTGTCAACAAGCTAAGAAGATTGGCTCTAGATCAAACTACTGTTAATTGGGGACATAATGGGTTGGAGTATCACCTATCAAGAGCTGTTCTATAAGGATCAGTTAGAAGACTAATATTACTCCAGACCTATGACCCAGATGAAGTTTGCTTATGGCATAACATGGGACAAGGTTACTCACACCTTCCGGTGTAACCTTAATAAATTAGAAAAGTGATCTGGCAAGAATTTGTGTTCATGGGAACAAATGTAATATAATAAGAAAGTGGATGCACAATGGGAAAATTCTAAATAAATACAAGAAAAAGAATATAGTTATAACCAATCACTACTGAATTTCAATAAACAGCATAGATATTCCTTGAAAAGGATTGTGGGATAGGTTGATAGGAGCAAAACATACAAAAACTGGAATGTCCTCTACATTCTATTCTTGGCATTGATGTCCACATTTTTAAAGGTACAGAAGCTGAACAGTCCTGTTAGAGGAATTGAAATGATTTATAGTGTGATAACTAGGTCATGTGAAGAAAGATTAGTAGAATTCTTTATCTTAGACAGAAGGCTGAAAGGTGATGATACTGATTACTCAGAGTCATTAATTTCAGTACGATCAAATGAGGAGAAATGGGAACAAACTGCATCAAGAAACCCAAGAGGAAATATTGCTTCCTAGGATACTGTTTCTTATGTTATAGAACTGTACTATGTATTTAAACACTGAAACTTGGGATTTTCTTAGATAACATGTGTTAGTACTGCAAGTGAGGCATTGTGACTGAACTATACAGGAAGGGATGGGGTAGATGCTGCCACTGTATTGGAGAAGATTATACTTATACCAGTGCATATTTAACCAGCTACTAAAACATCGACAGCGCTGGTATTGATCTTTGTATGAGCCCTTATATTGCTGTAGATGCAAAGAAATGGAGAGTGAGGAAAGAACATCAAAGGGGTACTATGGACATGGTGGAAAGAACAGTGGATGTGGAATAATAAGAGACATAGAATTAAATCCTTCCTCTGCTATTTACTAGTGGTGTGACTCTGGGTAATAAGCTTTAATTCTTTAAGCCTTAGTTTCTTCATATGTAGTATGAGAGTAAGATGATTTGTGATGCTTACCTCACAGGGCTATTGTAAGAAAAGGACTTTTAACCATTAAATATGAGTTGCTAATTTTTTTGATATAATTAGGGTTAAGTAACTTGTCCTGTTTAACACAGCTAGTAGTGCTGAAGGCCAGATTTGAACTCAATTCTCCTGAATCCAGAGTCCACTGGAGTCAGCTATGCTGACATTATTATTAAGGAGCTGAGTAGCATCTTTGTGGCAGCAAAACAGTATGATTGTGATGTTTGGGGTGTGTGTGTGTGTGTGTGCGCTGTTCTTATTTTCTCCTTAGACTCACACTGTTTGGGGGGAAAAATCAGGCCGTGTTCAAAGAGTGTGTATCACTGTGTTGATGCATTGCTTAAGATCTAGGTTTAGAGGTAGCACCATAGGAAGTGACATCTGATGAATGTGTTTATTCAGGCTAACATAAGCTGCATACCTGATCATTGTTTTCTGAGAAAACTCCCATTGTTGGAAGAGAAGGAAGGCAAGTACTTAAGTATTTATTATGCATGAAACACCATGCCAAATACTGGGCATACAAATACCAACAAAAATAATGAGAGTTCCTTGCCTCAAAGAGCTTACATTCTAAAAGGGAAAAAAACCAGTATACAAAAAGAGTGCTGAAAAACAGGGGCAGAAGGTGAGGGAATGAAGATGCTCAGCAATCCTGGTGTGGAAGTTTAGAAAGTCAGGAGCAGAGTGAAGAAAGAAATAAAGGCTGGCCAGCATAGGTCCCTCCACAAAATGGAGGCCCCGAGAGGAACTCACCCATGGGAGAAAGGAGCTAAACGAATGGAGTTTTGTTTTGGGTTTAGAAAGATTGCTAAATGTTCCAAAATTAAGAGGTTCCAGTTACTGAGAGAGTTTTCAGGGTGAGACTATAGCAAATGTAGCTGAAGCATTGTTCTGAAGTTCAGAAAATCAGAAGAAGAGAAATTAGAACAAAGGTAATGATAGATATGTTGATGTAGCATATTGTGGGATCAGTTTGTATGTGGAATTCACAAGGAAACCATTCAAAGGGTCCCATTGACTAAAACAAATTTGTGATGCAATCATCATTCATTTGACTCAATTTCAGGGCAAGCATTATGGAGGAGGTGACATTTTAGGCAAGATCATGAAGGATTGTTAAAAATAGAGGACATTGATTAGCTGAAGAACATTCAGAGGAGAACAGCCATCATGGTGAAGTCATGCTTCCATGCCATGTGAATCAGTTGAAGGAAATAGAAATGCATAGTCTATAAAAGAGAAAACTTAGGGAGATATACCAGCTGTATTTAAATATTTGATGGGTTGCCATGCATGTAGCAGACTCTTCCTTCTGGAAGTCTTCACACAGTGGATGAATGACTACTAGTTAGAGAAGCAGTGGGCATGCTCTTTCAGGTATAGGTTGGATTAGATGACAACCAAGTTTCCTTCCAACTCTGAAATTCTGTTATTAACTGATTCTGGGTGAGGATGAGATTGCAAGCACAGGGAACATTATGGGCAAAGGTGAGAAAGAAGGAAAGCATGATACATTTTTGAGGAAGGATGAAAAATTGAGCTTGGCTGGTATATATATATAGCAGGTGTTGGATAATGGTGGGAGATAAGGCTACAAAGGCACTATTGTAGCGGAACTTAAGTTGCATTGTAGAGAAACAAATTCTAGGCTGATAAAAATTTTGGATTTTATTTGAAAGTCAATAGGAAGCCAGTGAAGGTTTTGAAAAAGAGAATAAATGATGAATTAAATAATCATTTCTTCACTTTTTTGTTCATTACAATCATTGCTTTCTGGTTGTTCTTATTTTACTTTGTAACAGTTCATATGTCTTCTCATACTTCTCTGAATCCTCAATATTTAATATTTTTCTGTAGTACAGTATCTATTATATTAATTTTCATATTAAAAATTACATAATTTTAGTCATTCTTCAGTTATTACTAGCTATATTCAATGTGCCACATGCCCTGGAATCTGTATATTAGTCTTTATAGGAATGTGCTGGTATGGATCAAGAATTATACTTCCTCTTACAAAATATCTTTTTATTGATTTAGGGAATCTTGATAAATAAAATATCTAAGACTATGTTATAGCTAAGTGATGCCAAAGATAATTAGCCATTTGGGTAACTTCAGTAAAGAAAAATGCTAATTTTGTATATGGTTGTAGTATATTGGAAGGAGTGAAGTCCCTTCATATGGACAGCATCAATTAAAAAATTATATTGCACAATACTTAATTAAACTTAGCTCCTTAGCACTTGGGAACTGATGAAAAACTCTTCCAATGACAGCAATGACCCATGATAGAAAGGTGGAATTAACTGTTACTTGGTGGCCTTTTTTGACTCACTAGATGAAATATAAGGATGGCAATCCATGTTTGAGAGGCTAAAAAAACCATGACTCATAACATTCTCATCGTTTAGAGCTAAAAGAGACATTACCAGTAATTATACTATTTCTAAAGGATAACAAATGCTCAACAATCACTATTCACATTATTTTCTGTAAGAAGGGTTTGGTTCTGAAATTAACTCAGTTCCTGGGGCATTTAGGGACAAAGGGATACGAAATCAATTCATCTGAATTTTGTAAAACAAATCAAAACAAAATCAATTACAATGATACTGACGAATTCAGTAAAACAGTTGAGTAGGGAAAGAAGGGGAGGTCTGTGTGAAACCAAATAGCCAATTTCAATATTTGCAATTTTTTTTTCCAGTTTTCTACTGTTGTTTATGGATTATGTGCTAATACAGTAATGTTCCCTGATAATTTAAAATTTAAGAGCAATAACAATTTTTACTAAGTTTTTGAGATAATCTTCCCAAAGATGTGCTTTAAATGAAAAAGACATTTTGTTTTTAGATTAAATCTCTCTCTGTGTGTATGTGTATATAATAAACCTTGTCTACATTAGAAAATGTATTTGTGTCTCAGGAAAAATTTGAGATCTCTTGGAAGAAAACCTCCCTTAAAAGTTTCTCATGAAAAATTAGGCATGTTTATCAGTTTTAAGGAATTTGTCACTAAGTAATAACAAAAACTGAATTATTAAAAAGTAACTGAAGCTATGTTAATGCTAAAACAACAAAAAAAGATATTTCAGTTGACAGGCAGATAGTAGGTCAATTTATGTCAAAAATTAAACTGAATTGGCTGGTTATATAACTGGAATATTAGTCGTATAAAATTTTTTAAAAATCTCGAAAAAGGCAGGATCTTTGGCTATAGAAGAATAGAAGGAAGGAAGCTGGGTCTATAAATTACAAGATGAATATATTAAAGAAAAAAACCCCTTCAGATAGTCATACAATTGCTTTGTTTGCAATCTCTAACAATTAGTATTTTCACCTAACTGATTAAATTGGCAGGAATTTTTGGGTGTTATATACACATTTTGATAGATTTGGTGTCTCACTGGTTTGAGTATTCCCCTCACAAGGGCAGATCATAAGCCCCACTATACTTTTTAAAAAAATTTTATCCAATTCTTGTCCTTGTCTTTCCATACATTATCCATCTGTCCACAGATGATCAACTTAATGTGCTTAAAGCTTTCCACAGGTTCTTTCAATTTTCCAGGTGTACTCCAGCAGCACATAGACTTTTTACTGTGGTTATTTGTCAATCTTGTGAGATAGATTGTTGACCTCAGTCCATGTCTTAGATCTGCTGCTTATTATCCATGTGGCCTTCGACCAAGTAATTTTTACCTTTCTGGACCTCAGTTCCTTCATCTGTAAAATTAGAATGTTGAAGCATATATTACCTCTAAGATTCCTCCTAGCTATACGTCTATGCAGCTATGAAGATCTCATGACTGTCCTCTTACTGAGTTTTGTGTTTAGCTCAGTTTCCATTTGTAGAATCTAGGATTCTGATGGACTTCCTTAATTGGCTGCATGTTCAACTCCTGTTATAATTTTGGTTAATATGCCTTTTTATCTCTTTTTTTTTTACTGTGAAGTTAGGCTAGTCCATTTCAAAGAAAAGTTCACAGCACAATGAGGAAATACTATGAGGGAGGAGAATACCAAGACAAACCTCTAGAAGAAGAGAATTCTATAACGATTACAACTAGAAATCAAGAAAAGAGAATGGAATGTTTGCAAGAAACTTGAGCGGCAGAATAAAAACATCTGGATGAAAAGGTAAGGAATGAAAAAAATAAAATGCAAAAAAGATGAATGTCTGGCTTGGAAAAGAAGCTTGGAAACATAAGAAAAACAGTGGAAGAAAGAACAGAAAAGGCATAATTCAATGATTCAAAAATAAATTTTAGAACAGAGTCAAAAGACAGAAAAATTAGCAAAAAAATACATTCTGCAATAGATCAATATCAATCAGATATATAGATAGAAGGACTAGGGAAGTATCAAATCTCATGAACCACATCCTTATGGGGGTATTGCAGAGGGTAGAAAGGAAAAGATTATAAGAATAGCTATAAAATAAAATAAGTTGGAGGAGAGAGAGAAGGAGGATATGTATCTAAGTTAGGAGATAGGGTTGGGGAGGGGATTGCCTCAAGAAAAACAAAGGATAATCACAAAGTACAAAATGGGAGTGGGATATAAAACTCAGTGACTTAGGTCTAGGATGAGGATAGGAGACAGATCATTTTGTTCTAGGAAATGCAAATTATAGATAGTACTATTGATTTACTCTTCCTTTTTACTTTCTCTTTCCCATCCTTTTCTCTCTTCCCTTCTTCTTTTTCCTTCTTTTCTCTTTCCTTTTTTGCTTGTTTAAAGAAGCAATATTATAATAGTATTTGGAAAGAAAACAAAATCTGTTAATTATAATGATGAATGTGAATGGCTATTTTGACCCCATCCATAAAAAAATAGAGTGGCAAAATGAATTAGAAAGTGAAACCCAATTGTTTGCTGTATATGAGAAAAATACAGCAAAAAGATAAGTTGAAAGTTGAAATGAGTGGCTGTAACAGGCTTTACTACATTTGCTCAATCCAAAAAGGTCATAAACCATTATCATAATGATTTCACAGGTATAGACATAAAAGTAGGTATGTGAGTCATTAGTGACAGATTTCTTTATCTTGTTATTGTAAAAATGCAGTCGTTGATCCACTTGATTCTTTTAGCCCTTTACCTCTTAGAGTATGGTGAATGTTTAATAAGCTGCTCTCTGGGTGGAAAAGCACACTTTTAAGCTTGATCTGTGTTATTACCGTTTTCTCCATCAGTCTCTTAAGTCTAGAAATCCGTAACAACAAAGCAATAAATCAAGCACATCTTTTTAGCGTTTGCTGATTTCACGAGCTCTTCAGAGCCAGTAAGGGTTGGCACTAGCACCTCTGCTTTTAGACACACCCTGAAAATAGATGCCTTGACATTTGGAATCATAGCTCATTCAGTTCAATTACCTTGTTTTACAGATGAGACAATTGAGGCCTAAAAAGATGAAACAATTTGTCCAAGGTTATAAAAGTAGTAAGATGCAGGACTGGGATTCAAACCCAGATTCTCTGATTCTGAATCTAGTTCCCTTTGTATTATAACATGCTTTGAGTTCCCTGAAAATCATGTAACCAGCAGCACAGATTGTTTCTTTATGTTTTGATCATGCTCAGACACTTTTCTCTTCTATGACTTCATCTTCTTGGGTACCATCATTACTTCCTCATTTCCCACCATCAATTACTAAAAGGCTATATCAGTTATTGAGGTGTTGAAGGTCCAAATGGGTTGGTTCCGCTATCAGTACTTAGGAGAGTAGATGACTATAGAGACACTAGCATATTTCTTCTACTTGGTGAATATTTTTTGTCCTTCTAGTTTCAGTTACATATGGTTATGGGAGTTTACAAGGGTGTATTGAGTTATCCAAGTTTTACTTCTATTCAACTTTTCTTTGCAATATAAATATCATTCCACACATATTTTTTTCTGCATATTAACTTTGCCACCATCTTCTATGCGGCCATCTTGGCTCTGCTCCCCCCACATGTTAACTTGTACTCTAAATGGGTATTACCTTTGGCTACTATGCTTCCCTGCTTTGTTAAACCTGTAAACATTAAAGATACATATGTATGTGAATGAAAAAAAGAAGAAAAAGCTTGAATATACTTATGATGAATTTATTGAAAGTTTGAGTAATATTTTCCAGACCAGAGTTTTACATGAGTACTTAATAAGAAGAATAGTTAACAATTACATAGTGCTTTAAAGGTTGCAAAATGCTTTACAAAGATTCTCTCATTTTATTCTCACAATACCCCTGGCAGGTAGGAGCTATTACTATGATCATTTTACATATAAGGAAACTGAGGCAGATTGACATTTTGATTTTTTTATTTTCCTAGGGTCATACAGCTGATAAGTGTTTGAAGCTGGATGTGAACTCAGATTTCACTTGCCTCTAGAACCAATGTCCTATCCTTTGTGTCATCTAGCACAAGAAAACTGTCCTCAAATTTTAAAACTAATTAAAAAAAGATGACCTTAAAATTCCATTTATCACACACATATGCATACATATGTATTTTTAAAACTATCATAAAACATTTCTCTTCCCTCATACCCTCCCAAAAAGACATAAGCCAAGAAAGTTGAATACATTAAAAGCATCAAATTTGTTTATTAAATAATAAGAATTATCATGGTTATTAATACTACCAAAAGTATAATTGAGAGATTCCAATAGCTACTAACCCATAGGTCTTTCTCATATCTATAAATTATCAGAATGATATATGTATATATATATACATATATATATATATATACACACATATATATATAAAACGAGAGCATCACTGAGAAAAATATGTAACTGGAACCTGCAGGCTGTCACAAATAATACTCTAGAACAAACCACCTCTTCAGTCACACAATTAGCTGAAATACTCAGTGATTACAAAATACCACTATGCTTATTTTTCATTGACTGTAAGAAAGCATTTTATTTGGTAGACCAAACTGCTGCCAAGATGTCTCCTTTGTATACATTATAATACTAAAAGTATCTGAAGTGTTCATCGGACTTAAATCTCTGGATTCTTAGTATGCTTTTTTTCTTTTAAAAATGTTTTATTTATACTTAAAAAGTAAAACATTTAACAACAAAGATTTTTAGCATTTAACATTTACCAATATGCATCTTTTCCAATCTTCTTGAATTATAAAGAATAACAGTTGGACAAAACTAACCAATATAGTATCTGACAGCATACTACCTGTCTCCTATCTACTTGATTGAGAGACTGGTTACTGCTGAGTTCAGCTATCTTTTATTATTTTTTTAAATTAGCATTATTTTAGTTTCCATAGAATGTTTTCATGTGCTACTTTCCTCATCTTGAATCAGTTCAGATAAATCTTCCTGTTTTGTTGAATTCCTAACATTCTTTATTGTTTATGGTGCCGTGGGGCAGCTAGGTGGCACAGTTGTCAGAACACCAGGCCTGGAATCAGAAAGACTCATCTTTCTGAATTCAAATCTGACCTCAGATACTTACTAGCTGTGTGACCTTGGGCAAGTCATTTAACCCTGTTTGCCTTAGTTTTCTCATCTGTAAAAAGAGCTGGAGAAGGAAATGACAAAGCACTTCAGTATCTCCGACAAGAAAACCCCAAATGGGATAAATGAAAAATCAGATACCAGTGAAAAAACAACTGAACAACAACAGTAACACCGACAGAAATATTACATTATATTCATATGATACATCTCCCCCCCCCCCACAGGCATTCCCTAATCAATGAAGACCTGCTTTGTTTTCTACTTTTTGTTGCCACAAAGAGTTTCAGCATTTTTTCTACTTATCACATTGTTTCTAGTCTAGGAAGTACTAAATAAAATTTATTAGCAGGAAATTGGGAAGGTGGTAATAGAGTACTTCACTTCCCACAATGAATATAAATAAGATGAATCACCCAAAGAATTGAATGAGTATTTGGAGTGTCTACTGAACCTATATTAATGATCTTTAGAAAATTATGAATAGGAGACTACTGTAGTTCTGGAGATGGGCAAATATGGTCATGACTTTTTTTTTAAAGAGAAAAGGAAAAGGTAGATTTGTCAAGGATTACATCAATAAATGTGGCTTCTGTTCCTAGAATAAATTCTATAATGCATTATTAAAGGGATAGTTTAAAAGCTTTTAGAAAGGGAAGTGGTGATCATCATGAGTTATTATTGGGTCAAGAACAAATTTTGTCAGATTAACTACATTTCCTTTTTGGACAAGGTTGCTAAATTGACTGATATATTTATAACTACTTGGATTTCAGAATGGCATTTAACAAAATCTCTCATGATATGCTTATGGATAAAGTAGAGAGATTTAGACTACATAATAGTACACTTGGGTGGATTTTGGATGGTTAGATGACCAGGATCAATAAGTGGTTTGGATAGGATTGATGTTAACTTAAAAGGGAGCTCTCTAATACAAGTGCTGAAAGAGACCATCCTTGACTCATCTCTCTTCAACATTTTAATCAATTTCATTCATGACATTTTTATCAATGGCCTGAATGAAATTATAGGTAGCATGTTCATAAAATCTGTAGCTGACACAAAACTGGAGCAATGGATGCAATAGTAAACAACAGACTCAGGGTTCAAAAGGGTCATGGAAATTTACAGTAATGTGCCATCATCAAATAGGATGACATTTAATAGGGGAAACTATCATCTTAAATTTGAGTTTAAATGAAGAACCACCAGTGTTAGTAAAGGGTGGAGAAACACAGCTAAATAAGAGTTTGTATAAAAAATATCTGGTGTGTGTGTGTGTGTGTGCGTGCGTGCACGTGGATTGTAAGTGCAATATGAATCAAGAATGTGACATAACAACTAAAAAAGACTACAGCAAGCCTAGAAATATGCTCTTTGGAACACAGGAAGTGACCATCATGCTAACTCTGCTCTGATTAGACAGCATGCAGAATATTGAGTTCAGTTATCTCATATTTTGGGAAGGACATTGAAAAACTATAGTGAAGTTGGAGGAGGATTATCCATATGATGGGGTAACTAGAAAGCCTACCACCTGGGGATCAATTAAAACTATGGTTCCCATTTAGAGGTTTCCAAGTCCTTTGGGATTTCTTGATGATGGTACAAGGAGCTTGCTAAAATTTTTTGATAGTACCTGAAGAAGTAAATAATTGCCCGATTATGTTAAAAATATATTTTTCTTTTGTGACAACAGAACAGATGCTTGAGTCATTATAGGTTTGTTTTTGTAGTGATTTGAAATTGTTTTGGAGCAAAAGTTATTGTAAGCATTTAGGGAATAAGTCTAAAAGAACAGTATGAATAGTATATTAAATTACTCTCGGGCTTCACAACACTTTTTTGTTGTTGTTTAAAGGGTTTCTGAGACAAAAAATGTGGACTGGATTGAAGTGGATTGTATCACTAGGTGTGTTTATCCAGGAGAAGAGAATACTTTAGGGAGAGGGGAAGATGGTGGTTGCCTTCTAAGTATTCGGAAGTCTGTCACGTGAAAGAGAAACTAAATTTGTTTTGCTTAACCCTAGAGGTCAGAATTAGGAGGAATAGGTGGAAGTGCTGAGAAGAATTCTGTTTGTACGGTGTAGCTCATGCTCTGGGGTGGTAGCCTAAGATCCACTTGCAAATCTCTCTCCAGAAGGGCAGTACTATGCTTTCCCTCAGGATTCTAGGGATCTCTGAAGGGTTGGAGGTGTCTTCCTAAGGCTCTTGAGCTCACACTGGTATGATTAGCTAATACCAATTAGTTAAATTTAATTAGCTTCAAAAAGGAGGTATTTACTAATGTCTGTGACTTATTCTATCTCTAATAGATGCAGAGTCCAAGGGAAAGTGAAATCAAGCTTAGAGCATGTATGATAAACAGAGGTAATTCATAGATCCAGAAGTCCTTTTGTTGGACTCTTCAAGATGCTCCCCAGAGGTATGATATAACTTCTCTACCAGGCCTCTTATAGAACCTTTAATCTATTTTCCTCATCTTTTCCACCTCCCAACACAGACATTATAGTCACATCTTCCAAAGATACTGCTAGGATATTGATGCAGAATTCCCAGTTATTCAACATTCTTCAAAGGTCACAAGGTCACTCATCTATCTAAAGGTAGGTGGGATGAGGAGGTGGATGTGCTGCCTCTTTTCTTCCCTCAAACAATTCCTTCTTGGGCAATTGGTTGAAAGACTTCCATCCTGTTTCCAGATGCTTGAATCCTGGGATTCCACATTGACTTGTCAGGAACCAAGTTTCACCAAGTGATTCTAAAATGCCTCTTGTGCCATTCACCACATTTATCCAATGACTTTCAAGGACACGACAATTAATAAAAAAGTTTTGCATTTAGTCTAAAATGTATGGTTGGTACAACTGGAGATGGTCATGGCCTCATCCTACCTACTTCACACCTATGACTGATTTAATTGATAATAGTCTCAGTGCTAGGTAGGTCACAGCACTTGATTGATTGACTCAATCAACCCCAACCCTAACAATAAAATTCCAAAATTGTCCAACTGTGTCCAACTGTGAAATGTTTAGCTTTGTTAGGTGGTGAGTTCTCCATCACTAGAAGTCATTGGAGACTGGATGACCCCTTCTAGGAAATGTCATAGAGGACACTTCTGCTTCTGTATGGATTACAGGAAATAACTCTCTGGTATCTTCCAACTTAGAGATTTTACAAATCTTTGTTCAGGATGAGGAGAAGTCCTTACATTTTTAGCTGATACAATAAGTTGTGTTATATGCAGTAAGTTGTGTACAATATACTTTGAGTGTGACTAGAAAAAGGGCTGTTCTCTTAATGTAATCAAAATGAGAGACAATAGATGGGACAACCTTAATGGTACATGTTTACTGTAAGGATACTGAAGAAACAGAAAGAAGCCTTCTATTACATTGAATAGATCCTTTATGGAGGATTATGGGAAAACATGGAAAAGAATTGCTTTGGGAAAGAAATCATAGAAGGCATGAACCCTGCATAGGTGAATATATATTTGCACTATGAAACTACTTTTAAAAAAAGTATCTTCTAAACTGATTATTCTACTCACATTTATTGTTACTATTGCATGAGCTAATAGTAGAAACTCCACTATAAAATGTCAAATTTAAAATATGCATTTGTAATATTTTCTTTTTGTTAACCTACCCGTGATACAGTGTCTTAGGTATTTGGAAATCTTCTGAAATAGGTCCAAGCTTTTAACTTCTTTTTTCCCCAAACTTTAGTGCCATCTAGTGTCTAGATAACTTATCTCAATTCTAATAGTATAACCATTTCAAAGAACGGGGGGGCACCTCTGGTTACCATGAGAAAAAAGTTGAAAATAAAACATAAGAAAACATCTGCACAAATTTTACTTCTATCATTAGCTTAGTGACTACTAGTCATTATTTGGACAGCAAGGAGATCAAATCAGTCAATACTTAAAGACATTAAACCTGGCTATTCACTGGAAGGTCAAATACTGAAGGTTAAATAGTTTGTCTATATCATGAGAAGATATGGCTCATTGGAAAAGACTCTGATACTGGGAAAGATTGAAGGCTAAAGGAAAAAGGGATGGCAGATGATGAGATGGCTAGATAATGTCATGGAAACAATGAACATGAACTTGGAGAGACGTTGGGAGATAGTGGAGGATAGAAGGCCCTGGTGCTCTATGGTCCATAGGGTCTCAAAGAGTTGGACACAACTGAATGACTGAAGAACGACAATATTATTTGGGAAGATGATTATTTCTAATTCTTAAGATTAGCATAATTTTTCTGTTTTCCTCAGAGATAATACAAGTAAACTAGGGAGGGGGAAAATGACACACCCATAGCTATTGTGATACACCTGGGCCACTGCTATAGCTTACAGTGATTTTGACTTATTGTTATGCTTGGGGAAGATTGCTGGATTGGAGAAGATTGTTGTATTCAATTGTACGTATCACATTTTTTTTTGACATAATTGCAAAACTTTCAGAGGAAGTTGGGGGTAGACATGAGGTGAAGAGACGAGAGGTCATGTTAGAATCAGTTTAAAAACTGCAGATTAAAGAGTCTAGAAAGACTTGAATTGTATATAAGGAGAAGCTTCCTGGTTATGAACACTATCCTATAGTAGAATGTTCTGCCTTGGGAAGTGGTGAATTTCTCCTTGCTGGAGATTTGTAAGCAGAGGCTAAATGGCCAATATGTTGGGAATTTTAAGAGGATTCTTGTCACTATAAGGTCCTTCCTAACTCTGAGATTCTGTGATTATCTGACCACTAAAGTTCCTTCCAAATGGATCAATCTATGGCTTTCTTTCCTAGAAGAACTTTTGCTTCTGTTTTGTGAGAGAAAACCCCACAATTTTCAATATTGTTTCAAATGATGATAATTTATGAATATTAACCACATTTCTAAAATTAATGGAGAGGGAAAAAAGAAAGGTGAAAAAGTAAAGGAGGAAAGGAAAAATGGATGTATTCAAATTCATTATCGTATCATTATAGTGAAATAATTTTACTATGAATTTTAAAACCGTTTTTCAATTTAAAAAAATGTATTTCATGGTTCGGTCATTTTGTTGTTGTTCTGTAATTCCTGATTTTCTCATAACCTATCATCTCTTCTACCACTCACTGCATTTGAAAGGCAACAGTTTTTTAGAAGCCATGAATGTTTTGTTCAGAAGCTAGTATTTTTTTCCACAATTAAGTTGTACAACAATTTTGTGTAGTTCTACATACTTCATGATGACTATTTTAATATTTACATAGAAGTTGGAATTCAACTCTCAAGCAATAAATGTTGTTTTTTAAAACACAATTAAAAAATCAAAGTAGCTCTGCATAATTTCTTAAGGTCATAAACTTCCTTACATATGAGTATTAATGGTTTGTAAGGTACACTTAGGTTTTAAGTATGCTCATATAGAGGGAGGGAGTATGTAAACTGTTAAAAACAGAAATCCTTGAAATACTCATATAAACTAAGAAAAAAAGTGTGGTACAGTGCAAAGAGTTCTGGACTTGGAGGGAGGAATTAGAATTTTACCTTTGATGCCAACTAGCTGTATGATCTTGGATAAGTCATTTAACCACACTTAGCCTCTATTTTCTCATACCTAAATAAGGATAATTATAAGACCTGTCTTTCAAGGTTGTTCTGAGGATAAAATGACATATTGTATGTAAAACATATGTTGCAAACCTAGAAGCACTAGATAAATGCTCATAATCATCATTATTGAGATAATCATGATCTATTATTTAGGTCATTGTGAACCTATTGACTGAAGTTCAAACTGAAGCTAAACATTCTTGACTATTTCATCATACCAATTGCCTTGTTTCATTTATCTGGTGTCCCCACTGGAGTGTCTTTGCTGATCATCTTGACCTGTAGGTGGATTTTAGCCAACCAGTTTGAAAGTTATAAACACAATGGTTTGTAATGGTTCTGCTGCTTTGTCTTTAAAGACAAACTAAATTGTCATCTGGCTTGAAAGTTTTGCCCAAGTCAATGTATGTAAAAAATGGACTTATTTAAAGTTTCTTCATTTAGGGGATGTCTGTGATCACTGCTTGAAGGACTAGGGAAACTATGACACTATAGCTACATTTAGTGCCTCTCAGTAACTGTTTCATCTATTTATTCCTCACTTCATTTATTTGTCCCAGTTACTGTGTTGAATTTTAAAGATGCAAAGACAAAAGTAAAACTGTTCTGCCCCTCAAGAAGATTACATAGTACCATGAGTGAGGAGCGAGATGGAGTCTCACACATAAACAGATAAGTAGATTTATATGTACATACACAGACATACACACACACATATAAAGAAATATGGAAAATTTGGGAGGAGAAAACTAGCAACTGGGGAGAAGCAGACTAGACCTTGTAACAGTTGAGCAACACAGCTCTTTTCGCTCTCTTTTCTTTTCCAGGTCAACTATTACACTTATGAGAAATTATTTAATTTGAAAAGGCTATAAGCCAAGACTAAAGTGGAGGGAAAGTTGGTATGTGCCTTTTTTTGTTTGAGGATGCCCAACAACTTGTAGGTGTTGCAACTTTAGCTGAGCCTTGAAGGAAGTCAGGAATGCTAAGATACAGAATTGAGGAGAGAAAAAAAAATCATTCTGTTGTTGTCCTTTATTTTCAAAGAGGAACAAAATGATATCGGTATGTTGGGGTCAAGGTATAGTGTGTTTGACTGTGGTATATGAGACCAAAACAAGCTCAGAAGACTTACCACAGGTCAGCATACAGAGTCCACATGAATAATTTGAGAGCATTTGCCTCTAAATTTGAGCTATTGCAATTCTGCTTCACTCATAGATCATGGCACTTTCTTTTATGCCATACTGAGTGGCCTGTGCCTGTGACTCCCATGTCATGCAATTGATTACAAAATTCTTCAGAAAGACCTTGAGAATGTCCTTGTATCATTTTTTCTGACTTTCACATGAGTGCTTGCCTTGCATGAGTTTTCTGTAAAATAGTCTTTCAGATAAATATATATTTGCAATTTGAACACATGGCCAGCCTATTGGAGTTCCGTTCTCCATAGTAGAGTCTGAATGCTTGACAGGTTAGCTCAAGAAAGAACCTCTGTCTAGTATCTTATCTTGCCAGGCTATCTTCAGAATCTTCCTAAGAAAATTCAAATGGAAATGATTCAGTTTCCTGGCATGTGCTGGTAGACTTCCCATTTTTCACAGGTATACAACAATGAGGTCAGTACAATGGTTCTGTACACCTTCAGTTCTATAGGAAATCTAATACCTTTATTCTCTTACACTTTCTCTCAGAGCCTGTCAAACATGAGCTGGCTCCAGCAATGTGTGTGTGTCAGTCTCATTATCTATGTGTACATAAATCTCTGGAAAGTATACTGCCCAGATAAGTGAACTTAACCACAACATTCAAAATTTCTCCATTTGTTGTAACTAATATCTCCACAAATGGATGGTGTGGTGCTGCTGGCTGGTGAAGGACCTCTGTTTTCTTGGTGTTAATTCTTAGGCCAAAATTAGCCCAAGCAGCAGGGACTGCATTGAGTACACAATCATCTTCAAACAAAAAAAGTCACAAGCCAACTTTCCCTCCACTTTAGTCTTGGCTTATAACCTTTTAAAATTAAATGATTTGCCATCAGTGTGGTAGCTGACCTGGAAAAGAAAAGAGAAGGAAAAGAGTTGTGTTGCCCAACTGGCTAGTTCCAGTTGGATCTCCACTGGGGCAATTCCTTTCTCTACAGAGGTTATATCTACACTAGGGGCTAGATAACTTCAACTTTACTCTCTCAAGCACCTAGCACAGCACCCTACATATAGGAATTTCGTGTGGTGGCAAGAGCACTAGCATTAGAGTCAGATCTAAATTGGAATCTGACCAACCCTTGGTAGATGTTAGACCCTGATTAGCTCAGAGTGAATAGGAATTGCTTCTGTTTTGGCCAGCAACTCTGTGGGTCTTCTCTTGCTCAGATTGACTTTTTTCTTTTCTTTTCTTTTCTTTTCTTTTCTTTTCTTTTCTTTTCTTTTCTTTTCTTTTCTTTTCTTTTCTTTTCTTTTCTCCCCCTCCCTCTCTCCCTTCCTTCCTTCCTTTCTTCCTCCCTCCCTCCCTTTCTTTCTTCCTTCCTTCCTTTCTTCCTCCCTCCCTCCCTTTCTTTCTTTCTTTCTTTCTTTCTTTCTTCTTCCTTTTTTTTGGTTAAGAGGT
>CM053593.1:261827504-261852640 GCA_028646575.1 Pseudocheirus occidentalis
TCATTCTCTGCCCCATTTCTTATCTAGCTTTAATCACTGAATGAGTGTTGCCTCAGTCAAACTGAGACCTGTTTAAAGACCTTAGCTTAAAAAGGTCAAGGCCTCCAACTGTATCCAGGGCCATCTCTGGTCATCCTGACTGATATCTTACCACTGGATCCAGATGGCTCTGGAGGAGAAAGTAAGGTTGATGACTTTGCACAGCCCTCCCTCACTTAAATCACCTCCCTGATGTCATGGTCCTCTTAAAGAATGAAGGACAAACAACAACAATCCACCTTTGATGTCTTGTAATTGAGGTATATCTGTCTTCCTTAGACAGTAAGGGAAGAGATAAATATTGCTCCTGGTTTGTTGATGATTTTGTTATATAGGCATTTAGATGGTGAATTTAATGTCCGCTCTGTGGTATATTTTTTCATATCTTGCCACAGTATGATATTTTTTCAAAGTAATTATGCTAGTGATGGTGGTTTCAGACCTTAGAAGTGAAATATTTTTCTTAAACACTGCTGTGTTTTAATTAAATGTAACCCTGGAAGATTTGTGTTTGCTTGCAAATATGAAATGGGCTAAGCCCTGGGGCACTCCAGAATCCAATAGAGGAAATTGAATAGCAGTGTCAATTGGGAACAAGCTACCAGAAGGGTAAAATAATTAATCAGGAAGTTAAAAATTTAGTCACAATAGAATACGTCACAGAATGCCAACCCTACCAGCTTATGTGGGGCAACTGCATAAATGTGACTATTATCGATTGATGGTAAATGAGTTCGTTGATTATTTAATTATGCCCGTATCTTTTTTTTAGCAGTTTAGTTAGAAAGTAAGTTCAATGAAAAAGTTAGCTGAGGCCAAAGACATGGCAAAATATTAATATAATAAATCAAATGGAGGGTCTGTGTGTGCCAAAGTCCCCTAACTTGTGGCTCCAGAATCACCATTTAGACATTTTGCAGGAAAATGTTGCCCAACAGTCAAATAATTTCTCTGAAGAAAGGAACATAGAACAAATGAGATATTGACAAGCAGATGCAGTGAAAGTGACAAGAGATTTGGAATAAGAGGACCTGAGTTCAAATCTCACATTTGCTACTTATTACCTATGACTTTAGGCAAGCCACCTAGCTTCTCTGGTCCTCAGTCTATCTGGAAAATTAGATGGTTGCTCTAGATAGCTTCTAGGGTCCCTTATATCCTTAAATCTATGATCCTAAGTGCTTTTTAAGAGTGGCACAATGAAGAGAGTGCTGGGTCTGAAGTTAAGAAGAGCAGATTTCAAATCCAGCCTCAGATACTTATTAGCTGTGTGACCCTGAGAAAGTCACTTAAGTCCTATCTGTCTCAGTTTCCTCAACTGTTAAATGGGGTTATTACAAGCACCTACATCCCAGAGATGTTGTGAGATGTTGTGACATTCCCTGTCACACAGTAGGCACTTATAAATACTTTTCCCCTTCCTCTCTTACAGCACTATATAGATGTGAGCTATCATTAATGCTGTCCACATCTTTGAGGTCTCCAGTCAGAATCTAACAATGGGCTACAATGGGCTAAGAGTGCTACTGGACAGTTTCAAAAAGGAAATAAAAGCAGGAAGTGACATCTGTCTGACCCAGGGCGGGTATAAGTTCAATTGTCAGAGATCCGTGGTTGTTATGTTTAATGTATACCACCAAAATGATCAAAGAACTGTAAGGTAAGTGCTAGCTGGAAAGGGACTTCCAGAAGTTTGAGATCTTTCTCTGCTCTTTTGTTCCATTAAAACCCCAGATTGAGCACAGCTCTACTTCCCATGTTGCTGCTGTTGTGAAAAGTCTTCCTAAACATGAATTTATTTCACAACTGTGCTTCTGGTCAGGTTTTCTTTAATAGCAAGAAGGCTTAAGAAATTAAATAATGAGAAAATGATGCTTAAAATGCCAGGGCTCCATTTGGAGTTCTCTTGAAAACTCTTCAGTTCTGGAGGACTACACTGGAAGGCCATCCACTGAAAATGTCAGGAAGGATTTTAAGAAATGAAGCATTGTTGAGGAACTGTGAACAACCCACTGTGACACAAAATGAATACATTCTGGAAATTAAGGCCTATGTTATATTTCAGAAGAAATAAAAAATGTCCCTAGGCTAAACTAGGTGAAAATGATTCTGAGACTACCACTTTAAATTTGAAATGTACAATAAGTGAAAAACAAAATTGTGGTTGGATGTATTCTTATTGGTTTTTATTTTTCATAAATTAGTGAATTTAACTATGCTTAAGTTCAAGCTAAATTTTTATAAAATCACAGAATTTAAGAGTTAGAAAAGAACTCAGCAGTTGTCTAGTCCAATCTATATATAATAGCCATACTGTCCAAAAGTCAGCAAGTGGTTGTCTAGCCTCTTCCTGAAGAATTCCAAGAAAGAACCCACCAGTGCTCAAGGCAGCCCATTTGCCTTTTGGACAGCTTTATTATTATTATTATTATTATTACTTTTTAGGCAATTGGGGTTAAAGGATTTACCCAGGGTAACACAGCTAGAAAGTGTCCAAAGCCAGTTTTGAACTTAGGTTCTGCTTACATTAAGGTCAGTGCTCTGTTCACTGTACCACATAGCCACCCCAAGAGCTCTTATTGTTAGCAAGTTTTTCCTGATATTGAATGTAAATTTGCCTCTTGGCAATTTCCACCTAGGGCTCCTGCTTCTGCCCTCCGACACTAAATATAATATTCTAATCTCTTCTCCAGATTGATAGCACTTTAATTACTTGAAGGGAGCTACCATACCCCAACAGAGTTCACTCTTCTTAAGGCTAAATATGTTCCTTTAACCAATCCTATTATGTCATTGACTCTAAGCCCTTTATTCTCCTGATTGCTTTTCTTGGGTTACTCTCCAGCTCATACATATCTTTCTTAAACCGTGGCGCTCAGAAGTGAATGCATCACTCCAAGTAAGGTCTGGTGAGAGCGTGGTCCAATTAGATTATCACTCCTCTATTTGTAGATGCTCTGCCTCTCAATGCTGCCCAAGAAAGCCTTAGCTATTTTGGCTGCCACGTTATACTGCAGATACGTATTGAGTTTTCAGTCTACCAAAATCCTCAGCCTTTTTTTTTCCAGAAAAGCTGGTGTCTAGCTGTTCCTCCTTCAAATTTTATTTATGAAGTTGATATCTTGTACCAAGGGTAAGAATGTATACTTACTGAATTTAATTTTATTATATTTTCTACCCAATACTTCAACCTGTGAAGGTCTTTTTGGATCCTGATTGTTATTCAATTTACAAGCTATCCCTCCTAGTATTGTGTCATTTGCAAAGCTGAAAAACATTCCATCTATTCCTTTATCCAAGTCACTATTCAAAATGTTAGCCAACAAAAGGTTTAGGATAGATCTCTATAGTAGTAGAGATCTCTTATTACAGGAATATTGAACCATTAACACCCACTCTTTGAGTATGACCATCCATCCAGGTCTGAATTCATCCAGTCATATTCTTATCTAATCCATCTCTCTCATATATGTATATATGTATGTATATGTGTACATATATACACATACACACATATATGTATGTATACATACATATATAATATAAAACTTCCCTAAAAATCTAGATTAATTCTCTCTCTCTCTCTCTGTCTCTCTCTCTCTCTCTCACACACACACACACAGAGTGTGTAGGATTTACCTCATTCATGAACTTTATTTTTCAGCAAATTAAATTCAGTGATAATAAATTCTTTGGGTTAATGAATAAAAGAAGAGCAAAATTTCTTGATAATAGATTCAAGAAATTCAATTCAGCAATCACTGGTTAAGTGTCTACTATGGTTGTTGAATAATAATAATTGTAAATATGGCTAGAATATGGGTGTGGCAAATTTTTTGCCACACTTGTCTCAATGATTCCCACAACCTGACAAAGGTCCTTGAACATATAGGACAGTGGTTCTCAACCTTCCTAATGCTGTGACCCTTTAATACTTGTATCTGGGAGTGTCTGCATATGGGTGGACCAGCCTGGAGAGGGATAGAAGAGTGGTGTCTTGGTTCCTAAGACCATGACCATTGAAAATACATGTTTTCCGATGGTCTTTGGCAAGCCCTGTGACCCCTGTGAAAGGGTTGTTCAACCGCGACCCACAGGTTGAGAACCGCTGATATAGGAGGTGCTCAATGCTGGTCAATGAGAACTTGTTTAGGATCTATTTCTTATGTGCCAGACTTTGGTGCTAGATGCTGGGAATACAAGGACAAAAATGAAACACCCTCTGCTCTGAAAGAATTTACATTCTACTGAGGAGAGCAAGATACAAAAAGTTAAATAAAAATAATAGAAATGAAATGCATATGAAGTAATTCCAGAGGAAAAGAACACCAAGATCTGGGAAAATCAGGAAAGGTCTTGAGTTGAAGGTGGTTCTTGAACTGAGCCCCCCAAAGGGCCTGAGGTGTTAAGAGAAAATGAAGAGATGAAGAAAGAAAGTATTATAAGGTCATAGATCTAGGACCGAAGGGGAAAGTCACTATAAAAGCACTAAGAGAAGAAGTAGAAAACCACGGACAGGAAAATAGAAATAAGGGTAATTTGACTGTGATGCATAAGATCATAGGCATGTAGATTTAGAGGAAAGAACCTCACAAGTCCAGCTCCCATTTTACAGATGAGAAGTAAGTGACTTATCCAAAGTCACAAAGGCAGCAAGTAGCAGAACTGAGATTAATGTTTCAACACTCTTAAAAGTTTGCTGAATTTAATTGACTTTCATAAGAAAGTTGGCTAATCTGATGATCACATCAAAACATTAAGATAAGGTAAATTTCTTTAAATGTTGGGGAGGGGGGAAGTTGCCCAGAAAGGAAAAACAAAACTCTAAGCATCGATTAGACTCTAGAATAGTATCTCTTACTGTCCCTTCAAAACAGATGCTGTTCACCTCAGATGCACTGCTTGGAGCTACTTAAAACACACACACACACACACACACACACACATACATACACATACACACACATGACAGAATTTGAGAATTTTCCATTTTACACCCTCTAAGTTCTGATCATTTGGTTCAAAATCCTTTTTTGGAAATGCATTAAATCTTTATTGATGTTTTGACTTTATGTAGTGAGTTAGAGCTGTGTCTCTGCAGAACAGTTTGACTCTTCATGATCATGTACATTACAAAGAAATTGTTTTGTGGTTAAAAGGTTGATTCAAACCTGGTCATCAAAATTACTAGAATAACTGATTTCACATAGTTATTCTATAATCACTAAAACAACAGAATGGGATTGGCCATCGAGTGATCAAGTCCTCATTTGATGATTGATACCCATGTTCATAGTAAAAGCTAATCTTAAAATCATTGATTTAGAGTGAAGCAGTACCTCAGAAATCATTGGAGTCCAATATCTTCATTTTAAAGGCAGAGAAACCAAAGAGCAGAGTGTAAAAATGACTTGTCCATCATTACAGAGGTAGTGTGAAGGTTAGGATTTGAACCAGATCCTATAGCTCCAAATTCAGTATACTTTCTACTGTACCATGCTGTCACCATAATCAACATGATAATATAGGTGAAGTGGTCCCCACTGGGCACAGTGGAAAACACTAAAGCCTTCTACTTTTCCTTAAGGGGGAACAATATATATAGTTTAGATCCTTCACATGAGTCATGTAGAATATGACTGATTCTGACTAGGTAGCAACTTGCTTTCTCCAACCTCACATAGAACTTGTTTCTTTTAACTTTTGACTCAGCATAGAATGTATTATTTTGCACTTAATAAAGTTGTCTGGGTTTGTGTTGTACCCATCTACTAGACTATACAATTCATGAAAGCAGATATAATATCTGTTCTTTGTATTTCCCTGAGTTTATAGGATAGTCATTTGTATAAGATAGGTGCTTTATTTATTTGTTGTGTGAGTTAATACATGAACAAGCATCAACTACCTACTATGTGCCAGATACTACTAGTTATCTGAATTAAAAATTTTGAAATTGTTTAAATCTCAAGGAGTTTGCTTTTTATTGAGACATACAACAAGTACACAAAAAAGTATGTAGAAGTACATAGAAAACAAATACCAGTAAATACAAGGTAGCTAAACACAAGATAATGAAGGAGGACAGACAGTTGAGGGGATCCAAAAACATTCATGTAAAAGCTGGCACTTTAGCTATGTACTGAAAGAAGAGAGAGATTTTCTGAGCTGTAGGTAAGGAGGGAGTGCATTCCTAACATTCGAGATGGCAATTATAAAGGGAAATTGAGGGGTGTCATGTGTGAGGAATAGAGAGAGAAGACTAATTTATTTGGGTCATACTGCCTGGGAATAAAGGTAATGAAGCTGGAAAGATAGGTTGGGACCAAGTTGGAATGGGTTTTTACAAAAGCTAAACAGACAAGCTTATATTTGATCCTGGAGACAACAGGGAGCCACTGAAGTTGATTGAGTAGGGGAGTAACATGATCAGTTCTGTGTTTAAGGAAAATTATTTTGGCAGTCGAATGGATGATTAGAGCAAATGTTCATATTTGCTTCCTTACAAATTTTCGATGTGAAAGTTAATGCTAAAATTCAGATGTGTAGGTGGTAACTATCAATGTGAAATTTCTAAAACTCAGACATGCAAATTGATCTATGAGCTCACTCATTGCAGTGTTCCCTCCAACAATGGAGAACATAACTTATCCATGACTGCTTTCCTTTGCGACTCTTCATTTCCTCCCAAAAGTTCACCATAGGGGATCATCCATTGTCATGGAATTCTTACTCTTTTTCTCTTGACATTGTGAGGGTATCTGTGGATTCTTCATCTCTCATCCCCCATTGTAATCATGAGATTAGTTTGTCTTCTCTTGTTACCATACAATTTCTTAATGATATCCATTACTCTTGTTTTTCTTTCCCCAGAATTCCTCATTAGTTGTACGTTGCAACCTGCTCATTCTCACAATGCATGTTTATACTGCTCTCTTTGTGATACTAATATCTAGATATTCAGAGGAAATAATATTGAAAAATGAGACACATGTTGGGAAACTTGGGATTTGTGATTTTCCAAAAGGAACCCATCTCAGTCTTTCCTTTTCAACTCTGGCCCAGTTCATTGTCCATATTTATTGTCTGCCCTAAATATACATGCTGTTAGATAACTTCTACCACATATCTACTCAAAAAGTATGCTAAAATATGGTCAATAGACATTCTTCATCCATTTGACTTTTCCTGTATAAAAGGATGGGCCAAACTACTTTTAATGATCATAGATCTCTTCTGAAAAGGTCTGCTATATCTTGGGGCTTGATACATTCAGAACAATGCCATCCACAAACTGGAGTATCTGGAGGACCTCACCATTCACAGGAAATCTGTTCTTAATTTGGAATCTCTACTAGATCTCCATCACAATGAAAGGGAGCTTTGTAAAGATATTTTGTCTTGCTTTATGTTTATTATCAGAGGGTCATTGAATAGGGTTATTTCTGTTGTTTCATTTTCCAAGGAATCTTGAATGATCTTGGTATGTGCATGGGAGAAATCCTTTGGTTGACTCTAAGCTTTGGTGCCTCAAAGAGTATGATATGCCATAATTCACAGTCATATATGATCACTGACAAAATACTGATGTTAAAAAATGGGACTTTTCATTGGATAGAAGTGTGAAGTCATTAAAAGGACTGCATAGGGGCGGCTAGGTGGTGCAGTGAATAGAGCACTGGCCCTGGAGTCAGGAGTACCTGAGTTCAAATCCAGCCTCAGACATGTAACACAAAAAACTAGCCATGTGACCTTGGGCAAGTCACTTAACCCCAACTGCCCTCAAAAAAAAAAAGCAAAAAAAAAAAAGGACTGCATAACTTCCCACAGGCAGTCCAGCCTATTCTGTCCCTCCAATCCTAGGTCCTTTTCACTGTACATCTTCAGTGTCTATCACTATTTATATATACATTGATGAAGCAGCTCCCTGGGTTGTCCATTCAATGATATGTCATAGTCTAAACAAGCATGCTTCATCTACTTGCTTTTTCCATAAGGATAAATAGACTGAACTATGTGAATCTCATTTGGAAGGATCTATAAGTCTCCCAGGCTTATTGCAATCAGCATAATATCATTTACACACAGAAGTTTCTGAAGGCACTCACCAATTATAGGAAATCTCACTTAGACTCTACCTTGGCCATTCTCCATAATGGTGTCAACCAAAGCAAGCCTACATCTCCCTTTTGTGCCTTAATTGATAATAATAATAATTAGGTGGTCATTAAACAAATTAATGAGGCTGAATATCCTATATGATATTTTCTTTTTCTAGTAGAAGGAATACCTAGGATATTTTAAAGGAAATTATTTCTCAAAAAGTCAGTGAATGTTAAAGTTTGTTTACTTTTGTAAAAGAAGATTACCAAGGAATCTGATAGCAATCTGGATAAAGAAGTGTCATGAGGATAGAGGCAAGTGGTGTATGTCATGCTGTATGTGGCATCATAGATAAGAAGTGATTAATCCTTTTGATTAGGCAGAGGATTCCACAGGCAGAAAAATGTACAAATACCATGGATGTATTTTGCAGTAAAATAAAAATTAGAGCAACAAAAATCAGCTTTGGAAAAATTATAATTACCATCAGGCCGCTTTAGTTTAAAATGTAAAGCTAAGGAGTTGTTTCTGACTTCAGAATATTCTATATTTCATCAATAAAAACATGTGATTTTGAAATTTGATTTTTTTAAAATTTGAATTGATATCAGTTTCACTAAATTTTCTAGTCTTTTAATGAAGTAAAACATGATGTAATGTGGGACAGCTTGCTTTGAACAACTTAACTGATCAAAGTTTTATCAATTTAATATTTTGGAATAATTTTATTCTGTATATGAAGAACAATTATTGTAATAATAAATAACTTAATTCCATTGAATGTCAGTCTTCTGCTTTTGGGGAATGGGAAAAAATGCCATTTCATTAAGGTCCTTCTTCTAGCCTCCTCAACTGCCCTCCCTGCCTGAAAGGAAAGGAGAGAAATGCCATTTTATTGGCTGTCTTCATGAGATACCTATAGTTCTGAGAGGATATTACCCTGAGGCTATAGCCACAGGGATATTGATAACCTCCCTGAATTCATCCCTTGATGACCCATAAACTCCTACTCAGTCTTGTTATCCCCATCCTAGTAATTCTGATTCTGTTTCATGGGTTCCTATGACCCTGATCTCATCACTAAGTGACCTTTCTGCTATTGATGAATCTCCACGTGCTTTACTTTTTGGATCTTTAGAAGGTAGATTCAAAGCCTTTTTAACAAGCAAGAATTGGCTACTGTTCATACTCCACTGGCAAAACCTTTGAAAAACCATGACCAACAATGGCACTGAACTAGGGCTTTGTGAAGAATGTACATCATGGGGAATATATGCATACAAACATACATATTATATATACATTATTCTTAAGTATATATGTACACATTTGCAATAGTTCTAGTGGAAAGTATGTGTGCATACATACATATATACATATACACACATACTATATAGATGGTATTGCATACATTATATCATTATTGTCAGGAATGGCACATACTCATTTTGTGACCCTGGGCAATTCACTTAACCACTCAGAGCCCCATGAAAATCTGAGACTATAACTTGCAGAACAGGTGCTGATTCACATTGGAAGAAGGAATTTCTTCACTGCAATGAAATTAATGAAAGTATGTCACACACACATAGATTTTGGAGATGGTCATAAGACAGGAATAGTGGCTGGACTTGTGATTCCTTTAGGGTAGGAAGCTTGCAGTGAAGAACTTCCTTTACCACTGAAAATCAGTAACACCTTCTCGGAAACTTCTAGCCAGAGAGAGTTTTGTAGAGTGCTGAGAGGCACACAGCCAGTAGATGTCAGAGATGAGATTTAAACTCAGTTCTTCTTAGTTCTGAGGGCAGGTTTTTTAAAAACCAACTCTTACCTCATTTACTCTCAATGAGACATTTGTAAAATGCTTATCACAGGGCCTAGGTGCTTAAGAAATGCCTGTTCCAGGGGGCAGCTAGGTGGTGCAGTGAATAGAGCACCGGCCCTGGAGTCAGGAGTACCTGAGTTCAAATCTGGCCTCAGATACTTAACACAAAAAAAAAAACTAGCCGTGTGACCTTGGGCAAGTCACTTAACCCCAACTGCCCTCCAAAAAAAAAAAAGAAATGCCTGTTCCCTTTCTTTACCCTTTACTACCATTTAACCTCTTACCATTTATTTACTTAACCTTTCTGGCCTTCAGTTTCCTTGTTTCTAAAATGAAGGAGATGCAGTAAATGGTCCTTAAAACTCCTCTCGGTTCTAAACCTAGGATCCTATGATTTCACATTGATAATAACAATAGATAAATAAAAATAATAACAACTAGCATGTATATAGTGCTTACTCTGTGCCAGGCATTGCATTAAATTCTCTACAAATATTAACTCATTTGATCCTCACAACAACCCTGCGAAGTAGGTGCTATAATAACACCCATGTTTTTGGTTTGCTTTTTTGGGGGGCAGACAATCAGGATTAAGTGTTTTGCCCAGGGTCACACAGTAAGTGACTGAGACTGTATGTGAATTCATATCCTCCTGACTCCAGGGCAGGTACTTTAGACTTTGTACTACCTATCTGCCTCTTATAATGCTTCTTTTACAGATGAGGAAACTGAGGCAAAGAGAGGTTAAATGACTTGCCCAAGATCACACAGCTGGTAAGTGTTTGAGGCCAGATTTAAACTTAGGTTTTTCTGACTGAAGGTCCAGTGCTCTATCACCCAGCTGCCTGTATAAATATAAACATTCATAAACACATCTATATGAAATACATATATGTATATATAATGAGATAACATAGGATTCTAAATCCAATATATACATACACACACATACAATAAAGTATGGCATATAATATATATATATATATACCATAATATATATGGTTTTGGATATTTGCACACATACATATATGTATTAATAGACCTATGTAATAGATATATTTAATATACATTGGTGTATTTATAATATATTAATTTAATATATTTAATACATATTAACATTAATAAATAGATGTATTTAATATCTATTAAACTCTATCAGAATGTCTATCTCATACAAAATTTGTCTACTTTTGCATCATAGTCCAGAGTTACATGACCATTTAAGAAATATTTTGTAATCATGTAATAATTTTGTTTTGGTAATAGAAGAAAAAAGGACCTCCCTGCCCAAGCTTGTAGACTGAATGCCCTAGTATCTATAAACCTTGTGATCTTTGGCCTCTGTTGTAACTGACCTTGCACATGCCTGTCTGATACATGAACCGTGCAAAATCTTCTTAGAGCTCTTTTCAACCCTATCCCATTACTTGTTATTACTTAACATTTACACTATTAAGATTTAACAGCCAAAATAATGTACTACTTATCAAACTGAATGCAATATTATAGTTACCTAGATGAATAGATAGTTTAAATGGATTTGGGCAGGATATTGTTTTATGTGGAGGTATTCCTCTTTCTTTAGAATAAAAGAGAAAGGAATGAAATACTATTTGATGATAAAAGAAATACCTCTCTTCCCAGATCATACAACACATGGTTTTGTAGTATGGAGGTATTTGGGGGAAATCACCAATATTCTAGAAAAGCAAAATCTACTTTTTAATTTTTAATGAAATATTTAATGAAATATCAGAGTGAGGCATTTCTTAACTGCTGCATTCTGCAATCTGGCTTCCTTATTTCAAGCTTAAATACTATGCTGCCAAGTTATTTCATAGATTTAGACCTGGAAGGGACTTTGCAGATCATTTAGTCCAATGCCCTGTTTATAAATGAGGAAATTGAGGCCCTGAGAAGTTGTGACTTATCTAAAGGCAAACAGCTAGTAAGCATCGAAAGTGAAATTTGAATTCTCTTGCAACGACTAAAACATTTTTCTTCTGAAGGGAAACTCTTTGACCACTGCTTATATTAAATACTTGTAAAAAGACCCTTTTTCTCCAAATGCTTTAGCTTCCATAGAAAAAAGAGAATAAATTATTTCAATTAGCATTCCAGACAATAAATTTATGTGCTTTGTAGTGGCATGATAAGTTAATGTTTTACTATAGGTAGAATCTTGGAAAACAATGTGCTGTCTTAGAATTACAAAAATACAGAATTTAATTTGGGAGTTGAAAGAAACCTCAGAGGTCACCTTGTCCAAGTCACACTTTTCAAGATCTCATAATTACATATTACCACTGTCCATGTTCTCTAACAGAAGCACATTTATTCATGACCATAGGAATGAATCATTACTACAATAAAATAAGCATCATTTTTTAGAAGGATGCTCCCAAGTCTCAAGTAATTAAATTCACAGACTATATTAAGATTTTCCTAATTCAAGTAATATATACTTCTAGTAGTAATTTAAAGTTGCATTTTGCTTTTTATTTTCAGGGGGAAAAAAATCTAAAAGATGAATATTCAAATACAGGAAGGAACCATGATCTCATCAGCATGATAAAGAATGCCTATTGTCTAGACTCTGATATGCAGCAGAGTGGACACCCTATAAAACTCATCCATCAGTATATATTTCATGGACAGACACTGAAAATGAACAATGAAGTTAGACCCAGAATTAAACAGGAAGAGGAGAGTAGGCTAGATTGGCTTTAAAAATGTCTAAGTTCCTTTAAGTATAGTAAACTTTCCCCTGAATCAAAGGTCTAACTCTAAGTTATGATGATGTATGGCTGTGAGGAAAGGAATCCTTCCACTTCTGGAGAACTGAAAATGAGTGCCACCCAAAGAATAATTCAGAACTGAACAATGTCCTTGAAGCATGTTGCAACTCATTAAAAACTGGGAATTAAGGAGAAATGGAGTCAAAGACATGCATTCATGAGAAAAAAGATAGGTGAATCTCATTAGCTAGAAAATAGTATAACAGATGGGCAACCTCTATTGGTAGCCTCATGGTGTTTGCAGAAATCAAGACCCTCCCCCCCAATGTTGTGTGGACTAGTATTGATGAACTTAGGAGAAGACATAATAAGAATGTCATAGGATGGACTGAAAACAACACTGTTGGAGGGACTAGCCACATAGATAATATCATAGCTCCATTTGAAAATTTTAGTAGTCATTCATTTATACCATTTTAACCCACTTGGATTTTTAATAGCTAAGTTCTTTCTCAGCTTAGACCTTTACCCTGGACCTTATGGACCTTTTTGAATTTCTTTTAAATACAATAGCCTTTATCATGTAGGCTTATGATTCAGTGATGAGTATCTTACTATGTACAAGAAATTTTAAGAGATGCTAGGGGAAATATAAAGATGAATCAGACACTGGCCATGTCCTTAAGAGTTTGTAATCTAGTGCAGAAGGTGTCTATTGAAAATATTCAATTATAAAGAATTATGGGAAAGTTTGCCACAGGTGATTAAAGACTCGATTTGACATCAGAAGACTTCAATTAAAGTCTAACCTCAAGTAATGTACAATAGTAGCTTTATGAACTTGGGAAAGTCATTTAAACTCTTAGTGCCCCAAGAGTGCCACCACTCTGAGACTGACTTACAGACAATTCACTATTCTGCATGTTTAGAGGTAGTTTTTGCACCAGTAGTGCTCACGCTGAAAAAAAATCACTGATCCGAAGGAAAAAAGATGCCAACAATATAAAATATTGATAGGTTATCTGCTGATTGTAATAGAAGGGTCACACCTAAAGTGCTATGGAGATTCAGGAGGGACACACACGCACACAGACAGAAGGAGAGAAACAGAGACAGGCAGAGAGCACATCTGGTGGTTGGGTGAAAATAGGAAAGGCTTTGTGGAGCGGATAGTAGTTCAGCTGACCTTTGAAAGATGATAGCTAACAATAGTAATGGTTGACATTTATACAGGATGTCCTAAAAATTTTACCAGTTTTAAGCTTTAATAGGGTAAAAGTGCACTAAGACTTTTGGTGCACCTCTGTTTAGTACATTAAAGTTTACAAAATGCCTTCCATTCATTATGCCATTTGAGCTTCATTTCAACCTCGTCAAGTAAGCCATGAACTTACCCATAATTTATAAGTGAAAAAATAGTTTCAGAAAGATGGAGTGACTCGTCCAGAGTCACATGACTTGTGTCTTAGCCAGACCTCAAGCCCAGATAGTTTGACTCTAAATCCAGTGGCAGAGGTGCGAGGGAAGGCATGTCAGCTGGATGGAATAGCAAAGGCAGAGAAGCAAGAAAGCGTGGGAACGACTAATCTAGTTCCACTGAGTGGTACAGTAGGGGGCAAGGGTGCAAAAGCCAGCAGGGGTCCTATTATAGAGTAACGGGCAACTATTGAAGTTATCTAAACAGGAGACCAATAAGACTAGAACTGGGATTTTGAAAGACTAATAAAGTGCCCTTCAATCCAGAGGCAAAATATCTTCATTCAGACTATCTCCCCTTCTTTTGGTAAAACAAACTCATTGGAGAAATGTGGCAGTCAAGGAACCTGTGCTCTATTCAGCAACTGGAAAATGAGCAGGAAAAAGGACTGGGAAGAAAGCACATACAGGGTTAAATAGATGATTCCCATCCAGTTCACACCAAGAATCCTTACTGTGCTCAGTGGTCGAAATTGTTTCCTTTGGAAAGTCAGGCTGTACTACCACTTAGCCATTTCTACAATGGTCAAGTGAAGATAACCTTTTTTGAACCTCCCTTCTCTCACCTCAGGGGCATGGGTGCCACTGAGAGATACCTGAGATAAATATCAGTAGCAATTCACAGCTCCCTAATACGAACACTTAGTTCTTTTCTGTTTATTTTCTTCCCCTCTTTGTCCCTTTTTCTTTTACCCCTTTTCACCTCTCCAGTTAATCCCTCTCTTCTTAATCAATCAGCAATCATTTGGTGAGCCTTCAGTAGGTACAAGGAACCCTACCAAACATTGTGAGGAATGCAGAAATCACAGAATGAATGAGATACAAAGACCTATGATAGATCCTGCCCTAAAGGGGACCTCCATGGATTTCATTTTGCTCCCATGGTGGCTCTCTCAGCTAAAGGTAAACTGTGTCTTTTAGTCCATCAGTTGTCAGTCCAAGGATGGGCAGAAGAAAATACAACTTCCCTAACAAAAGTTTTTCTGAAGAAAAATATTAAGCAATTTCTTACTTCTATGTAGTAAGGGCTGTTTCTTATGGGAGTGGATCCAGCCTTTTCAGGAAAGCTTTGGCTGCTGCCAAGAGGGTTGCATTTTGCTTGCTAAGCCACTTAAAGACATCAGGAAAACCAGATGCTTTTCTGTCATTTCAAGTCTTTTCAGTCACGAGCAACCAGGAATAATGCTTCAAAGAAGGGGTGGAAAATGTTTTGGGCACTAAGGTCTGAGTGTGTTTTAAAGTAAAAACAAATAAACAAAAAGCATGCTGCTAATGTATTGTTTCCCCCTCAGAAGGGTAAACACCAGCACTGGGGTTTATGATAATGGTGCCAAGTTCTCTAGTGTCATAAACGGGCTTAATGCAAAGCAGATGAAATTTCATCTGTGGTTTGCAAATGAAAGCTTTTGAGAGGGTGAACTAAAACCAGTATTACCCCATAGATGTGTTAGAGTCCTCAGGTTCAGTCAAAGTTCAAGGGCTTTTGTATATCCAGCGGCAGTATTTTAGAAGGCCAGATGGAGTTGCCTGTCTTATCCTCAAATGGTGCCATGCATGAGGATATTCCAAAGTAACACCAAAGGGTTAAGGAAGAGAGACTTATTAAAAGCAAACCAAGAGAGGTGATGTGATGCAGTGGAAAGGGTTCTTACTTAAGAGGTAAAGGACTTGGGTTCAGATCTTGCCCCTGTTATTCTATAAACTGTATAATCCTGGGTAAGTCACTTAACTTCTCTCCAACTCTATTTTCTCATCTCTAAACTAAGGGGTTGGACTCAGTTTTCTCAAGGGTTCCTTTGGGCTCTAAATCTATACTCACATGAACAATGAAAAGGTCCCAAATGTATATATCATATGTTTTAGGTCAATGACCAGTGATTTTGTCACAGACTGCAAGTCATAATGATTTTTAATCTTGGAGAGTAGCCTGAGCCTTAGAGAGGAGAAGTGACTTTCCCATACTTACATAGTTATTAGATGTAAGAGCTATATATTCCTTGCTCCAAGTCCACAATGCCCTTCATTCTATCATAACTGCCTCTCTATTATAATTTTCATAAGTTGATTAAAAGGTAGATTAATCCTATGTACATAAAATAAAACACATGGAACAGAGACAGGTTAACAAAGACTGTGTTTGTTGACAAGATGCCTCTGTTTTTCCATCTTTTGTAAGGAGGGAGCCCAGAACAATCATGGCCCCTATTGTGATTTTGGGACTGAGATCACCACTTTCTCTAGGATGAGCTGAGGAGAGTTGGGACCCCTCTTATCCACATTGCAGGATCTACATTGAAACACAGATTCGACAATCTAGAAACTAAAAGAAGTGGGTTTGGGGATTGATTTGCTTTGTTCACTACAATACTTTTTAATCTCCTGAGCTCCCGAAGCATTCTTGTTTATATCTTCTGGTTTGTTTGTTTTTTTTGGTGGGTGGAAGGCAATTGGGATTAAGTGGCTTGCCCAAGGTCACGCAGCTGGTTTAGGGTGAAGTGTCTCTGAGTGGGTTTGAACTCAGGTACTTCTGACTTCAGAGCGGGTGCTCTAGTCACTGAGCCACCTAACTGCCCCTCATATATGTCTTCTGTTACAAGTTAGTACTGTACACTGTGTTTTTTGTGTGTAAATTTATTCTCGCCTACTAGATGACAAGCTCTTTGTACGTAGACTAAGTCTCATTAATTTTGCAGATGGCCAACAGCCCCTGGCACCATGACTTGCCCAAGATTAGGCACTGAGCTGATGTTTGTGGGATGAACAAACACACGTTATGCTAATATGACAATTATGAGCCTAAAGTCAGGTCTAATGTCTTTTCATTCCTTCACTGCTTTGTGGAAATATACTGAAATGACAGACTCATCTGGGTTGGAGTTATCTGAGGAAGAGGCCGGAAGCTGACAATTTGATACTCTGTGTCTGTGACTACAGGATATCAGAACGTCTGGCTCAAATGTCAAAAATGTACTCAATCAATCACTGGATTGCTTGGTCTCCATCCCATGAAACATCTCAGCCTGCCCAATCACATTTTACATAGCTCTTCAGTAAAATAAAATAGCACCACCATGAAATGGCTTTTCCTGGATGAACACAAGAAACCCAGAATCCTAGAATGTCTGCTAATATCCTCTAGATGGCAGCACATGCTTATTTTTCAACATCTTGCTCCCCCCCGCCCAATTATGGATCTTAATTACAACTAACACTAAGTATCTGAAAATAATTTCTCCAGTAATAGAATATTGTATTTTGCCACCCATCTGTAACTATTCAAGGAGCATCAGCTAATTGAGTAATTATTCTTTCTCTTCTGTGACCAAAAAAAGAAAAAAAAAACGCGTGAAGGCAAATACACATTCTGACTAGCTTATGAAATGCACCCTTCCCTGGAAATATCCTAAGTATCATCAACCCCTTTGACTTTCTAATTAAGCCAGTTTGCATGAAATGCCAAATTTCAAGGGCATGACCTGTGGCTTTTACATCCTTGTAAAACAGCATATCTCTCCGCCCAGGCAGGGATTGTACCAAATGCTGATTGGCTTATATCCATTGTTGAGACTGTAATGGGGCTCTTTTCACTTTATGGGTTCCTCAAGTACAGAAGAGGTGTGGTAGCTTTGTTATAAAATAGTATAGTTACAGTGGTTTAATACATAATGGGGAGAAGTAAAGGAGCAGGAGAAGAAAGCTAGTCATCAAAAGCTAAAAGGAACAGTGAAATGCCTTAAGACTGAAATATTGGAAGTTGACATACTGGAGCAGAAATTTGAAGTGTTGAATTTAAAAGTCAGGGAGACTGGATTTGAATTCTAGCTCTGTCACTGTACTTCACTTGCAATATGAACTTAGGCTAGTCACTTGACATCATCAGGACTCAGTTTCCTCATTTGTAGGGAGCTGGACTAGATGACCTCTAAGGTCCTCCCCAAGTCTAAGTTTATGCTTCAAACACACATTTAATTAAAGTTTGTTCTGCCTATGTAAGGGCAGCTAGGTGAAGAAGTGGATAGAGTGGCAGGCCTGGAAAGAAAGGCTCATCTTCCTGAGTTCAAATTCAGCCTCAGACATTTACTAGCTGCATGACCTTGATCAAGTCACTTAACCCCATTTACCTCAGTTTCCTCATCCATAAAATGAGTAGAAGAAAATGAGAAACTATTATATTCCCCAAGAAAATTCCAAATTTTGGAATTTGGGGTCACAAAGAATCTGACGTGACCCAAAAATGACTGAACGACAACCATTTACATGACACCAAATAACGATTTTAACTGATTTTTCATGACCTGATTGAATTGGCTACAAATTTGGCTTTATATAGATATAATTATTGGGCCATGACATAGTATAGTAAAGGTCAGCTTAGGGTATTATAATCCTTCACTATTTACCACAATTTCCCTGCCACATTAGTCCCTAAACTAAGAGTTTTAAATTGTTATTTTCTTCTCCTACATTCCTTCTAGCCAATCTAACATCCAATTCTATTGAATCTTCTGATTTTATTCAGATTTACCTTTTCTACTCCTGGGAATTTTTCTTTCCTATTGTTACTACCATATTCCTGAGCTCTTTTCAATTCAATTCAGTGAGTAGAGTACAGGATCTAGAGTCAGAGAGCCTGGGTTCAAATCCTGCCTCTATAGTGACTTTACCTCCTAATATCTCATTTCTTCATCTGTAAAAGGAAAGGGTTGGCCCAGATGATCTCTGAAGTCCCTTCTGACCCTAGATCTGTGATCTTCTATGTAGAAATGTCCAAATAAAGTACTATGGGAGATTGCATCTAGCTGAAAGAATGAGAAAAGACTTAATGGAGAAAGTAGCACATAAAGCTGATCTTTGTGGGAGAGGGCAGAACGCTAATAGGTGAAGAAGATGAATTTAGGCACAAGGGACCATGCGATAGAAGAGGGCAGAAGGAGAATAATAAACAGCAAATAGTAAAATTTAGCTGAAATAATGTATAAAATTGAATAGTGTGAAATAAGACTGGTAGGGTTGAATGGTGTCTCATTGTGGAGAACTATGAATACCTTGACCTAATGTTCCAATTTCATTTAAATATTTTTTATTCTGAATGTGATGAGCAAATAAATTAATATTAATATACATAGAACAGAAAAAAAGCTTTCACATAAAATTGCAAAGCAGAAGTGTCAAACTCAGAAGGCTGGAGTCTGGACCAAACCAAATTAAAACATAAGTAGGACATATTTAACAAATAAAGATACAATAAAACATAGAAAATGTTAATTTGTGGTTTCTTAAGTCAATATGCATCCCACAGGGACCTGTTTCTGTTTGAGTTTGTACAGAATTCTTTTAGCTTTAGGTATATGATAAATTAAATGCGTAATTTTCAAAGCTGTCTAAAGAACATTTTATTTACCTCTAGATTACCGCAAGAATCTCCTGTCTAACTTCTCATGCTCCAGTGTTTCTCTTCTACAATATATTCTGACAACTGCTACCAGTTTTCATTATGTCACTTCTCTGGTCAACCAACTGCAAAGCCTACTTGTTGCCTGTAAGATCAATGCTCAATTAATCACGGTCACTACCTTCAAAAATTTGACCAATCACACTTTTCTATATGTAGCCCATTCATACTTCTAGTTCAAGTTCTGCAGCCATAACTGAGGGAGAAATCATTAGAAAGGAGAGGTCAAAATTTTTCACCACTAGCAGCAGCAAATGCTGACCAACTGTCATGGAGACATAAATAATAGCCTCTCTCACTACCCCCAGATCAGTGGTTCTGGATTTTGCCCAGTCATCAAAGCTGTCATCTGGGAAAGAATGCCTGCGGAGAAGGGACCAAATGCCAACCAACTGTGATCTACAGAGAAGACAAGTCAGCCTAACTTAAGTGGCAAGACACCTTGAAGGAGAAATAAGAGGCAGCATCGCCAGTCAATGAAAATCACCTTGACCACAATGCTCCCTCAGACCCCCAATCAAGACAGCTGAGGTCTCTGAACCCAAGAGTCTTGGGAATAGCAATTGCTTTCAACACATTGTGCCCATAGCTATCATCCTGAGCAGCAATCCTAGTAGAGATACAATCTGGCAATTGTTCCAGCAAGTGCAATATATATATATATATTGTACTCCATTAGTTGAGCTCCTTGAGAACACTTTGCTTTTCTATTTGTATCACCGATATAAATGTTTTGGATATAGTAAGCACCTAATAATTTTTTTTTTGCTATTCATTCTTTCCTTCCTTCATTTATTCATTCATTTTGGTCAGCCCTCTCTAGGTCTTCATTCAAGAAACAGCACAAGACCCATCACTTTTAGCATTCAATTATATTCTTCCTGTTTTGTTCTCTACTTTTTAAAAATGCCTCAATCTCATCTCTCTAACATGGTTATAAATTCCAGGAATATAGAAGTTGTGTATTATATTTCTTTCACTCATTCACTCTGGTAGGCACATGGTAGGTGCTCAGTAAATACACACTGAGTTTAATTGAATGTTTTTTTTTAATACCAAGTCAACCAATGGATGACCTCCATGGTCCCTATGAGACCACCTTTCAGAAAGATTAAATGTCTCTCAGCTCACAAAACAGAAGGCCCCAAATGAGGGGTATTTCTGATACAAACCGAGCAAGTGTTTTCTCTTCTAATGTTGTAAATGGTCACATTTTAAGGATTACATGACGGCTAAAGTAACAGGAAAAGCTTATGCTTGATTTTCATTCAAAACAGGAAGGAGGTCAAATTACAACAGCATCCTTGTCTTGTCATGGCATGCTTGATATAAGACTTCCTGACCTTTTATTCTGTCTTAATAATTATCTTTTTCTCTTACAACACAAGCACAAAGATGGTGAATTATGTTAGAAACATTTTGAACAGTGTATTGTTAGAGAGGTGTGAGACTGAGCTTAGGGTACCTCATTCTCAACTGAAATAAGACAACTGCCCTTTGGCATCCTAGCAGTTGTTGCTGGAGAGCACTGTGATAAAGCAAACACTCTTTCCTTTCTGGGTCTTGTTAAATATGGAACTTGCCGATATCAGAGCTTTTCTGATACTGACACTGATCCAAGCCCTAGAGACTGAGGAAGAAAGAAGAAAACAAGGTGATAATTTGATTTGAATTTTTTAGTTTCACACTCACATACATACAAAATTAATTTCACTTGTGTAAAACTGAGGATCTTCTACAGAGAAATTTGCTTCCAAAGCTGTCTACTCAAGAAAAATGTATGCTATAATTACACCTCTCACAAGAATAGCTTCGTGTCCTCCCTTCAGGAAAAGGAAGAAAATTACTCCTTTAGAAATCCCACTCCCAAGCACTTGTATAAATATTTTGTTCTTGCCACGTCAACTACAATTAAACTTATTGATATTTACCATGTAGTATCCTGTAATTTGCCAATATGGACTTCTGAAACGTAATGGATATAAGCAGCAAGAGTGATTGCCTAGGGCAGCGAGGTGGTGCAGGGAAGTCAGGAAGATCTGAGTTCAAATGTGACCTCAGACACTTGACACTTACTAACTGTATGGCTTTGGGCAACTCCCTTAACCCCGGATTGCCTCACCTTCCTCCTCCAAAAGAAAAAAAAAGAGTGATTGTCAAAGGTTGAAACCTTCTTTGCAAAATTAGCTACTGCATGGGTTCTGTCCCTTGTTCTGGCACTTTCAGCTATTGCTTCAGTCTCTTCTAGGTGGTATGGCTCTCAATCTGTTTGTGTCAAAGAGCCTTTTGGCAGTCTAATGATATGGTTAGTGAAAATAAAGGTATGATATTTTTCCCCCATCTAAGTTTATGGATTCCCCTGAAATTCATGCATGGACTCCAAATTAAGAACCCTTGGCTTGTGAACCTTTGGTTAAGAAGTCCTGACTTACAGTATTCAAGAGCCAGAACATGAATCTCAGATGTGGAGTTGCCCGAGCTTCCCTTAGCCTCACCCAGAGTGCCTTTCTCTGCTTCCAATTTCAGATCCAACACTTTCTTCAGTTCAGATCTGGATCCATTTTGTTCCAGGCAGTGAGTACATCTCTCAAACGTCTGAGAAGTAGGGATGAGGAAGAACTAGTGAGACAAAGGAGACAAAGTCCTGAAAATAAAGAAGATTCTTTCTATACATTTTCCTTTATTAACCTCCTACTTAATGCCCACCTACTTACTCCCTTCAATTCCCACAGGTTTTGCAAAACTTTTAACCTACAGACAGGTCATGTATTCTTAATTTTTTTAAAAATAGACATTTCATTTAAAGAATTTTTTTTAACTTTTCCATCTGTTGTATAGTCTGCCATGGAAGGAAACAAAGAAGAAAAAACCCAGATGCTAACAGTTCAAGAGAAAACCAGTAACACTAGTCTGTTGCAGCAGGTGCCAGAGGTATTTAAGAATGGCTTTTCTACTGGGTATATGAATTGGTTTCTGATTTCTTCTTGTATTAACCCCTTGTTACTAGAAGTCAAGACCCACTTTTGAGAGGGAAAAAGTGATCAGAAGTTATTCTCATGGACTCCTGACTGGTACATAACCATGTCAGAGCAGCCCTGAGCTTTTGGTTAGGTGAAGACATTGATTTCTCTGCTACTCACATGAAACGACTAGTCCTTTCACACCATTGAAAACCTGGTTTGGAAGCATGTCAGCGTTCAGAGTGGGAAGGGTCAGATGACAAAATTTAAGGTCACTACAATTCCCTACCCACTTAGGTTGCCATTTTCTACCATCAGGACAGACTTAGAGAAAGAACCATGAGGGGCAGAAATTGAAAAGACAGGGAAGCATAAGCTTGAGCTGCCTTGGCTCTGTCACATTTAGATTTAGAAAGAATTAGATCCAAAATTATGCTTTTATGCTTATGTGACTTTTTTCCCTTTAAAGAAAAAATAGCTTACTTTAAAAAAAGTACATATTGTATCTCCAGAAATAAAACTTGAGCAGCAAGCTTTAGCCACATTCCTAATTGAATAATGGAAGATAATGGTACAGAATGCTTTCATTTATATAGTTTTATGATACTACCTCCTTCTACCCATCAGAGCCTGAAGTCCTCTTCAGGTGCCACTAAATGGGTTAAAAAAATTTTTTTTTTGCTTTTTGGAAGGGGGAAAGCAGGGCAATTGGGGTTAAGTGACTTGCCCAAGGTCACATGGCTAGTGCTAAATGTCTGAAGTTGGCTTTGAACTCAGGTCCTCCTGACCCCAGGGCTGGTGCTGTATTCACTGCATGCGCCACCTAGGCACCCCAGACTCAATGGGTCTTTGAAAGTACGGGAGCAAAGGGAACTTTTGGTGTAGGGAATGGAGAATCCATCTGTTACTCAGATGAGAGGTACTGTAGAGTCACCTGAGGAACTCAGAAGTTGAATTATGTTCCCAGACTCAAGACAACCAGCAAGTCTTTCAGGAGGGATTTGAACTGAATTCTTCTTTATTCTAAGCCTAGCACTCTCTTCATTGTATCATGCAATTGTTGATTATATGGAAAGTGTGTTTAAAATAACTTCATTCATAACAGCCACACATTTCTCCAGGGTGAGCTATTTAATGAAATTACAGAAGTTTATTTTTAATGGTTTCATATCCATTGATCCATTGTCATTCTCTCACTTTAAACATAGTGGGAAAGGGCTTCCAGGGGGCATGATGAAGAAATATTTCAGTTTTCCAAGTATAACTCAGGAGATATAAATCACAATCAATCAGTCAATAAGCATTTATTAAGCAATCCTAATATGCCATATATTCTGCTAAGTTTTGGAGATGCAAATACAAAAAAATTATTTGATAGGGAAGGAACTTTATTTTTTATTGTGAAAGACTGACTATATTTCCCTCCTTCTTATCCCTCCCCCACTTGTTCTTTTCTCTACTTTGTCCCTGTCCCTTTACAGAAGTATGTGCTTCTAACAACCCTCCCCCCAAACCAGCCATCCTCTCCATCCTCCCCCCTCTCATTCCCTTCCCCCCTACTCTCCTGTAGACCAAGATACCCAATTTAGAGTGTATGTCATTCCTTCCCTAAGCCAAATTCAATGAGAGTTAGGTTGACCCATTCCCTTTTGCCTTCCTGTCCTTCCCCTCCACTGTAACAGTTATCCCTTGCCTCTTCTATATGAGAAGATTAACCCCATTCTGTCTTTCGCTGTCTCTTCTCATACTATTCCTCTCCCACCTCTCAATTTCACCTTTTAAAATATTACCTCATCCTATTCCATTGATCCTGTGCCTTCTGTCTATGTACACATATCTACACACACTCATATATGTATTCCTATGCATACATACCCTCCTATATAGACACATGCATATGTATACATATATATACATTTATATTCCCTTCAACTGTCATACTAAGAAAAGTTTCATAAGTTACAATTATTGTCTTTCCATGTTGGCATGTAAATAGTTCAACTTTGGTAAATTCCTTATGAATTCTTTTCCATTTTTTACCTTCTCATGCTTCTTGTATTTGAATGTCAAATTTCTATTCAGTTCTGGTTTTTTCATCAAGAATGCTTGGAAGTCCTCCACTCATTGAATGACCGTATTTTCCCCTGTAATATTATACTCGATTTTGCTGGGTAGGTGACTCTTGGTTTTAATCCTAGCTTCCTTGATCTCCAGAATATCATATTCCAGGCCCTTTGATCCCTTAATGTAGAAGCTGCTAGTTCCTGGGTTATCCTGATTGTGTTTCCACAGTACTAAAATTGTTTCTTCTTGGGAGCTTGTAATATTTTCTCCTTGATCTGGGAACTCTGGAACCTGGCTATAATATTCCTAGAAGTTTTCTTTTGGGGATCTTTTTCAATTGAATTCTTTCAAGTTCTATTTTGCCCTCTGGTTCTAAAATATAAGGGCAATTTTCCTTGAGAATCTCTTGAAGGATGATTTCTCTCTCTCTCTTTTTTTTTTTCTGATTGTGGCTTTCAGGTAGTCCAATAATTTTTAAA
>CM053593.1:261852740-261922354 GCA_028646575.1 Pseudocheirus occidentalis
TTTTTCAAGGAGATATTTCACATTGACTTCTGTTTTTTCATTTGTTTGGATCTGTTTAATAGTATCTTGATTTCTCATAAAGTCATTTGCTTCCATTTGCTCCACTCTAATTCTGAAGGAATTATTCTCTTCAGAAAGCTTTTGAGATTCTTTTTCCATCTGGTAAATTTGACTTTTTAAGGCATTCTTCTCCTTATTGGCTTTTTGGGCCTCTTTTGCCATTTGAGTTAGTCTATTTTTCAAGATGTTATTTTCTTCAGTCGGGTTATTGGCTCTCTTTTCATGATTTTCTTCCATCATTCTCATTTCTCTACCCAATTTTTCCTCCACTTCTCTTATTTGGTTTTCAAAATCCTTCTTAACCTCCTCTATGGCTAGCAGGCAGCCTTCATGTTTCTTAGAAGCTTTTGGTGTGGGAGTTCTGACTGTGTTGTCTTCTTCCTGTTCCATGCTTTGATTCTTTTTGTCCCCCCAAATGGAATCTAAAGTTGGATTTCTGGGCTTGCTTTGTTTCCTTTACCTGCTCGTGTTGCCAGTCAATTACTTGACTTTTGGGCTCAGTAGAACTCTGCTTCCAGAGGGGAGAGCTTTGTCCCAAATTGCTGGGGTTTTCACAGCTGCTGGGGCTATTTGGGAGGCTGCTGTCTCTGCAGCCCCTGCCAGCTTTGGCTCACTGATCACACACCTCAGGACCACCACCCAAGATCCTGATCCTGATCCAGGTTGGTTAAGGCAAGAGCACTTAGCCTCTGAATGATTGCTTGCCCCCCCTGCTATCTTCAGGCCAGGAGCTCTGAAGCAGGCATATGGAGGTAGCTCTCTCCCTCAAATTTTGCTGAGTTCCACTGATCTTTCACTTAGTCCTTGTTTCTTATGGGTTCATAATTCTGGAAATTGCCACAGTTGCCAGTGACCAGCTCTCCTGAAAGCTTCAGGCATGGCTTGTTCTGGCCACCCTAGGGCTCCAGCCAAGAGTTCATGTGGTGCTGGTCTGGGCTCCCAGCATGTTGTGATGAACCCTTTCCATTAGTCTGTCGAGCTGCCTTCAGTGGGAGCTTTGTTACTCTGTAATTTTGTGGGTTCTGGAGCTCTAAAATTGTTGAGTCATATTTTATAGGTATTTGAGGTGGTTATGGGGGAGCCACAGAGTTCTCTTGCTTCTAAGCAGCCATCTTGACTCTGCCCCTGCGAAGGAACTTTAGAAGTCATCTAGCCCCATCCCCTCATTTTGTAGATGATGGAACTGAGAACTCTGAGGCAAGAAAATGCTTGCCCAAAGGCACACAGATAGTGGCAGACACAGGATTAAAATCCACATCTTTACATTCCATGGCCAGTACTCAGTTCACTATTTATACCTGGCTATCATTTGGCAGCATAAAAAGCAAACTGCATACCCATGCTGTAATAGTTATCAAAACTACTGGGTAAAGTAGAATTCATTGGGATCTGCCAGCCTTAGTCCACTTGGGCAGATACTCAACTTATCAGCCAGTTATCAGCTACTGTGTATTCCCTGCTCTTTAACATGTAGAAAGTATTGTTGGCTATTTTTATCTGAGTAATTCTGGTCCTTCATTTGCTGGATTGTTTCCTGCATGGGGACATTGAAATTAATTTGGTCAGAGGGGCATTGCTTCTGGATTTCTGGATCAGTTACCTCCTTCCTTGCAAATTTTTAGTGTCCTGTTGATCATCTTATACTTAAATGAGTGTGTAAATCTTAACCAGTATCTGGGGCTTCAGTTACCTGGACAGAGTCCTCCTATTTAAGTTCCCAGAGTAACAGATGTCTTCAACTGAGATGGTTAATCTGAAACTCTGTTTTGCCTACTTGAAAAAAATTTACATCTGACATTTGCTAGCTGCTTGAGCACTGGGAAGTGACAACCTCAGTCGAAGCTACCTTTTGGAAGCTACTTTGTAGTTTGTTTCTAGAATCAAATTAACTAAATTATTTTAAGCATTTTGTAAACTTTTAAGAGCTATGTAAATGTTAGTTATTATCTTGTTCTCATCTTCTTTGTTTTTTTTTTTGGATTGAATTCAGGAAAAGCCTAAGTCCAAATAGCTATTATTCTTTTATATATAGTTTATTGCATATTATTAAACAAGTGGATAAAAAGTGGTAAGATGTATGTTAGTCCCCTCTCTGAGAGCATCCTTGCTACAATTCTAGCAGCAGACAAGATGGCAGGGACTGTACTTCACTCTGTTCCCACATGATTTTGATATCTTCTGTTGTATTTCTGTATTTTGAAAGCTTTTTGTCCCACATGGCTTATTTATGAAAACTCATTCTTAAGTTTTTATTGCCTGGTATTATGTCTGAGCAATTGTAGTTCAAAGTTTGGTCTGTAATAATTCTCTAGTTCCAGTACAGCTATTTGAGTTATTGAAAATATTTTGAGTTTTTTTTCACGTAGCTTAGAGATTATTATTATTTAGTATGGCAGCATCTATTAAAAATGATATCTTTGAGTTTTTGTGGATTCATGGAGATTGTAACATTCATTCTGTGATAATACTTCAGCATTATCTACTTCCAGTAGAGTTTATTGGCTGGATTCTTGAGGATACTTTGAAGTCATTTTTGTAATATGGGAATGTGTCATTTATCAATTGAAGAAAGCATGCTACAGTGTAAAATTTTCGCATATCTTGCTAGGTATCTGGTTGGTGCTAAATTCATATAGTTTACAGAGATGTGTTACACACTTTTTACTATTTCCATGAATAACATAAATCAATTATGAAGTCTGAGATTTTTAAAGATAACCTCTAATTTTTTATTCCACCTTAATTTTGAACTGCTATTATGAACTTCTCAAATTTGATAATTGAATAAAATATGTCTCCACCATTTTTTTGATGCTTCTTTGTCAATGAGTGCAGATGTTGTTCATGGAGATCCTTTTGATGGGGTACAGGCCCTGGGAAAACGCTTGAACTCTGATAGAATCTTTCCACTTGATGAGACATTTGCCTGAGGCCATAAGCCTTTCATTATAGCTAGGCCCAAATCCGTTTCTCTTAACCTAGCCTAGCCCTCCCTTATCCAGCTACTTCCTGCCCTTGATCCTATCAAAATATCTATACCCAAATCTGTTGCCCTTAAACTAATTTAGTTGTCCGTTGCCTGTCATCTCCAGGTAGCCTTCAGCTATTTCTCAGCCTTAATCCCATTTCTGGAGTCTGACCTCAGTTCCATCAAACATCCTCCTTAGACTCTTCCTCAAGACACTCCCCAAATTCCTTCTGTAGACCATCCTTAAATCCTCCCACCATCTTTCTGTATATAAGATCCATCTTGACTCCATGAAGGGGCTGAGAAAAAAATTAGTGAGGACTCACTCTGTGTCAGATTATTCTGGCCTGCTTGTCAATACAAGCTTCGCAGATATGTAGACTCCTTAAAAGTCTTCCTATTATGGTGAATCTTTAATAAACTTTGTTTTACTCTGGCTCAGAGAATACTTGAGTCAAATTCATTTGGCAGGACCCCAACATGTTAGTATTTTGGGGTCCTGAGCACCCCTAATTCAAAACCTCAATACTTTGATTTAATATTTGGATTTAAGCCGTCTCATGGACCCCATATATAGTTAAACCACCTCCGGTTACATTCAACAAATTTGATAGTATATATCTGTTATCAATATCTTTACTATTGCTCAATGAAATGATATCTGCTTGTTCTATAAATATTTTTTCTGTAAGTTTTTGATCCATGCTCAGAGATCAAGTTCTCTGTGAATATCTGTCAATCATCTCCTTTTTGATGAGGAAGTATTCATCTTTCTATGACTGCTTCAGGTTTGAACCTTGTGTTTCATTAATATTGCATGAATTCTTAGGATTCTTTTAAGATCTCTTCCAATCTATTATATTAGATAGGTACTGTTTAGGTGTTGCTGTTTTAAACATGTTCCCACTCAGCTTGGATTTTAGGATGCTGAGAAGTCATGTAATATATTCAACTACAGCCTTTTAATATTTCTATGCTTATCATGTTCTACTTTGAGGACACCAGTGTACTCATAAGTACTGCTTTCATCTACTCATTCAAAACCTCCAGATTCAAGCTCAGATCCTTCAGGTCCTCTTTTTCCTTGGTATGTCTAAGAATTTTATGTTGAGTCCAAATGACATTTTGATATCATTGGTGAAAAATTTCACAAGATAAAGGAGCTGTATGTGTTTTTGATGAAACCATATGGCTTAATGTCATCAAAGTATATTAAGAGGTTAATGAAATGTTTTGCTCTCAGTGTCTCTTTAATTTGGAAGCCATACTTAGTACTATTTAGGAGAGATGATACTGGATTTAAGGACAAGCAGAACTATAATAAGCTTTACCTTTCTTCCTGAAAAATGTGACATTTGGTGTCAATTATTCTTGCTATAACTGTGTTTGTGATGTGTTTTAAGTAATTTTGTATTTGGACAAAAAAGAATCCTATAGTGTTCTCACTATATTTGTATCTAATTCATATAAATATTTTGTACAAATAAATCATGAGTTCAGAGCTAATGAAAGGTTTTGTAATAATCCACAATTGCAGCATAAATGTCATAGTGCTTTTGGGCATCAGATTAAATAATTACCAAATTGATGATAAAGCTATTCTTTGTACTCCTGAGACTTTTTGAAAAGTTATTTTGCCTTCAATCAATATATTATTAAAATATGAACTCCTTGTGATTAAGGATTGTCATTTTAATTAGCACAATGTTTTCATATTGTAACTATTTAATAAATACTTTTTAATAATTATTTCTTCTGTTTATAGACTTTTACCAGCAATATAAGTTGTGTATACTTTGTATAAAGTACATTAACACCTACTTGGCCTGTATTTGTAGCATCTTCTGATACTCTCATTCTTTAGTAATAGATATAGAATAACTTTTCTTAGGGAAGGTAGGATCATACTGCTGTCTGAGAGGGTTGTGTGGATTTGTATTTCTATCTGGAAGAGGACCATGACTTGGAAGTTAATTTGAGGGGGGGCTATGAAAAGTCACCAGCCTCACTTTTTCCTCCAGAGCCATCTGGATTCAATGGCCAGATATAGATCTGAACAATAAGAGATGACTCAGGATGCAGTGGGAAACCTGGGCACTTTGTTGTAGCAAACACATTGGCATACCCAGGGTGGCTGCCAGCACAGTTTCTTAGATCTGCTTTACTAGGAAAGATACCTGTTTAAGGGGTCAGCAATCTTTTTTTAAATTACATTCACTAGTTCAGGGGAAAAGTCAGCACCCCGAACTTCAGAAAAAATATAAACAGAGAAAATACAAGCAGAGAAATAAAGACCAACTGACAGGGCTCTGACTGCCTGAATCAACTATACATTTTACATACATCCCTGGATGGAGAAAGCCTTTACATCTGAGGAGTTGGGGAACTCTGAATATAGTTCTGTCTGAATCTTGACCTTGGAATTGCAAGATCCTTCTCATAAGTGAGCCCCCAAAGCAAAATACCGACTTAGAGTATATACACACTTCTCAGAGCCAGAAGGCATTACAACCTGCAAGACTCAGTGCCTAATTAGAAATTGGCAAAAGGTGTGAAAGCCTTGCTCCAAGCAAGCCTCCCCTAAGCTTTAATGGACTCCAGGTGAGGCCTTAAATCCCGTTAACATTCACTCTTTTAAGCTAAGGTCTTTAACAAATCTCAGTTTGACTGAGGCAATGCTCATTCAGTGACTGGGGCAGTTTAAGTGAGTCAAAGTCCCCCTTTAATCCAAAAAACCAAACCAAAACACCAAACTAGGAGGGAAAGACCCACAGGTTTTTTTGGCTAAAAAGAAATTATTAATGTTTACATTCACTCTGAGCCATCAGGACCCCAAAAATAACCATTAAGTGGTGCTTGGGTAGTGACCTATTGTTGGACATCCATGAGAGCCAGAGTGAATTTGGTTTATTCTTTAAGAAAGAAATCAAGTTAGCTTCCAGCCATCAAAATTTATCTTCATTTGGGCAGAACACCCTTCAGTATGGGCATGATACCTCATATGGAGAGAAGAAAGGAGAGGAGAATAAATGAGGAGCTGAGTTGCTTGATTGGAACTGGTCAGTTGGGTTCCCTAGGGGGCAGCTCAGACTACTCATCATAGTTTGTTGTTTGTTCTTCATTCTGAAAGAGGACCACAACACTGGGAAAATGATGCCATGACTTGTAAGTGAATTGGATTTGAGTAAGGGAGGGCTGTGCAAAGTCACCAGCCTCACTTTCTCTTACAGAGCCATCTGTGTTCAGAGGCCAGAAATAGATCAGGACAACTGGAGATGGCTCAGTGTGTTTGAGAAGAAACTGGTAAAATGCTTCACTAGAAATTCATATGTCACTGTGAATTGTTTGAGCCAATAACTGCAGATTTTATCCAACCCCATCTCATTTCCCAGAGTTTCAATAACTGCCCTTGCCATACATGCATTGGTTGCTCATTACCTTACCAGCAAACACAAGATTACTCTTTTCCATTTGATCCAACTTGCACACTTGCTACTATAAAGATGATAATTTTTCCTATCATCTTTCCAAGGTTCTTTTGTGCCTCTTATTCCTTTGCTTCTCAGTCCTTCAAAGTAAATTTGTTGACTGAAGTTGATTCATTGATTTTGTTCTTTGTGCTGTTTGACTCTTGTCTTAGTCTTTTGGCTTTGGCTTTCAATTGCTGATAAGGGGAATTTAGACTTTCTAATATGCTTTTGGATTTATAATATGCTTTTTCTGGGTTCCTTTCCACATGTTTCTTTTTTTTCTTTTGCTTCTTTTAATTAAGCAATATGATATTCAGTTACACCACATGAATATTGGTGTTTTTTAGAAGATTTTCAAGTGCGCCTTCAAGCACCTTTTAACAAAATGATGTTGGAAACCTAGATATTTGTTCATAAATCTTCCTTTCTTCCTACAGATCTTAAGGTAGTGGTTTTCAACCTTCCTAATGCTGCAACCTTTTACTTGTATGTGGACGTATCTGCATGTGGGTAGACCTGCCTGGAGACATATAGAGGAGTGGTGTCTTGGTTCCTAAGACCATTGGAAATATGTGTTTTTTGATGGTCTTAGGTGACCCCATTTGATCCCCAAAGGGGTCGTGACCCACAGCTTGAGAACCACTTTCTTAAGGCAATGACTTCCACACAGAATATAGAGTTCAAGTCATGAAATGTTTTGGCACCTTCTGTCAAATACTATGGGAAAAAGCCTTCATTTACAAGGCTTATAGAAAATACCAGTTTTCTGAATTAATCTGTTTTGGTACAATTGGTCTCATGGTTGGATACCTGCCATCCAATTTAAAAAAAATCTCAAGTATAGAATTTCAGTGTTAAGTATGGCCATTTCCTTTTTTAAAAATCATTTGAGATATATATATATATATATATATATATATATATATATATTTTGTTAGCTATTTTGCTCTTAGTTTTTATTTCTGGAGTTTGCATGAAATAAAGATTGTCAGTGTACTCAGAGTCTTCAGCTTTTTTGTCAGAAGAATTTAGCAGTTCCTCACTTTTATATCTTATCTGTGTAATCTAGGGTTATATATATTACTGTTTTTTTTCTGCACTGACACACAATCAATCAATATTAACAAGACACTATTTTATGACTTGGAACACAAAAAAATCAGTCTGATGAAGTGTGAAGTCAAGTTGATTATCATTATCATCATTGTTAAAAGGAAAGAATGGAAGAGGTTAACATCTTACAAGAGATACTGAGTTGATTTAATGTTTTTCAATCTTCAGTTATTTCCTAAACTCTAGTTGAAATTAGCATACCATTCTTGTCCAATATGTTTTTATGGTTGTCATGGTCTATATTGTATCCTAAGGAGCTTCCCGGAGTTTTAAGGAAGCCTATTCTTCTTAGGGGGGGCCTAGATAGTGCAGTAGATAGAAAGTAGGGAGTGGAGTCAGAAAGACTCCTCTTCCTGAGTTCAAATACAGCCTCAGACACTTACTAGCTGTGTGACCCTGGACAAGTCACTTAACCCCATTTTCCATGTATCAAATGAGCTATAGAAGGAATGACAAACCACTCCAGTATCCCAAGAAGACCCCAAATGGGGTCACAAAGAGTTGGACACAACTGAAAAATGACTAAACAACAAATTATTCTTAGATATTGCTTGACTAGAAAAGGAAAAAAAAAGTTCTCAACAGACTACATTTGGGTACTTAACTCAAAGACATTCCTCTTTCAAAATGGGCATTGCTATTTGATAAACTCTGGCCACATACACTGACTGCCCTTTAAAATTTTTAGGTTTATTGTTATGTTTACTTTAGTTATGATACTGATGCTACTTTCTTTGCTCAGGTTAAATATCTTTATGATGGTATCTTAGAACAGGATTCCTTAATTTCAACATATATTTATTAAGCATGTACAAAGCAAGGTGCTAAGAGCTGGGGACACAAACATGAAAAGCAACAGAATTTCTGTCCACAAGGAGTTTTTAATTTCAGGGGTGTATATGTGTGAGAGTGTAAATGACTGTAATGTGAATGTGAATTTGAAGATCTTCCCTGCCCCTTAATAGACCTAGGAGGAGTTTGAAGACTTCCCTTGCTTTGAAAGTAAACTCTGCCCCCTGATAGGCTGAATGTAATCACATGGAGCCTGTGATGGAGGGAATAGGGTGGAGCAGAGCCCACAGGAAGCTTCCCTTCTGTGAAGATTAACTCTTTTCTCTAATGGACTAAATATTGTCCACATGGAGCCTGTAGTGGGAGGAGTTTGCTGAAGGGAAGCAGAGCCCACAGGAAGCTGGTTCAGAGCTAGCCAGACATTGGGGGAGAGAGGAGGACTCTCAGGCAAGGAATCAGATAGGCTCGTGAGTAGAGATTGATCTTGCCTTGGTTTGCGGGAAGGCTGAAGGATGCTGTGGCTCTCAGTGTTATTATGGCTTCTGAATATCTTTGGTACTATGATGGAATCAGCTTACTGGTTTTGGGATTCGGTTTTCCAGTGTCTAAATAAATGCTTCAGTTCTATCCTCTATCTGGACAGTTTGGTATATTTTGTGATCAAATGTCATGAGTTACTTATAGTCACTGTTTTTATCATGATGGTGGACGCTGTAAATATTTCATTGGCTCTACAATGACTTGTATGTGAATAATTGAGATACAGAGTAGAATGTGGTAGGAATGAGGTTGAAAGAGATCAGAGGCTCCGAGAAAATTTAAATAAGGAAAGAACTTTTACCTAGGGGGTATTAGAAATTCAGGTAAGATGGAACATGGATTGCATAAGTGTAATTACTGAGAAATAATGAAAAAAGGTCAATTTATGCCTAACTATTAAGAACCTTAAAAGCCAAGCTAGGGTAGAATACCTGCACTGGATTCAGGAGGACCTGAGTTCAAATCCAGCCTCAGACATTTCACAGTTACTAGCTGTGTGACCTTGGGCAAGTCATTTAACCTCAATTGCTCTGCCTTCTCCCTATCGTGGAAAGAGTACTTGATAAACTTGGGTTTGAATCTTGACTATTCAACTTAGTTTGTGTATAAGTCATTTACCATCTCTGGGCATCAGTTAATTCATTTTGAATCCTTTTTTATTTTTAATGGGGAAGATCTAGACTAGATCACCTATTTAGGTCAATTACTACTATAATTAATGATATTAATATTGATATTATTTTGATATTAACAATGATATTATTTTGTATAATGTATCACTATTCTCAGGATAGAGTGCAATAAACCTGGGAAATCCTGGGGAACAATTGATATGTAGACAGGAGAATACCAAGAAAACAATGTATTACCTTGTTGACCTCACATTTACTTCATCCAAAGAATCTGAATTCTTTTCCTTAGTTGTATCCTATGCTTATCAATAGTCCAATTTGGCAATATTCTTTTTTAAAAAAGGAATGTTTTTATTTTTCTTAATTACACAGACAATTTTGAGTTCTAAATTCCTTTCCTCCCTTTCTAGTCTCCCCCCTCCTTGAAAAATTAAGCACCCTAAAGTTGATGTTACATATGTTGGCACTATTCTTATTTATCTCTGCTTTTAAAACTGAAGCAGCATGGTATTTTTATTTTGAGATATATGAGTTTCTTTTCTCCAACTAAGAGCCTAAACTTAGTTAACCACTCTTCCAAATTTCACATTGATATAACTCCCTATATTCTATTAAAAATTATGTTTCCAAGCTCTTTCTTCAGTCTTTTCTTCCTTTTTTACACTTTAATCATCCTATCCGCTGGCTGAGTCAAAACTTACCTTTATTCCCTAGACTGATTTCTTTACAAGTTTCTCTGACTCATTTGAGTATTTACAAAAAAAAAAAAATTCCATTTACTTACATAAGAGAGCTCTTACAAATAGTAATCTGGGGCAGCTAGGTAGCACAGTGGATAGAACACCAGCCCCAAAGTCAGAAAGACCAGTCTCAGACACTTTACTAGCTGTGTGGCCTTGGGCATGTTACTTACCCCAATTGCCTCAGGAAAGAAAGAAAAAGTAGACATCAAATCTTGTTGAACACCTGCTATGTGTGAGAGAGAGCAATTAGAAAGACTTCTGTCTCTGATACATAAATGTCTGTATGAGTCTGGAGAAGTCACTTAACTTTACAAAGCTACAGGCAATTTTCTAAGACTATATAAATTACAGAGAATTTGCTAAACTGTATTGGAAGAGGCTAATTCTTCACATGGAGCCCCCTATGTCATTGAAATTATAGGTCTGGCCAAAAAAAAATGCAACTATAAATCTAACACTGTGTTAGGTGCAGTAGAATATTAAAGGAATATGATATTGTTACTCCCTCCTTTCTTTGCTGGCTGAAATCCTACTCATCTTTCAAGACCCAGAGTAAATGGCATGCTTTCTGTGAAGTCTTCTCTCATCGCTTCTAGGAAGAAATGCCTTTCTTCTTTTCTGAATGCTTAGTTTCTAATGCTCTTATAAATTCTGTCTTGCACAACACTTCTTTGGATACTTTGCACCTTCCTTACTTGGTTGTGAGCTCCCCATGGGTAAGGACCATATCTTATTCATCAATATAATTATAAAAATATTTGATGTTTATATAACATTTAAAGATTTTCCAAGTACTTTACATATGCAGTCTCATTTGAGCCTTGCAAAAATTCTGATCCCCTTTATACTGTTAAGAAAACAGACTCGGAGAGCAGCAGGGAAGAATAAGCATTTATTAAGTACTTACTGGGTACCAGACCGTGGCTAACTGCTTTTACAAATATACTCTCATTTGATCCCCACGACAACCCTAGAGGTAGGTACTATTATGATCTCCATTTTACAGTTGAGTAGACCGAGGCAGACAGCAGCTAATTGACTTGCCCAGGGTTATACAACTAGTAAGTATATGAGGTTATATTTGAACTCTGGTCTTCCTGACTCCAGGCACAGTGTTCTCTATCTACTGTTCTACCTGGGTTAGAAAGATTAAGTGACTCATCAGGGTTACATAGAGTATCAATATTTGATGAAGGATTTGAACTCAAGTCATTCTTGGGTTGCTAGGTCCCATACTCTATCCCCTTACCATATTAACTCTTTGTAGCTTCCCCAATGACCAGCACAGTGTTCTGCAAGCATTTAAAATGTGTTTACTGAAAAGAATTAGAGATGTTTCTTTTATACGGCATGAAACTGGTGACAAGAGAGTAGAGGAATCAACTAATAGTATCATGATATGGGAAGGCAATAACCATAGCATCTAGGGGCAAGAATGAAAGCAGTAGCATTGAAAGTAATCACTGGGCTAACAAGCTCTTTCTCTTGGAAAATACTAATTTGCAATTGTATACTTGAAATCCCTTCCTAATTTCACTTTGGGTTCACAGAAAACCAACTCTCCCTCCTCTTCCCTAGTCCACCATTGGGAGGAACATTGTTTTTGTCCTTTAATTCATTCCCTAACAATGGCTCTGCTCTATCAAGCTAAATGTGTAGACGAGAGCAGTGTTCAAGCAGCTCTTATATGGCAAACTGAGGATTGATGGCATGATTAATTTCACAAATACTCATCAGTCAAACACTTACTGCCTTACACAGGGATAAATCTGTGTTAGGCATGGAAAATGCCAAAGATATAAAATAAAGTCTCCAACTTTGAAAAGCTTAAAACATAGTAGAAGTGAGAAAATACATATACATACCTATCTACATATATGCATATATACAATATAAATATATATACACACACCTTTACATACACTGTATGTGTGTATGTGTATATCTATACCTATATCTATATATGCATATATGTGTGAATATACATAGGCGGCAATAAATAATAGAGGAAATGTGGCTAAGTAGTGACCTGGGTGTATAGTCTTCTATGTTGTTATTACAGTTTCCTATAGATTGAGGTATCCCTCCAGAAAGATCATTATGTCTTGTCGGTCTAATTAGCCCAATCAGTTCAAATCACATTCTTCTTTGGTGCTTATTTGAATATCCAACTATTGTATCAAGCTCAACATCTCTAAACTGAACTTATCTCCTTCCCTCTCCCCAAGCTGCTCCTCCCCTTGCATTCTCCTTTCTGTCAATGGCACTGCCATTCTTCCCATCTTCCACACTTAACACTTTGACAAAATGTTTTATTCTTGACCTTATGCCCATATAGTCAGTATATCACCAATGTTACTTATAGCCTGTCAGTCTGTCATAACATATTTCAGATATATTCCTTCCTCTCCATTCCCAATAGTACTACCTAGTCAGCATGTGCCTGGGCTACAGCAATAGCTTTGTATGCATTCTCCCTCACTCGACTCTCTTCTACATCACCATGACAGACTAGCCTTCTTAAACCACTGCTTTAATCATACCATCCACTCCTCAAGAATGTGCAATGGTTCCCCATTGCCTTTTTTATCAAGTCTAAACTATGTACCCTATCATTCAGTCTTACACACACAGATTAATAAAAACCAGTTCTCAGTTTCATACATCACACTCATTTCTACTTCTTTATCTTTGACCAGGTCTTTTGTCACATCTTTCTCATCTGCAGCTATGTATACTATGAGTGTCTTGAGTTTTGCTTCATGTATATAGATTTCCAGTGCCTACTACAGTGCTAAACATATGGTAGAGATTTTATAAATATTTGTCAAATGAATTGATATATACAAATATTTTAATAATTTTATGATTATATGACACACATTCATTAAAAAATCTGTTTTGAAAATGATGGCCCATGGCCATTGCTGTGGTTAATCAGGGAGTATCCTTTACCTTCTTGCTGAAATGATCTCTTTACCTATTCCCTCAGCAGTTTTCCTACCACTGTGGCCAGGGTGAAAACTAGACTGTGGGTTTTTCCAGCCCTTCATCCTGCAATTTTGATTTTGATTTCTCAGCCTCACCTCCCATGCAGCAAGAACCTCCACTCCAGCTCCAAAGGATGTCCAAAAGGTTTTTTTTATTTAACCAGTGCTCCATGCTGTTGCACAAATTGCCCGGCAGGAGCGATATGGAGTAATAGGGCTCACATCCTATTGCTAGAGAGTTAGTAGCTGCCCAGCTTCTTCCAGACCTGCAGAGTTAATGTCTGAGGCCAAATTGGATTTAGTTCTGCTACACAGTGGTGTGATGTGCCACCACTGAGTGAAAAAAATTAGGTTAGATTATTAATGGTCAAATCTCAAAAGATTCAAAGACTTGGCTCGGATAAGCAACCCCCAAAGTAGTTCAGGTGTTTTATACTAAGTTGTATTAGTCAATTGGCTCTGGAAAACTTAGCTGGATTTTTTGAAAGGGATTGTTGTTATTACTTGGATCAGAATTACCATAAAAAGAAGACTTCTTTTTTGCTTTCCTCTTCTAGTTTTGACTTCTATTAAGGAGGTGAAATATAGTATAAACAGGAGATGATCTAAAGTCAACCTTAAATAAGTTTCAACAAACTTTCAAAAAGCTCAAAATATGAATGGGGAAAATTTGGCTTTTAGATTGATAACATAGTCTTAGATTTGGATGGATCCTAAAAGCCATCTAGCCCAATGTCTGGATACATAAATTTTCCATTATTAGAGCTCCAATGGGTACTCACTGCTTACTCTTCTCACCACACCATGTAAATCCTGTGACAGTTAATTCATAACTTCCAAGGCAACCCATACCATTTTCTAGCTTTAAACATTAGAAAGTTAAGTAAACTCAATTTTGCTTGACTTCCCACTTCTTATAGGAAGGTACTACTTATAAACATTAATAATAGGATAGGTATTGCATAAAACATATTAAAGTGGATTTCTGATCTCATCAATTTGGGATGTCCCTCCAATGTAGCTATGTCCCACCTTTGACTGTTCATACTGTGTGACTTGAGCATGTTGTAGGGGATACAATGGGACAGATAGGTAGAATTCTGGACCTGAAGTTAGGAATATCTGAATTCAGTTCCAATCTTGGACACTTACTAGGCTTGGGCAAGTCATTGGGCAAGAATTGGAAATTGAGGGAATACTAATCACCTGGGAATGGCTGACCAAGTTGTGGTATGTGATTTTGATGGAATACTATTATGCCATAAGAAACGACAAACAGGATGCTGTCAGAAAAAGCTGGGAAGACTTACATGAACTGATACTGAATGAGGTGAACAGAGTCAGGAGAACATTATACATAGCAACCGCATATTGTACAATGATCAACTGTAAATGACTTAACTATTCCCACCAGTACAATGATCCAAGACAATTCTAAAGGACTTAGGATGATAAACACTATCCACCTCCAGAGAAAAAACTGATGGAGTCTGAATGCAGATTGAAGCATGCTTTTTTACTTTATTATTCTTGGAGGTTATTGTGGTCTACATTTTCTTTTGTGACATGACTAATATGAAATGTTTTGCATGACTACAATACAACCAATATCAAATTGCTTGTCCTCTCAAGAAGGAGGGAAGGTATGGAAGGAGGGAAATAATTTTGAACTCAATTTTTTAGAAAATGAATGTTAAAAATTGTATTTACATGTAATTATGAAAAAATAAAAGTGCCTCTTCATTGTCCTTTGTGTGGCATTCACATTTTGAATTCTTCAGAGTGTTGTATTCCCTATTTTTCTAATGTACTGCCACAAGATAGTATTAAAAAGACTGGCTTTTGTTTCCATGGGAAGCTTGGTTTCATTAAAGAAGCTCTGTATTTTCTTTAAGGTAATTCAGTCTGTTTTCCTCCTCCTGCCTTGTTCTATGCTCAATTTGTTACTCATATTAATATATGAGCTCTATAGGTCACCACTTCAAATGCATGTCATAATCTGGGCATTAGACATCTTTCATCCTCTTCATCTTTCCTGTGTGAACAATCAGGTCAAATGATTTTGAATAGTTAACGGATATTTTTCAGGAGGCTCCTCAGTGCTCTGGGTTTTAATGCAATCAGCAAAATGTCATTGCAAACAGGAGCTTCAGGAGGATCTCACCATACAGGCAGAATTTCTCTTCACCTAAGACTTTACACTGACCTCTGTCTCAATGGCAAACATCTTTGGCAAGCACACACATCCTTGTTTTATGCCTTATCCAATTATTATGAGCTGACAGTTCTCAAACAAGGTTATTTCTGTTTCATACATTTCAAGAAATATTAAATAATGTTAAAGTATGGATGAGAGATTCATTGGTAGAAAAGAGTCAAATCCAATGCCTTCTTGCAATCCGTGAACAGCAGGCACTATTGGATTTACCTTATGTTCTCTAAATATTTAAGTCAGTTGTGAAATGGGAAAGTTGTGGACCAATGTTAAATATTGCTTGCAAAAAATTTGCTTGTTCCCTATTAACACCCCCCTCCCAAATTTATGTATAGAATGGATTGAATTTGTGATCTCCCATAGTAGGTAGAACATGTTACCATAGTCTTTAAGTTATAGCGGATTATAGAGATGGAAAAGAAAAGGGAGAGTCCTTCAGGCATGGAACATAACCTTTGCAAAAGCATAGAAACACAAAATGGACCATTTTATATGAAGAATAAGAAGTAAGCCAATAGGAAAGGAAGACATAGTACTTAGAGGGGAGTAAAGTTAGCAACCATGTCAGACTTTTGAGGCCAGATAAGAATGAGTACCTTCAGGCTGATAATGCTTCAGAAAGCTGTGCCAGGGGAGGAAGACTAACCTTAGCCTGACTTTGAGCCCACGCAGGCAAAGCTATTTCTCAGGGCTCCATGTTCCAAATCAGGGACTGGGCATTCAGCATTCACAAAGGCAAAGCTGGCTCCCTAAGAGAGAAAGATCAAAAGCTAGATTCTGGGGTGACTTAGGTGACCTCTTCATTTTCCATCAGTGGTTCTGATTGGCTTTACCCCCACAAAAATCATGCCTCCTCCAGGCTAAGCTGATCACTTGAAATTTAAGCAGAGTGAGCCACTTTTGATATTCACCACTTTCTCAGGCCCTCTGTTTTCTCTGTCTTCTCATTGGAGGGCTAGTTGGAGGAATAATAAATTCTTCCTAAAGCTTTCCTTTATAGAGAGCTCAGAACTTTCTAGGTTAATTCTTCACTTGCCGCCAGTATTGGGTGCTCTCCACCCCCTCCCCCCATTTCCCCTGCATATTTTTTTCAGCTTCCTGTTGTATGTTGTCTTCCCTTATTAGATTGTAAGCTCTTTGGCAAGGATTACCTTTTTCTTATTTGCATCCCAGCACAATGCCTGCCCGAATTAAGAAACAGTTATTGAATTGAGGCAGGTTATGAAGAGCTTTGAATACCAAAGAAGTTTAAATTTGACCCTAGAGATTATCACTTCAGTTTATTGACTGGAGTTGGGTGGATGGAAGACATGGTCAAAACCATACTTAAGGAAAATACATTTGACAGCTGACTGGAGAATGTATTGGAGTGGGGAGGGTCAGGGAGAACAAATAAGGAAATTATTGGAATAATCCCATGCTTGCAATGGTCTTGACTTTTTCTATGAAGTATGAACCACAAATCCTACCCCGAAAGGACAGGAAGAGGAGTGCTCTGTATGTCTGAGAAGGGAAGGCTTAGGAAAGTTGTTTTTGTGAGTGAGATAGAAAAGAAATTAGGGAGAAGTAAAAAGTTCTGTGGGTAAATTATGAAACATAAATTTGTAATGGACACAGTAATGACAGTGTGTGATTTTCCAGTTCTTTTAGTAACTTGTGAGTAGGAGCAGAAGAAGCAGGCAACATTTTGGCTGGTTATCCCTCAATCTTGATAGGTAATTGTCCCGTATATTTTTCTGGTCATTTATTTCTCTAATGATAGCTTTTATACCTTTTCTCCTGCCCAATTCCTAATTAACAATCTACTTATGTCCATGATATGCCCTTCCAATGCTTTTTAGGTGTCCTTCAACTTTACTTCTCCATTGCCTATGATATTCCATTATTCATAGCCCTGTAGCATTATCAGAAGAACACCGATATTCAAAATTTGGACCTATGTTTTAGGAAGAAGACTGACGACATTGAAAAGATAGCAAATTTCCAAAGGCAATCTAATTTGCTCTGCTCCTATTCAGTCTATATCATTATCCCTATGCAGAGCTAGTCCAAGAAACTTAAAACTGCACTGGGACTTTTGGGACACCCTGTATGTATGCATATACATATGTGTGTGTGTATGGATGGATATACAAAGATGGAATATGGAAGAATTAGGTTGTTTTTAGGTTGTACATACAATTGCATAGTATAGACTATTTAATAGGTATTCTTCATTCATTTGTTTTTTTGCATATTGATGGTTAAGCTGAACTCTTAAGAAATTATAGGTCTTATTTTGGAGGATCTGCAATATTCCAGTACTTAATATAATCACTACAATGGTTCCCAGCATTGTTCCTAGGTTTTCCCTGCACATAAATCACTTTATCTAGTGTGCAACTTTCAACTTGCAAGGCAAAGCAACCAGCACACTTTCATACAGTTGGATTGAAAAGGAAAGGGGCACATTTAGGAGGAAAAGAAAATAAATACTTGTTAATTAAATATGTTTTAGATAAAATTTAATTTTCTTTTAAGAATCAGGAAAACATTCACTATGGGGGACACCAACAGAAAACTCAGCCCCACTACACATGGGCTGAAGAGAATCTTTGGCCAAGAAAAGTCTTGCCTATGAGCAACTAAGCAGCCTGTGCTTTTGACAAATGATTAGTTTGTATCCTTACCAATTCTTTTCATTTTGGACTCTCTGACCAGATTCCAAGAGAGTGTTTCCCTCCTCTCATAAAACAGACAAGAGAATGGAAGTGGAAAGAAGCTGAAAGGGCTAGGCCCCAAATAAAGAGCGAAGGAAAGTGATTTTTAAATAAATCTCTGTATGACTGGGTTTGGGAAACTTGCATGTTTTCATTTAAAAGAAACTCCTTCCCTATCATTTTTTTACTCCCCTTTATATAGAAGACAGAAGAATGCATGGATCCCAATCCCAAAAGAAAACCTGGAACTTGTTCTTTGGTCTTTACAAGATACCTGGGATAACTGCATATTAAGACATTTCAACATGAAATTAGGGTTCAACATGATCTAAATTTTTCTTGAGAATTCTGGAACCTGCCATAGTTTTCAATTCTCCTTCATTCCAGTCTCATTCTATCCACAGTAATGCCATGGCACCATGTGTATGCTGAAGTTTGCTTTTGATTTGTGATGCTGTCTAGCAGCATCTGTTCCTCACCTCCCAAGCTTCCCCCTCCCCCCTTTATTTTGCAATATATGTTATTTAGGATCTGGGGCCAATGAAGGACATCTGTAACCAGCACGTTTCTGGACTTGTACAGCGTCTTTACTGGAACTGCAATCTGTTTTGCAATAAAACTTACTTTCCTGGTATTTACTGACTTTTTTTTAGCCTGAACACCAATTTGGCTAATTAGATTGAAGGCAAGGCATGCCATGATTGATTTAGAGAGGCTGTTGTCAGTCGCTTAGATCAGCACGTACTCAAAACCTTCCATGAAATTATTTTTCTGCTCATTGCCATCACTTTATGGTAGCTGAACACTATTGTCCACAGAAGCCCAGAGACATACTCCCAACATGCGATTATTCATGGGAATAATGTTCAGGCTAGATTGTAATTCTCTATGAAACATCAGGTTAAGTCCTGAGGTCTAAGGGAAAACAGCAGCTTGGGTGGTTCAGACTAGCTCAGAAAGTAACCAGGCATTGCCAGGTGGAATTTTCTGCACTTTCCCAGAATGAGGGAAAGTCAACTCCCAGACTCCACCTCTTCTCTGACCCACACTAACTCACCATGAGATCTTGAACAAGATCCTTCAGTTTTCTGGGCTGTAACATCTTCATCTGAAAACCTCTAACAGCATTTTTCCAGCTCTCTGATTCTATAAACAGAATTTCCATGACCTTGTCAATTAGTGATGTCATGTGGGGCTCCCTGAAGTCCCACCCCTATAAACTTTGACTAGTGACCTGGCAGCAAAGCAATAGGGCCAGTCTGCATCGTGTACATAATTTGATAACTGCTGTTCTGTAACTTGGAGATATATCCTTGACATCCAGTCTTTTTGGTGGGTTACATAGTCCACCCATCCCTTCCCACTTGGATGCCAGACAGCCATTGTAAGGTGGTTGACAGAGAGAGTAGGTGGCTTGAGTAGAGTTGAATCTTGCAAGGAAGGTAGGAGTAAGCAGCAGCATCACAAAATGATCAAATGGGAAATCACACGTGGAAAGTCGTAATCAGAGAAGTGCAAGGTGACTGGCTGGTTGTCAGTAAGTGAATGAATGAAGGGTAGTTCACTCTGAGTAGGGAAAATGGGAAGGGGAGGAGAAAGAAAAAAAGGGGGGAAAGGGGAAGACATAGGAAAAGGGAAAGGTAAAAGAAAAGACAAGGGAAGGGGAACAGAAAGGAAAAGAGGAAGGGAGAAGAAAGGAGGAGGGCATGAAAAAACAATCAAGAAGGGGAGGAGTCAAGAGAAGGAGAAAAAAAGAATGAACATTATATTTAGAATAATCATAAAAAAGCTTAATATTGGCAACTTATTAAACCAGTCCTATTAACTAATGAACATTGCCAACATTTGATAATCAATAATCATTTATTATCAGTCAATAAGCATTTATTAAGTACCTACTATGTGTCAGAACTCCTGTTAGGTGCTGTGGATAGAAAGACATAAATGAAGTAGTCCCTGTACTTAAGGAGCTTACATTGTATTGAGAGAAACACATGTAGATATTTAGGTAGAGAAAGAAATACAGCTGATTGTGATTGTGATTTCATTGATGTTGGGAGGTCCTCATTGAGGCAACTTCTTCAATGAGTACAGTTAGGCAATTTCTCTGCAACTTCTAGTTTCTAGAGTAGCCTAATCACTGTGTCTACACTTCTGCCTCAGCTTCCTTTTCTGCCAGTCTCTCCTAAGTCCTTGGCAGTTTTTTTCCCAACCTCATCATTCAACTGGAACTGCTCTCTCCAAAGCCACCAACTATCTCTTGATTGCCCAATCTAACGCCCTTTCTTAATCCTTATCTTTCTTGACCTCTCTGCTACTAGTGCTATTCATTAATTATAGTGTTAATCAACTCCTCTTGGATACTCTTTCCTCTCTGGGCTTCTATAACACTGATTTCTCCCAATTCTCCGTATTTTCTGCCTACACCCAAATTTCTTTTACTGGTTTTTCATCCATACTATATTTACTAATAGTAAATGAATCTCAGAGCTCTGTCCTGGGTCCTCTTCTTTTTTCTTTTTGCTCCATACCGGGCTTGCACAATGTAGAGTCCAACAAAAGATTTTGGGTGGCCTGTGAAAAATGTAGAGGATGTAAAAGAAAATAAACATGTAACAAGTGCTTTGTCTATGCCCTGCTTAACTTGCCCTCCACTAGTCACTAGTACTTCATGTAACTTGGCCAGTAGGTTGCCACTGCTCACTCTCTCCCATTTGCCATGTGGCCCATGACAACCAACTGTCGTCAGTCTGTCTCTAGTCTGAGAGGAGCAAAAGTCCTATCTTTTCACTGTGTTTTCAGTTAGTACTGGTATTGAACAGGGAAAAAATGAGTGCATTCACGTGCAGGTGCTGCTGAGACCAGCTATGTGATGAGCTGAGTGTCAACAACATGAAGGTTTCTTCTTCTCCTTCACTGCATGACTGCCCTCCAAGTTAATGAGTGTTTGTTTGGTGCTTTCTCCACAGTTAGACATTCAGTTCAGTATTTCTTTTTTATGGGAGCAGTTGCTGTGAAGATTTTTTGGTTCTAACATTAAAGTTTTTGGGGTGACTGTAAAATGGGTGATGAAAAGAAATGGAAGATTGAATCAGAACACAGAGGGTTCAATCCAGAGTAAAAGAAATAGATAGTTATTTACTTAACATGAGCGATAAAATATTGTGCCTTGTTTGTTGAGAAGTAATAGACCTACCTGTAAGAAGACAATCGTCATATAATCATCAAAACTTCCTGACTTAAGCAAATTGGACATCAACAAAAAACAAATTAAAGCTTCCAAATTGTTGAAAAATCTCAGTGGGGATAACAGTTTTTCAAGAAAGTAAACTCAGAGAATGAGGCGACTATTAAGGTTAGTTTTCAAATCTCTAGAGAAATTGATTTCAAACATGATTCTGAAGTACAATAAACTGATTGCTGAAAAGAAATGTAATACATCCCATTAATTAAATGTAAACAGTAAGAAAACTTGAAAAATGTATTAAAACTTGTACCACTTAGCAAAGTAATTTTTTTTGGCATTAATGTGATTTCATGATAAATAGAAATCTTAAATAAGTGCAATTAATTGTTATTAACTGAAATCTCCCTTTTTTGAAAATATGGTTTATTTGAAAAATAGTTTAATAATTAATTATACCTTTACTTAGAATGTGAGCTGAGAAAACTGTATCTGCAGCCTGAAGAAGCTTAGCTTATTTTAATTTTGGTCCCTCCCTACTGCCAAGTTGTGCAGGTCTACTCTATACTATCTCACTTGGTGATCTCATCCACTCCTATGGTTTCAATGATCACCTCTGTACAGTTGATTCTTAAATCTAATATACAGCCTTAATCTCCTGAGCTCCAGTCTCACATGACCAATTGCCTTTTGAACATCTTGAGGTGGATTTTGGTAGGCACTTCTAACTCAACATGTCAAAACATAGCTTGTTAACTGCTTCCACTCAATTCTTCCTTTTATCAAAACTTCCCTGTCAATAAGTACCAAAGATGCCACCACGCTACCAGGCTCACAATTTAGATGTCATCTGCAGCTCTTCACTCACACTCACCTCATATATCCAAATCTTGTTGTCAAATCTTGTTTTTACATTCCATTTACACTGTATATCTCAATAAAATGGAATGACTCCCTGAAGAGCCTCCATGTTCAGTTACAAAGTCTTCTGTTTGGTTTTTAAAACTCTACAATAAGGCTTCTTCCAACCTTTCCAGTCTTCTTACACTTTACTCTCCCACACATTCGCCAATTCAGTTACACAGACCTACTCCAAGAATAATAGAATCATAGACTTTGACCTGAGAGAGCTGATAAGCCATCAAATCTAACCTTCCCTGCTTCATTTTGAAGATGAGGAAAGTAAAGCACAGAAGACTTAAATGATTTTCCCCAACACACAAGTGCTGATTACCTGAGGCAAAATTTGATACCACATCCTCCTGACTGCAAGTCTAATAATGCATTTTCAATAACACCACCCTACCTGTAATTTTGCCTACTCCTGTACTGTTTCCACTGAAGGTATGTAAAATCAATTTTGCATGATAAAAACAAAGTTTGACACAAAATGGAAAACAAGACCAAGGTAATATATGACAGGTATATTCCAATCAGTATAGGAAATTTTCACCTATTTCCCCCTGAAATCACAGAAAATTCATTGACAAGAAATGAGAAGCAACACAAATGAAATAGTTAATCATCTGATTATAAAGTAGACAATACTATAGAGCTCAATATGCCTATCAACACTTGTATATTTCTGAAAAGATGTCTAAAAGAACTTCAAGGGAATGAAAATGTATTTGATTCAAAATTTAATGAAAACACTATATATCGAGAGAATGTTTCCTTATTGGACTTTATTCAGCACCCTAAATTTAACCAGCTGGGATTATTTGTTAAGTATCATTCTTATAAAACTTCTGAAATGAATAAATTTGCTTCTTAATGGGAAATCTACATTTCAACATAAAGATGGAACACAATATCCCGGGCTTAGGTATTCTTCACAAAAGCAAGCTTTTTCTGGTCTTGTGTGCTTAGCATATAGTAATGACACAGAAAGCAATAAATTTATTTCATGCATGAAAGGCTGGTGGTATGAATATGTTTCCATTACATCACAGACATTACTATTGAATTTTCCATTGGTTAGCAAGGCACAGGTAGACTTGAAAAATTCCACCTTTCCCCTCAGTGTACTGGATGCCTTCTATTGAAACTCTCAAGCGGGACAACTATTTAACAATCAGGAGTCCATAAAGACAGAGCAAGCTAACAAGGAAAGTACAGCTTTAGAAAGAATTATGGATACCATTAAAACTATTACTAAGTTAGACAGTGGAATGATGTTCTCTCAGTGACCAAAGGTATTCTCAGATTTGCTCAATCTGGAAATGGATGATCTCTTCAAAGTCTGCATTTAGATGTAGGAAAGTTTTTGTTTTTGTTATAAAGAGAGAAATAAGGGGCAGCTAGGTGGCACAGTGAGTAGAGCACTGGCTTTGGAGTCAGGAAGACCTAAGTTCAAATCCGGCCTCAGACACTTAACACAAAAACTAGTCATGTGACCTTGGGCAAGTCACTTAACCCCAATTGCTCCCCCCCCAAATTAAAAAATTAAAGAGAGAAATAAGTACTTGTGGAACTAAGCTCGAATACTCCAATAAATGTGATCTCATCAACATAAGTATTACTTTCTACATTTCTTTGTAGCTTTTATCTGAGTCCTCTTACAGCACAAGTTGTAATACAGGCCTTCCCTGTATTTCCTTAGTATCAAGAGACTACTGATGGAGCACATGGTTTGTATATAAACTGTCTCTTGCTCTTGTTTGGTGACTGGTCCACATGAATGTGTACACATCTATATCTACATAGACATAGACACATATACATATATAAATGTGTATATAGATATTTCTATATCTACACACATATATACATATAGACACACATTTATTTGATGACATTCTGTAATTTGGTCTATAATTTAAAAAAGGATTTTTCAGCTGGACTATATTAGTTTGTCTTCCTTCAATAAATGATTATTAGGTACCTACTATATGCAAAGCACTGAGCTAAGTGCTAGGGATAAAAGATCCCTCCCCAAATCCCAAGTCCTAACACAATGTGTACAGAAACAAAAATGATAAAATGTAAGGCATGAAGAAATTAGTTCAAAGAAGTGCTCCATGAATAACTTAGGAGGCAGAAAAAAATACAGTGTATTCTAGCTATGGGGTACAACCTATATGAATGTAAGAAGAAAGGAGATGACATTTTGAGTCAAAGGAATAGCTAGTACTCCAGCCTGCACTGGAAAGTAGAGTATGTGAAAGGAAACAATTTGAAATAAGAGATTTTACTGATGTTACTTGCATTACAGAATTGTGGATCCATTTATCTATTTACACCAAGTATACTAATATGCCTTGGACATCTGAGCAATGTATTTATCAGAACCTTGCTGTTTTGATGTTATAGAACCAAAGAATATTCTGCAGTGGAAAGAGCATTGGATTTTGGAATCAAAAGACCTGGATTCAAGTCTTACCTCTAACATTTGGTAGCTATGTGATCATGGGCCCTGGGGGTCTTTGTTCATTATCTACAAAATGAAGGGATTCAGGTAAGTGCTTTTCAAGTCCCCTTCAGATATGTCTTATTTTAAGATTATTTTGGAAAGATTTATATCTAGGGAAAACATGATAGGAAGGTCCTTTTAAAGTTTAAACTATCATATTTGTGCCAGAGTTTCTCAGAGAGAAAATGGGAAACTATAACAAAAGAACTTCATGTTTCACACCAAATGTTGTGATAAATTCTAACCAGCTAAACTAAAGCAAAAAAAAAAAACTTTAAAATTTAGAAGGAATGATATATTCATTTTCATTATGGAGAGAAAGGGTATTTTACCACTTCAGAATTAAATAAATTGTGAGAGATGAAAACAATGTATTTGATTACACAATTACAAAAGGATTTTGTTTAAAAACAAGCAATTTTCCTAAAAATAAAAGCAAAAGAAACACATGGAGAAAATAAATGTATCAGATAAAGGGCCGAGAATGTGAAAATGATACATCTACATTTGAGTAATTGGCATTCCCTAATGGGAAAATGGTCAAAGGACTACAACAGAGATATAAATTGTTAAAAACTACATTAAAAGATGCTCAAATTGGAGAAATGCAAATGAACAACTTTAAGATACCACTTCATACCAGATAAATTGACAAAAATAGCAAACAAATTATGAAAATAAATGTTGGCAAGGCCATGGGTAAATATACATTCTGTTTCATTCATGATGCAAACATTCCGAACAGCAGCATGGCAATAAATAGGGACATCACAGCATAGGAAATAGAATGCTGGACTTGGAGCCAGAAAGACATAGGTTCAAATCTTACTTTTGAGACTATTTGGGTACCTGGGACAAGTAACTTAACCTCCGTTTCTCAAGCAGCAACCTGAGATGTATCTACTAAGGCAAAGATTCATGTTAATGGAAGTTCTCATATCATGGGTTCTTCACTCTAACAAAATTACAAATTTTTCACATACTTCGAATATGGCAAAAAATAAGATTCTCAAAATGGATTATACACTTTGATCCAGAGCTAAACTCACTGACAGTAAGCATTCTTTCATTTTTTTGTACTTGTATCCCTTAGTGTCTGGCACAGTGCCTGGCATATAGTAGATATTTAATAAATATTTATTGGTTGGTAGAATTTTATCCTTAATAGATCACAAAAGATATTCTCTGGTAGGAGAATGAACAGATTCATATATATGACTGATTAGAATGTTACTATGCATATGAAAGGACAACCATGAGGAATTCAGGAAAACATGGGAAATATGAACTGATGCAGAGTGAGGTAAGCAGAACCAGAAAAAAATAATAGCTAATATTTATATAGCACCTCCTATGTACGAGGCACGGTGCTAAGCGTTTTACAATTATTATCTCATTTGAAAAAAGTATAGGGGCAATTAGGTGACACAGTACATAAAGCACTGGCCCTGGAGGCAGGAAGACCCGAGCTCAAATTTAGCCCCAGTTATTTGACATTTACTAGCTGTATGACCCTGGGCAAGTCGCTTGACCCCAATTACCTCACCCCCCCCCAAAGAAGAAAAAGAAAAAAATGTACACAAAATAACAACAACATAAATCACAAGTAAAAGAAAGGACAACTGTCTCTAAGTAACTATAAGAACCATTATTGATCTCAAAGAACAGCTAATGAAACAAACTATTCTCAGCTGGGAGCCCAAGGCACTACTGGGGCAGAAGGTTGCATACAATGTCAGACAGACAAAAACTGATTGTTTTTTCTCAACTCTTTTTCTTGGTTAAAAACGAAGTTTGATTCTAGGAGGGAGGGAGCACATACAGAAATGACTTTGAAAAACAAAAAGGCACCAACTCACCTTACTTTAAGAAAAAAAAAGATAAAACAGGGAAAGTGAACTATTTGTTAAAATACATAGCTGTTTTATTTATAATAAAAAACTGGAAAATGAATAGTCCAACAATTGAACAATGCCTGAATAAAAATTAAAAGAATATTATGGCACCCTTAATGATAAATATGAAAAAAAATTGAGAACATCTGGGAAGACTTTTTATGAAGTGAAACAAATGCATGAGACCTGAAGAAGCCCTGATGGTATCTGTGCTTAATACCACTCTACATATGGAAATCAAAGTTATAAGAAATGGCTTCAAATTCAAACTAGTACACAGACTGAACATACTTTGGTTTGTTGGCAAATGTGTTGAATTCTCTTTTTTAATGTTATGTATGTAGTATAATGCATATACAGTTTCACATGGTTTTATTCCTTATTTTGAAAAGTTATTTAATTGTTTTTATTGAGAGTTACCCAATTTATAAAAGCTAGGGATAGGGACTGTAACTGGGATTTCACTGGAACAAGGAATTCCCATTTGAGTAAACTCCCTGTACATGCAGGTTACCACCTTCTTGGTGACCTGAGAGTTGTCTTGAGCCCTGAGAAGTTAAATGACTTGCTGAATATCACACAACCAGTATGTGTCAGAAGAGGTTTTTAAATCCAGGTCTTTCTGATTTTCAATCTGGTTCTCTAGGCATCAAGCCACTATACTCAATAGACCATCTTTTGCCTTTTTGTGTATCCTCATAATTTGGCACAGTGTCTTGCACAAAGTAGATGATTAAAAAATGCTTATTGAAAGACTGACAGATCATTCTCCCATTCACCACAATGGCTATTCCAAACTTTTTCATCCCTCCTCAATCTTTCCATGGCCCCCTCCCCACCCTCCTAGTTGAGGATCTAGTCTCATATGTCACTGGAAAAAGTGAGTCCATTAGATAAGAACTCCATATTTTTCCCTCTTCCTTATCTCACATAATTAAAATATCGGTCCCCACCATCTCTTCCTTCATCCTGTCTTACATCAAGAGTTGGATGCCCTTTTATCTTGCCAAGGTAAAGCCCTCTACATGCACCCTTGATCCCAGTCCATCTTTTCTTTTTTAGCAGATTGTTCCCTGTATCATCCTCATTCTTTCACTAATTTTCAGTTTCTTGCTGTTACTGGCTACTTCCCCACTGCCTACAAACATACCTATCTCTGCCCCATCATTAAAAAATCCTCAATTGATCCAGTCAACCCAGCTAACAACCATTCTGTATTTCTCCTCCTCTTATCAGGCGAACTCTTTGAGAAAGCCATTTATATCTCCATTTCCTTTACTCTTTTTTTTCTGAATTCCCTGCAATCTAGCTTTTGACATCATCATTCAAGTGAAACTTCATCATGCTTTTTGACTTCTCTCAAATCTTTAACACTGTTGATCACTTTTTCCTCTTGGAATATACTCTTAATGAGCATGATACTACTCTCTACTGGTTCTCATCCTAACTAACAACTCCTTCTCCATCTGTTTCATTGGTTCTTCATTGATGTCATGTTCAAATATTGGTGTCCTCCAAATCTCTGTCCTTAGCCCTTTTCTCTTTTCCCTCTGTATTATCTCACTTCATGATCTCATCATGAGTTCAATTATAATCTCCATAGATATGATTCCCAGCTCTCTCTCTCTCTCTCTCTCTCTCTCTCTCTCTCTCTCTCTCTCTCTCTCTCCCCATCTCTGTCTACCTCTGTATAGATCTGGGGGCCATCTCCAGTTGTCCTGATCTATATCTTGCCACTGAACCCAGATGGCTCCAAAGGACAAGGCTGGTGACTTTACACAGCTCTGTTACTTAAATCCAATTCGCTTTCAAGTCATGGCATTAAAACAACATGTATCTATATCAATGCATAGATCTATATCTATCTATCTATCTATCTATCTATCTATCTATCTATCTATCTGTCTGTCTGTCTGTCTGTCTGTCTGTCTGTCTGTCTGTCTATCCATCTATCTATCTATCCATCTACCTATCTATCTAGAGATGATAACTGAACCCAACCATCTCTGCCAATTGCCACCCATAGGACAGGTAAGCTTTAATCTCTCCTCAGACCCTAATGGAGGCAGTCCAGGACCCAGAACCTAAAAGCCTTAAGAATAGCAATGGATACAGAGATATTATTACTCTGCTTTTATAAATGAGGAACCTGACAGGATTTAGGGATGCTAAGAGATTTGCCCATAGACATATGGGCAAATGGATACAGAGATGGATACAGCAATGTATCCATCTCATTGGACACAGCCATTTCCCTGAGAAGCAGCCTCTGTGTAGATGAAACCTGGCAGTGTTTCCTATAGGTGTTAGAACAATAATACCGAAGACTCAGGAAAAAAGTTCTTACCACCAAAGTCCTAGACATTGTCAAAAGGTTCAAAATTTAAAAGTGATGTGATTTTATCAGTAGAAATGCCTTGAAGAAAAGACATTTAACATCTGCTTTGTCACTGTACCTTAAAGACTTTGGGATATTTCAAACTGATTTATAGCTGAAACCTTCCACAAGATCAGGGACTTTGCTATTTGTATCTCTAGTGCTTAGCACAATGCTTTGCACATAGTAATCACTTAATAAATGCTTCCTTTAGTCATTCCTGTTTCATGTATGTTTCTGCCATCCTCTCACACAGGTATTATTACTTCATGCCTGAACTATTGCAGCAGCCTTCTGGTTGATCTTCCTGCCTCAAGTTTCTCCCCACCCCTGCCCCACTCTATTCCATCCTATATTCAGCTGCCAACATAATTTTTCCTAAAGCACTGTATCAACAATGTAATATTCACAATGCCTACACTAACTATAAATATGCTGATAGGGTTAGTAATCACAAAATGTAACAGGCTCTCTACATTGAGGACACAGCTAGAGCATTTATTCAAATACCAGAAACTGAGTCCTGAAACCAGAAAGTCAAAGCTGTCACAGTAGCCACAGAATTGGCACAGGTAGTTAATGCAGTAAGCACCCACATTCTCAAGCCTTCAAAACAGAATAGGGTACTTCAGGAAAAGATCCTCCTCTTCTCATGGTAACTGCTCAGCTCGCTCCCAGCAGTTCCTGTCCCAGCAGTCCTTAGCAGGAGTTCTCTCTGGCTCAAAAAAAAAATGGTGTTTATGCCCCTACAGCTGCTGCTTCTAGACACTGGGCTGGCTCCAGCCTGGCTCCTACTAGACTCTGGCTCCTTCCTGCCCCACCCCTTCCTGTTACATCAGCAAGTTCAAGGGGCATAGAAGATCTTCAAATCCCATAGCCATTACAAGCACATCTCTGACCATATCACTCCTTAACTCAGGAAACTCTGGTGGCTCTCTATTACCTCTGGGAGCAAATGTGAAAATTCTCTCTTTAGTATTTAAACCCTGAAATGACACTTATCTCCTAACACTGTGCCTTTTCACTGACTGTCTTCCACCCTTAGAATGCTGTCCCTCTCCTCTTCCATCACTTAGCTTATCCTGTCTCCATTAAGCCTTATCTTAAATCCTACTTTGTATAAGAAACCTTTTCAGGTCTCTCTCCTACCCCATTTCCTACCTCCTTCCTTCCCCCCCCCCCCAGGGCTAACACCATCTCTCTGGGATTACCTCCCACTTACACTATATACATCTCATATATATATGTATATATAGTTGTTTGCATACTACCTTCCCCATTAGAATGTGAGCTCTTTGAGGGCAGGGGACCACATTTTTACTTTTTTTTTTTTTGTAATGCCAGCACTTAACATAGTTTCTGACACATGGCAAGCACTTAATACATGTGTGTTGAATGCTCCCTCTCATATTTAATGTATAACAAGTAATTGTTTTTCCCTCTAATACAATTCTTTCATCCTTCATTGTGGGGGAAAAACTGTCATGGTAGACAGAGTTCTGGGTTTGAAGTCAGGATAATCTGGGTTCAAATCTTACCTCTGATGCTTATTAGCTATATGTCTATGGGCAAATCTCTTAGCATCCCTAAATCCTGTCAGGTTCCTCATTTATAAAACCAGAGTAATAATATCTTTCCTACCTACATCTCAGGTTTTATGTGAGGTACAGATGAGATAATGTTTGTCAAGTGCCCTGAAATCTTAAGATTCTAACAAAATGTTAGCAATCATATGATAAATCATACAATGTCATTTCACAACTATGTTGAAAGTAAACATTGAAGATTTATTATGTAAATAAAATAGTGTATATTTACATGGCAACATTTTATGATTACTAAGTACTTTTTATGAGAGGTTTTTACTTCCCTCCCTCCCACAATGCCCACTCCCTAGTGCTGACTTCATTTAGTTCTCCAAAACTCTGTAAAGTAGGTAAAGACATTTTAAAGAGGTTCAAATAGGTTGAAGAGCTTTTATTATTTTATGCTGAGTCTAAGTGAAGGCCCTCAGACTCAAACTCAAGTTCTCAGTCTCTGAATTTAGAATACAATCAGTCTTTTAATGAAAGGATGAAAAGTTTTGATAGTGGTATAGGTTTATGTGTATGTTTCCACAGCCTGTTTTCTGCAGAAAGCTATTGAAACTGTGGATGTGCTCTGACCAGATATATTCATGTTTCTTCATTGGACCAGCCTGTCTGCCATAACCCTGACCATGCTCCTGCTGACTTAGGAAGGCCATTCAGCTTGGCAGAAAGGTTCCTTCACTCAAAGGGGAGAGCAGCTGAGCTAGCAAAGGCATCTGGATGTATGCATGTAAGTCTGGTGCTGTTGTTTTTATGGTCTTCATTTCTCTTGCCTGGAAGGATGGCTCCGCCATCATTTTGGCTGTTCAGGACAGCAGGTGCAGTATGATTGTTTGTGTTGCCTGGTGTAGCCTTAGTTAATGCTTTGGCTGGGGAAATGGCAGCTGTGAGGCTGGCCATGCTTGTGATAAGGGATTGTTTTCTAGGCAGCCTTGCAGCTGACATGGGTTGCAAATCACCACTGTTTGTAAAAACACTTCCTTCTCCAATCATATAGCATGTCATCATTGGTGGGGGTTGGGGAGGGTAGAGGGGGAAGGATTCAAAGGCTAAAACTAGTTTTGCTGTACTTATGTCCATTCAAAGGGCCCTAGAATAAATGAAAAGAACCCAAGAAGTCTGTGTTATCTACTGCTTTGTATTAAATTTCATCATGGTAAATAGCCATTATTTAGCAAGAAGATGAGTTTTTTCTCAAGGCTTACTTTTTTGTACCCCCCTAAATATATTCTTAAGAATAGACTTCACTACTAAAGGCGGTTATGTCCATCATCATAATGGGTTTTCTTTAAATCTTTAACAGAAGATTCAGAGCTGGAAAGGGGCCTTAGTAATGGTCTAGTCAAAAAAGGGAACAAAGACTCATGGAAGCCTCATTATGTGACTTGCCCAAGGTCATGTAGCTAGTAGATGGCAGAATCTGAATTAGAACATGGGTCCTCTGACTTCAAATGGAGTACTCTAGCCACAAGATTTCTTGATATCCATAGCCACTTGTTATCAATGCCACTGCATATTAAAGCAAAGGTTTCTAAATTTGTCACCTCTAAAGTAGAGTTATCCAGTCATGACATAAATCCAAGGAATTTGTGATCAGCCATTTGGAAATCAAGAAGATGAGTTGCACCACACACATCCAAAGACAGGCAATCTCCAGGTCTGTCAACAATTCAGCATTACCATAATTCTTCGTTCATTGTCATTAATAATCCCTCACGTTGCCTCCTCTCAACTCCTAGTCTTCTGTGGTTCTTCAAGCTCCTCATCTCTCCCCTTCTCCACTGGACACTGGACCCTCAAGATAGTTATACCCTAACCAGGATCTGGGCATCTGTTCCCACATATGCAACTCTGTAGGAAAAATTCTAGACCCCACCTACATCCTGTCCCCTTAAATACTTCATGGCTCTAGCTGGCATCTCTAGGGGGAAGGGTAGATTCTGTCCTCCAGGCCAGTAGTCATTAAATACGAGTTCCAACCCTACTTTTTTGTTCTTGATGGAAAAGAGTGAATTTCACAGGATGAATAACTAAGGATGAGTTGTAATCTGCATTTAAGATCTCATTGCATTCTGCTATCATTCAAATACACTCCCTTTCAGAACTTCGTTATTTTTATAGTGAGTGCCACCACTCTTGTTGTGACCCAAGTTTAAAACATCGGTGTCTCATTTGATTCTCCACTCACACTTTATACACACATGCAATTAGTTGCTAAATCTTGTTGTTTTGATCTCCCCTCCATCTGTTGTATCCAAAGTCATATCTTTCACACAGCTACCACCTTGGTCCAGCTCTTACTTATGATTACAAAAATCTTCTGGTTGGTCTCCCTGCCTCAAATATTACCCCTTGTCCACTCAGCTGCCAAAGTGATTTTCCTAAAGGGAGGTCTGTCCAAGTCACTCCCCAGATCAATAAACTACAGTGACTCTTTGTCACTTGTTTGATTAAATATTATTTCATTTTTATTGTCTTCCCTTCCCCCCTTTTTTGGAAGGGAAAGGTAGGACAATTGGGGTTAAGTGACTTGCCCAAGGTCACATGGCTAGTTTTTATGTTAAGTGTCTGAGGTCAGATTTGAACTCAAGTCTTCCTGATTCCAGGGCCAGTGCTCTATTCATTGTGCCACCTAGCTGCCCCTGTTATATCTTTTAAAATGTCTGTTTTTGTGTTTTATAATGTAAATGCATATTATATATAGCAGTACATGTATGTAATTCAGAATTGCTATTTTAAACATTTTATTGATAAATTTATAAATAAATAAATATACACATATTGACAGGGTAGGCTAAATTAAAAAATTTTTTTGGCCGATCAGTGCATTATCACTGGTCTAAGTGACAGCAGGAGTCTTGATATTTTGGCATGTTTCTGCAAAGGTAGCATTTATGTTAACATTTTGAAATTTACTTAAAATCATTTGTGATACCAATATTATGGTTTATATCCTACTTCTTTTCTGCCAGGGTTGGTTCTAATGACAGTATTTTCAGAAACTGATTGTGAACATTTTTTTCCCATATCACTCAGATCATTCATGCTGAATTTGTCTTTTAGTTTGAAGTATAGCTTAAATCTTACATTTAATAGATTATGGACAACACAGAAAATACTCCAGGTGGATAAAGAATTTCTTCACTGGGGTAGTTTTCAGTAGGATATAAAGGAGAATAAAGTCTTTCCTGTAAGTACACAGATTTCCACAAAACTAAGATAAATGACATGTGATAACAAATTAGCATATCAGGATATGCATAGGCATTTGAGAGAGGATTTGGGAAGGATCACAGACTTAGTGGCTAAAAGTATATATGTTCTTTAATATCTCAGAGAACTAAAGCATGTAGCACTCAGGAGCATAAGGAAGCAGTCTGCAAGACAAGGCAGAGGGGATGAATGGAAAGCTAGACTAAGTGAAGATCATTGAAGAGTCAGATGTGACTTAAGGGAATATAGATGGAGCATGTAATTGCGGTCCTGTCAATATCATACACCAGAAGAATTTAATCAGATGTTACCCCAGCTACTGGGAATGAATAAAAACAACACTGGGTGATGTACTTAAGCATTTGAATTTATTATCTCATTGTTGTGGACTTTTCTTTCTAAATACAATATACCCTTTGTTTTTTCTCTCCTCCCTCCCCCCCCCCGCAAAAGTACCTAGAACCTCTCCACATCTTCTGAGATAATTTGTGACCATATGTGTCTGTAACTTTTCCGTAGATGATCCGTGAAATGAACCTGAAGACTTTCTTTGAATCTTCCTCTTGTTTCCTTTTCCCTAAACTTAACTATCACCAAATAAAACTAACCTTTCCTCATAAAATATAAAACAGGTGAGGACTGTACATGAAACTGTGAATTTCTTATGGTGTAGAGTTTCCTTTTCTTTTAAAGCACAGGATAAAATAATTATACATAGTTATTAAATATTACTAAATTTTTATTGATTTATATCATTATATTATATAAGGCAAAATTATAGCAGCATACTACAAATGATATTTTATATTATATTATTCATTACTATTAAACTATACATTATTATATTTTAAAATATAATAAATTATTCAACATGTATTTTTAAAAGCTATCTTGCTTGCCTGTTATTCTTTCTGGTCTTCCCTAATTTGGGGGTTAAGGAAAAGAACAAAGTTTATGCTGGTAAATATTTAACAACTGACTTTACAAGGAAAAAAATGTAAACGACATTTTTGAGTGAAATTTGCATTATTAACATTCTCTCTGTTACTTTTTTCAAGTCTAGAAGTCAACAAAACAATAAATCAAGCCCTGATTTGCACTGTTCACTGATTTTTGAAGTGTAAGTACTCTTATTGAAAAGTGAGTAATAGGTGCTATCCCATCAGTTAGAGCTGGTTCCAGAAAGCAGCAGAGGGAGACTCTCTTCTTAATCTCGGTAGACTTCCCAGCTCCCCAACTTCTCATCAATTGAAAGCCAAGGAAAACAAATTTACTTGCAACAAATATACATAATTAAGCAAATCAAATCTCTTTTGTTGACCATGTACATCTGATTTTTTTATCTTAAGTTTATTACTTTTCTGTCAAGAGGTAGGTAGCTTTGCTTCTTCATTGGTCCTCTCAAATGATGCTTGGTCATTCATTGCATTGCAGAATTCTAAAGTCATTTCAGTGTTGCTGTCTGTGGATAAATTGTTACTGTTCCACCCATTTCGCCATTGCAGCAGTTCAAATAAGCTTTATTAAGCTTCTCTGTAACTATCCCTTTCATGATATTTTTTTACAGCACAGTAACATTACATTACTTCCATGTTCCATAATTTATTCAGCCATTCCTCGACTGATGGGTACCCCTTAGTTTCCAGTTCTTTGTTACAAGAAAAAGAGCTACTATAAATATTTTTGTAGGCAAGCAGATGGCCCAATAGATAGAAATTTGGGCCTGGTGTCATGAAGTTCAAAGCCATTCTCAAACACTTGCTAGTTGTGTGACCAGGGGAAAGTAACAGTTTCTGCAGGCCTCAGTTTTCTTATCCATAAAATGTGGACAATCATACTGTCTACCTCCCAGGGTTTTTGTGAGGATCAGATGAGATCTTTGTAAAACACATTAAAAACTGATACATAAATGCTAGTTATTTTTATTTCCACATAGGACCTTTTCCTTTTCCTTTGATCTCTTTTGGATATAGGCCTAGTAGTGGTATTTCTGGTCAAAAGGTATGGACAACTTGGTGATTAGGGGGGTATAATAACATATCACTCTTCAAAATAACTGGGCCAACTCACATTTCCACCAACCACCAATGGTCTACCAATACTATTTTTAAAAATTTATTTAATTCATTTTTTGATTAATAAACATTTATTTTCTTTTACTCCTCTCCCATCGTAGCTCCAATAACTGTTATTTTCCTTTTTTCTCATCTTTGCCAATCAGATTTCTCTTAATCGTTTTCAATTTTTTAGAGTTGCCAGAATTTAAGCTTTTCATTAGTTCTTCCTCTCATTACATGACTAGCCAACCTTCTTTTCAGAATCAACATATCCCTAATTATTTTTTTAAAACCACTTCTCTCGTGCTGCCTCCAATCACTTGAAGGACTGACATATAAAAAGGGGGATTAGATTTATCCTATTGCATCCTAGGGAGAAGAACTAGGAACCGAAGGCTGAAAATGCAAAGAAACAAATTTAGGCACAATGTAAGAAAAACAAACTTTACAAATAGAACCATCCAAAAGGAGAATGGGCAGCATGAGGAGATAAAGGCTTCTCTTCACTACAATTCACTAAGCAAAGTCTAGATGACCATTCATTGGTTGTCAAGACCTTGTTCAGGAATTGTTTGATGGTTTCTGAGATCCTCCTGGCTCTGAGATTCTGTGATCTCTATACTAGTTTGAAAGGAGATGTAACAGGAAGGTGGATAAATTGGTTTAAGTAATAGGCCATGTTAAAGACCCTTTATGTCCTACAGACTTGTTCCATTCCTGAATGTACTGATTTTGATGTATGGTTTGTTTCCATGAGTATACAAATTACAAAATTTAGGGGAAAAAATGATCAGGATGACTTGGTAAATTATTTTATAGGTTGAAAAATAATTATAATGAAATGTCAGCTGGACACTTTTGCTAGTATTAGGCAACTTCTGACTTAAACAACCTTCTTATTTTTCTGCTTTTAAAAATTTCTCTCCTACTGATACTGTGAAGTTTCTGTCTTAAGAAGGCAGAAACTTTTTTTGTCTCTTTTCCTTTCTTTATATCTCCAATGCTTAGTACAGTGCCTTACATGTTGACTGACTGATCAACAATAATAATGGCTAATCACATTTTTATAGGACCTTAGGATGTGTAAGATGTCATGTACATATTACATCGTTTAATCAAGAGTTTACACCCTATATTTATTTGATTCATTGGAAACAATCTGGAAAAATCGGATGAAAAAATCCCAGTGGATCATTTCTCGTAGTTACTCTATAACTATAAATCTTTGATCTTTGAAATTAAGGTGTCCAGGTTTATATGAGTATCATCTTTTATTTATGCCCTAAACTCAGAAATCTTTATATGATTCTCTATCAGTTTTCTCCATGTTATCAAAAACATCAGTTCAGGGGAGAAATATAAATGATAATAACACAGAAATTCTACTTTTCTTTTAAAAGATTCCAAGTCTTAATTTTAAATATTATCTAATATCACTACTACCCATTACATGTGGATATTATGACAAGTATTCCCTTTACTTTCTGCATTGAAGTAGGGCATAGAATTGCAAAAGTGAAGCGATGAAGGAAAAAAAATAATGGAGAATGGTGAGAAAACTTAGAAAGAGGTTGAACATTTAAAAATGGTGACAAAGACTAACAGGATCAAAATGATTTTTAGATAAAGGCTAACTGCTACACTTAAGCCAAATAATGCCATATAGTGGCTATGAAAGGTTAGTGTTTTGGGGTTTGGGTTGCACTCTGTTGTAAGCCATCTTAATAGCTGAGACCTTAAGGCTGTTTCTTTCATTTTAATGGATATACTTTGGGGACAGAAGATTGAGAGCTCTATCTCCATAGCTAAATGCTTGATTTACTAATAATCTGTGAATATTCTATGTATGAGGTAAAGGAGTGCTAAATCAAAGAATGATATTTCAAAAGCACTAAAAAATCTGAGGGATAACAGTTCAGAGGAAACTAAGTATACTCTGACAGTTGCTAAAAACAAATAAAAATGAAAAAGGACAAATGTTTCCTGGGCAGTTCTATGAGTAGAGTTTCATATGTCTGAAGAGGGAAGAAGTAATTTCTTTTCATAGAGCCTACATCAGGTGAGGATATCATGTATAGTTTTGTACTTATCAAAAAGAAACATCAATACATTGGCCAGAATCCAAAAGGCCCCGAAGAGGGCAAGAGATGACAAAAGGATAAAAAGCTATAGAGTCTGTGAAGAGAGACTGGAGAAGTATAATATAGACAACAAAGGGGAAGAAATGAGAGGGGATCTGAGAATTGTTTTTAAATACTTCAGAAGTCATAAATGGAAAAAAAAATAATGACCACAAGGACTAAGGACAGGAATCTGAAAGTAGAAAGCGTAGACATTCTCTTGAAGATCAAATGATTTTTCCATGAAAAGTTGTTCAGCTATTACTCAAGGTAGGACCCAGCCTTGACTTTTTAGTCTAGACAATCCTGTAATAACTGAGGGGGCTAACTAGAGGTCAGACTGCACCAGAGAAATGAGGAGGAAAGAAAAAGCCTAACAAAATATATTGCAGATGCCCTATTGTATACCTTTTTAGCACCATAAATTTGTGTTTATGTAAATTCCACTGCCTTGGGTATTCTATCTGTAAGTTATTAATTTTTTTTAAAGGTGAAGATTCAAACCTATACCTAGGCCAAGACCCTGGTGTCGTCTACTCCAAACACTTCATTTTACAGGTAAAGTAATTGAGAACTTAAGGGTCGTAGCTAAGATTGACAAGGTGGTAAGTGGCAGGGCCGAGATTCAAAATCAGGTCTGGTTACTCCATATTTAATGCTTTTTCTAATGCATTGCACTGTCTCCAAAAAAAGGTGTTATAGGATGATTAGCACCTTAGGTGTGAGGGCTAACAGAGCCCTTTTTAGGGCTGCTCAGTCACCCATCTTTTATCTGTGGCTCCAAGAAGCTTTAGCATGCACAGCAAGGAGAGGTCAGTAAAACCATCTCAGTAGGAGAGCTAAGCCAGGTTGAGGATAACTGACAACCCTCAAACCTGTCAGTGAGTTAGGGGAATGTCTACCCTGAAGACTTCATCCACAGGCAGAATGGGTGGATAAGAACAATTTGCTCCAACTGCCATGTGAAGGCAGTGAAGCAGCTACTGGGGAGTGCTTAGAACTTGGTCAGATATCAAAGACACCAAGGTCATCCACTGCATCTTGGGCCTTTGCTAATTCCTGATTTTTTTGTCTTGCCACTGAACTTTGATGACTCTAAAAGAGACAGAGGCTGACAACTTTGTACAAATCTGTTTTACTTACATACAATTCATGCTGAAGTCAAAACATCACCCCATGATGTCAGTGATCCTCTGAAATGAAGGACAAGCAGCACCCAAAGAAAACTAGTTCTGAGCACCTCCTAATATTGTGAATTTGGCTTATAATTTAACAAGACACAGAGCTTTTCATTCCTCACTCCAGCCTGGCAAATAGTACCAAATATTTCAAGGAGGTAGGCCCCAAAAGTAACTGGTTCTTGAGAGAACTGTTAAGGACTAAAACAGGATTTTTTTTCTTTACCTACACACACAGATACAGACACAGACACAAAGACACCCCCCCCCCAGACACACAGACAGGCACGCGCACACACACACACACACACACACACACACACACACACACCTCACTATCTCCTTTTTGATTTCCAAAAGGGTTCTGTTTAGTCTTGTTTTGTCTTGTCATTTTTAACATAATCAAACTTCTATATTCTGAATGGCACTGGATCAAGTTGCTGGTGAGGAACATTCTGTAGTTAGATTTCTATCCCAACTTGTTTAGCCATTATTGGCAAAGGTTCCTTTTTACCATGATCTTTCTCATTTGAATCTTCTCCTTTATGAGAATAGGACTTTTGTTATAGTGAAGTCAAAAATTCTAAAAACCCAGAATTTAACTCGAACATATCTATGCATCTCTCTATCATTCTATTTTTATCTGTTCCTTGCCAGACAGTGGGTGATGGATGATCGTCATGCCATTTTCTGGCAAAGCATTCTACACAGTAATAATAATACCTAGTATTTATCTGATACCTAAGACTTGAAAAGTGCTTTACAATTATCTGGTTTCTGTTAGAAATACCAAATGTCTGAAGGGAATTTATAGTCTGGCAATATCTCTTTTATAATTTGCCTGGAAATTCGAAATTGAGAAATACTCATGAAATGTTTTAAACCCATGGGGGAAGTCAAAGGTAACTGGCAGATCAATATTTATGCCTCATTAGGCAAGTTTAAACAGCAGAGCGATGGCCCAGTAGTTTTAACCATATCTAGATAGAACAGGGAAATATGAAAAACTTGAAAGTAAATGAATAATTTTTAAGTTAAATTCCAAGAGGAACTTCATATATTGTGAGGAAGAGGGCAAGACAAAATATTTATATCACAACGCCCAGATTAAATATGAACAATGAACTTCCATGCTTTTGACAGGAAGTTGCTTAAAAAGCTCAAGATGCCATTTTCCTTAAGATCTTAAATCATCAAAATGAAAACAAATAACCGAGGTCCATGTATCATTCGTTGCTTTTCATTTTATTCTGTTCAGTATTAAAAAGATACTAATCCCTCTGATAGGATTTCCAGAGTGGGATGTGCAGGGAATTTAACTGTAACAAGTTATAATTCAACATGTCAGATCAATGATGTCAATGAATGCTGATTTGTCCCAGGAGCTTTTGTTGCCATTACTGCAATAATGAAGATTGGAAGAATCATTTGATTATTAGTCTTTGGGGATGGCCACCACTTTCAACTAAAGGTTGAGCTGACGGAGAAAAGATGACAAAAATTACTTCCCTAAGTGACTGAGTTACATTTACAACCACTGTGCAGAGATGCTTGCTATACTGACTTTCTATTATTTAGCAGTGTCAGCAGAAGATGATGAATTGCTTATGGATATGAATTGTTATGTGAAACTCTTTTCTGATTAAGGTGACTATTCTACCTACATTCACCTTAGAAACCCTGCATGCTGGGGACCAAGGAGTCCATGTGGCTAAATTAGCACAGCAAATCTCAATAGAAAGTTGAACAATTAAAGGAATAATTCAATCAACATAAGCAGACAAGCCAGGAACCCACTAGACCCAAACCTCTTCTTTACCTCACTGGCAAGACCTTTACCTAGACTTCAAGTGTCCACTTCATTCCTCCACTACAGAAATAGCCAGAGACAAGGGCTAAACACTTAGTATGGCAACCTAAGCAGTTCTGTTGACTTTTCTGCCAGTCCTAATTAATATGTTGTTGGCAGAAAACATTAAACAGCAGTTGTCAAATCAAATTTTTATGACTTTAAACGTGTAGGGTTTAATTATATGTAACATCTCCAAGGACTAATATAAGTACAATATGGCTGCTTGGAGTCTGTTGGGTAATTTGGAAGATTACTGTTGGATTTAGAAATAAGGCAACTTACTTGTGGATATAAAACTAAGAGATTTTTATTCTGCCAGAAAATGCTTTCAAACAATTTTTTTCCCCTTACAATTTAAGAATGTATTGAAACTGTACTGCCTGGCAAAGAGGAAGAGGCCTTGCACAGCACGTTAAATAAAAAAGGAGAGTTAAAGTTATTACCCAGAATTTTGACCTTGGGTCTTCAAATGAACTATTCCCATTAAACCAAATTTTGGAGTTGTTTCCCCTTGACCTTTGTAAACAGTTATAGCCAAACATTTTGGCAAATCTGTCTACTGGTGACTCCCATTTCAAAATCCCCTATAAATATCTTTGCTTAAAATAGGTCTAAGATTTCATTTTTGTTGATATTCCTCTCTGTGATGCTAAATGCAAACCCTATATGCCTTTCCATATTATACTAAAGCCAAATGTGCTTAAGGTTACACAGGTTCTATGTGAGACAGGTGGGATTTGAACACAAGTCTTCTTACTTAAAATCCATTGCATTGCATTACATATCTTCAAAGATCTACCGAAATACTTTCCATAAATGACAAATATATTCTTTAGCACTTACCAGAATAGTCAGCTCCACAGATTATGTGATATGTCACTATACCTGCCTAAAGACCAGGCCTAAATGTTATACAGCAGCAAATAAAGCTAACACAGCCTAGGCTACCAACAGCTAGACATATTTCACAAAATTTGCTATTGGTAGGAAAGGGGTGTGAAACCTTTTCTAGCTTTAATAGCTTTTCAAGCAACCAACCTACATTCTGAATAATGTTCGAGACTTCAGGTACACATGGTATAAGTTAAAGACAATATAGATGATCAATCGATAAGCATTTATTAAACACTATCTGTCAGGCAGTGTGCTAAGTGCTGAGGGTATAAGTAGACAATGAGATAGTTCTGACTCTTAAAGAACTTTAACTTCCTTCTGTGTATCCTTGACTTGTCCTTGCATATCTAAGGGCCTCTGGAAACTTAGGGTCACTGTACCTTACACATTATGTCAGATAATCAGGTCATTTAATTCTCATTGCAATTAGAGTGATTGTTCCTTATGAGACAAATCAATTTGGAATCAGAGGAGTCCTGCTGTGTTATTAAAAGGAAATTGCCTTTGATTTTGTCAGATATTCAATTAAACTCAATAGTTATTGTCAAGTGCTTTCTTGTGTCAGACAATTTGCTGTAGGCTGGGTATATAAAAGCAAAAACCAGCCCCTGCCCTCAAGAGTCTACAATGTGGAACAAGATAAGCTTACTATACCCTACATTCTTTTACCCTGTAATACTGGTCTTCTTGTGGTTCTGCAAACAAAATACTCCACCTCTTGGGGCTCAACATTTTCTCAGCTTGTCCCTCATGCCTGGAATGTTCTCCTTCCTTATCACCACCTTCTGTTTTCCCTGGCTTCTGTGGCTTCTTTCAAGTCCTAGTTAAAATCCTACCTTCTACTGGAAGCCTCTTCCAATATCCATTGATTCTAGAGCCTTCCCTCTCCTATTTATCCTGTAAAAAGCTTCTTTGTATATGTCTGTTTACATGTTGTCTCCTCCACGAGATTGTGAATACCCCAAGGGCAGGAATTGCTTTTGTCTGTTCAGTTCTAAGCACAGTGCTTGGCACATAGCGGGTATTTAACAAATTCTTATTGACTAACAGGTTACAAAGTGCTGAGGGAGGACAGGGCAGTGGAGTGATAAAACAAATAACTTGATGTTCTTTGAATTTTTGAGAAGCAAAACAACATTAATAAATAGGAAAACTGTGGAGTAGCATCTGAGCTGAGTCTTGAAGAATGATAAAAGGCTGGATGAGGCAAAGATGAGAAAGTACATTCATTTCTAGCATGGGTAATGGCCTGTATGACTACTAAGAGGAGTAAAGTGGTATTTCAGTTTGGGGAACTGTTAGTAGTACAACTTGGCAAGACAGTAAAGTCTGCAAAGGGAAGTAATTCAAAATAAGGTAGGAAAAAATTGTTGGAGTCATATTGCAAAGGGCCTCAAATACCAGACTAGAAATTTTTATTTTAAAATCTGAGATATAATAGGGAGTGACTGAAGATTTTTTTTGAGCAGAGGAACAAATATATTAGCCTGGAGCCTTTGGAAGATTATTTGGGCAGTTGTGGAAAAGACAGATTGGCTAGAGGAGAAAATTAAGGGAATTAAGGGAATTAATTTGGAGGACACTGCAAACAGGGCAATGGCTGGGACATTAGAGAGGAAGAAAGAAATTTAAAATATAATTTAATATATTTAATATATACAATATATAATCTTATATATTATATATAATTATACATAATATATGATAATTTTATATATTTAATATATATAATATATAATCAAGATTTCATAGTAGATTATAAATTCCTTGAGAGTAGGAATTCATTCTTATTTTTGTCTTTGAATTCCTTCTGCTTAGAACAGTACTTACATATGCTTAGTATGGGATAAATATTTGTTGAATTGAAGTGAATTGATTGGATATGCCAAGTTCTAGGAGTCTGAGTCTCTTAAAGCAGGCAAACTTCTAGCATTGCATTAAATAATAATAACAACTGACATTTATAGAGTGCCTTAAGGTTTGCAAAGCCTTTTATACATCATTTCCTTTAAGCCTCATAGCAACCATATGAGGTAGGTGTTCTAGGTTTAGGACTGGGATATTTTTTTCTGTTTTTCATCTGAATCTGTGACTTCATTATTCAGCAACTTAAATGATTTGAGTTGCTGGGGGGCTCTGACTGGCTCAGAGTCACACAGCTAGCATATGTGCTAGGCAGGACTTGAACCCAGATGTTCTTGACTACAAAGCCAGCCCTGTACCAACTATGTCCTGCTGCCATTCATTAAGAAAGAACATAATTTTTATTTGAAATACGTATTTTAACTTTCTTATATCTGAAAGGAAGATAATAGACCCAATATTAAAAGAGCATTTTCCAGTAATTACAGAGAAAGTAATCTTCATCCTCCTCCCTTTCCAGTATGAACAGCTGTTTCACATCTGCAGTTATGCTATGTAGGTAATACATGTTCATGAAATGCAGTTATCCATTTTTTATCCACATCTTTTGCCATTATTGGACAACCATACTGTCATCATTTGATATCTCGTTCGTGACTACACACATCAATTGATCAATAAGGAATTTTTAAGTATCTACTAGATACCAGGCACTGTGATAGGCACTAGGAATACAAACAAAAAGAAGGAACTTACATTTTGATGAGGAATATAGCAAGTACTGAATAGAAATATCTGCAAACTAGCTAGACAGAAGCTAGTTTGGAAGTCAAGCATTAATTAAATGCTTTCTATATGCCGAACATTGTGATTAGGGCTAGGAATACAAAGAAAGGCACAAAGAAAAGAATCCTCACACTCAATGATCTTTCATTTCAATAGGGAAGATAATTTATAAATAACTGGGAACATACAAGATGTATACTGAAGGTACACTGAGATCAGAAGTGAGCCACTAGGGGAGCAAGGAAAGTCCTAGAGTAGGTAGGATCTGAGCTATGTCTTGAAGTAAATCAGGAAAATTAAGAGGTGGAGGTGAAGAGACACATATTTCAGGTGTGAGGGGCAGCCTTTGCAAAGATGCAGGGTCAGAAATTAAGCAATATGTTCCAAGAAATACAGATAGTCTGATATTGTTGGAATGTAGAATAGTAATAAAATGGAGAGGAGCAGGGTTTAAAAAGAGTGGAAAGGTAGGAAGGAAGCATATTATAAAGAGTTTTGAATGCCAATAAAGGAGTTTATAGTTGATCATGGTGGTTAGCTGGAGTTGACTGAGCAGAAAGTATGTTCTCTAGAAAATCATCTCAGCAGCCAAGTGAAGGATAGTTTGGGGTGAGGAAGGATTTAAGGCAAGGAGACCAGTTAGAAAGTCATTATTAGATTGATCTAGGCAAGAAGTGATGAGTACCTAAATTAGGGTTGTAGTTGTGTGAATAGAAAGAAGGGAATGCATATGAGAGATGCCAAGGTAGAAATGATAAATTGGGTATGTGAGGTAAGTGAGAGTGAGGAGTCAGGATAACAATAATATTTCAAACCTTTGGGACTAGGAGGATGATTAAGAACTTGACAGTAAGAGGGAAGTTCAGAAGAGAAGAGGCTTTGGAAAGAAAGATGTGTCCTGTTTTGGACACGCTGAGTTTGAGATGCCTATGGGGTGTTGAATTCAAGATGTTCAAGAAAATAATATGGGAGAGGGATTCAAGAGAGAGTAATATATATCTGGAAGTGATATACATAGGGAAAATAACTGAACTAATGGGAGCAGATGAGATCACCAAAGGAAGGAAGGGAACAAGCATTTATTAAGTGCCTACTGTCAATATTGTGCTAAACCCTTTAAACTGTTATCTCATTTGACTCTCACAAAAGTCCTAGGAGGTAGCTGCTCTTATTATTACCATTTTACAGTTAAAGAAAGTGAGCCATAGAGTGGTTTGGTGACTTCCAGAGACACACAGCTAATAAGGGTTTGAAACAGTGTTTGAATTCAGGTCTTCCTGACTCTTGGCCCAGCTCTCTATCCACTACTCCATCAAGCTGTCACCAAGAATGGTAGTATAAAGGGAGAAGAGAAGAGAGATATGGGCACACCCTTGGAGGTCTACATGATTAATGAATATAACATGGATAAAGAGCCAGCAAAGGAAACTAAGAGGGAACTGTTGGCTAGGAAGAAAACTAGGAGAGAGTGCTATCACAAAATCTAATGAGAAAAGTTTTTAAGAGGAAATGATTAACTATGTCAAAGGTCTCAGAGAGACCAAAGAAGAATGAAGACTGAGAAATGGGCTTTGAGTTTGTCAGTTAAGAGATCATTGGTAACTTTGAAGAAGAAATGGTCTCAAATATTAACTGACTCTGAATCCTAGGTTGTCTCCATTGGGACCTATGGCAAAGTGGCAATTGCAGAGACGGTACTGGTTTGACCCACCTGGCTCATGCTACCTCCTGTCACAGGATCCCTCTCTACTTCCACTAAGCTGGCTTCTTGGTCCCATTGGTAACAATAGGTCAGTAGTTGGTGGTAGAAGTGGTAGGGCCACTTCTCCTCAAGGTTTGGTCTCCTGATTGATGACTCGAAAGGCAAGACTGGAAGAGAAGTTGGTAGACTGGACTAGTACTGTCAGTCCTGGGGCCCTTAGGCCCACCTACCCAAAGGCAGTAGTTGGTGTAATGAGAATGATGGATCCTTTTCACCCAGTGGTTGCTCTGTTCTATTATGGTTGAAAGGGTTGAGTCCAAGCAAGAGCAATGGCCTGTGGAGCACTGCTAATGCTAATTCTGATGATGATCATAATAACTGGCATTTATATAGCACTCTAAACTTTGCAAGGTATATTGTATATATGTCTTTTTGTTTGATCCCCACAGCAACTCTATGAGGTGAGTGCTATTATTATCCAGATTCTACTATTGAGAAAACTGAGGTTAAGTGATTTGCCAAATGTCATACAATTAGTAATTAGCTGAGATAGATTGGGACTCGGATCTTCTTGAATTCAAGTCCAACTCTATCCATTGCCAGTGAGATTCTCTCAATTCAAAGAGGCTAGTTGAGGCATAACAAATACATAGTTCATGGTTCCTACCTTCAGATTGAGCTTTTTCAGATTGGTAGGACATGCCAAGTTTGTTCTCTGTTGGCATAACTTCCAAGAACCCAAGATTGCTTTGTGCCTCAATGAGGAAGTATGGTATAGTGAAAAGAAGACTGCATTTAGAGTCCACGGTCTTGGGTTCAAATTCATAGCTGCATCCTTATTCACTACTTGGAGGAATTGGACAAGTCACTTCATTGTTCTTGTCCTGAATTCCATCATTTGAAAAATGAGGGGATTGGATTAGATGATCCTTGAGGTCCCTTCTAGCTGTAAATCCTACATTCTGAATAGGACTGTTGTGGTAGGGGGTATGGTGGGGAAGTAGACGTACGTTCCATAGAATTTAAGGTAAATTGTTGACCTTTTACTGGGACCCTGCATGACAGTTATTTCTGCTTCCGATCAAGGTGGTCAAGTTGATTGAATAACAAACAAGCAGACATCAGTAGCTGAGCTGAGATATGATCAAGGCATCTCAAGTTGAGGCACTGCAGAGTGATTCAGGTTGCAGGTCATCATTCTTTGCCACATTATTGCTGCTGTTATTGTTGTTATTGATAGTTTGATGTCTTTTCTTGCATGTGAATTGGATTTGAGTAAGGCAGAGCTGTGTGAAGTCATCAGTCTCATTCTTTCCTTCAGAATCATTGAAGTCCAGTGTCAAGAAAAAGGTCAAAAGGACTGGCAATAGCCCAGGATGTAGTGGGTGTCCTTGGTCTTTCTAAATTAAGATCTTTCCCAAGTTTCAGTTTTCTAGCTGCCTCCCCATGACCTAACCAATAATACAATGAGAAGAAATCCCCAGCTATTTCTGAATCAGAGGAGGTGCATGAAGTGATGCTATATGTTTCACCTCAGCTAGGGGTCACTAGGCATCCTTCATATGCTGCCATACATACATACAGCTTCAGCAATCCAGAATACTTGTGTGGAAAATGCTTTCTGAAAAATTCCTCAGCTGCTCCCTTTTGTTAGATGTGTCCAGGCTGAATTTTATTGTATTGATGTTTCCAGGTTTTATTTCTTTTCTGTTATTCCAAATATACTCCAAGAGTCTCCTTTGCAATTTATGTTAATTTCTCTTCTTTGTCTAAAACGATCATTAAAAAAAGACATACTTCAAATTTCCTTTATATATATATATACATATATATATTAATTCATAGTACCTTTTTGTCTTTGTTAGTATTACATTTTTCTACAGCTTCTATGGCCTTTCAACTATGTCAGTGGTGGAAATAGAAATTATTCACTCTCATAAGCCTTACTGTTTTGCTGTTCAAATATTTCAGAACTGCCCATTGTTATTGCAGTACATTTACTTCAGCTTGGTTTGACAAATTCTTCACATCATCACAACTGGGTATACATAAATATGATATATAGGATAGATGTGTGTGCATTATAAAAAAAATCCCTATTTGTAAAATGCATGCAACAATGTCTGAAGCATTAACACTTAATTGAACAATTTTTATCATATATAAAATATATGACCTATATGTATGATGGTAATGGTTTTTATAGTATATATGTATACATACATATAAACGTGTGTACACGTAACAACTGCTCTGAAAGTACTATTTCAACTCCCACTCCCAACTGATGAGTTGATTCCCCAGGAAGTGGCTTCTATAACTCCTCAAGACTTTATGAATACTCCTGTGGGGCCAGTGGTATACCTTCTATTGCTACAGCTTATAAACCTCCACCAACGTGTTTTCCACCATGATTGTCAGTTTATTATTTAGTCAGCTTTTAGAAAGGACTATTTACTGATGTAGTAGAGTAAGAATAATTGATACAAAACATCTCCAAAAGTCTGGAAAAGTAGGTTCAGTCTTTGAGATCACACAAGGCAGAGTGGTAACTCATAGCCCCAGGTTACTGAAAGTCTTTTTTTGCCCTTACTCTTGTGCATGAGAAGTACCCCCTAAGTGTGTTGTAGCTTCCTTGATAAGTTCTCATGGAACCATGAATCTGGATCTAATCTGTCCTTCACTTTCTGTGTAAACATGGACTTCAGCCATTCTAGCAATACTTCTGGAATACTGTTTGGAAGTCCTCCAGATCTTTGAAGCTTGAAAGACCAAAGCTAGTCTTAGCTATATGAGTCTTATTAGGAACTGACATAGTGAAGGAAAATTCAAATCCTGTATCCCAATGATCTTGCTAGGAGATGACCTCTTTGAAGATGAGTAAAGGAGTCAGGCTTAGCCTATATACTTACACTGGTCCTTGAATAATAGATAGTCTATTGCTAAATTCATACACGAAGCCTTTCAAACTTAATAGGGCCCATCAGGCATAACCCAGTTTTTGCTGGCACAACCTTTTCTACATCACGAGGGCCTGGAGATGAACTTCAGCGGAAGCAAATGTTTCTCCTACTCAAATATTTCTGTTTCTGAAGTTCTACAAGCAAAGAATCAATGACAAGCATTCTGAAATACAAATACCCAAACTCATAATAAGATTTAAATGAACCAGACCATAGATGTTAACCCCAGAATTTGTGTGGGAGGAAGAAGACAATGAAAGGCAGTAAAGAAATCCAGAAGATGATGTCTATGTTTTTTGCCCAGATTAGCCCTGACTATGCTCTCCTTTCACTCTTAGAAGTGTTTTTTCCTCTTAGCTGAGGAAATTAAAATTAAAATGCAAATGAAGAATTGGTTCAATATGAACTAGCCTCCCCTTTCCAAAGTCCTTTGGATTAAATTAATTTAGAGCTTTGGTCACTACTTAGGATAAACAGGTAGCCCTGAACCAACTCCATTTCACACTTCTCCATCCTCTCAGAATTGGACAATTTCCATTTTAGTAAAAAAAAAAAAAAGAAAAAGGAGGGGGTTATGTATAAAACCTGTTATAGAATGCTATGCATATATAGGAATGTGAAATAATATTATTATTATCATTATTATTATATAGCTAGACACTTTGTACTAAAATATGTAATATGTTATTTCATGTATGTATGTAAAGGATACCACTTGTTCATTTTATTGGAAAAAAAATAATATTGGGCCCTAGAGTGAATGAAACAATCATGTTGAATGGATTCTGATGACTGTTTTTTTTTAATCACAATTTAGTTCTTCTTCCTGGTAAACTTCAGTATTTTTAAATCCATGTAGCCAGTTAGTTTTTAAATAGTTATTTAAGTTGACACAGGTATAATCTTGAACCACTCCTTTACTCATCTTTGAAGAGGTCCTATAATGGCAAGATTGATAGGATACAGGGTTTGAATTTCCCTTCTCTATATTGCTCCTAATAAGACTGATCAAATTAATTCATCGGTCAGTCCACTACCATTTCATAATCATGTTACGTGTCAGGCATTGTAGTAGGCACTGCAGATACAAAACCCAAAACAAACAGTCTCTGCCTTCAAGGAGCTTACATTCTATCTTGGTAGACAACACATACCTTAATGTATATATACATATACCTATACAAAATAAATACACCATAACTTTTTTCAGGGGAGGCACTAGCCGTTAGTCTTTTTCAGTTCTTACCTCTTCTACCTTATATTTCCCATCACCACGTGGACTGTCCTTATGTTAATAAATTTGCCAACAATTGGTCAGACAGTTTCAGGATAAGTTATTCCTCTGAAGTTTGCTCAAGTATCTAAATCTTAGACTAGCCCTAGAGACTTTCTTTATGATGCCACCTCGCAGTTATCCTAAACTACGGTCTTGAATTTTCATAATTCTTAGAGGAATCTAATAAAATTCATTGCATTTGTGTTCTATTTTCTATTTAGCATCATGCATTTGAAAATGCAAAGTGTTAACTTAGAGTCAGTTAATGTGAGGAGAATTTCCTTATTATAAAAATCAATCCTCATGTAGAGTGACCACATCAAATGGAATCTACTGTATAGCAAAGTGCCTAATGCCTATAAGGTATAGAGTGTGTTATTTAGCAGTATCTTTTAAATACAAAGTAGCAGGGAATGGGAGGAATAAATTATGTTGAAGGATTAGAAGCAATAATAAACAGGGAAAGACTCTTCATGTTGACACCCCAGAAAAACAACACGAAAAAATGATTCTGGCTATCACAGACTATTTCTGAATTGGAAAAAAGATGGCTTTTTTTTTTTAAACAAATCCCCTTAGCTCTTCTGACTTAAAAAGAAAACCAGAAAAAGTTGAAAGGGGGAAAATAACCTCCTTTCCCTGAGTTCTTCAGATTAGCTGTGAGTAAAACAAACTGCTCTGTATCCTCTGTGTTTAGTGACAGAAAAATATATATCAAAATCCAAGATAATCAAGGTACACCTGGTTATTATTTGTAAAGACTTAACAGTAAGTTTTTAATGATTAATTTATCTGTCACATAATACCTTAATAGATCATAGAGAACATCAAGGGAGGAATGTGGCACTGCATTTTTAAAGTCTCTTTCGTTGTCTCTGAATGATAATAGGCATGGAAGCCACCATTAGTCTTGTTGGATGATGGGGCCTTGAGGAGTCTCCTCTGTGTTACCTTTTAGGAGGAAGGTCAAAGAAAGCCTCCCTCCGGGGACTCTCTTGCAGGATACAACTAACACAAGCGTAAACTGTATGGAAATGGCTAAATTATCTTTACTGAGACCTTGGTCTTTGCTATCAATCAAGTCCTCCTGAACTAGTAAAACAGAGAAGCGCCCTGCTGGCCAAAGTGTTACTATCCATATGTTTGTCATGAGTGGCACTGCACCTTTAATAATAAACAGGTCCTTATTTGTCATTCTTCCCAATCTGTCCAAGGAAAGACAGCCTTGCCTTTCTGATTCATTTGAATGAAGGCATCAGGGAAGGGAAAATTTCTTGCTCTCTGCTATATTCATTCTTCTCCCTCCTTTCCATTGTTTCTTGCTTCTAAAGACCCTTTCTCTAGGAAATCTGGTCTAGCCCTCTTGTACCAATGATCTGAAGCAGGGAATATGAATCTAACAAATCCAGACTAGCAAACAAGTGCCCTGCCCCCGACACATGGAAAGAAAAGTGCCTGTTTCTGCTCTCTAGTTTCTCTGCTTCTCGAAAGCTGGGGCCCTGTCAATTCCTCATTCTGACACCTACCTCACGGGGGATTAGAAGTCATCAATACCAATGACTGTAAAACACTCTGTAAATAAAAATGGTTTAGAAGTTCCAATTAACAACAGAAAGTAATCCTTTGGGATATGCCAGAGAGAAATAACTTCAGTCATAAATAAGCAATGCCTGTTGTCCCCACTCCCCCCCGCCCAGGGTTCTGTAACACTTCTTTTTTCAGTGGGGTTGATGGTGAATGGGCCCAAAATTAGAGGCTCAATAATTATTTCTTAACTTCAGCCATCCAAAATAAAAAAGAAAATGATCCACAGACAATCATTCCTTTGATAGAAAGAGGGCAGGAATATGGGGAAGAATGACCATTCTCCACTCAATTAACCGCTGTCTATGTCTAATCTTCCACTGAGACCACCACAGGCCTTGCCAGGTCAAAAGCCATCAATGACTCTTTAACAAACAAAATGTAAATTCCTTAGGAAGGAAGGAAGCACTTATTAGGCACCCACAATGAGCCAGGCATTGTGGCAAAGCATTTTACAAGTATTGTCATGTAGGATCCTTACAACGGCTCCATCAGGGAGTGGCCATTGTTATTCCTATTTTACAGATTAAGAAACTGAGGCAGATAGAGGTTAAGTGACTTGCCAGGGATCAAACATCTAGTAAGTGTCTGAATCTGGATTTGAACTCAGGTTTCTTGATTCTAAATTCAGTGCTCTCTCCATTGTGCCATCTAGCTGCCTTAAAGCACCTAAGTGAATGGTATTCATCTTAAAATAGGAGAGGTCCTAATAAAGAGAGATTAATTTGGAGCTATATGGGCAGAAAGGAACTCAGCCTTGAGCTGAACCTTGAAGAATGACTAGGATTTAGAGGGTGGAAAGGCATTCTAGAATTAAAGAAGGCTGAGAGGTAGAAATGACCATGTTAAAGGGATGGTGAGCAGCTGCTCTTGAAAAAAGGAGGGAATGGGGGTGGCTAGGTGACGCAGTGAATAGAGGACCAGCCCTGGAGTCAGGAGGACCTGAGTTCAAATATGACCTCAGACACGTAACACAAAAAACTAGCCGTGTGACCTTGGGCAAGTCACTTAACCCCAACTGCCCTCCAAAAAAAAAAAAGCAAAAAAAAGGAGGGAATGAAAATAAAATTGGATGTTTTCTATAGAGTGAACAGAACCCTTGTCTCAGAATCAGAAAGGTGTGGGTTCAAGCCTCACTTTTGCCATATGCTGACTGTGGAACCCTAGGCAAGTCACCGAACCTCTCAATGCCCCAGGAAACTCTGAGGTCAAGACTATAAACTGCCAAACTAATGATGATCTGAATTCCTAGAGGGAGCTTCCTCTCCTTTCCTTAAAAAAAAAGTAAAGACCATCCTCTATTTATACAAAATGAGGTATCATAAAAATCTTAGTTCAGTTTTAAACTGATTCCTGTATTAACTACTTAACATTTTCTAAGGTAGTTTCTAGGTTCTCAAGAACACTGTTCTCAAAAGGGAGAAGTTAAGTCAGGAAGACTAAAGCTCAAGCACTGAACACAGGTAGGTGTCCCTGCCTGGGTGTGCTTAGATTAATTCCTAACTTCAATCCAATTTTGAGTATAAGGATGGGTTAAATTAAAAATCTAAAATTGCTGGGAAAGCTGATAACAGATGGGGGAAATGACTTTCCATTATCATGGAGTGGGATAGACACTTGGCAGGTAATATAAGAAGGCTGCTGTCACACCCATCATACTGTAGAAAGCTCAAACTCAACATAGCCACAGCAGAATTGATCATATTTCTCCCCAAGTCCATTCCCTTCCAAACTTTGCTATTTCTGTTGAGGGTACCACTGACCTTGAGGTGAAAAGTGAATCAGTGGTCAGTCAAGTCAAGTCAATAATCATTTATTAAGCACTTACCATGTGGCATGAACTATGCTAAGCTCTGGAGATACAAAAAAGCCAACGATAGTCCCTGCTTTCAAGAGTTTAGTCTAATTGGGGAGAGAGCATGCAAACAACCAGGAACAAACAAGATCCAAACAACATATATTAGAGAGAAGAAACAGAGAGAAGGCACAAGCATTAGGAGAATCAGAACAGGCTTCTTGTGGAAGGTGGGTTTTTAACTGGGACTTGAAGGAAGCCAGTGAAGTTAAGAGAGAACTTTGGATTTGAAGTTAAGAAGAATCTCATCTATACTTAGATATATGGTTAATTACTCAATCTTTCTGGGCCTCTGCCTCTTCAATTTTAAAATGATGGGTTTGGAATCATTGACTTCAAGGTCTCTTCTACCTCCAAATCCATGACTATTGACACCTTCCTCTCCCTCACCACCCACAGTCAATCATTTGTCAAATCTCACCTTTTATACTTCGACAGCATCCCTGTCCCATTCTCTTTATTCATCACCCTAGCTCAGGTACTTCTTACTGCTTACTTAGGATTGCAGCAACATCCTAATAGGTGGCTCTGCCTCAAGTTCCTGCCCTCTGCAATTTATCTTTCACATGGCTGCCAAAATGATTTTGCTAAAGCAAAGATCTCACCATGGAGTAATGGAATTAGTCAATGAAAATCTTTAATTATTCGATGAATTCTAGTGCTTCTCTATGGTTATTTTTGTTCAGTTGTGTCCAACTCTTTGTGACCCTGTTTGGGGTTTTCTTGGCAAATATATTGGAGTGGTTTATTGTTTTTTCTCTCTCTCTCTCTCTTTTTTAAGATTTTAGGTTTTTTTTTTTGTTTGTTTTTTGCTTTTTGGAGGGGTGAGGGAGGAAAACATGGCAATTGGGATTAAGTGACTTGTCCAAGGTACTTGTTAAGTGTCTGAGGCTGGATTTGAACTCGGGTCCTCCTGACTGAAGGGCTGGTGCTCTATTCACTGAGCCACCCAACTGCCCCTCCAGCTCATTTTTCAGATAAGGAAACTAAGGTAAAGTGGTTAAGTGACTTGCCCAGAGTCACACAGGCAGCAAGTGATTCAGTCCAGATTTGAACTCAGGTAGATGGGTCTTCTTGTCTCCAGGTCCTGCATTCTATCCATTGTGCCAACTTAGCTGCTGCTGCTCTTTATTACTTCAGCAATCATATACAAATTCTACTGATTATAATTTTAAAACCTTGTAATTTAACAATCTAGCTTCAATTTACTATGTCAGCCTTATTACACATTCTTCCAATAGATTGTAAACTCCTTGAGAGCAGGGACTATCTTTTGCCTCTTTTTGTATTTGCAGAGCTTTGTACATTGTCTGGCACATAGTAGATGCTTAATAAATATTTATTAATTGATTATGATTGATTGACACTCAGTGGTCCAGCCAAACTGATCTTCTTACTGCTCTATACTTCACAGCATTCCATCTCTCATTCCTCTGCCTTTACATTGGCTGTCTCCTGTACCTAGAATGAACTTTCTCTTTATGTTCACCTCAGAAATTACCTAGTTTCCTTCAAATCTCAGCTCACAAATCATCTTCTACATATGGCTTTTCTGATTTCCTCAGCTGCTAATGCTGTCCTGCCTTTCCCCATTATCTCACATTTATATATTTATTTCGTATATACTTATATATGTAAAAATTGTTTCCTTCAGTGGCATATAAACTCTTTGAGGGCAAAGGTTTTTTTTCTTTTTCCTTTTTATTTCCTCAGCATCATTCCTGGCACATAATAGCTGCTTAATCAATACAAATATGATAGAGTCATACCTGGGCTTTAGAAATATCACTTTGTTAAGTAGAAGATGGATTAAAGAAAGAAGGGACCTAAATCTGAGAGTTCAATGAAGAGGCCATTGCAAAAAGTTCAGACCAAAACAAAACTAGTGTGGAGGTCGTAGGAGTAAAGAAAATCGGACAGATTTTATGGAAGCAGAATCAATAAAGCAATTGATCAGGAGAGGGTGAGGTGAGAATGGGAAGTCAAGGGATACATAGACATCAATGAGTCTAAATGACTAAAAGGTTGGTGGCACTATCATCAGAAATAGAAAAATGACAAAAAATGGTTGGGTTTGGGAGAGGGGAAAATGTGATTTCTTTTTTGGATGAGTTCATTTTAAGATGCTTGTAGGACAGCCGGTTTAATAAGGCTGAAATGGTATGTTGAAACTAAGTTGTGAAGGGCCTTAAATCCCAAATGGAGGAGTCTGTATTTGATTTTTTGGGAGCCACTAGAGTTCAGTGACTAATGGAAGAACATGGTCAGGCCTATTTGCATTGACAGATAGTGGTTCTTGAAGGGGAACTGAAGCTCAAGACAGAGAGTATAGCTAGATATATAGATAAGCAAGTCTGAAGTGGTAGGCAGAGTAAGTAGTAATCATAACTGCTCAATATGACAGAAGGTGTCTGTGGGTAGCTCTAGAGCTGAAAAGAACCTCAGAAGACACTGAATCCCAAATTGTCACTTTACAGATGAGGTAATTCAGACCTAGGAAGGCTAAGTGTTTTGTTCAGTGTTGCACTGAAAATGAAATTAAACACGCACCTGTTACAGCCATTCCTTTGAGTAATCGTTGTATATAAATTTAAATATCATGAAAAAGCTTTATTCATGTTCAAAAGGTGTGGAAATTGAAAGAAAAACTACTAATTCATTGCTTTTTTAAACAAAGCAATTTCAATCTATTGCAGAATGAAAATTTATTCAAATGTTATAAAGCTTCTGTGAAATACAAACACAAGAAGGGAGGAAAGGGGTTAATATTTCAACGTGTACCCAAGAAGTGGAAAGTAAATTAATGGGCCTTGATTTCAATCATCGTAGTCTTTGAGTTGTGGTTGAGAGGCTTTCTCTTCACCTCTCCTGTCTACATATCCCACCCGTATTACTAATGCCTCTGTAGTAGCTCAAAAGGAGACTCAGAAACTTGATTTTTGTCTAGAAAATTTTCCTCAAGATCCCTATGTCTAGCTATAACTTTTCATTTGGGAACTTGAGCAATTAAGACAGTCCATTGTGCATTTACATTCACACTTTTTTTGTAGCAGTCCCTAGACCACCAAGTTAGCAATATATCTGTCAGCTTAGAGTTGTGCCTGGGATTCATGTCACCCTTTTTCTTTGAAGTGCCATCTAACTTTTATCCTGAAGTAAGTCATGGAAAATGTAGAAAATGTAGAAAAATACCACTGCCTTGATGTCCTTGAATATGCCTTTTGAATATGCCATTTTCATTTTGGAGTCTTTGGGTTTTTTCTTGCTTACAGTTAAGAGCAACCCAACTCCCCTAAACACAAGGTGTACTTTTAGGGGGGTATGTTCTGCTCTCATTTGCATGTGAGAAGAGACACTAGCTTTGGAGTAATTAGTCATCTGGAATTCTGCACCATAAGGGGAAAAAGTGTCCTTTTGTATATTTATTGGAGGAAAGGGAGAAATCTATATGGACAAATGCAGTATCAATGTGTTTTCATGAGAAAGCTGAATTACTTCAAAATTCATCTAAACAAAGATCAAGATAGTGTTGTTACTAAGAGTTCATAATAACTACAAAAGAAAATACTTCAAAGTTAATTTTTCTCCCCACCAAAGTGTTTACATTTGTCAATGATTATTTTAAAGCTATTCTATTCTGACCTGGTATTTTTTACATCTTACTGAAGCAACTAATGGTCAATATGTATTGATTGGGTCACTAATTACATTAATTTTGCTTTAGAAATTAGAGAGAGACCCTAATGAGAATGTGAAGTTACTTGAAGACAGTACATTATGGGTAGGCTAATTTAGCTGGGCTCCATGCATCAGATTATTTCATTATGAACAGTCAATTACCATACAAACGGGTGAGATAAATAGGGTTTTCTCAACACATTTACATTTTTTAATTCTTTGATAAATTTCAAGAGCTTAAGAGAATTTATGCCCTCCTGTCATATTTGATATCTACCTATTTTAATCTCAAATTAACCATATGCATAAACCCTACACTCCAGGCTCTTATCTACCATTTTAAAATAGCATCTAAAGAGATGTGTTTATTTTTACTTGTTCTAACTTCACTTCTATCTCTTAAAGAAACAACTTTTTTTTCTTTTTCAATGAGAAAATATGTATTTTCTTTGCCTCCCTCTCTCTGTATATAAAAAAAGAAGAACATGATCCTTGTAAAATATGTAGAGTTGAGCAAAACAAATTTCCACATTGGCCATGGTTAGGAAAATATAGGTCATATTCTGCATCTTGAGTCTATCACCTCTCTGTCACAAGAGTATGCATCAATATTGGTCACCTGGAATTGTGGTTGATCATCACATTCTTCAGAGTTCTTAAGGTTTTTAAAGTTGTTTGTCTTTAAAATGTCATTATCATCACACAAGCCATTCTCTTCCTGGTTTTGCTCACTTCAGTCTGTGTACTTTATCCATATTTTCCCTGGTTCCTCTGAAATTGTGTCTTTCATTACTTTTCAAGGCATGATATATGATATATTACATTCACATACTATGATGTGTTAAAGAAAAAAATCCCTGAATAATTGGTGACAAAGATTTGGGGTGTTGTTACAAATTTACAATAATATGACCAGTCTGATTCTGCAACTGAGCACCATTACTAAAGTAATGAATGCCCAATAAAAGAGGCGGAGGAATCATCTAGCCATGTGAGAGTATGCCCTGTTGGTATTAGTGACCTATGTATTCAGTTGGAAGATTTGAAAGACTCCACATGTAGCTTTCTCTATACCAAGAGATTCTAATAACTGGGATTTAGCAATTGAGGAAGAAATTTGTTGGAGAATTAGAAAGAAGAGGGAGGAGATGAACATTAAGTTATTAAGAGGACATATGAGGTTTTCAGGCAAAACCACCTTCATCAATGTCATCAGAACCCTACAATGGAATTTAACATGAGGAAAATAACTTGAGGAAATTTGAGAGAAACATATACCAAAATAAATCATTCAAATAATATTTTATAAACAATTGATATCTACTGTGATTAAAGTACTAATAACAGAACTTGTTTTGGATTATATATTTTTATTTACTTAAAATCAAAATGAAAAAAATTATAGCATGAGAGAGTTTACTGAGGACCCAAGTTTGAATTTGAACTCTGCCACTTGCTGTCAGTCTGACTCTGGGCAAGTTACTTCAGATTCTCATGTCCTCAGTTCCCTTAAATTTTGAAATCTCTCTCTCTCTCTCTCTCTCTCTCTCTCTCTCTCTCTCTCTCTCTCTCTCTCCCTCTGTCTGTCTGTCTGTCTTCATGCATGCATGTATATCTATATACACATACAGATGCATATATGCACATATATGCATACACACATACACACACACACATATACTAGAGAAGGAAATGTCAAACTACTCCAATATCTCTGCCAAGAAAGCCCCACGAACCGTATTGCCATGCTATGGTCCACTTGTCATGAAGAATGCTTTACAACTGAATGATTCAACAAAATACATGCACACATACATATATGTGCACATGCATATATGTATAGGTATTTACATATATGTATATGTGCATGATTGTATATATGTACATGTATATGTATAGGTATGTGTATTTTTATGTATAGTAAAATGATGGTGATAGTGGAGAAATATGCTCCTTTCTCTATCCTGTATTAGGTGATGAAGTTTTAGCCACCTTATTTCTAAAGTACATCATTTCCTTTTCTCTCCCTAACTGGCCCCCCTCCTTCCAGTCTCTTCTAACTTCTATCCATCTTCCACATAGCTGCCACATTGCTATTCCTTAACCGCACATCTAACCATGTTCCTCTCCTGTGGAAGAAGCTCCTGTGGCTTCCTCTTGATTCTAGGATAAAATACAAACTCCTCTGTTTGGCATTTAAAGCCCTTCTTAGTCTGACTGAAGTCTATCTTGCCAGAGTTATTTCACATTAATTCCACCTTATAGGACCTATGTTCCAGCCATACCAGCCTTCTTGCTGTTCCCCACATGAGACATTCATGCCTACTTCTGTGTCTTTAAACAGACTGGACCCTTCCTCCCTCCACAATCCCCCACCACTCTGCCCCCATCCCTCATGCTTAGAATGTTCTTCCACTTTCCTTTCAAGTCTTGAAATCCTTAGCTCCCCTCAAAAAGACTGAGATCAGGTACCATCAAGTGCTGACAGAAGACCTTTTCTGAACTTCCTCCATCAGTTAGTGCCATCATCCACCCCACCCCCACCCCCAGTTCCCTATCCCACCAAAAAATACTTTACACTTACTTTAAGAAGCAGTGTAATGTAAGAGGATAGAGTCAGTCTTCAGGCAAGGAAAATCGGTGTTCAAGTCCTACATCAGACACATGCTGGCTGTGTGGCCATGAGCAGAACATTTCCATCCCCAAAAGGCTCAAAGAAGCTATCTAAGACTATATACGATGTAAAGAAGGTACCAACCTGAGCTGGTAGAACCTGCATTTTCTCTCCTGGCAGCTTCTTGTAACTGAAATCAAGGGCTTAGTTTCATTGCTACTGTATAGGCTTTCTAGTTACTTATCTGTGAACAAGCTTTATCTCCCCTGCCCTTCTAGAATGGAAGTTCCTTAAGGTCAGGGACTGCTTTGGATTTTTTTTTAATTTTGCTTTATTCTGTTTTTATTTCCCTAGCACCTTAATTCCTTTTCTAGAACAAAGCACGTGCTTAATCAATATTTTTAATTCAATTAAATAAATTGTATGAGAGATATGCACAGTTCCTCCCCTCTCTCAGAAGTTCAACCAAGGGAAATAATAAATCAGGGAAACCAGGAAATGAAGGAAAAGGAATGTGGGAGTATGGATCCCCAAATCCCTGAGCTTCTTGTCACTTTGCCCTTAAAGAAGCTTCTAATCTATGTTTAAGTAGAAGAAAGGGGAGGAGGAAGGGATGAAAGACAGGGGAATGTTGTACCTGAATAGCCTGTCAGTCATACTTTCCCACAGACAGCTGTTAGCTATTGGGTCTAAACTGATAGTTTTAGGCATGCCCACTATGGCAGCAGTGGTCCAAGCCTCTACTGAGTTGACTGGAAAATAATGTGAAGATGCTTGCCACCAGGGAACTGAGATTTTCCACAGAACGATGTACTTAATATGTCACTTTATTTAAAGTTCTTTGCTGTGAAAGGCTCTTTGCCTTTGCCTTGACCCCAAAACGTGTAATATATGGTTTTCACAACTGTATTTCTCTAATAAAAACATTACTTATTTGATTTTGTTTTTTACTTAATTTTCTTTTGTGTCACATTCTAAGTTCTGACACGTCTCCTTTCCTCCCTCCCCACCTTGCACTAGAGAAGACCATAATTAGACATAAATATATATATATTTACACTTACACACATATGTAAAGCTATACTGTGCATACTTCTATTTATTGGTTCTCTCTCTGAAGGTGGAGAGTGTCTTCCTTCATAGGTCCTTTGTAGGTGATTTGAATATTTATATTTAGGATAACTTGATTTTCACAATTATTCTTTGAGCAGTATTGCTGTTACTGTATATAATATTCCCTTGGTTCTACTAATTTCACTTTCCATTATTTCATTTAAGTTGTTCCATGTTTTTTATAAAATCAACTTGCTAATCATTTCTTATAGCACAGTAGTATTCCATCAAAAAAGTGATTATTTAAAAAAATATATATCTTCAGAAACATAGGGAAAAAGTAGATTTGTGTGTGTGTGGTATCCAACAAAAGGAAACAAACTTTGTGCCCATAATTTAGGTAATAGTTGTACAAATTGTGGTAAATGAAATGTTACTGAACACTAAGAAATGGAAAATTTGAGGAATTCAGAGAAATATGGAAAGCCTTATATGAACCGATACAAAGTGAAGTAAAAGCAGAACAAGAGAAACAGTATACCAATGCAAAGGAAAAATATGATACAATGAAACTATACACTGTGTAATTATAAAGACTAAGCTTTGGCCTTAGAGAAAAGATGAAAAAATAAAGGTATCCTCTTTTTTTGAAGCTGTATGTGGGGAAGAGGGTGGTGGGATTATGACTATATGGAATGTTGCCTGTGTAAAAATGTTAATTGGTTTTGTTTAACCTTTTATTATTGCTGTTGTTATTCCAAAAGTAATCTCACTTCCACAGGTGGGGATTTTATTTAAAATAAGTGTGATATAAAAACAAAAAGAATAAATAAAACAAACAAAAAAAATCCATATTGTAGAAGTAGAAATGTGACACTGGAAGCAAGAGACTTGGACCTTGCCCTATAACAATTACGGTAAATTAGACAAAGTAAGATAAAGCCGATCCATTGGGAAGGGAATTATTTGTTGAACAATCCCCAAACTACGTTTGTTTTCCTAGGAGAATCTACCCCATGTTGTCATACTATCCATCTGGGAGTGAGATGAAGGAGGGGGACTAAAGGAGACCTTCTCAGGAAGTGGGATTTAGCAGAATGAGAAAGGGTTGCTTTGATGGCAACCCCATGTACAGTTGTATTTTGAGGGAAGCTTTTTTTGAGCATTTTGTGAATTTCTGTATCTGTTTATGGCTTCCTAGGAGTCTTTTGTGCCATACACATATTTTGTAGGGGTAAAAATAAGGCTGTTCCATGTTGATTTGCATTTGTTACTTTGTGTGCTCATGTAGGAATCCTATTACTAACAGTTCCATATACATGTGATATCTGAGCTACAGTTCTACTCCAGGTCCAGGTAATGAGCCAGAAGGAAAAAAATAATGCTGCTATGGTCAGACCCTCAGAATTTGATCCAGTCCATTTGTAAGTCAAGAGACCTCAAGGGGCTCCTGATAAATGAGTCACACACAGATACACATATAATAGCTATATCTTTTTATATATTCACCTCTAATGTTTAGGATTTTGATCATTTTTCTGTTTCCTATGGGGTAGTGTTTGACTGGTCTCCCCTTTTTTCAAGAGCCAGGAGTAGCCACATCCACATCTTGGTCTATGATAAAAGATTATAAAGGATTACATCAGAAGCAAAAGGAGGCAGAAGTTTCTCTTTCTCTAATCTTTAAATAAACCAATCTCATTATGGTGCATTGGTTTGCTTCTTTCTCTATTCTAGATGTGCCTTCTAAATCTGACATTCATTTATGAAGCATATTTCTGTATTTTCCTGGGCAGAATGATACTATTTACATATTTAGTCTTCAGTTTTATTCAGTTCAGAAGAATTTTCTCTCCACTTTAGAGACTAATGAAAGTCTTGAGAAAAATAAAAGATATCATCCATGAGTCAAATATTCGTATATTTCTATTAAAACCAAATTTCTTTTTTATTTTCTATTAAAATTTAAGTAGAGAATTGAGTGTGACTTTTAAAATTGTATAAAATAAAAATATGATGAATGTAAAGTGTGTGATATGCAAATATTCACATTGATAGTAAACTGTTCCATTCTAATATTCTTAGCCTTATTTTTTAAGTTAGAAAGAATGCAAGTAATAATGACTACTGAAATTATGAAAACTGAGTATAGACTTATATGATTCTCTATGGTGTGATTATTATTCATCTAGAGTTATAGGGACAAAATCAATTAGTTTGGTCTGATCTGACTCTATTTTGGATCATATAAAAATGTCTTTTTGAAAAAACTATGACCACAAGGAAAGGCATAAACATGTTAAGATAAAAAAGAGAAACAAAACGGGGAAGCTAGGTGGATCAGTGAATAGAGCACCAGCCCTGGAGTCAGGAGGACCTGAGTTCAAATACTGCCTCAGACACTTAACACATTTATTAGCTGTGAGACCTTGGGCAAGTCACTTAACCCTAATTGCCCTACCCTCCCCCCTCCAAAAAGAAAAAAAAAGAAAAAAAACCCATTATATAAGGGTAATCCAAACATGATCTGCATTACTTAGAAAAATATGCACATTTCGGCTTTCATGTGAAGCAGAGTAGTGGAAAGATGATGGGATTTGATGTTGGAAGACTTGAGCTGAAGTCCTAGTTCTGTCAATTACTTTTGACATGTTATGATAAAGTTTCTTTTACCCTTCTGGCCTCAGTTTCCTTACTTGTAAAATTAAGGAGATGGAGAAATTTGAAAATCTCTGTGGTCCCTCCTAGCTCTATATCTAAAATCCTTCTATAATCCCATATTCTTATGGAGGGAACATGGTTTAAAAGAAAATCCACTAGAGGTGAAAGCAGAGGAGAAGGAGGAGGGAATAAGGTACCTATTATGTGCATGAGTCCTGTGCTAAGACCTTTTTAAGAAAGTGAGGTCACCTGTATTTTCTTATCAGCTCTGCCACACTCTGTGGCAGCGGTTCTCAACCTGTGGGTTATGTTCAATTTGTAACAATGAAAATTCATCCTGAATATCGGATATTTACATTACAGTTCATAACAGTAGCAAAATTACAGTTATGAAGTATCAACAAAAACAATTTTACAGTTGTGGGTCATCACAACATGAGGAACTGTATTAAAGGGTCATGGTATTAGGAAGGTTGAGAACCACTGCTTTATGGTCTACGGCAAATCACAATTTTGGGCCTCAGTTTTCCTGTCTGAAATGAGAGAGTTGGATTAAATGTCAACAAAGTAACTTTTAGTTTTGAAAATTTTCTTCATAGTTCCATGTGAGTTGTGAAAGAACTTCTCTGAATTTCTCCTCAGCATTAGGTTGGTCTGTTCAGCACAAGAGAATTAAAATAAACTATTGTTTTATACTCATTGGATTCTGAATTGAGGATAGCCAGCATGTTATCAAGCTACTTATTTACAAAACTTAGCATGAGAGTTGAGTTTTTATCTATTTGTCAATATTACACCTCTAAGAAAACAAAACACAGGAGGGACAAAGGTAATAAATACAAGAATTTTTAGGATTGCTACCTACAGCTGAGTGTGTGTATGTACAAGGCAAATAAACAGCATTGCAGTATAGACACAGCTGAGAGCACTTTATTAGTGACAATTACAACATTGTTCTAAGCTGCCTTCAGCCTTTCTGTTTCCCTAAGACAAATTCCTTTAAGTAAATAAAATGTCAAGAAAATAAGCAAGGCCTTTGACTTGATGGTCAATTGGGAATATGGCTTATCTTAAAATAGTTACTAAGCAAGTTTGGTTGGTTATATTGGTATTCAATGGTAAGTTTTAATGAAATGTTTTATTTTTTAAAAAGAAATTATTGAAATATTTCAAATATTATTTTGGAAAGGTTATCCATAAGAAAATGTCAATGGTTTATGTTTCTAAACAGAAGAGATCTATTTTTTTTCCTAAGGAGACTTATTATATGAGAAGGGCCTAACAGATTCTAAAGATAAGCATGAACTTCAACCTATGTTTCTATACTGTTTATTTAGCATAATTTGTGTGGCCAAACCAACTTAAAATAAGAAATATCTCATTGAAAATATTACTTTTTTTTAAAAAAGCTCCCTGTTCAAAGATTTTTCTGGCAAACTCATAGGCTATTGTAAAAACTTCAAAGCAAACAAAATGCCCCCAAAAGAGGGAATGGTAAAACAAATTTTGTTTTCTCAATGCAATCTCATTCTTTAATAAAAATAAGTTTATGAGGAATATTGAGAAATCTGGATTGGAACATGAAATCATACAATGTGAAAAAAGAATATGCAAACCAAAGTATTTATTACCTTCAACTATATTTGGGTTAAAGTGAATGGGAATAAATGGCCAAAGAATCTGGAGAGCATCTTTTGGTAACTGAAGAAAAAAGATTATTATAAACTATGAATTGGAATTAAGTCATTTAAATGTAAGTAGTTATTAGTAAAATTTAACTGGTTATTGATGTTTAGTGTTAAGGTTTAAATAAAACATTTAGGTTGTTTTGGTTTTTTGAAGAGAAAAAGTTTTGAAATCAGCATTTCAGTTTGTGCTCATCACTTAAAACCTTCTTATATAACCATTTATAAATGACTTAACATTTTAGTTCACTCAGTAATATAATTGAATAATTTTCAATAATGAACAACTTTAACTGGTGGCAGCATCCAGAAAGTATTTTTTCAGTGTAACCATATGCTCAATATTTACATACACCACACTGGAAACATTTGGAAATTATTTTTGAGGTAGGTATTCATAAGAGAAAGTGAATCAATTTATCTTATGGAATTATAGCAATTTCAGAATTAGAAGGGATTGATAATTTGAAGGGCCTTCGAGTTCAGCCTATTCCTGAGCTCAAATTCTAGCTACAAAACCTTCTGACAAATGGTGATCCAGACTTAACTTGAAGACCTTTAATAACTGGAACTCCCTGTCTTCCAAGGCAGTGCTTTCAACTTCTGGATAAGTCTAATTACTAGGAAATTCCTTGTTGCCTAATTCTTTGAAACTTCTAATTATTGCTGCTCTTTCTGCCCTCTATTGCCAAAGAGAATGCTTATTCATTTTTTCCAACTGATAGCCTTTCAAATACTTGAAGACAGCTACCATGTACCACCTAAATGCAGTCTTTTCCAGATCAAATATCCCAAGACTCATGAACCAAATCTCCTGAGGGTTGATCTCCAGTTTCCTCACCATCAAAGGATTATAGATATAGAGCTTGAAGGGACTATTGATATGATTAATTAAAAACCTTGGAAATCAAGGTCCAGAAAGATTAAATGACCTCCCCAAGGTTATACAACTAGTGAGTGGCATTGTCGAGATTTGAACCTGAGTTCTCTGTGTCCAAATCCATCACCCTTTTTATTATAATACATTAATCAGCCTCTTCTGGGTTTGTCCTAGTTTCTTAGTTATTCCTAAATTACGTCCTGGATTTTATACACACACACACACACACACACACACACACACACACACATACACACACACATATATATTCACACACTCATATATCCATATGCATGCATACACAAATAGTGTATATATGTTTATATATGTAGGATGTGCATATCTGTATATATAATTTAGAAATTACTTAAAATTTTGATTCCCTGAGTGAAATAACTCAACAATTTTTAATAATGAAAACCTTTAATTGGTGGCAGCATCCAGAAAATATTTTTCAGTGTAACTATGTGCCCTGTATTTACAGACACCACACCAGAAGCAAGTATATATAACTAGCAATGAGAAGGGTATAAAATATTAAAGAAATGAATCATAGGACCCAAAAGCTGCAGTAGGAGGTAATACTCATATGTTATGAAGAGAAAAAACCTGAGGGTCAATCTTGTTAGACAGGTTCTAGTAAAGTAATAAGCAAATAGGTAAAGAACTCACAGTTAATAGATTTTTCTCTGGGCAAAACCATTCTATTAACAGAGACAGAACACTCCCAAACCAGAGACATTGCAGAGAAATACCTCTATCATTAGTCAAAGGGTCATCTATACACATGCGGTTGACCAAACCAGTTAATAGTAGCATTTTAAATGTACAAAGTAATAATCACTATGGGTAGAGTTATTGGGTAGCTATATCCTTTTGTTCCTTGGTCTTCTTAATTTAAGAGGAACTTTAGCTACTTCTTTCCCCAGAGCCCGTTCTTTTAAATGTTTTCTTTTTGCTCACTGCCACCTTTGGAGGCAGGATGAAAGTTTTTCCCAATGAACTAAAATAGAAATAGTAATTTTCTCCAGGTCCTTTCTTCTTCTAAATGAGCAATGTATTAGTTTCACTTTTCACTACTAAAAAGAGACAAGCATTTGTTTGCATGCACATAGAATAAATATGTAGTTTTGGTGTTTATAATTATATAAAAATATTGTCCTTCAAATACAAAGATGGTGCTGACTCACAGTACTTTAGAAATGATGATGTTTTAAGTTGTTTGCTTTCCTCCCTTACCCCCTCCCCTTTAGTGGAGGATCCAGTCATGCTCTCTCATCTAGTACATTTTATTACCAACACTATAAACCTTGGTCTCATTTGTCATATAGTCTGTTTGCATTAACCATCTGTATTTGGTCAGCAAGCACTGATGGCTGGATGAAATCCTAGAGTAATGAAAGAAGTAGTAGGTGTGATCTTTGAAAAATCATGGAGAATAGGAGAGGTGGTACTAATTTTTTTTTAACAAGACCGAAAATTATTGGTCATTCTATTCCTGGCAAAACTCTGAAATTTATTAGGAAAGGAAAATGTGTAATCACTTAGAAAGGGAAGCAGTTATCACTAAGAGACAGCATGGCTTCATTGAGAATGGGTTGTTCCCAGATAATCTCATTTCCTTTTCTGACAGAATCACCAAATGTGTGATTTACTTGGATTTCAGCAAAACAATAGAGAAAGTCTCATATTGTCACTGCAGAAAGTATGGAGAGGCATAAAATAAATGAAGCAGGAACTGGTTAAATGTCTGGATAGCATTAAGTGACAGGAGGGAAATTTCTACTGGAATATGCCAGGGTTCTATCCTTGGCCCTGTCTTCTGTAGTTGGTATGCCAATCATCTTTGCAGGTGACACAAAGCTGGAAGGAAGTAAATTCAATTAAGTAAATATTTATGAAGCATCTACAAATGGAAGTCATTGTGCTGGATAGCAAACAGGTTGGATGATAAAATTCAGGAAAAAAAGATCTTGAATTGGAATGCTAGATTGAATCTCATAATATTAAATATAATCAAAATAAACAAATCATCTCTATGTAGCTGATTTGCAGGTATATTTATTCAGGCCCAATATTCTGCCTACATGACCAGCTACCTTTTGGACATCACAGATTGGATACACTGTGCATCTCAAACTCAACATTTCCCACATAGAACTCACCCTCTTTCCCCTAAAACACTCCTCTCTTATCAACTTTATCATTACTTTTGAGGGCATCACCATTTTCTCAGTCACTCAGATTCAAAATTTTAGTCTTATCCATGATACCTTATTTGCAGTCACTCCCCATATTGAGTCTGTTGCCAAATCTGGTCATTTCTACCTTCATAACAATGCCTTCATAAAAATTCTACTTTCATAAAAACATACCCATTCCTTTCTCTTCATTTACATGACCACCACAGTATAGACACTTGTCACTTCTCACTTGGACTATTATAATAGCCCTATAATTGGTTTTCTTACTTCATGTTTCTCTATACCTCAAGCCATCATATTCTTAGCTGTTACAGTGATTTTCCTAGAGCACATGCCATCTCCTACTCAACATATTCTAGTGGAATCAATATATTACCTCCAGGATCAAATATAAAGTCAAAGTCCTATGGTCTGCTAGTCAGTGTTCCTATCAGTTTTGCTTTGTTCCTCACACATGAGGCACCATCTCTTGTCTTTGTTCTTTTGCGCATGCTATTTCCCATGCCTGCAATACTTTCTCATCTCACCTTTACCTCTTAGTTTCCCTAGTTTCCTTCAATATTCAGATAAATCTTGCCTTCTGCAAAAAGCCTTCCACCATCACTTTCCCTGCTAGTTCCTTCTCTCAGAATGCTCTATATTGATTTGTATGTTATCTCCCTCATTAGAATATGAGCTCTTTGGTAGAAATTAAAGATATATTTAAGCACATGGAAAAATGCTCCAAATCACTATTGTTTCATGAAATGCAAATCAAAACAATGTTGAGGTACCACATCTCACCAGTCAGATTGGCTAAGATGACAAAACAGGAAAA
>CM053593.1:261928828-261947373 GCA_028646575.1 Pseudocheirus occidentalis
CTCAACAAAGCCATAGCCAGTGTCCTCATCAGGTCACTCTCTGCCTGTAGAACAGTCCCAGAACCCCTGTAAACATCAGCAAGGCCCTCTTCCAGGATTCCTGTAAACATACCACAAGAAAATCCTCCTTCAGGGTTTCTGAACCAACAGCAAGGTTCCAGGACCTGTACAACAGCAGCACAGTCCTTCACCAGCAGGTGAATCTGGCAAAACAATGTCAAAACAGACCAACAAAATATCGGGATCACAGCCATGCCTCCTCAGTTCTTGGCAGCTCCAGGTGGCAGTTCTCAAAAATCCTGGGCAACTCCAATGGGCCCTCAGCAGTCTTTCTCTCAGCAACTCAAGCTCCACAATATTGGATACTACCCTCCAAAGGTCCTTCTGGCCTCATCTCAGCTCGGGACCGTCTCCCAATTCACAGCTCCTCCAAGTTCAGCCCTCTCTCTTCACGTCAACAAGTCCATCCCACAAGTGGGATTCACAAGCTCTGGGTTTTAACACTCAACCCCCAAACCAAGCCAACACAGGTGGATCTCCAAATTCCATTACCATTACAAAAGGAGGGTTGGGGAACTATGCCCAATGGGCTGTCAAAATGTGCATACCCTCTGACCCAGCAATACCACTTCTAGGGCTGAAAGAGATCATAAAAATGGGAAAAGGACCCACATGTACAAAAATATTCATAACAACTCTTTTTGTGGTGGCCAAGAACTGGAAATTGAGGGGATGCCCATCATTTGGTGAATAGCTAAACAAGTTGTGGTATATGAATGTAGTGGTATACTATTGTCCTATAAGAAATGATGAACAGACAGACTTCAGAGAAACCTGGAAAGACTTATGTACACTGATGCTGAATGAGGGAAGCAGAACCAGGAGAACATTATACACAGTAACAGCCACATTGTGCGAGTACTGATTTGGATAGACTTAGCCTTTCTCAGCAATGCAAGAACCTAAAACAATTCCAAAGAACACATGATGGAAAATTCCAGTCATATCAAGAGAAAGTACTATGGAGTCAAAATGCAGAACAAAGCAGACTATTTTCTTTTATGGGTTTTTTTTTTCCTTTCTCATGGTTTTTTTCCCCCTGCTTCATTACAATTCTTCTATTCAACATGACTAGTGTGAAAATGTGTTTAATAGCAATGTATGCACAAAGCATATATCAGATTACAACCTATTTGAGGAAGCCAGTGGGGAGTGAAGGGGAGAATATTTAAAACTTATGGAAGTGATTGTTGAAAACTAAAAATAAATAATTTAATAAAAAATAAAAAAGAAAGGGTGGCTGGGAACAGATTGGGGGGAATCTTAAGTGCTTGGCTAAGAAACTCAGACTTCATTTGGGCAGACTGATATTTTTTGAGCTACAGATATGACATGGTCAAAACTGTAATCTTGTGATAGATGTACCAGCAATATGTAGAAAGGATTAGAGGAAGACAGACTAAAGGCAAGGAATCTGGTCAGTAGAACAGTAATAACAAGAGTCTGCAGAGAGGTAATGAGAGTCTATGAATAGAAAAGGAACAAATGCAGGATAATAATAGTTGATATATACACACACACTCACATGCACACACGCGTGCACACACACACAATATATATTAAGATTCCCAAAGTTCTTTACTTATGTTTTCTTATTTGATCCTTACAACAACCAAGGGAAGTAGATAATACAGAGATTATTGTCCGCGTTTTATAGATGAAGAAACCAAGGTTCACAGAATTTTGTTAAGGAAAATACTTTCTAACCCTTAAAATGCTAAAGAAATATGAGCCATTATTGTTACCAATGTGGTCTATGAAAGGGAAGGCTTGAAAATTTCAAAACTTATTGAATATCTAAATTGTGCACATGATATTGAGAATTCTTGCCATTGTCTCCTTTCCTCCCATTTTATGTTCCTCATTCTTATCTCTATGCCTTCCCACAGCACACTGTGTGCACCTAGGGTGGTAGAATTGGAGTCAGGAAGACCTGAGTTTAAATTCTGCCTGAGACACTTCCTTCCCTATGTGACCATGGACAAGTTACTTAACCTCTCAGCCTCGTTTTCTTCCTGTGTAAAAATAAGGATAATAATAACACCTGTCTCTCAGGGTGGTTGTGAAGGTCAAATTGGATAATACATGCAAAAGCATTTGGCAAACCTTAAAGGTTCTATAGAAATGCTAGTTATTATATTGTTATTGTTAATATTATTTCTCAGAAAATACAGATCATCCTAGAAAAATGTCAAAAAGGAATAGGAACTTTTATAGTATATTACATTTATTTTAGCTCTATAGCTATCACTTTGAGGAAAATATTTATTTCAGGGTAAGGTGATGAAAATAACCACTGAAGAATCTTCAGAACAAAATTTTGTGATGCATTTCTTCATTGACCATTTCCTAACCTGAACAGATTGGAATATTGATTGTGAGCAAATTTGATTCAATGGCACAGGGCTGTGTTTGCAAGAGTGAATGAAAAGGGGGCAGCTAGGTGGCGTAGTTAATAGAGCACTGGCCCTGGAGTCAGGAGGACCTGAGTTCAAATCTAGACTCAGTGTAATGGTAATGGGATTTGAAGATCCTCCATGCCCCTTGTATTGGCAAGCAAACAGATACTTAGCACTTAGTTTCAAGTTCATAATTGTGTATTAAGTATTAAGACCCAGAACTTGTGAATCCCATAGTGGAATGAACTTGCTGATGTACCAGGAAGGGGTGAGGCAGGGAGGAGCTAATACCATATATAAGGAGAGACCCATGCTGGAGAGGAAAGAGATTTGGAAAGCAGAACTTCTGAGAGCCAGCCAGAACTTCTGCTGAGAACTTCTGCTAAGAATTGCCAGGAATGAGAAGTGTAGGGAGCAAGTAGCATGAAGGCTAAGCAGCTACCATGAGTGAGGAGAGGAGGATCCTTGCTTGATGGAGTGAGTGAGGAGAATCTTTGCCTGAGGGAGCCTGTTTTGTTTTGAAGGCTTTAGAATATGGGTGTTAGCTGCATTGACTATGGGTACCAATTTCGTGTTTACTGTAATGACTTTGGCCTTCTGGTTTTGGGATTTGATTTTTCTGGTATTTGAATAAAGGCTTTCATTCTGTCCTCCATGTGGAGAGCCTGTTACATTTTGTGATTCACAACTATACCAGCATATTCACAGCCATTGTACTCATTGTACATTTTGTTACATTCGGACACTTAACACTTACTAGCCATGTGACCTTGGGCAAGTCACTTAATCCCAATTGCCCTGCCTTTCCCCATCTAAAAAGCAAAAAAAGAAAAAAAGGATGAATAAAAAGGCAAGATGTAAAGTCCCAATCCAATTCCATAAGCATTTATTAAGCACCTAATATGTGCGAGATAAGTTGCTAGGAAATAAGAAATCAGTAAAAGACAAACCAGCCCAAACTTAAGGAACTTACATTCTACTGAAGATAGATAGAATATGCAAACATGTAAGTACATATATGATAAATTGAGGAGAGGGAGAGCACTAACAACCTAGGAGGGCTTCCTAGAGGAAGGTGAGCCTACTCTCCAGTCATCTTCTCCACAATCTTCTCCACAATAGCCTGCCTATACCAGACACCATGCCCTAGACTAGAGATTTCAATCTTTTTGGTTCTGGAATTCTTGCCCAGGTTCCCTGTTAATCTTAGATCACTGCCTCTCCCAGAATATTTTTGGGAAAGCCCCAGTCATGCAGTATGTCACTCCTATCTCTCTGACCATCTCCACAGCCTTATCACCTACCTTGTCACCTGATGCATATCCTCTTCATTTCCCACCCCACTTCCAACCCCAGTTCTTGAGCTACAGACCATGATAAAGTCATTTCTGCCAGTGTTCTTTAGTAATTTTAAGAATCAAAGTACCCCTCCCTAGTCAGCACTTCCTTATGTATGTTGTCTTCTCTTATTAGAATGTAATATTCTTGATTACAGAAATGTTTTTTCTTTTGTATTTTTATCACCAGAACTTAGAGTTTTTTTAAATTGCCACGTAGTATATGTTTAAGAAATGCTTTATTTTATTCAACCAGTCATCTAATAGATATACAAAGAGGTAGGAGCACACATTTTAGGCACAAGGGACAGTCTGTGCAAAGGCACATGAACAGGAAATGGAATACCAATGCTGGATAGGCCAGCATTAAATAGGCCAGTTTAATTTGACATCATAGTGGAAGGGGAGTAATGTGATATAAGCCTAGAATAGCAGACTCGAATCACATTGTGAAGGGCCAAGTTGAAGTGTTTACATTTTATCTTGGAAGCCGTGAAGAGCCACTGAAGATTCATATGCATGTTACAAATAAAGTCAAAATAAGTTGAAAAGTCAAAAAATAAGTAGACATCAGTTTACTAAGTAGTTAAATGTATATTCCTTACCAAAAATTATTTTAATATATAGATTGTATAATTTATAGATTGCACAAAGAAAAGTTACTAACCTAGTACAGATATATTCATTTGAGTTAATTCTTTCGGATCATATCTACAGAATAATGCAAAATCATAAATTGTACTTTTTTTAACCTCTTGTAAGTGAATATTTAAGGTTATCAGTATGGAGGTATCTAATAACAATTCTCTTTTCCAGATGTAAGATATTTTCAACTGAACAGCTGCAGTAGGAAAAAAAAAGATTATCAGTGGTTTTCTTCCCTTTAGTCAGGGTTTGGTGTTTATATGAAGGTAGTAAATATTTATAGACCTAAGAATCCAGGTCTTAAAGTTTATGAAAAATCACTTTAATGGATTTAAAACAGAAAAAAAAAACGATGTCAAATTTTACTTTGTTCCAGGTTTCTTTCATCACCTCTTGCTTTGTACCTCTCTTTTTAGCCCTCTTTTTTTCATCCTTATACAAAATCCTCTTCCTAGGTTTTCAAGTCATAGAGGGCAAAGACTGTGGCTTCATCATATCTGCATCTCTTCCTAGTCTGTTACATAGAAGTTTTTAATAAGTGTTGAACTGAATTGATTTCTGAACAATAGCCATAAATTTTTCCTGTAGCATATCTTATTTTATCACTACTCTAGAATTTAGCAAATTCTAGAAAACTGCTTTTTGGGGGTTCAGCATTATTTATTTGAGAAAGTATTTATTTGCAAGAAAGAGAATGCATTATAATAAGGGGTTGGGTGGGGTGGGTGGGAAGGGTAAGATGGGAGGAGCAGGAAACATTGGTGTAACCCAAGAGATGTTGTCTCATCCAGAACTACGGGTAAAAGGAAGTGAGGGGTAAGTTAGGGAACCTAAAGCCAAATGGCAAAAAAACAAAAACAAAAACAAAAAAACCAAACCCCAAACAACAAGACTCCAACCAGTCATGATGAATAAGTAGAGGCCAGCTGCCTGACCAGCCTCTTGACCTTATTTATTACACTAGGAGGAAAGCTGACTAGAGATGTAGAGGGGGGAAAACTGTATCCTCCCTTGGGGAGGAGGCATAAAGATCAAGGGATCTGGGAAGCCTTACATGTCCCAGCTTGATAATGGTGATAACGACCACAGTAGTCTTCTAGCTTGTGTGTGTGTGTGTGTGTGTGTGTGTGTGTGTGTGTGTGTGTGTGTGTGTGTGTGTGTGTTTACTGGATAGTAAGGGGGAGTGAAGGGCTTGGAGAGAGTGAGCAGCATCAATAATAGAATTTTGCAATAGAAGAGGTCAGTTCTTCCAAGCTATTTCAATATGAAAGCCCTCCCACAACCCTTTCAAGGGTTGTCTCCTCATCTGAAATACTTCAATTAAAATTAACTGGATTTCACAAAAACTGAAGTACATTTTTCTTTTCTGCTGTGTCTCTTTTGGTTTTAGTCCACCTGCTCCCACTTATGCTGTTGCTTTTGAGGTTGGGCCACGAGAATCACAAAACTCTATCAACCTTCTCACCATTTCTGAATTTTGTATCATAGCATGCCAGAACTAAAACTTCTCATTTTTTAAAATATGGAAACCAAGACCTGTACAAATAAAATCATTTATTCAAATTTTCATGCAGGTAGAAGTAGAACCAGGAATCAAACCCCTTACCTCAAGATATAGGTCTTGAGGGCAAGTCTTTTTTCCCCCACCACTGTGAGCTTTCATTTTCAATTTAGCACTGAGTCTTGAGTCAGAAAATGGATTAAAAATCTGCCTGTGGAGGACCAATGAATGATGAAGAATTCTACTCACCTCCTGACAGAAAAATGATGGCGAAACATACAGAATAGGATACTTGTTTTGACATATGGCTAATGTAAGACTTTACTTTGCTTGACTATGCATAATTACAAGAGTGTTGCTTTTAGATTTTCCCCTTTTTTCAGTATGAAAGGACAGTCATTGGGAAGGAAAAAAATTTCTTAATTTAAAAATTTTTTAGCCCACTTGTTACAATTACCACCTGTATGACTTTGTGAAAGTTACTTAACCTTGTTTGCTTTCATTTTCCACATTTGAAAATAAGAAGCTTACATGAGATGATTTCTCTTTTATCCATACAATTCCACTCATCTAACTTCATGGAAATAACAACTTCATCTTTGTTATTCTCAAAGTATCTTTCCATCAGCTACTATTAGATGCTTTATTACCAAGATAATCAAGGGACAAATGACAAAAGTGCCATTGAAAGTAATACATTACTTAGGATGAACATGTTTGCTATACTGGTGAAAGGAATTACCATTCTCTGTCTCTGTCTCTGTCTCTCTCTGTCTCTCTGTCTCTCTCTGTCTCTCTCTGTCTCTCTCTCTCTCTCTCTCTCTTCCCTCCCCCTCTCTCTCCTTCCCTCCCTCCATCCCCCTCCTTTCTATTCCTCTCTCTCTTTCTCTCCCTCTCTCTTACTCTCTCTCTCTCTCTCTTTCTCTCTGCCTAACATGTTTATATGTGAATGTGTATATGTGTATGTACATGAGATAGAGATAGATTATTAGATATAGATGTAATGTCTAAAATTGTGATTTCTTAGTATAGGAAACTGCCAGCCAGAAAACTGCTTCTACCAATGCAGATATGCAACAATTCTATTAACTTGTAGTCTTACAGAATTGTCTGGGTTGCTGCATGCAGGTCAAGTGACTTACCTTAAGTCACAGTCAGTTACACCAGAGGCCATTTGTTGTCATTTGTTGTTGTTCAATTGTTTTAATTGTGTTTGACTCTTCATGACCCCATTTGGGGTTTTCTTGACAAAGATACTGGAGTTGTTTGTCAGTTCCTTCTCCGGCTCATTTTACAGGTGAGGAAACTGAGGTGAAAAGGGTTAAGTGACTTGCCCAGGGTCACACAGCTAGTAAGTATCTGAGGCCAGATTTGAACTCAGGATGATGATTCTTTCTGACTCCAGGTCTGGTACTCTATCCACTCTTCCACCTAGCTGCCCCTCAACCTAGGTCATCCTGACTCAAAGGCAGGAACTATCTCCACTACATGCATCACACCAAACAGTGCATAAAATAGAGCACCCCAGAATGAGTCAATGTAGTTAACTGGAAAGAATGCTGGCTCTGGAGACAGAGGACCAAATCTTGGCTATGTGACATTGGAATAGTTACATGGTGTCTCGGCCTCAAGTTTTTTCATCAGCAAAATGAGGGCAGTTAGACTAGTGTCATTGGCTTCTGAAATTCCTTCTCATTCTAAATGTATGAAATTTGATCCTGTGAAAGGTAAGGTAATAGCTTTGTGTACTATGGATTGTGATTATAGTTTCCTGAAGATATTGACAACATAAAGACAATTGATTTCAGTTTAATTTTTATAATAAGACTTTGTTCAGTCATGTTCAACTTTTCCTGATACCTTTTGGGGTTTTCTTGGCAAAGATGCTGGAGTAATTTGCCATTGCCTTCTCTTTGTCATTTTACTGATGAGGAAACTGAGGCAAAGGGGGTAAGTGACTTGCTTAGAGTCACACAGCAAATAAGTGTCTGAGGTCCAACTTGAACTCAGGAAGATGATTCTTCCTGACTCTAAGCTTGGTGCTCTATCCACTGTACCACCTAGTTTCCCCAATAATAAGGCTACCAGTCAAGATTCCTTGGTGCTTACACCTAGAGGGAAGTTTAGTTTATAAACATGCTTCTTGAATATTTCCCTTATCTACTTTTGTAGCTGTATTTCCTTATTTCTCTCCACTAACATTTTCCCATGGTTCATAGCTACATGAAATCATGGCTCTTTCCCAGGCAAGAATAGTCCAGGTATCAGTAGTAAAACATTCATTTGGCAATATAAAATGAGAAGAAAAGCAAGAGATTCTCATCATAAGTACTCCTAGGACCACCAGGTTCATTGGTTCATGGCTAGAAGGGACCTCAGTGATTTAGTTTAAGTCATCATCTGCTCTACAGTCAGAGTCTATGGATTCAAATCTTCCCAGTGTAACCTTAACTTTAGTTACTTAGTGTAATGTTGGTTTCATCTTCTTAATTTGTAAAATGAAAGGCTTGGCCTATTGGCTTCTGTGGTTTCTTCTAGCCATGGCACTATGATCTGATGATGCTATCGACATTTTTATTAATCATCAACTATGCACCAGGTCCCAGGTTCAGCTATGGCATATACAAAAACAAAAATAAAAGTTTCTTTCCTAAAGGAGTTTCTATTCCCCTGGAATGAAACAAACACGCAAATGAATAAATATAAAGTATATAATAAGCTAACTGGCTCAGTGGATAGAGTGCTGAATTGGGAGTCAGGAAGACATGAGTTCAAATCTGACCTCAGATATTCCTTAGCTGGGTGACTCTGAGCAAATCACTTAGCCTCTGTTTGCCTTAATACACTGGAGAAGGAAATGGTAAACCACTCCAGTGTCTTTACCAAGAAAATCAGTGAGTCAGACACAACTGAACAGTCCAACTGAGCATCAGCAATTCAAGGCAATTTCAGGAGGGAAAGAACTTTAAAACTTGGGGGATCAGAATAGGCCACCTATAGAAAGTGGTACCTGACTGGGATTTTGATAGCTAGTGCTAAGGCAGTTGTTCTCAACCTGTGGGTTGCGACCCCTTTGGAGGCCAAAGGGGGTCACCTAAGACCATCAGAAAACATATTTCCGATGATCTTAGGAACCAAGACACTGCTCCTCTATCTGTCTCCAGGTGGGTCCACCTACATGTAGATAAGCCCACATACAAGTATTAAAGGGTTGTGGCACTAGGAAGGTTGAGAACCACTGTGCAAAGGAGAAAGTGCATTCCAGACATGGGGAGCAAAATGTGCAAAGACACAGCAAGAGGAGATTGCATGCTATATATTGGTCATGGCTAAAAGGCTAGTTTGAAGTGGACAGTACATGAAGAGGAGTGATATAAAAGAAAACTAGAAAGATGGGGGGGAGGCAGAATGTGGAAGGTTTTGAATGCCAGCCTGTGGATCTTATCTTTTGTCCTAGAGGCAATAACGAGTAATTGGTGATAATATGGTCAACTTCTGTATTTGACAGATAAGGATATCGAGGACCTGAGACATTGAGTGATTTGCCCAAGGATACAGTAGCAGAAATAGAATTTGAACCCAAGTCCTCCAATATTAAATCCAGTAATTTTTCTGCTATAACTCACTGTTTGCAAAACATTTCTTTAGAAACCAGTCATTTAAGAATGATTGGATATTACTTCCACATTAGGCAGGGTCATAGCATCATAGAAATGCATTGAACCTCAGAGATGAAATAGTCCAACCTACTTACAGATAAGATCCTTGAGACTCACAGTCTTGCCCAAGGTCAAAGAACATGGAAAGAACTGGGACTAAAAATTAGGTAATTTGACTTCTAGTGTAATCTTCTAATGCCTAAAAGTAGGGATGGATGGCTTTTGTTCTATTTAAAATGTGGGGTCAGATACTACCACAAAGAGCTAGTGCATATACATAGTGCTTTGAAAAACATTTTGCAAATATCTCATTTTTCTTTCTTACAATAACCCTGGCAGGTAGGTATTGTTTTGGTTTCCATTTCACAGATGACAAAACAGGGAGAGGTTAAATGACTTGCCCAGGGTCAAAGAGCAAATAAAAATCTGAGATTGGATTTGAACTCAGATCTTCTTGACCATCGAGGCCCACTGTACCACTTAGCTATACCTACTCTTCTACTTCCAGAAAAATATCATAAATTCCAGAAAATTCCAAAGCACCAGATTAGCATTTAGATTCTGGGAGAGGGGCCTGATAGTATCCAAACAAGCCATGCCTCCAGAAGTGAACGCTAGGAGAATGAATCACTACCTATCATTTATAATAGATAATACCTCTTCAAAAAGACCTTCTGAACACTCTTTATCCCATATGCCACCATATACACTTGTGGGAATAATCCAAGAAAGTCCAACTTCAGCTCTTCTTAAAAGGCAGTGCAGTAAGTCCGTTTCTTCTTCTATTGATTTGTAATTGATCTCAGATTAGTCATTTCTCTGCTTAAATTCCTTTATCTGAAAAAATGTTATTCAAAGACTCAGAAAAGCAAGGGGATACTCAAAGGGCCAACCCCTTGCTTCCTGACAGGTGAATATCTACATTGTCCAAGATGGACGGCTACATGTTTTATTCCAAAGCCCTCCAGGGACCAGCATCCTGTGACTTCCCTTGGCAGCCTGTTCCAGTTTGTAATCATCTTAACAATGTCAGGGTTCTTCTTCAGCTCTAACCCAAATCTCTCTTGTTGCCTTTTAATCCCCTTTCTTCTTAATCTGTCATCTGTAGCAATGGAGAACAGCTGGCCCGTGTTCTCTGCATAACAAGCCTTCACATACTTGAACACAGTTATTAAGTCACCCTTCTAGCTTTTTCCAGACTAAGAAACATTGATTCCTCTAATCTTCACTCAAAAGACCTATTTTTCCATTCGATTAATGATGGCCTGTTCCCTTTCTCTGTATCTACTCTGATTTGCCCAGATCTGTAGAAAGAGAAAACGTGGAGAACAAAACTGGAACAAGCTCTAATGGGATTCTGACCATTATAAAAATATATATGGAAGGGAAGAATGGATTGTAAATTGTATATATGCTTCTCACTGAGAAGATGACATGACTCTGATGTGTATTAAACAATATAGCTACACTGCTAACTCATTTAATTTTTTTTATAATAGCTAATATTTTCACGGCAACCATTTTTGTTTGTTTATTCTTATTCAGTTGTGCTTGACTCTTTGTGACCCCATTTGGAGTTTTCTTGGCAAAGATACCAGAGTGATTTGAGGAAACTGAGACAAACAGGGGTAAGTGACTTTTCCAGGATCACACAGCTAATAAGTATTGAAGGCAAGCTTTGAACTTGGGAAAGATGCGTCTTCCTGACTCCAGGTCTGGCACTCTATCCGTTTGTACCACCTAGCTGACTGAGTATATACATAGCACTTTATATTCATTAGCAAATTTGATCCCATGGCAATCCTATGAAATACATGCAATTGCTATTTGGGGAGGGAAGAGAGGAGAAGGGGGCTGTGATTTCAGCAGCATAATAATCTGGAAACCCCTCTACCAATGGAGATGGACACTACCAAAATCTAGAGATCTCAACAGTTCTCTAATGCAATCTGTGATCTATGACCTAATTTTGAATATCAAAATCACTTTCTGAGATTCTGTTTCATTCTTCTCCACTCTGTTCTACTAATGCACTGAGAGAATAGTTTTTCCTGGCTTCAAAGAACCAGTCAGAGAAAGAACGAAATCATGGATCATCATGACTCTAAGGAAGACTTTCTTCAATGAAACCATAATGGGTCTAGCCAGGGGTATGCTAGAGCCTGCCTGTAGCAGCTTGTAAGAACCATTTATTAAATTTTCAGTATGAACATTTACAACCTAGAAATCATTAAATGCTAAAAGAAGAGCTAGATTTATCATTTTAATTGTCTAGACAAAGAAAGTGATGGAGAAAATGTTAATAATGTAAATAAAACTGTAATGTGTGCCTTGTGTACGTTTTTTTTTTTACCAGAGAGCCAGTTGTAATCACTACCTATAGTGCTCTTTATTATATGAGAAAATTTCAAAATGCTAAGTGACTTGTTTAGCGTCTCACTGCTAATATGAGTCTGAGGATTCAAGCACAAGTATTCATAATTCCAAGTCAAGCACATCCTGACTTTTTTCTTTGGTAATACAACTATATATAGCCATATTTTTCTATTCTATACCTCACTCTACATCTTGTGATACTTTTTCCAAACTATTTTACAGGTAATTTGTGTATAAGACAAAATAACAAATTCCAATGGATACCCAAATCCCTCTGTGGTTGTGAAGCCTTCTAGTATGAAGCAATGCTCAAAATGAGTATGTACATCTGTTGGACTTTACAAGTCTTTTTGTTATGAAGAGATTTTGTTATAATAGAATGGGACTTTCTACTACATTGAAAATGGCAGGAAGTACATGGGAAAATGTTAAGCCTCTCATAACTAGATGTTGTATGTATGTGTATATCATAGTGTTGATTTTAATGAAAGAATTTTACAATATAATACAACTTTGAGATTCCCAGAAGTGATTTAGGTGGAACCCTTCTCTCTGTCCCAAGTACACTACTGATTAGTTGCTATTTTAGGTCAGTAAAAGACTGATCAGTTAATCACAAGAGTCTCTGGCCTTAATGAAATTCTGCAACTACACCTAATACAATCCCTATTTCTATGGCAATAATCTTTAAGCTCCCATCCCCTGAACTCTTCCTTATAGCACTTTGGTCTAAGGAAAGAGTAAAAGAGGAAGCAGAGAACTTTTACATCCATTCATAAAATATAGGACAAAAAAAAAATAAGGACTGTTTCCTGATTTTTTGTTTTAAATAATTTGTATATGAGCCTACTCCTATCCCTCCCTTTTCAGACTCCTGTCTTGTGACTTTGATCTATCATTTCAACCTAAGAAATTAAGTATTAAATTTAATTAAATTTAAGATGTCTGCACTATCTGGGTAGCTAGGTGGCACAGTGTATAGAATGCCACACCCGGACTCAGGAAGACTCCTTTTCCTGAGTTCAAATCTAGCCTCAGACACTTACTAGCCATATGGCCCTGGGCATGTCACTTAATCCTGTTTGCCTCAGTTCCTCATCTGTAAATGAGCTGGAGAAGGGAATGGCCAACCACTCCAGTATCTTTGCCAAGAAAAACCCAAATGGGGTCATGAAAAGTTGGACATAACTGAAAAACAACATCTAGGTGAATGCTCAAGGCAAAAATCTTCCAACTCTCAATTTTCAGTGTGAGCATATACACCTCAGATGTTAGCAAATCAGGGCTTGGTTTATTGTTTTGGTGACTGTCATCAGGGGTGGGAACCTGTGGCCTTGAAGCCACATGTGGACTTCAAGATTCTTGGGTGCAGCCTATTGACTGAGTCCAAGTTTTACAAAACAAATTTTTTCATTAAAGGAATTTGTTCTGAGAAGTTTGGATTCAGCCAAAGGGATGCACTTGAGGACCTAGATAGATACTTTTGGCCTCAAGGTCACAGGTTCCCCACCCCTCTAAGTGATGGTAAAAATGTTAATAATGCAGTGAAACTTAAACATGTGGTAGGGGTACATTTTCCCCCCAGCGAACTGATTGTTAATATTTTCATAGGGGGGAAATATAAATATCCTTGCCCCATATGAAGACTTAGACACTAAAAGTATATAAGCCACACTGGCAAGACAGCTTAGTATGGTGGAAAGAACACTGGCTCTAGAACCAGAAGGCAGTTAGTTCAAATCCCTCCTCTGACATTTATTCCTTAGGTAATATTAGGCCACTCAATTAGACTTACTGGGACTTGATGATTTTTATCTATAAAATGAGTGAGGTGGGGTGGACAATATGGGCTTTGATATCCTTTCTGGCTCTAAATCTATGATCTATGACCTAATTTTGAATACTCAAAATCATTTTCTGATGTCCTGTTTCATTCTTCTCTACTCTGTTCTACTAATGAAACTATATATATATATATAATTTTCAAAACACAAGTGATTATTATTATTATTGTTCTTCTTCTTCTATGTGGCCTATGTCACTAACTACATAAGAGGAGAGTATTGCCCAAGCCCTTTTTGTTTTAGCAAAGAGCTAGAAAGAAAGTAGATGTCCACTCATTGGAAAATTACTAAATAAATTGTGGTATATATATATAATGAAATATATGTATATTTTGAAAATATGTCATATATATAAATGGAATATCACTACATAGTAAGAGAGGATGAATTCAATATATAAAAAAGTATAGAAAGATCTACATAAACTGATGCAAAGTGAAGTAAACAGAGATAGGAAAACAGTATACACACTAATGGAATCAAAAGAACATACCCCTCTCCCAAAAGAAAATGAACATTGCAAAATTTTAAAGAACAAGACTGCTTCCAAAGAAAAGATGAAAAAGACACCTTCCTCTGCTCCCTTGCATTGGTTGGGGTCTACAGATGTGAAAAGAAGTTGTATATAATGTCAGACTTGTTGTTGTATTGAGTATTTTTGCTGAATTTTTTCTTTCATTTTTTTCAGCAACAACAAAAGTATTTATTATTAGGAATGGTTCTCTGGAAAGAGGAAGGAGGAAGAATTTAGGGGGAAACATTAGCAATATAAAAACAAAAGACAGCAATTGCAATCTGTTTTTAAAAGTTCTACTTCCCTTTAATAGGATGGCTTTTCTTTCATACTTTCTCCAATGCACACTTTGGCTGAATATACGGATGCTGACAGAGAAAACCAATTACTCTTGCTATTAGGCTACTGATAAGCTAGCAATGCTAGCAATAATAGCTTTTCTCCATTATTTGAAGGAAAAATAGAATATAAGATCTCATAAAGCCAGGACCATTTAGTTTTATTGTTTTGGTATTCCTGAAACATAGAACACTGTCCACTACAAAGTTGGCGCTTAACAAATGCTTGTTAAATTGAACTGAATTGCTCCCAAATAGTCAACTCTAACTTGATTTAAACTTAATATAAACTTGATTTAGCTTTATTTTTAATTTTTCTTATTTTATTGATATATTTGCTTCTATATCACTTTTACTTCTGAATATATTCCTGTTCTATACTCTAACCAGCAAGATTAATAAACAAAGAAAAAAAAGTAATTAACAAAAAATAATCAACATAAAACAATGTAAGCACAATTCCATACTCAGTCCTTTACCTCTGAAAGAAAAAAGGAAATAAATGCCTTTTCTTAAATTTTCTTCCAAACCAAGCTTGCCCATTATAATTATACATCATAAAAATTCCATTTAAAAAAAAAGAATCTATTTACATTGTTGTATTCAATGTATGTCATGTGTCCCTGATTTTACCAATTCTACTTTGTATTTGTTCACATACACCCTCCAAAATTTCTCTTAATTATTCACATTTAGAATTTCTTTCTATGCAGTAATAACACCAGTAACTTCATGTGTTAAAATTTGTTTAGCCAGTACCTTACTGATTTCAAGTCATGTACTTTTTTCCCATTTTTCATTACTATAAAAAGTGGTCCTTAGAATATTATCATATGTGTTGGACTTTTTCTGTCTTTAATCTTCTTGAAGTATATACTTAGAAGTGAGTATAAAACCATGCATGAGTAGCTTTGTTTGTGAACAGTTTTTCAAGGTTCTGATTACATAGTATAGTGAACTTTCTATGTATTCAATAACAGATTAGAGCAAAACTTTCACAGAAAATCAAAATACAGCATTCACCATGTCACAACTGAACAACTTATCACTAAAATGGCCACATAGTTTTCACCAAAGTGGTCACATAGTTTTAAACAAAGTACAATCATTAAGTAACTCAATCATTTGGTGACAAAAAGTATAAAAGTCAAAATCCTCCATCCATGGGGTGCAATTAAGTTACAATTTCATCAGTCATTACTCAGTATGGGGTAGTGGAAAGTACAAAAGTCATACAACCCTAGATCACAAGTAAGTTACAATTTCATCAATCACTACTCAGACAATTTCTTCAGTCACTATTCAGTACTGATGGAGGAGTCTTTTCGTCTTGACTTGGGGCAGGCTTTCAGCTCCCATGGTTCTTCCTCCATGGTCCCAGCTCCTGCCCAAATCTAACCAACTGACACATGAGTTCAAAGGCAGATAGCTCCCAATTCCTTGTCCAACTCTCTGTGCATTTCCTGCTCTATATTGGAGCTCTCAGTGTCCAGTCCACCTCAAATCTCTGGGAAAACAAAGCTTAACCAAGCCACAATAACATTCACACACATTAACAAAGTCACAACAATATTTGTACAAAGTACTGGCACCACAGTCATGCTTCCTCAGTCTTTGGCAGCTACAGCTGGTCTGTGGAAGTCTTTGGCAGCTCTGGCACCACAAGTGTGAGTTTTGCCACCACAAATTCCTTTCTCAAAATCAGAATCACTTTATCCAGCATCCACATGGCTTGCTCCAAGAAATTCTGTCCCAATTCTCAATTCTCATTTCTCTTCTCAGTTCTTCTCAATTCTCAGTTCAGTCTTCAGTCCAGCAGTAGCAGCCCAGCTCTTCTCTCTGTCTCTCTCTCTGTCTCTCTCTCTCTGTCTCTGTCTCTGTCTCTGTCTCTCTCTCTGGCAGTAGCTGCTCTGCCTCCATGATGTTTTCCTCAAGAAATTCTGACTCTCCCAACTGGGACTTTTCCTTATGTGTGGTATTAGCTTCTCCCTGTTAGGCCCCTTCCTGTTATATCAGCAACATGGGTTCATACCTTGTTTCTTTACAGAGGCTTGAAACTAAGTGTTAGGTACCTGTTAGCTTGGTAATACAAAGGGATTTTCAAATTTCATTACTATTACAGTGAGATATATGGATCAAAAGTTATGAAGACTTCAGGCATTTTTTTAAGCTTATTTAAGATTTGCTTTCCAGAATAGCAGGAATAATTCAGAAGTACACCAATTGTGTATTATTATACTGCCTTTCCATAGTCCTTCTAACATTGACTATTTCCACATTTTGTTTCTTTGCCAATTTACTGCATATGAAGTGAAATGGATTTATTTTTATTTGCCTGCCTCTTGTTAGCAATTTGGAGCAGTATTTCACATATTTGCTAATTGTGCTCAATTCTTTTGAGAATTGTCCTTATATATTCTTTGACAATCTATTTTTGAGAAATAGCTCGTATATGTGTGTATATATATATATATATATCTGTTGATTCCTTATACATTTTTATATGATATTCTTATCAGGGATATTTAATGAAAATACTTTTTCCCATCATTGATTTCCTTTAACTGGCTTAATTATTTTGCTGTAGTTAATTTAAAAACTTTTCCATTTCATACATCTGAAATTAGCTATTTTGTCTTTTTTAATTGCCTTCATTTCTTGTTTGATTACAAAGCTTTTCCCCCAGATATAAATGTCTTCTTACTGTTCATCACATTCCATCATGCATCTCCTAACTTGGCTTTTTTCCTCTGCCTATAATACACTCCCTCTTCACCTCTACCTCTTATAAATCTCTAGCTTCAGACCACTTGGGGGTCATTAAAGAGTGTTTATAATTGTATTTATTTAAACCTTAAGTATGTCTTAATAGATTCATTCCTTGATATTTTGTGGATTTTGTAATCCAAGTTTCTATTGGGTTTTGTTGTTGCAGAATAGAAATGCTAATGATTTCTATGGATTTATTTTATATTATCCAATTTTACTAGAGCTAGTCATTATTTGAGTTTACTGATTTTCTAGGGGGTTTTATCATTAGAAAACAGTCATAATTTTGTCTTCTCTCTACCAATGTTTGGATCTATGTTTTTTTGCCTTACTTATACTGCTATTATTTCTAGAATTATATTAAATAAGTCAATAAACAGGATTCTTTGCTTACTACTTGGTAAAACATGATGTAATATATATATACACACACATATACACATACATATATACATACATACATATATATTATACAGGACCTGACATTCAGAAGACCTGAGTTCAGTTCCCACCACAGTGATTTACTAGTTATGACTGTGGCAGGCATTGGGAAAATAACTTTAACTTTCTGAGTTTCATTTTACTCATTTGTAAAATGAAGAGATTGCACTTAACTTCTGAGTGTCCCTAATAGCTCCAAATCTATGATACTATGATCTTGTATTTAATGGGAAATTTTCTGATTTTTCTGTGTTGCAAATAATGCTAATTTTGCATTACTAAATCTTCTTGTAATTCAGTTAACTTTTCTTTATGGATTTAGATACTAAGCTACTTGATGTGTAGTTTAATACTTATGTTAGTCCATAGTCTATGGTTCATTTAAGCATAATGTGACTTACCTGTTTACTTCTTTTGATATTGTATATTTTAATTTTTTTTTCCTCCATATGATAGCAAGATTGCAAATCCTGCTTTTTTTTTGGAATCACCTTGTGTATAGTAAATATTGTTCCAGCATCTTATCTTTGTTTTATATACATCGTTCTCTTTAGATATATTTCTTGCATACAAAACATTGTTGAGTTTTGTTTTCTTTATTCATCCTACCACTTCATTTTTTTGGAATGTTTAATGCATTCGATTTTTTTTCCTCTTTTTTT
>CM053593.1:261947873-261977929 GCA_028646575.1 Pseudocheirus occidentalis
CGTCTTGGAAGCATTTGGTGAGGGAGTTTTGACTGAGCTGTCTTCCTACTGCTCCATGCTTTGGTCTTTTTTGTCCATAAAAAAGGATTCTAGAGTTTTACTGCTGTTCCTAGCTTGCTTCCTTTTACTCATGTTGGCCAGTCTATTAATTACTTGGTTTTTTAGCTCTGTGGAACTCTGCTTCCTGAAGGGGGAAAGCTCTGTCCCAAAGCACTGGTGCCCTCACAGCTGCCAGAGCTCTTAGTGGGGTGCTGCAGCCCCACCTCCCAGTCTTGGCTCACTGAAAGCACACCCCAGGACCACCACTCAAGATCCAGGCCACTCAACGCAAGAGCCCTTGGCCCTGATGGATCGCGTCAGCCCCCCCTGCTATCTGCAGGCCCAGGGCTCTGAAGCAGTCCAGTGGAAGCCACTGCGGCTCTCAGAAGTTCCTGCTGCTACAGCTGTCTCTAGCTGCTTCCTTGCCCTGGGAGCAGTTTGGCCGGACCCGCTCTTCTCCCCCCCAGTTAGCAAAATCCACTGACCTTTCTCTTAACCTTTTTGTCTTCTGGCCTGATAAATGTGGTAGCTGTGCCTCCAGTGCAGCCGATCAGCTCTCCTATAGCCGCAGTTCCCCACCCAATGCCCCAGGGCTTGACCTGGCCGGGGTTCCGGCCTCGGGTCCCAGACTGCTGGGAAGAGCCCCGATTGCTGTGCTGCCTGTAGCAACAGATGTTCTTTCTGTCTTTTGGAGAGTTTTGGAGCTTGAAAATCTGTTTAGCATCCTATTTTATGAGTTTTTTAGTGTGTTTGTGTGAGAGCTGTGGTGCTTTGCTGCTTCTATGCCACCATCTTGGCTCTGCCCTGGAACTATATAAACATTCTTGAAAGGAAAATTTACTCTTACATGTTTTGAATCCTCTCATGTTCTGCTGTGTACATGACATGCTTTTATTTCTTTCTAACTTTGTATTTAAGTTCCAATATTTAAGTTTATGGTCTATTTTTGTCTTTTCTTTATTCTCTATTTGTGTTTCAGTGTTCGAGTTTAAAATAAAATTTTGGGGAAAAAATTGATTGGAATACTATACTTTGACTAGGCTAATATAGTCTTCTTAAATGAACTATAAATTAGGCAATTGAGTTACTGTTGATTTGGTTGACAGATCTCAAAATGAAATTTTAAAAAGTTAACTCACAATAGGATATAAAATCTATAGCACATCCATGGCTTTTTATTTATAAATATAAGTATTGTTGCTGTAAAGTTAAACAATATTCATAGTTCTGAAGAAAAGATTTTTTGTTGTTGTTGTTCATTAAATTTTGTTTTAGGTATTTATCTGAAAGCATCAAGTATCAAGAGTAGTCTAGTAATAGTATCAAAAAGATAGAAAACTTAGATCATGTATATAAAGCTGATTCTACCTATAAATGAAAGTAGTGGTTGCTGGGATCAAAAATCAAGTATGTAAACAGTATACTTTTGCATAATCTTTATCATTGTTATTTATTTGGAATCTTGAATCTTTATCTTGTAATGTTTTCTTTCCTCAATGAAAGTAACAAGAATGATAACTGCATTTTCTCTTAATAAATCATAGTTTCATAAAAAAGGGGGTGGGACAGCTAGGTGGCACCATGAATAGAGCATCAGCTCTGGAGTCAGGAGGTCCTGAGTTCGAATCTGTCCTCAGACACTTGACATACTTACTAGCTATGTGACTCACCTTGGGCAAGTCACTTAACCCCAATTTCCCTACCTTCCCCTCTCAAAAAAATAGTATCTACTCTAAAAAAGCTTAGAAGAATACAACATAGAAGGAAGCTGAAGGATGGCAGAAAAAGTCTGGGCAGAAAGGCATGGGACAAGTCTGACCTGAGCACCATCCTTAAATGGTGGTTCTTAAAGGACTCATCCAGTAAGAGAGCGAGGGTAAAAGGGCAGAGGATACTTCCAATGTGTGAATGCTAGGGTGCAAGTGAGTTTCCAGGATGAAGAGATTTCTGGGATATCATAGAGAAAGTCCAGAGTGAGGCCTGGAGAGAAATAAGGAAATACAAACACCTTATCCCGGTGTTTAAAGTGCTCTATTATCTGACTGGACCTTACGTTTTCAGATTTTTCTGGTACTATTCCTCTTCTTAATTGTTTATTGTTCAGTTCTTCAGTCATGGCCAAACCGTCATGAACCTGTATGCGGTTTTCTTGTCAAAGATACTGGAATGGTTTGCCATTTCCTTCTACAGTGGATTAAGGTAAATAGAGGTTAAGGGACTTACCCATGGTTATACAGCTAATTAGTGTCTGAGGCTGGATTTGAATTCAGGTCTTCCTGATTCCAGGTCTAGTTTTTATCGACTGAGTCACCTAGCTTCCTCTTCTTAATAATTATAGCTGGTAGTACTTTAAGGTTTACAAAGTATTTTACGTATATTATTTCATCTGATCCTTACAACAACCCTGTGAAGCACATATTATTATATCCCCATCTTCCAAATGAGGAAACTGTGGCTTAGAGAGGTAAAGAAATTTTCCCAGAAGCTCGCAAGTAGTATCTTAGGCAGGATTTGAATGCAGGTTTCCTGACTCCAAGTTCAGTACTCCATCCACTATGCCACTTAGCTGCCTCTGGACCATCTATAATCCAGATAAATTAGACTATTTGCCTTTTCTACATCTTGTTCTCCTCTCTCCTATGTCTGTGCACCTGTATAATTTATTCAAATTTTTACAGATTTTGTCTGAAGGGAATATTGACCTTCCCTTCACTTAAATCATGACCCTCCTTTGGACCAAATGACTGAAAATCCAATATGATTTTGTTTGAAAAACAGGAATGGCAGTTCAGTACTTTCATGGTGGATTCATGTGAAACTAGGAGAAAAAATTTTCCATAGAGGAATTTGTCACAAATTCCCATATTCTTTTCAGATTAATAGATCAGTAATTACACATTGTTAATGAGGGCAAGATTTCTAGTGTTACATAAATAGTAGAATTATGATAATTGCATATTTTCAAAAATTAAAGCACCAACTTACCCTTTGGGGAATAGGACATAATTGCATTTTACTAAAAATAATTATTAAGTAGATACAGTTATGCATGCCTATAGTACCTTTTACAAAGTCATGAGATTCTTTGATAAATCACCAAAAAATAACATATGTATTCCATATATGCTATGTTTTGCTATTTCATGAATTAGTATCTCACCTGGATTATGGAATTATCTCACATAGATTTTAATTCATTCTGTAAGAATGAATATCAGAGACATCATCAGAAAGGAAAAAAAGTCCTAATTTGCATAGATCTATCTGACATGTTCATTTTAAGATGGTACAAAGTGCACTATTACATGTCCCTTTCAACTCTACAAAGACTCTCTCAAGGCAAACTCAGGGACATGTAGCATCTGCCCTCAATCATAGAACTTGGTAGGAAAAATGCATTCCATATGGCTTATAATATGCCACAATGCAGTCTGTCTGTAGAAGATCCTGAAGTAAGCAGACACCAAGGGAGAGTAGCAGACAGTGGGTGCTGGGTTGACAACAAAGTTGAAACCAGCATCTGTGTGACTGCCTTTATAGTTCCATTGTTAGTTTCTGTTCTCACCCCCAAAAGAACTATTAATGATGTCTGCCTATCAGTGGCTGAGTTCACATGAAATCCTCAGAAGCAGAATGTAAATTTAATGATGTAAAAGATAGTTATGCACAAACTAGTAAGAATAATAAATGCATTAATTTGCTTGATTATATCCCTTTATACTGAGAGGAAGCATGATGAGATCCAGGGGTATCAACTTCAAATAGAAACAGGGACCACTAAACCATACATATGATCTCTGTGGGTGGACATTAACTTAGAAAATCACATATTAACATTATCCATGTTTTGTTATATTTTAAATTTATTTTCGAAAATATCTCCCAATTCCATTTTAATCTGATTTGGGTTGTACTCAGTTTTGTTGGCTGCATGAAGCCTACAGGCATATGTTTGATACTTCTGATGTAGTGAATGAGGTGTTGGTCTCCATGTCATAGGATCAAAGATTTAGAGCTGGGAAGGACCTTACAGGCTAATAGGAAAGATTTAACTCTGAAATACTCTTGACTGAGTCACCCTGGGCAACTTGTTTAACTTCAGGCAACTCTAAGAATTTAAGTTGAAACAGATGAGCCTCTGAAACCCAGAAACTCCCTACTGTAATCAGCAGGTGTCACTGCCTGGAAAGGTTTGGAGGCTTAAGTTGTGCAAAAAAAATATGGAAAGGGGAAAGTACTTGCTCTTTTCTTTGGTCCCTACCTTTGAAATTTGGGAAGGGTGGGCACTCTTTGCAGACAAAGGTTTTCTCTTCTCATCAGGGAGAGCTATTCTTCAGTCATAACTATATCTCTATTTCATATGCTCAAGGAGAAAAGAATAGAAAATGAGAAACACAAATGAATCATTACCCATCCTCCACACTAGACAACCATAGCCACCTGACTCTCATTTTGTTTTTAGCTTGAGGGGCAGAAGAAAAACTCTGGATCCATTTAAAATTCTGTTTCTGAGGAATTTATCAGAAGTTATTAATGCCCAAATCGTAAAAATCATGATTATATCCCAGAAGTCCCAAGTCAAAATAAGAAACAAGTAAGCAAACAAACGTACCTATTTGAGATAGAGGGGTGGGACCTGTCTTCTCTCTCTACCAAAAGCCCACCTTTAACTTATCCCTTCAGTTGCAGCATCCCATTAAGAATAAACAAATGACTGATCATAGTTTTATATTTAAATAAGGAATTATGAAAAGCTTAAAGACATAGAGAAATCTGGAAGTAAATCCATGCTATCTTCAGAAAATCAGGAGAAAATTAACTATTTCACTTGCTTTTTCAGGTCTCTGGGAGCAGCTGCTGTTTGGTAAGCTTGTTTTTTTCAACCACACCTATCAGTCTTTAATAAGTGGCTCCTGTGGTTACTGAAGTTAAACCTATAGAATCCACACTCTGGAGTTCCCTCTCTTCCCAACTGAAACTGCCTGTTGTCATTCCACTCATGTCACTAACCCAATCTTTTTAATCTAGAACTCAGATCTCTTGATGTAGTGCCCCACCATAGTTCAGAACTCACTTTTGCTACTGTAATGCAAGAGGATCCTTTCTGGCCCCACTACAGGGTTATCACACAAAGATAAAATTGCACATCTTCACCAAATCCTTAATGCTTTTGGATAGATGAAATCTGGATGTGACCATTTCTACATGCACCAGTCAGATGATGAACCAAGAATGTATTTGAACACCAAGTACTTTTTCAAAACTACTGTTTATTATTTTTCTGTCCTTATCTCTAGCTGCAGGAATTTCTTATCTCCATTAAGAATGATATGAATTATCTAAATCATGGCTTCTTCATTCCCATTATGTAGGCTATGAGCCTGCCAATTGTATTTCCAATCTGTACACAGAATACATTAATGTGTTTTTCCCTTGAAGAAGCCACATATTTCATACACATGTGTCAGTTGTAGGTACATATGTCTGTTGTAGGTACAACTCACATTCAATACAAGTAATTACCTTTAAGGGTTGTGGGGAGAGTAGTGAGTTGATAAAAATGGTAATGTGGGGCTCCATATTTATTCATTTGCTATGATTTCCACATCAACTTCACTCAGTTTATAAATCTAAACATTAGTTCTCTTTGCTGTCAGCGCTTCAAACTCCACCTGGAATCAGTCAACCAAGCTGTGCTTTCTGCCTCCTATAATCATCATGCAAAATAAAGATTCTGCATTTGAAATTTAGCTGACAGGTTCATTGATGATGCATATAGACTGAAAGGAATCCAGTTCTCTCTCAAGCTGTATTGGCTAAACTTGATACAGTCTCATTTCTTGGCGAAGGGAAGCAGATGTGACTAAAGCAATTGGGGACCAACTGGGTTGGAAAAATGGTGCCATGTTTCCATAGTCATATATCTGGCTGCAATAGTATTTTAATCCCCATTCAGTTCTAGTGTTTCTTCCCCACCCCCACCCCCTGATATATGAATTTTCTGTGAAGTAGTAGCCAATTAGCACCATTTTTTAAAAATTAAAGTAAAGGGGAAAATATTGACCTTAAAAGCAACCTGAAAGGTGATACCATATAACTGGAAAAAAATAGTTTCTTTAATAGTTCATTTTTCTTCCTTAGCAAGAAAATTAATTATCTTTCAGTGTATATTTTTTTGTCATTTTTTAAAGAAAAAAGTCTACTGGCCTCTCTAACACTGTCAATTACACCACTTTCTTCTATTAATTGTAGTGGAATTTATCACATCATATGACTTGTATATTTATCATCTTTAATGTCTGGTATTATAAAATTCTCTACCACTTTTATAATCATATTGTCTCCTGAATGGGAGATCATCATGAACCTAACTATTTCCTGCCTTTGCATATGATATTCATATTTAATGAAAGTTATCATTGAAATACAGTATTTATTTGTGACTAATCAAATTTGACTCCTTGAAGAAACAGGAAACTCAAAGTAAGAAGGCATATGGGATTATTTTTCTTATTGTTTCTGTCAAAGAGAAAAAAGTGTTTCATTTTTACAAAATTCACTAGACTGAAATTTTCTCTTACAAAATTTATGATTGAGGTATCTGAAAAACTGTACTGTTCACCTAACTGAATTTTCATGTCTTCTTATGTGTACATTTTCCTAAATATGCTTCTTCACTATTACTTGTCCTCACTCTTCTTTTCTTCAGTCCAAAATAACTTACTCATTTAGAAAAGAGAGCAGCTTCCTTAAAGCATTAGGAGTATAAGTCAATAGAATTGAATGGGTTTTTTGAGGTAAAGTGTTGGAAATGAGATTGAAATAGTTGTTCAACTAAGTAACTTTTTTTCTTTAGATATTTTATCTATTGTATTAAATTTTTAAATATTTAGATATCTTGATACTTTGTTTTTTGCTTTCAGTTGTTAATTATTTATAAAAAAACCATTCTGGTGAGCTTTCAAATATGATTTCATTAAATATTGGAGTCATTTTTCTCCCCACAAGGCATATCTTCAATTTTATACTGAAAGTCAATGGGATAATAGAATTTTATATGCAGAAATTTATTTTTACAATACTTAAATTTATTTTTTAAATTTCTATAGTGTTAAGGTTTCTAATATGGTAAATTTGAAAATACTCTGCAAAATGATCTCATTGACTCAATAATAATAGGATTTTTTGAATAGCAGTGCTGAATTGTCTATGACAATTGACTTGCTTAAGCATTGCCTTTGATGGTACCCTGGCAAATCATTCTCCATTTTTCTCATCTTTCCCTATCTAGAGAATCAAATTAAGGGTTTCAATCTATGATCACACAGGAAAGAAAGTTTTCTTTATGTAAATCTAATTGGGTTATATTTTTGTGGTCCTACACATGATCTTGATCCAGAGGAATACTGTAGCCATACTGAACTAGACTTGTGAACTTACTTACATGTTCATTGTGAATATTCACATTTGGAAATCAGTTAACTACAAATCATGGCTTGATTTATTGTTTTGTTGATTGTATAGACTTAAGAAAGTGTAATTTAAGCAGATTAAACTTATACATTGGATGCATTTTTGGATACGTTTTTCTACAGAAGGATGATGTTTTAACATTTACCAGAACAATGACTGCCTTAATGTTATTAGCACCGTGATCTAAGTAACTGTATAATCCAAACTACTATGACAGAGAATCAGATATTAGTAATGACCTTAGGAGGATGACTTCTCTTCAATAACTATTGTAATCAACTGCATCTTGGATGACAATTCCTAAGAATCTGGCCTTGTAAATCAGATCATTTCTTCAAATTATTGGTCTCATTCTTCTAGACAAAGTAAGAGCTATTTTTAGCTCCTTAATGACCAAATAATAATATTATTTTTAATCAGCTAATAACCTTCAGTACCTATAGAACAATTCTATCCAAAACAAAGGACAGCAGTCCATGGATAACCCCCATGTTCCTTGGGAGTGCCTCTTTGTCTCTACCCCCCTTGAACTGCAACCTATCCATTTATTTTTGTTCTTACCCTTTCCTGTCTTGACACTTACACATACACACACACTGTGTTGTTAGCTTATACCTAAAAATGCATGTTGTCTTAGAGAAAATGTTTATCTTAAAAGAAAGGTATGATGTGCTTAATATCTGTTTGGAAGTGTCAATTTCACCATAGTAAAGGTCTTCAGGAAGAAGACCTCTTGTCCTCCCATCTTGATCAACTTTCATAAATTGTAGGGGAACCTTCATGATGTCAGAAGAAACAAAATCAAGGAAGTATCAAGGAAGGCTGCATTCACTGAAGTATATATATATATATATATATATATGTGTGTGTGTGTGTGTGTGTGTGTATGTATGTATGTATGTATGTATGTGTGTGTGTGTATATGGATTTTGGTCATCTCAGATACTTTAAAATGTAACTGTTTGACTCCAAGTACTTTTCAATGTTAATATTTTTACTTCAAGAACTCTGTAGGTATGGCACATAATGAAGGGATAAATTTTGTTATTTCTTACAGTACAGCGGCAGGAAAATTATATAAATAAATATAATACACTTGTACTTATTCAGATTATGACTAAATATGATATGTGACTTAGTATTTGTATATTACTTGGTATCCATATTTTGATTCTTCAAATTTGTTGTTACCTCAAAGATCTTAGGACAGATTGTTTTTAGTTGTTTTGCAGATGAGGTAATTGAGACTCAGAAGGAAGTTATTTTTTTTCTCTTTGGTTTTGGATAACAGGGAGGAGAAGTAAAGCAAAAACAATAGAGTTAAACAATTAAAGATTTGGGATTTGGCTTCATGATCTCCATATTTTCATCTCTCTTTAGGGTTGCATGTCATTATTTGGTGCATGTTGTCAATTAAAAGTGTTCTTCCCGGTAAGTGTTATGAGAGACAAAGACACCATGGAAACTTTTTAGTCATCCAAGGAGATAGTTTCCAGAATAAACCTATCTCCATCACTCTAAGTGATATAAACCTCTAAGTTACACTATTTTCTTGTGTTTGCCCAAAGTGACCATTTGCTTGGAAAGAAGCAACTGATTATATATAACCGTATTATGTATGCATTTGTGTGTGGTGTGTGTGTGTATACACACATATGTATAGGTATGTGTGGTTATATGTATAGAAGTGTACACATACATACATATATATGCATACACATATGTATATGTGCAATGGACTTGTCATTATGTGGAATGAGGGGAACTGTTTGATCAGTTCTTGTGGCAGCACCTCCCATGGTTATCCTTTGTACATAATAGAGTCATTAAACATTTTATTTAATTCAACCCATATTCATTAGAACTTTAAGATACAGAAAGAACATTTTTCCAATGTAATTCTTCATTCCCTTGTCATATTTTCATTTAAGTAAATATATTATGTCTTTCTACAATTTTTTATATGTTGCAAAAAGAACTTGGGGGATATTCATGATTTTGAAATATTAGGCAGATACCATTCTATATACTAGAAGTGGTTATCTTGTAAGGAAGGGCAATTTTTTTCTTTATATGTTTTAAAGTGTATTTCTGAAATCAGCTTTTTATTTCAATCATGATTTTGTTATTTTAAAATCACAGTTTATTGAAGCCTTCTGTTTTTTCTATCATAGTCATCTGGGGAAAAATAAGCATTCTTTTCCCTCTTCCAGATGGAATTCCCCCTTGTGACAAAGAAAAAGAATTCAACAAAAAAAATGGTACAATAAGAACATCTGAATATATATGTGTGTGTACACAGTATAATATAGCATACTATATATGTATTTATGTATATATATGTATAAACATGTATATAAATAAACATATGTAAAATTCTATCCTTGTTGACCTCACTTTTTTGCCATGAGGAGATAAGGGCAAAGGTAAATTTAATTATTTTCTAGGACCTACACAATCATCTTTTTTAAAATGAACAATTAATTGATTATGCATTGAAAAGCAAAATGAAAAGGAAAATTAATCTCTTCAGTATGACATGCAGACAAATTCTCACTGAATTCATTTCTGAAAGTAGTTTCCAACAGGAAACTACTTATTTCAGTCATTCTTTTTTGGAATGCAGCAGGTACAATAATGAACCATCTAGAATCAAAAAAAGAATAAATTCTTGCCTATGAATTCCTCCCTAATGATCTTCTCAAATTAACAGAGAATCTCTCAGGTAGAGTCTGTTATGCTCATGCCCATTAGGTAACACAAATCATTCAGAAGCTACTCACTTGTAGAGTACCTGGGTACCACTCTGGACTCTCTGCCCCATTCAGACCCCCAACTGGGGCTTTGCATTTAGTTCTATATTTTCCCTGTCTGATAATTAAATGCATTTTTCTTTTGTATGTACCCATGGAGTAGAGAAACAGCTTCAAGGTTTTGTAGCACTGACTTTAGTTCCTATTCTTTGGGGTTTTTTAACCCATGATGGGAAACATACTTCACCTCATGTGACTACATGTTCATCCTCTGTTATTTCATTGAGTTCACAAGTCACTCTCCCTTTCTATTTTTGTTTACTCATTTGGTTGTTTTAAGTGAATTTTCCCATTCTGCCAACCACCTTAAAATCCTTCCCTAGCATGAGATCAACATCTTGGGCTGGAATTTAAACCTCAGAAAAGGTAGTAAGTAAAGAATCTTTAATTTATGAAACTGAACAAGTCGACTTATCCAAACATCTCTAGGGCTTTAATGGGGGATAGCTATAATTCTCTGAATTGTATTCCTTTCACAGTGATATTTTGTAATTCCATTCTATTACCCTTGCTTAACATTAATGAGATAAAAAGATCACATTACGGCGATTGATGTCCTCCACATTAAATGCACGTTTCCATGTACAAAGCCGTGGGCTAATTTAGAAAACATAGCATGTAACATAGACTCATGACCGTGGTCATCACTCAGCTGGGATCCGATCGCATTTTTTATCTATTCATTGGATTTAACAAGGCATGACAGGGAAGCAGAATACAAAGTATGGGCAGATTATTCTGTATCTCCCCTTTTGGCCACTTCTTGGCAATCTCTGCAAGGAAACTGAGGCTTCATGTTGCCATGGCAATAAACCTCAAGGTCAAAGGGGCATATGGAAGGTCAGGCAATGACAAAGGAACATCTGAGAGGCCATCTGGATGAGTGACCCGACATAATTAGTCATTAATCCCACTCTTGGGAACAATAGAGTTAGCGGAGAATGTGTTTGGACTTTGATCGTGGGCAGGGGGATCTCATGGGGAAGAGGGAAGAAAGCTCCACTTGGTAACTAAGCAGATTACCCTGGCATGCTGTTAACTAAAGGCAAGGAGGCAGAAGAGGCCAGTGGGATCTGCATTTTCATATTAGACTCCATTTCCCCTTTAGTTACTGCAGGCCTCTCCAGAGCCATGTGGCTCTCGGATTAGCTTCTGGGTAGCATTTTTTACAGTTTACAATGGAAAGAGAGCAAGAGTCCCCAAATACTTTGCTTAAAATTCTCAGGCAACAGATGGGAAGATAGCTGCAGAGCCAAAGGCATTAGCCAGCTTGGTTTACAGGTGTCAATATTTACTAAGCATAGTTTGCCAGGGTGCCTTTTGGGAAAAAGTGGAGTGAATAGTTAATCAGTAAAACAATAGCAATCAGCCCGTTGTCTGTTTTGAAGCAGAATGGTTAGAATTATAAGATGGCTGAATGTATGGTAAGATCTACTCATCAGCATCTGTCTTTCTCTTCTGCTCTTCTTTTCATGTTTATTAGTCCGGCCCCTGCTTTGATCAGATCTAGCTCAGGCTCTTCTTCTATTTAAAGAGCTGGTGATGTTTTAAGATTGGCTGTCTGCATTTTTGCAGCATGTGAACATGATGGCAAGGTTTTATAAATGAGTGTATTTCTGGGACTGCTGAAATCACTTTTTCCCCTATTGATGACTGGTGATGATCACTATGTAAAGAATGGTAGCCAGATGAGGTCATAAATGTAATGGGCTAAAGATAAAGCTCTTTATTAGAGCAATATTTTGAATAGTGAAATATAAAAGCCATTATGTGCTTCCTCCTTTTCAGATCAGGGCCTAATTAGCTATTTGAGTGGGATTTTCTTTTCTAATAAATGTGCACACACAACGCACAGAGAGACTGTGTGGTATAATGGATAGAGACCTACCCTTGAAGCCAGGAAGATTTTGGTTCAAGTCCTGTCTCTGACACATACTAATTGTGGGCCCTGGACAAGTCACTGAAAATTTTTGCCCTACTAGATAGATAGATATAGATATAGATATGTAGATATATATTTATTTATTTTATAGATTTTTTAAAAAATGCATTGTCAATATAGCTTGGTCCTTTGAAGTATTTATAAAATCCAGTGCCTCAGGCAACTCTTTAAGACCATCTAAATTGTATAGAAGGTGCTGCCTTGCAAAAGGCACCAAAAGGTACAGAGATGGAAAAACTAATAGAACTTCCCCCTTTCAATTTTCCATGTCTCCTTTCTACCTTTTCTTCCGCTTCCTCCTTTTTTTTTAAAACAAAATACTTTATCCAGAAGTCTCTCATTATACTAAGGGGAAATGTAACCTAGGTCTTTGAACCAATTGTGGCTACCTTGGGAGTTTCAGGATTGGAAGCTGTGGAAAGAATCTTTGTTAAGCTGACTCCCAGATCTGAATTCATTACAATAAAATGTGAACAAGAATCACATGTTAGATTTGGAGAAGTTTGAACAGTCCTTCTAGAAGTAGAGTTTATTATGATAGGAGCTGTGGAGGACAGAGTGGGTAAGATGGTGGTTAGCTGTATGCATAGGCCCTTCTCCTTCTCTCCAAAGTCCTCTATCTGAACCAGATCAATGAGGTTATCCACACAGCAGGTGGAGGGATGCCTCTATCTTTGATTCTCAAATTGGTCCTGGAGTGTCCACATTTCTATTTTCTGGGTTTCTTAGGCAACCTAAGTCCTTTTTTTCCTGGATTGTGATGAAAGGCCTGTGGGTGTGGAAATGTTAGTCATCTTGAAGGGAGATCACTTTATTCCTAGCTACCCATAGGATCTTGGAGTTGAAGGACCATGCAAACATTGTGCTAAGCACTGAGGATACAGATAAGAAAAGAAAATACAAGTCAAATTCGGAGCGTGATGATGGAAGAGTATGAACCAAACAGTAGAGCTGGTGGGAAATGAAGAGCTGGATGGGCTTCTAGTCTTCTTCAAAGGGAGGTTTGGAGAGTATAATGTAATAACCATAATCATAATTATAATGGCCTTTTTTAGTGCTTTAAAGTTTGCAAAGCTCTGTGCTACCTAATCTCATTTGATTCTTACAACAAATTTGTGAGATAAATATCATAGGTGGACAGTGAATAGAGCACTGGCCCTGGTGTCAGGAGGACCTGAGTTCAAATTCAGCCTCAGACCCTTAACACAAAACTAGCTGTGTGACCTTGGGCAAGTCACTTAAGCCCAATTGCCTTACCTTACCCCTTCTAAAAAGCAAAAAATAAGTCATAGATGGAATTATCTCTTTTCCACATATGAAGCTCTGAAAACATACAGGATTTGCCAGCTAGTCAATTGTTAGAGGCAATATTTGAAACTAGGGCTTCCTAACTCCAACAGCACTTGATCCATTACTCTCCTGCTGTTTGGTTTCTATATAGTAACTTTAAAATACTTCAAAGTTCATGTATTCAATGAGTCAATCAATCAATAAGAATTTATTAAGCACCTACTATGTGCTAAGTAGTCCAGGCATATAGTTTTAGGGGACACAAAGAAAAAATCAAGTCTTTCCTCAAGGAGTTTACATTTTAACAGGTGAGACAATACGTACCTATATAGGCATATACATGATACATACAAAGTAGATTCAAGTGCCTTTAGCAGGGAAAGCATAATCATCTGGGGGAATCAGGAAAGACCTCATGAAGAAAACAGCATTTGAGTTGAGCCTTGAAGGGAACCAGCTATTCCAAGAGGCAGAGTGTGAAGGAGAACATTGCAGGCATAAGGAACAATCAACAAGAAGGCAAAGACATAGGAGCTGTGTATATGTGTGTATGTGTGTAAGGAACAGCAAGTAGGCCATTACTATTGGATTTTAAAGTATGTAGAGGAAAGCAAGTCATAAGAAGAGTGAAAAGACAGGAAAGGGTCATGAAGTAAAGAGTTTTAAAGACCAAACAGATGAATTACTTTTTTTTCATATTTGTGCTAAAATTGTGAACCTGGGTGACTGGAAGGATTATGGTGCTCTTAGCAGTAATAGACAAGTTTAGAAAGGGGGTAGGTTGTAGGCAGAAAAGATACTGAATTGGGTTTTGGGCATGTTGAGTTTAGGTTCTACAAGTCACCCAACTTGAAAAGGCAAATAGTTCCTGATGTAATGCTAGAATTCTGGAGGTAAGATTATATTTAGATCTGGCAATTGTCTGCCTAGAGATGGTAGTTTAACTTATCACGTGTAATTTATACATATAGTCACACTTATGTGTGTGCATATGTATTTACTTTCCAAACTTTTGGATGCAAACTTTTGCACAATATATATTTTTAAACTGGAATTTTAATCCTTGCTGCAGGGATAGACTTCAGAAATGACGGTTGAAGTGAGATAATGTCTAAAGTGCTTTGTAAACCTTAAATCATTCTATAAATGCTTATTTTTATTATTATTCATGTAGATGAGAATTAAATGTCTGACTCACCATATCTTCCTCCAACTTCTCCTTATACCTTTAGTATCAGGGATAAAATAGAATCTTCGCATTGCAATAGCACTTTGATGAAGTCTATTCCAACTCTTATTTTCCAATGGGGACACAGGCCCACAAAGTTTAAATAGTTGGCCTAAAGTTGCCTTTTGGAACTGCGGAATTCTATAGATAATTGTTTGAAATCTGAACACTTTAAGTGTCGTCTTTAGGCCTAATAGAATGTGGACACCAGTGGCATAAGGCCCATTGACAAAAGTTTAGAGGCCAAACCTAAACCTCATTGGAACCAGAGATAGTCAATTATCACTTAACCTTTCTATTTGAAATGGTAGCATGGTCTGCTTCTGTTCTCTGTCAGGAGGGTAAGTTTTTAATGTACATCTTGAAAGGATTAAAGATAGATTCAGGTGTATTTTTATACTTACCAATAATATTAGACAGCTGCAGAAATTGACTAACATTTGATATCACGTACATATTATTGTAAATTTCAAGTTGGTATCAACCAGAGTGGAATAGAATAGTCATTGACATTGATAACAGTACTCTAAATTTTACAAAGCACTTTTACAACTATTAATTCAATTCATTTAGCATTTTTAAGAGCTGTACTAGCTCTTGAGGGTACAAAGACCAAAAATGAAACATTCTCTGCTCTCTAGGAGCTTATAATGTACATGTAATGTGGGGAAACAGACTATACATAGATAAATAATTAACAAAGTAAATGAATACATTGTACACGTGTGTGTATAGAATGTATTACAGACCAGAAATCAACCATATACTTGTAGGTTACTCCTTAGTCTGCTACTAGATTCATTTTCATATTTAATCTGTTTTCAGTTCTAAAATAATCCATTCTTTAGATATTTTTCTTTATATTTAATACAGTTGAAATCTTTTTTATGTATTAATCAATTGACTTGAACTTCCACCCTAGTTTATTTAATATTATTTATTAACAAATTGGAGACACCTTCTTTCCTTTCATTAATTATTTATATCCCTTTATACATGGTGTCCCAAAAGCGTTAGTGCAGTTTAAAGCTTTACTAGTTTATATATATAAAGTCTTTTAGCTGTTATATTTAAATTAAAATGACCAAATATATAAATTAATATGAATTTAATAATAAAATAGATGCAGATAATTATTTATGATTATTTTGTCTTTGAGAAGCATTACAGCCAGGGTTACATTAAACACTCTCTGCAACATCAGAGGGTTTCTTTTTACTTCTGAAAATAGAATTTCCCCATTCAAATAAATCCAGATAATGAGTAAAGTCTTAAAGAACCTCTTTTTTCTTAGTCTTTTCTCAGACTAAGAATTAAATTCAGTATCTCAGAAAATACATTTATTTTGGTCCTTTCTTTAGTCATCATAAGAAACAATCATTAAATCATTATGAAGCACTTATGTGCCAGGCATTGTGATAAGCCCTGAGGATACAAAAAGGGGCAAATGTTAATCCTTGCCCTGCAGGAGCTTACAATCTAAAGAGGAAAAAAGTAACACACACACATTTTACATATATATATATGTGTGTGTGTGTGTGTGTATGTATATTTATACATATATACACATATACATAAATATATACATATATATGTGTGTAAAGCAAATTTTGTTGTTCAGTCATTTTTTTTCAGTTGTGCCTAACTCTTTGTGACCCTATTTGGTTCTCAAGGCAAAGATACTGTAGTGGTTTGCCATTTCCTTCTCCAGGTCATTTTCCAGTTGAGGAACTAAAGCAAACAGGATTTTGTGACTTACCCAGGGCCACACAGTATAGTTGCATCTGAAATTAGATTTGAACTCTGGAAGATGAGTTTTCCTGACTTCAGGCTGGCATTCTATCCACTGTGCTACCTTTCTTTCTCTCTTCCTTCTCTCTCTTTCATGTCTTATCTGTATCTATATTGATGTAGAAATTTGACATAAATACAAAGCAATATATGGAATGGGTCACTAGGTGGCACAGTGGTTAGAGTGCTAGGTCTGGAGTCAGGAAGACTCATCTTCCTGAGTTCAGATTTGGCTACAAACACTTGCCAGCTGTGTGACCCAGGACCAGATACTTAATCCTGTTTGTTTCAGTTCTTCATCTGTAAAATGAGTTAGAGAAGGAAATGGCAAGCCATTCTGGTATCTTTGCCAAGCAAATCCTAAATTGGGTCACAAAGAGTTGGGTACAATTGAAAATGACTGAACAAAAAGAAATTATGGAACAGATTGAAAAATGTGTTATGCAGGATATGGCACATGAGCAAGTCTTAAAAGACATAGACACATAAAAAGGTGAAACTGAGGTGGAAAAGCATCTCAGGAAAAGGCATGGTGATGGGAGATGGAATACCTTTTGCAGTGAATAGTAAGGAGGCTTGGCTTTGGCTGGACTGTGATATGCATATCCAGGAATGATGTGAAATCATTCCAGACAGATAGGTTGGAGCAAGATTGTGAAGGGCTTAATATACCAAACAGATGAGTAATGACATCCTAGAAGCAGTAGGAAGCCACAGGAGTTTCTTGAGTAGGGGAGCCAATTGGTAAGATTTTTTATTTAGGAATGTCGACTTGGCAGCCATGTGAAGAATGGTTTGAAAAGGAGTGACAATGGAGTCCAGAAGACAAGTTAGGAGAGCCTGAATTAGGGAGATGGCTGTCCAATGGAGGGAAGAAATTGGATCTGAAAGATACTGTTGGGATAAAATTGACAGGGTGAAGCAACTAATGGAACATAGGAGATGAAGAAAAGCAAAGTGTTGAGGATGACTCTCAGGTTGTGGTCTTGGATGTGAAAAAGAATATTGTGCTCTCAAAAATGGGTGTGGGGGAGTGGGGGGCAATACAGCTTAGAACACTAGTTCATTTGATTCTCACAATAATTTTGTGTGTTAGGCATTGTAGGTACTATTTTTTCCATTTTACAGATGAGGAAATCAAGTTTATGAGATTAAGTGAATGACTTGGCCATGGTCACATAGTAAGAATTTGAGGCAAGATTCAAGTTGTAGTCTCTCCCAACCCTATGTTTAGAAGTCTTACCATTATTTTTCCCATCTTATTAACAATATATAGCTTTTTCCTTACATTTACCATTAAATTATACAGATCATAAATACATAGGACTTCTGCTCATTCTTTATTTTTTCTTTTTAGTTTACTTGGACAAGAAAATGATTCAGCAAGCTTTTTCTGTAGTCCAACATCTTAATTCAAGTAAGTGATTCATCTAGGCAAATAATTATGCAGAATTTCTAAAGTTGCTGCAAATAAAAGAAACAAGATTAACATACAGTATGCCACTGGAATGTCTCAACTTATTTATTTTGGGTCTAAATAACCTTTATTTACCTAATGTACATGCCTGATGGTTTTTACAAAGGGTTTTATGCATGTCATTTGGGAATTGATAGCGCTACAACTATTTTATTGAACTTGTTAAATTCCCATTGACCCCATCGACACATATCAGTTCCGGTAACCAGCACCTCCTTTGGTTCCACATACCATAGGGTTAAGAAAACACAAGCATATGCCTTATGCAAACATTCCTCAGGAGACAGAATTGATCTTTGCTTTTCAGGTTGGGTCATTTTGGTGCACATACACCCCAATAACCTCACCTACTGAACAAATGGAAAACTGGGAATCATTCAATCATACTCTGGACCTCAGTTTTTCCATCTGTAAAATGGAGGTAATAAAACTTCAAATCCCTAACTCACATACATGTTGAGATAATGAGATAACATGTGTAAAGCACTTTGTAACATAAAGCACTACATATATAAGCTGTTGTTACTTTTATCTGACATTATTCCATTAAAATAAAGGAAATTGTCCCTATTGCACTTTTAAATAGGGACTGTCAAATCTCACATTTCTTGTTTATTTGGAGGAGATTGTGAAAGATTTCAGAGTTTAATGCCAATATCCTGAATTATCTTGTAAAATTATAATTAATGTGTTTCTCTATCTCCATCTTGTGTTTCCTCTTTATACACTTAGAAACATAGACTCCTAGAATCTCAGGTACAGAGGAGACTTTAGAGTGTGGTAGCCTCACCCACTAAACTATTCAAAAATCTCCTTCTGTAATGTCTCTAGCAAGTAGTCATCTTTTCTTTGCTTGAACAATTTACCAATGTGAAACTCACAAGGTATACAATTCTATTTTTGTAAGACTTCAAGTGGTAGAATTTTTTCTTTCTTTTGAAGCAAAATCTAAGTCCCTATGGCTTCCATTTTCCAATTTTTGCCTTCTGGAATCCTAAAGACTAAGCTTAATTGCTCATCACTTAATAGCCCTTCAAATATTTGAAGACAACTTTCATGCTTAGTTTTCAGTCTCATTTTCTCTTATTCTTGTTAAATATTTCTATTTTAGCAGTTTTCTGTATGTAGCAGTTTCATTTTGAGATCCCTCACCATCCTAATCACCTTTTTCTGGATGAGTGCTGATTTGTCATTTTTCTTTTTCAAATGGGACCTTCATAATTCAACATAATGTTCTAGATACGATCTGACTATTGCAAAGGACAGGGGAATTATAACCTCTCTTGTTCTAGATGTTTTGTTTGCATTAATGCAGACTAAGAACTCATTAATTTTTTTGGATAACGAAAACTCATGTTTGGTAGTTAGATGGTGCAGTGGATAGAGCACCGGGCCCAGAGTCTGGAATACTTATCTTCCTGAGTTCAAATCTGGCCTCAGATACTTACTAGCTGTGTGACCCTGGGCAAGTCATTTAATCTTGCTTGCCTCAGTTCATCAATAAATTGAGCTGGAGAAGGAAATGGCAAACCATTCCATTATCTTTGCCAAGAGAACCCCAAATGAGGTCACAAAGAATTGGACGTGATTGAAAAATCACTGACCAATTGAAAAACTCATGTTCAGTTTACAAAAGCACATTCTGCAGAGTCTTTCAAGATCTGAGGAAGGCAAAACAATAGATTCAGAAGCAGGTGATACCAGCTGCTCTGACTTACCATGTTATGGATTTCCAGTTTAGTTCATAGAGTGAAAGAAAGGTATTATTTATGGACCTATAACTCCTTGGATTTCCTTACTTCAGGATCAGATGACCATGGGAGTATCCTGTTAGTATAGGCCACAGTTAGAGGTGCCCCTTGACTTATGGGAACGTTATCCTAATACTTAATAAATGTATATATTGATTGAGATTATGAGTATGAGTGAAAATTTTGGCATATGCTGTCAGACAATCACTATTTCAGTAAGTTTGACTATTTTTTGCTTTGTTGCAGAGGAGGATTCTATGGCAAAGGAGATCTGTCTCTAGAAGTGATGGTGTATATTAAAATTAAAACCAAAAGGCATTAGTAAAACTTTTTTTTAAATACTCAAATGGATCTATGATTTCATCAATGAAGACATTCTACCCAACAATGTAGATGATAACCATTCTGTGACTGTTCATCTTGTAGAATTCTCGCTCCTCTCCTTTCATAACTTCTCAACAAGGAGTCTGACCTATGTACTGGAAGCTTTCCTCCTTTTCTCATTCAATAATTCAATTCAATGAACATGATTAAGTGCCTACTGTGTACCAGCCATTGTGCTAAACTCTGAGGGTACAAATAAGAAAAGAAAGACAATATGTGTTCTCAAGAAGCTTACAATCTAATGGGGGAAAACAACATGCAAGAAGAAGCTAAAGGAGGGACATCAGCGAGTAGACAGCATGGAGGCATGATGTTCTGTGAAACAGAAACCTAGGAGACAGGCAGATGGAAAGTGGGTAGTTACATGGAAAGTTCAGATCCCAGACCTCTATAAAGGAAGGTTTGGGGAGGCTTTTAGGACTCCTTTCCTCAGCCCTCCAATCAGAGGGGAGAGGAAACCGAAGAAGTTGAGAAGGTATTGAATATCAAAAAAACTGAGTTAATGCCTCATTACACTGGGAGAGTACCAATAGAGTACTTGGGCTGCCCATCTGCAATCTGCCATTCTTGTTATTTTAAATTCTAAAAACATAGTTGTATTCTGCATCTCACTGCCATACAGCAATACCTATAGAATTTTAATATTAAAAAGAATAACTTTTGCTTTCATCAGAAGCTTGTATACAGTATAGGAGCTCTGTAATTTCCTAAAGGCAATCCAGCCCATTTTCCAACTGCTATTCAAGTCTGAGACCAACTTTGTCAATTGTACTGTTGAACCCAGATATACATACTGATGGGCATGATCACCACACATACACACACACACACAAATACATATATGCACATCGATGTGAAATATATGTATATAAAAGTAAAATATATTCTGTATTACTTGTCATTGATGAATCTTACAGTAAACTCTTTAGATTTATTTTCTCTCCAGTTCTTTTCAGTTTTTAAATGAGGCTCTGTTGCCCACATTCCTCTCTCATTCTTTCTACTGTTTTACAAATTACATTGTACTCTAAATAGGTATTGCTCTTTGCTTCCCTGATTAGCTGCTTTACAAAGAGATTTTATAATTTCAGGTTGATGTAATTTCTATTTTCTTTGGCTTACTCTTTGAAATAATTGTTTTGCATTCGTTAAAATTTCTTTAAAATGGTACAAGTTGGGGTAACCAAGTGCCACAACCAAGAGCAATGGCCCTGGAGTCAGGAGGACCTGAGTTCAAATTTGACCTCTGACACTTAATACACATATACACAAAAACTAGCCATATGACCTTCCTTGGACAATTCACTAAACCCCAGTTGCCCTACTTTCCCCTTCCAAAAGACAAAAAAAAAAAAACCAAAATGGTACAAGTCAATATCTTTACATTTTTATCCATTTTTCATTTTCCAAGTCATTAGTTGTTTAAATAGGTTGAGTCTGAATAGTTGTGATTGAACACAGTTTTTTCTTCTTATCATTATACTTTCTTCTAAATTGTTGTTTACTTTGACTTCAACCTAAGCCTTTGATGGTCTGACTGCATATAGGTAAATTGATTTTAGTAGCTTCCATGGTCCTGCCCCTTTTATCCATTGGCTTTGACATTGGTTAGTATCAAGATATATGATGATTTAATTTGGATGATCTTGTAAAATGCATCATAGAATTTCTCAACTTCATCCTCCACAGTGGATATTGCTCCATATGAAGCACCAGAGGGAACACAATGTATTGAAAAAAGTCTTGGACTTGATCAAAGAACCGAAGTTATTAATAGTGGATCTTCCATTTCCTCTGTACAACTTTGAGCAAGTGGCTTAATATTCCTACATCTCAGTTTCCTCATCTATAGAATGAAGGGGTTTTACTAGGCAACAAAAAAAAATGTTCTTCCAGTTCTAAACCCATAGTATTATTCTAAAAGTAGCCAATTCATTTTGTTTTTCTTGAGTACTCTAAAATAATTACGTAGGGACAGGAACTACATCTGTGATTTTGTTTGTATATAGAATTCCCATGTGAGGAAATTTCTTCTATTAATACATGTTGACACCATCTTTGAAACCTAAGAATTTCACAGTTTTTTTTAGAACGTATGAAGAAATTGAAATCCAGGTAACTTGAACGACTTGCTTAAGGAATTAAATATGGGAATTAAATGTCCTTGCTGGGCCAATTCTGACTGTCCAGTTCAATCATTCAGGTTTTGTATGGAACAAAAAGACACATATATACTATTTAAGATGACCAAAAAAAAGTTTATTTAATAAGAGCATGGAAAGGATATTCAGAAAGAATAGACAAGTGACCTATTTGGGTAAAGCATTCCTGCCTTTGCATTTGTCATAGTGGTCTGATGATCAGAAATAGGTTGACACCTAATCTGCTGGTTACTTCTATGAAACAATAAGGCACAGGAGGAGAACTCCTGTAAAAAAAATAATCTATCAAACTAATTTGGATTTTTAAAATCTTTAATGAATTGAGACTACTTTTTTGCATGAATGGAAATGTTTTTTAAATAAATAGCTTACTTTTACACATTGTTTTGAAATTACTTAATTTGGAAAATTTTTGCAGTTTGAAATAACCCAGTTTATAAATCTAAAATTCCCCTCAAGTGAAAAATAGACATTATTCAACTATCCTGTAACTTTTCTCTTCATATATCTGTTAAGAAGGAAGGGAACAAGAATTTATTAAGCTCTTTGCAAATATTAACTCATTTGATCATCACAACAACCTTCAGAGGTAGGTATTATTATTATTATTTACATTTTACAATTGAAACTGAGGTGAAGTGACTTTTCTAGTCATGTATCTAGTAAGTGTCTGAGGCTGGATTTGAACTCAAATCTTTCTGATTCCTGGTCTAGTATCCTACCCATTATATCACCTAACTGCCTTAAGACACAGGTCCTATTAAGTGGCCAACCTATTTGCAATTTAGTTACCAAAGCATAGAAAGAAAATTTATTTTTAGATGAGTTGAGGGACCTCTGGTTGGAGGTTAAAAAACCTGTCCGGTTCAACTGTGAGTTGAATTTTTTACCTCTGCTACCTGTAAAGGAAGGTAGGACTAGGTGACAGTGGATAGACTGCTAGAATTGCAATCAGGAAGATCAGAGTATGAATTTTATATTGGACACTGACCAGTTGTATGACTCTAGACAAATCATTTGACCTCACTCAATCTCAGTTTTCTTTCAGTAATGTCAGTCAACTAACAAACATTTGCTGGCACAATGGAAAGAGCACCAGCCCTGGAGTCAGAAGGACCTGAGTTCAAATCTAGCCTCAGATGCTTACTAGTGATCCTAGGCAAGTTACTTAACCCTCTTTGTCTTATTTCCTCAGATGTAAAATTAACTGGAGAAGGAAATGGCAAAACACTCCAGTGTCTTTGCCAAGAAAACCCCAAATGGGGTCACAGGGAATCAAGCATGATTGAAGTGACCCATCAACAACAAAATGTGCCACAGTCTAAGTCCTGGGGATACAAAAGAAAGGCAAAAATGTGGTCCCGTTTCTCAAGGAGCTCACATTGTAATTAGGAAATCAGCATGTAAATAACTATGTTACGGGCAAGCTTTGGTATAAATGGAAGGTAATCTCAGAGAAAAGGTACCATTATGGGATGAGGAACATGAGTCAGCACAGGAAAAGCTTTCTCCAGAAAATGGGATTTAAGCTGAGTCTTAAAGGAAACCTGAGAAAGGAGTCATAGATTAGGAGGAATAGAATTCCAAAGATGGAAGACAACTAGTGCAGAGAATAAGGGTCCAGAGATTGGGCATCTTGTGCGAATAAAAGAACAGCAAGTAGCCTGTGTAACTGAATTTTAGAGTTTGTGGACACGAGTAAATATAAGTTGACTGGAAAGGTAGGAATGGATAAGGGTGTAGAGGACTTTAAATGTCAAAGAGAATTTGATACTTGATTCTGTAGATAGTAGGGACTCAATGGACTTTATTGAATAGGAGCTGACCTAGTCATGACTGTACTTTTAGAAATTCACTTTGGCAGCTGAGCGAAGGATGGATTGAAGAGTTGGGAGAGACTTGAGACAAAATAGACCTATACAAACACTAAATATTCCAGGCAAAAGGTAATAAGTTCCTGAGTTTGGGTTGTGGCTTTGTATGGAGACACATATGAGAGATATTGTGAAGGTAGAGATAAGATTTGCTAAAAAAAAATGGAGATACAGGGTGAGTGGCAATGCAGTGTCAAAGATACACCAAATTTGAGGAGTTAGATGACTGGAGGATTTGGGTGACTTTGACTGTAATAGGAAAGTTGATAAGGCAGAAGGGTTTGAGTGGAGATAATGAGTTCAGTTTTGGATATATTGAGTTCGAGATGCCTGTAGGACATCCAATTCAAAAATGTCCAAAAAACAATTGGAGAATTTGAGGCAGCTAAGTGGTAGACAGAATGAAAGACTTGAAGTCAGGAAGACATCATTTCCAATCTAGTCTCAGAAACTTACTAGCTGTGTAACCTTAGGCAAGCCATGTAACCTCGCTTTGCTTCAATTTCCTCAGCTGTAAAGTGGGAATAATAATAGTGCTTTCTCACAGAGGTTTTGAGATGGCCTCATGAGATAATATTTGTAAACGTGCCTAACACAGTAGGTACCACATAAATGTTCAATACCTTTCCCTTACCCCTATTCAGGCCTGGAATTCAGGAAAGAGATTAGAGCTAGACAAGTAGATTTGAGAACCACAAGACATGATATTTGAATTTATGGGAGCTAATAAAGTCACCAAGGAAGATGGTATTCACAAGGATTATTAACTTTTTTTTGTATCGTTGACCTTTCACCTTTGTTTCTTTAGCAGCTGTGTGAGACCTATGACCCCTTTCTGGATTAATGTTTTTGACTGAATACAATCAAATATATAGAATTAAAATAGAAAATCAATTATGTTAAAATACATTTATCACAATATTAAAAATAAAACCAGCCAAAAGGAAGTTAAACTACAGGTTAAGAATCCCTGGGATAGAAGAAAACGTGAAGAAGGCTCTAGACAGAAGCTTGGGAAAAACTGACAGTTAGTGGGCATGATATGGATGAAGAAACAGCAAAACAAACCGAGGAGGAGCTATAACATAGATAGAATTAGAAGAGAGTTGTATTCCAAAAATCTAGAGAGGAAAAAGTTATTCAAGAAGAATGAGTAATTAATGGTGTCAAAACCTATAGTCTCATGCAGAATAATGAGCATTGAGAAAAGACCATTAATTCTGGCAATTGAGAGATTATTTTCGAGAGAAGTTTCAGTTGAATGATGAGAAGTCGGTGGATTACAGGGGTCTGAAAGCGAATTAAGAAGTGAGGAAGTGGAGGCATTGAGGGTAAGTACTTCTCAATGAGTTTAGCTAAGAAGGAAAGGATACACACACACACACATAACTGTATGTATACATAAAACAATTGCTGGTGAGGAAAATTTAATCAAGTGAGGAATTTTTAAGGATGGAAGGAGTCATAAACATATTTGTAAACTGTGGGAAGCAGCCATTAGAGTGGAAGAAAAATAAAAATTAATGAGACTAGGATGGTAATGGGAGCAATCTATTGAAGAATATGGAAGGGGATGGCATCCAAGGTGCTCTTTGTCAATGAGAAGAGCCATCTTTTCATGTAAGATTGGGATAAAGGAGAAGACAGTGAAAGATTCCATTTGAATGATGTGAAATAAGGATGAGGAGAGAAGAGGGAACACAATAGTAAATGGCCTCAATATTTTGGTGAAATACGAAAAAAGACCCTCAGCTGAGAGTGTGCCATAGGGAGGAGGATAAAAAGGTCTGGACTACTTGTTGTGAGTGGTTGTAGTGAATTTATTGGGGAGCTATAAAGGGATTGCTTTGCTGAAATGAGGGCCCAGTTGAAATTAAATGCCATTAACTTGTAGTGTATTCATTCAGCACAGTTTTGTGATTTTTCTCAAGCTCCATTCGCTAACATACGAATAGGAGCAAAGGATCTAAGTGATAGGGGTACTGTAGGGTTTTGGCAAGGCCTGATGAGATGAGGGGCAGGGGAATTGGGTGTAGAGGGTAGTACAGAATTGACCTCATTCACCAAGTAGTTAACATAGGGAAAGAAGGGAATTTTATTTAGTTCAGAAATGATGACCTGGGAAAGAACAAACATAGAGAGGAGTAGAAGAAATGGTGGTGCTAATGAGTATGAGCCCATATTGGGTTAGGGGTCATAAAACATAAAGGAAAAGTAAGATATTAAAAGATTATGGTCAGATAAAGGAGTTTCAGGATTCATGAAAGTGGAAGTAGAATACTTGTGAGTCATGGCAAGGTCAAGGGTATGACTATTTCTATATGTAGCTTAAGTGGAGTAGAAGAACAGGTCATGGGAACTGAATAGATAAAAAGACTGATGAACTGCCAGGTGGCAGGAGGTTGTAGTTCAAAATGGGCAAGCTGAAGAAGTGAGAGGCTGGAGCTCATCTGGACCATAGTCTCTAGAGTTCTGGAAAAGCCCAAATATGAATGAAATAGGGAATAATAACAGGGAATAATGATAAATTGTGAAGATAAATGAGTTGACATGTTAATAGCTTCGCAAAACTTAAAGTGCTGCAAAATTCTAGTCATTATTGTTACTTTTTTTTTTTCAAAATTAAGGTCCCTTCCAGCTCTAAATCTAGGATTCTAGGTTAAGATTTACTTTAAAATTTTAATTTGGTGACTATTGAGACAATGTTTCATATATCCTTGTCTCTAGAACCTTTGGGCTTGCTTTCCAGGCTCCAGAAAGGGGTCGAGAGCACAACAGAGAAGTTACATGTTGAGTTTTGTCCAGGGCAACCTCAGACCTAACCATGTTAAGAATTAAACTTTTCTCCATGTCCTATTCATTAGGTCAGAAATAAGTTGATGAAACTGGGGAATTTCAACACTGGATTCTACCATACATATTGCCAAGGAAAGCAGTTCTGAAGGGTACATATTGTTTCCATTCAGGGTGACAATGACAGTACTTTAAACGTGGCAGTATTTTCATTAGGCTATTGAATATTCTTCTCCTCCCCACTTTTGGTTTAATGTAAATGTGCCCTTAAATTCTGTTTACTCTTGGTAAAAACAGATCATTCTGCTTCAAAGCAACAAGGCTTATTTAAAATAAAACTTACAAGGCATTTTGGACATCAAATGGCTCTTACAAATGATTAGTTAATTGCAAGTGAACCAGGAACATGTGGCTTAAATTTTCCTCAAAATATCTATTGGTTTAATATTCTTGTGGAGAAGCTATTAGGGTGTTCCAAGATGTTCTCTGTCACTTATTGAATTCTCCAGAGAGAAGTGTGCTTCAAGGATCAGGGAATAGATTCAAAATTTAAGTTATGTGTCTATGGCTTTCTCAGACTGCTTTGGGGTCAAGTCTACCTCCATCTGCAAGTAGGGACAGCCAGGGTGTCTTCAAAGGACAAAGATGCTCAGTGATGGAAGATTTCATCAGAAAGTTGTCTGGAAGCCCTGTATTTTATCATGGCCAGGGGAACATTTTAGTCTAAGTTCTTACTTAGTATATTGTGAAAAGCGCCAAAACATTGATCAGCTTGACTCTCCCTTCCATTTCTTTGTGTGTCTTCTTATTCTTGAACAATAGCTGTCAGTGGCTTATAAGTAACAGAGGAAAGTGAAAGAGAGACTGTCTTTGAATAAGTATAAGCTATCCCTGGACCTGAAAAATGCTTAAACTGGCACAATTTTAAAGTTTGTAGACAATCTTCACCTCTGTGGACCCATTACAGGGCATACTTAAATATAGGGTTATATTTTAAAGGAGCAGATCTCCTCCCCTTGGATTTCTTTAACTTTCAAGGAAAGGTAGTAACAAAAGTTTTCACTTCTACTTTCCACAAAAAAGATAATTTGTCCTCAGAGTTGGAGGATATTCAGAGCTTGTGGAGTAATTCTTTTTTTTAATTCATATGATAACTATTTTAGCTATTTAAAAGGAATAGCAAATTGTACAGAATAGATTTAAAGTTTTATGTGCAATCATCTTTTTAATTATACTATGTTATGGAAATTCTTGTTTTATTCCATAAAATAAAAAGGAGATAAATGGAAAAAAGAGTATGGTGCTGACCTAAACAGAAATAAGGGAATTGGGAAGCAGAGAGGATCTGAGGTAAAAATTATAAATTCGATTTTAAATTGCTCAACAAAAGAAATATTTGCTTACTATATCACAACTTGAAAATATTCTTGTTATCCTACACCTTCTGCTCTCCTTTTCATCTTGGTTGCATTGCGATCTTGATTGTTTATACAACAACTTTTTTATTTTAATATAATAAAAATGATCTACTTTACTTTTTGTCATACTCTCTATCTCTTCTTTGGTCATGATTTTCTCCCTTCACCATAGATCTGACAGGTAGACTTTTCCGTGCCCTTCTAATTTGCTTATGGTATCACCCTTCATGTGTAAATAATGCTCCTGGGGGACAAGGCCAAGATGGTGGAGTAAAAGCAGGAACTTGATTGAACTCTCACTCCAACCACTTCCAATACCTACAAAATATGACTCTAAACAAAATTTAGAGCTACAGAACCCACAAAGTGACACACAAGTTTCCCACTGAAGGTAGCCTGGCTGGCTGACAGAAAGGGTCTATCACACCAAGCTGAGAGCTGAGCACAGCCCCATGTGAGCCATGCCAGCCCAGACTTGGGTGGCCCTGACAAGTGGCCCAGATCAGCTGGAGAAGACTTCAGGAGAATGAATTGCTAGCAGCTGTGGCAGTTTCCAGATTTCTCAGCCCATAAATGCCAAAGAGAAAGTAAAAGGTCAGTAGGGAACTGGTGGAACTGGATGAGAGAAGAGCATGGACTGGCCCCTACCCCCAGGGTGGCAGAAATGGCAGAAGCATGGCAGCTGCAACTGCTGCCATATGGCTGGTTCTGGAGCTCCTGGCCTACAGATTGCAGAGGGATCAAGCAACCATTCAGAGAGTAATCACTCTTGCTTTGAACTGCTTGGATCTGGGTCATAGTCTTGAGTGGTAGTCCTGGGATGAGGAGTGCTAGTGTGACAGAGCTTGTGGTGGCTGTAGAGAGGGAACCCTCCTCATAGTTCTGACCACAGCTATGACAACTGTAAAAAACCCCAGTATTTTGGGACACGGCTCTCTAGCTCTGGAAGCAGAGTTCTGCCTTGGCAAAGAGCCTGAAAGGGCTGGCAAGATGAGCAAACAGAGAAAGCCAATCAGACCATAAAATCCTTTTGTGGGTAAAAAAAGGATAAAAAATATGGAACCAGAAGAAGGCAACAAAGTCAAAAATTCTGCATCAAAAGCCCCAAAGGAAAATATGAATGGTTACAGGCCATAGAAGAGCTCAAGTAGGATTTTGAAAATCAAGTAAGAGAAGTGGAGGAAAAATTAGTAAGAGAAATGAGAATGATGCAAGAAAATCATGAAAAGTGAGTCAACCATCTGACTAAAGAAAATAACATCTTAAAAATAGACTAACTCAAATGGCAAAAGAGGCTCAAAAAGCCAATGAGGAGAATAATGCCTTAAAAAGTCAAATTTGCCAGACAGAAAATGAATTTCAAAAACTCACTGAAGACACTATTTCCTTCAAAACTAGATTGGAGCATATGGAAACTAATGACTTTATGAGAAAGCAAGATAGTATAAAACAGATCAAAACAAATGAAAAATAGAAGGCAATGTTAATTATCTCATTGGAAAAACCACTGACCTGGAAAATAGATTCAGGAGAGATAATTTAAAAATTATTAGATTATCTGAAAGCCATGATCAAAAAAAGAACCTAGAAATCATCCTTCAAAAAATTCTCAAGGAAAATT
>CM053593.1:261978429-261995451 GCA_028646575.1 Pseudocheirus occidentalis
TGAAAACCAAATAAGAGAAGTGGAGAAAAATTGGGGAGAGAAATGAGAATGATGCAAGACAATCATGATAAGAGAATCAACAACTGGACTGAAGAAAATAACACCTTAAAAAATAGACTAACTCAAATGGCAAAGGAGGCCCAAAAAGCCAATGAAGAGAAGAATGACTTTAAAAAAAATCAAATTTGCTAGATGGGAAAAGAATCTCAAAAGGTCACTGAAGAGAATAATTCCTTCAGAATTAGAGTGGAGCAAATGGAAGCAACTGACTTTATGAGAAATCAAGATACTATTAAACAGATCCAAACAAATGAAAAAATAGAAGGCAATGTGAAATATCTCCTTGAAAAAAACCACTGACCTGGAATGTAGATCCAGGAGAGACAATTTAAAAATTATTGGGCTACCTGAAAGCCATGATCAAAAAAAGAACCAAGAAATCATCCTTCAAGAGATTCTCACGGAAAATTGCCCCAGTATTTTAGAACAAGAGAGCAAAATAGAACTTGAAAGAATTCACCAATTACCTCTTGAAAAAGATCCCAGAAAGAAAACTCCTAGGAATGTTATACCCAGGTTCTGGAGTTCCCAGATCAAGGAGAAAATATTACAAATTGCCAAGAAGAAACAATTTAAATACTATGGAAACACAATTAGGATAACCCAGGATCTAGCAGCTTCTACATTAGGAGATCAAAGGTCTTGGAATATGATATTCCAGAGATCAAGGGAGCTAGGATTAAAACCAAGAATCACCTACCCAGCAAAACTGACTATAATGGGGAAATATGGTCATTCAATGAGGTGGAGGACTTTCAAACATTCTTGAGGAAAAAACCCAGAACTGAATAGAAAATTTGACATTCAAACACAAGAAGCACGAGAAGGTAAACATGGAAAAGAAAGTATAAGGAACTTATAAAATTTGAACTATTTACATGCCAACATGGAAAAATGAGAATTTTAACTTATGAAACTTTTCTCAGTATGAGGAGAGGTGAAATATAAATGTGTGTGTATATGTATATGTATACATACACATATGCCTATAAGAAGGGTATATATGCATATGAATACATATAGGAGTGTGTGTATATATGTGTACATAGACAGAAGGCACAGGATCAATTAAATAGGAAGGGATGATATTTTAAAAGATGAAATTAAGAGTTGGAGGGGATAGAATGAGAGGATACAGGGAGAGACAGAATGGGGTCAATCATTTAATATAGAAGAGGCAAAGGATAACTGTTACAATGGAGGGGAAGAACAGGAAGATAAAAAGGAAATGGGTCAACCTTAATCTCATTGAATTTGGATTAGGGAGGGAATGACATACACTCTAAAATGGGTATCTTTCCCTGCAGGAGAGTAGGGGGAAAGGGGATGAGAGGGGAGATGATGGAGGGGAGAGCAGGTTTGAGGGGAGGGTTGTTAGAAGCACATACTTCTGTAAAGGGATAGGGACAAAGTAGAGAATGGAACAAGGGGAGGGTGGGATAGAAAGGAGGGAAATATCATCAGTGTTACACAATATGTCCATTGTGGAGATATTCTGCATGACTACACATGTACATCCTGTATTGAATTGCTTGTGTTTCCAGTGGGAGTGGGTGACAAGGGAGGAAGGGAAAAGGATCTAGAATTTAAAGTTCTAAAATCATATGTTAAATATATATGTGTGTATATGTGTACATATATATGTATATTTATATATAATATGTATCTATATCTATATATCTATATCTATATACAAAATTATTATTATTTACATGCAACTTGGAAATAAGATGTACAGGCACTGGGATAGGGAGATCCATCTTGGTCTACCAGAAAGTCAGAGGGGTGATGGGGGAGGATATAGGAGAGAGCATATTGGAGGAGGGGATATACAGTGGGATCACTGTTTGGTGGGGAGTAGGGAAAAGATGGGGAGAAAATTTGTAACTCAAAATCTTGTGGAAATCAATGATCTAAACTAAAAAAAGATTGATTAGGTGACAGGATGAAGGATGTTTGGACAGAAAAATTATTGACATTCAAGCTTTCCATAATCTACCACTAAATTACTTTTGCTTCTAGCCGTGTCCCTTATAACCCTTCATGCACTCCACATTCCAGCAAAAATGAATTAAAACTGTTCCCTGGACATGTCCTTAATCTCCATGGCTTTGCTCATGCTACTTCCTATATTCCCATGCTGGAAAATTTTCTTTCATTACCTCTACTCATGGAATTTCTACCTATATTTTCATCCTCAAGTCAAATGCTACCTCCTCCATGAATGGTCATCAAATTGCCTCATGCAATGCCCTGGGATCTCACATCACACTAGGCTTGTATTTCCCTTATGCATTTACCATGTAGTCTATGCTGTATTGTAATTAATAGTTTGTGTTGTATCCATCTACTAGACTATAAGCTCCCCAAGGGCAAGAACTGTTTTTTATCTAAACTTTTATCTCCCCCAGCATCTGTAGGTGCTTAATAAATATTTACTGAATTGAATTAATTTAAATTGGAAACCAGGAAGTCATTACAATGCAGACAGAGGTAATATAATTAAACTCTAGAAGGGTAGTAGTGGGAACGGAAAGGGTGGAACACATAGCAGAAAGACTACAAGGAACATTATTTAACACATATCAAATGTATCTGAGCTAAATGCTTATTTAAATCAAATATTACATACTATATATTTATTTATTAACTATCATTGTATAATTACTTAGGCCTATTCCCCTGACATCTGATAAAAAGGATTCTTCTGAATAAAACCAAGAATAATAGACTCAAGGCCTTGAAGACAAGACTTACCTTGCTAAAGACCCTAGAATTTTCACAATGGCTATTAAGCAGGACTCAGTGACAGCATTTTTAAAGTCACTTAGAATAATCTTTTTATCTGTATGTAAAACAAATGCAAAATAGGATCAAAAATCTATTTTACCTTTTAAAATCTTTGTGAGTTTTTTGAAAGAAAACTATGCTTTGGAATGATGGTGGCACTTTTTGTAGCACCTCAGGAGAGCATGTGTGCATATTTCCAAGGTACTGTATCCAAAATCCATGTGGTTTGGGTCAACAGCCAGAAATGAAATATATATATATATATATATTTTTTTTTCTTTTTTTCTGAAGAACCCAAAAACTTTATAGTAAGTAATGGTTTAATGTACTCTTAAACTGAGCAGAAATGAAAGTCATGTTCTGTGCACTGGCATATTTAGGTATTTTGTACCATCCCATCTTCTCTATCTCAATGAAAAATATAGGTATACAGATGAGGAAGAGGTTCTTCTAATATCAACTTGGGAAGTATGAAACTACTGAAGATTAGGGCCATATTGCCTCCTTTTAGCATACAAGCAAATAAAGATTCCATATCATGGAGTCTTTGATTGTGGTGTAGGGGGATATGGAGAAACCTCAAGCATAGTCCTCACCCTTATGAAGGTCCTAGTCTAATGGAGGAAATATTTAACAACTTCAATAAATGGGCTCAGTGAATTAAGTGACATTTGAGTGGTATAAATAATAAATTCTATAATTCAGAGAAGGAAAAAATCAACTCTGGCTGAGGGGATCAGGAGTTTAAATTAATTCAACAAATATGTATAAAGTACCTATTTTATCTAGCTTTCTGATGATGGGTGAGTGAAGGAATCTCTTCAACTTCAGACAAATTTTTAAGATTTATCTACTAGATTATATAGGTAGACTTTCCTACACCCATGAATAACAAATCTTTGATAAACAGACATATCAAACTATACTATGTGAAAATTACTCTTTGAGAGATATGGAATTTGAGGCGGCCTCTGAAAATGGAAAATATTTTGATAGATAGTGGTGGTGGGGGGGAATAAGTTAGAAAAGCAGAATGGAAAAAAAAAAGCCTGAGTCAAGGATCACAAGTTAGAAATGGAAAGGTGGACCACAATTAAGACTAAAATCTTCACCTGTAGCCAATCTCACAAATTTTCCTAAGTGAAATTTGTGGGTTCTAAAGTCCATTGTTCTTTTCACAGATCTCTTCTTTTATCCTTTCATATTCTGCTTACCCATTCTGATACCCTTTCATTTTTCAGTAGAAATGGAAATCATTTACCCTAGTAAAGAGATTCTTAAAGTGTGGTCTGTTCACCCCAGGGATCCTGAGACTCAGGGTGCTATGAAACCAAAACTATTTTCATAATGATACTAAGATTTATTTGCCTATTTAACACTCCTCCCCTTTCCAACTACATATCTGTGTGAGGTTGAATTTTCTTCATATGCTTTAGCCAAAACAACATATTGCAACAGATTAAATACAGAAGCAGATAGGAGAATCCAGCTGTCTTTTATTAAGGCTGACATTAAAGAGATTCACAAAAATATATAAAATAATGCCTCTTTTATCACTAATTTATCTTTATTTTAGAAAATAAACTAATTTTTTTGTAAAATATGTTATTTGGACTTTATTATTTTAATAAATTAATGTATCAAATATCTTAAAATCTATTAGGTTTAATCTCTAATATAGTAAATACTGATCTAACCTAAATAAACAAATGTTCTTTTTTTACAATTTAAAGTGTAAAAGAATTCCCGGTTATTTTCTAAATTGTAAAGGAGTCCTGAAACCCAAAAGTTTGTGAACCCGTTCCCAAGCAGGATCAAGATGCTTCTTCTAGTTAAGTCTGATTTTGTGGAAGTTCTCTCTGTGTATAAACCCTCCAGGACAGAGGACGCTTAAACCATTCTCTATAATATTTACTCTTTGCATTACACGTAGCTATATTATGTATTTTACATAGATAAGTTCCTATAAAGTGTTCAACAGCCAGAATTAAGCAATTCCAAAAAGAATTAGAAATGATTATTCTAAAATATTCTTATAATACTTCAATGAATTTGGCAGTGTTCAGGGATGTATTACAGAAATATCAGAACTTGTACTTATGAGCATGAAACGTTAAACATTCATTGAATTTATTCATAGAAATTATCATAGCCTCTTAGATCAGGAAGGAGCCTTAGAGATCATCTATTCCAACTTGCACATTTTACAGGTAAGGAAACTAAGGTTTAGAAATGGTCATCCAACAACATCCATCTATTCAAAAGATGAATTTCTTGTTTATTGAGAATTTATTATGTGTAAGTCACTCTGTCTACTATAAAGTTCTACAAATATAATCTCTTTGCTTAAGAAGGTTGCAATCTGGTAAAGAATAAATATATGTGTGTGTGTGTGCATATACACATATATAATATATACATACATACTTAGACTTACTAACTGATAGACTCAAGTATATGTGCAATTATTACAGGGCTTGGAAAAGGAAAAGGTGGGAGTAGAATCCATGTTCCCTGGAGTATAGTGGGAGAGCAAGCTTCTGATTAAGGGAGAAGAAAAAAATCAAGGAAGAAAGAAAGAGACAGAGAGAGAGAGAGAGAGACAGAGACAAAAAGACAGAGAGACAGAGACAGAGAGACAGAGAGAGACTGAGACAGAGACATACAGAGAGAGACAGAGACAGAGAGAGACAGAGACAGAGAGAGAAGATGGGGGAGAGGGAGATGGGCATGGGGACGAAAACTACAATGGAAAATTGTGTGTGGAAAGTACCTGTGCAGAAAGGCAAATCAAGTCAGAAATGGGCATAAATAGTCAGAACAAGAAGTAGAAAAAGTATCATGAAGGTTCAGAATCAAGGAGTGGGAAATCTTGCAGAGGTCAAAGAGAGTGAGGCCTGGGGCAAGGTCATAGGACTTAGCAGTTAATCATCAGAGGCAAACTTTGAGAGATTCTTTCTGTAGAGTGGTGAGGAAAGGAGGCAAATAGAAAGTGGTTAAGAAGGAGTTGACTTATGTGGTAAGAAAATGGCTCCAGCAAATTAAAGTGACTCTGTTTAAACAATGTGATTGTAAAGGGAAGGAAGGGGAAATAAGGAATGAAAGCTTCAGGGAGTGGTGATGTCAAGGGAGAGCATATGGTTTTAGGAATGGGGAAATAAGCAGATTTTTAGATTGAAGAAAAGAAGGCTGTAGAGAGGGAGAGAAAAACTAGAGGGACTAGGAATGAATGGCTTGAGGAATAAGATAATAGAGAAAGGAATGGGATTAAAGATACAGGTAGCAGGATTAGCTCTGGTAATCAATCAACAGGCACTGTGTTAGGTGCTAAGGACAAGAAATAAAAATAAAACGTTTCTCTTCCTCTGAGATACTGACTTATCCACCAAATCCAAGAATACTAGAATAAGAGAGTACTCTTTGATTCTTATTCAAGTCAGGTTTCAAACAAATACAAAGGAATATAATTTGCTACAGAGGGTGATAATTTTGTGGTATTTTTCCATTCCCAAAAGATACAGGAGACAATTCTAAATAGACTTTTAAAAGATTAGATAATTTCATGAATGATAGATTCATAATCAGTACTAGGGGAAAATGGAATGCTTGAGGTGGGAATATATCTTTAACCTGTAGGATTGATGTCAAGAAGGACAACCATTTTAAAACACATCTAATAACGTACTTGTCAGAAATAAAACTTTGGGCTGGATGGATAATGTAATCATAGTATCTCAGAGTTGAAAGAGAATTCATATGTAGTCTTACCCCCACCGAAACCATGATTCTCAACTACAATATTTCTAAAAGGTCGTTTTTAGTTTCTCTGATACCATGTGATAATTCTTATGTTAATTTCCTCCACATATGTGTGTTCTTAAATATAGTACTTGGATCTTAGAATGGAGATTAACTCCCAGTGAAGAGATAAAGGATCAGAATCAAGTGATTCTGGGGCCTTAGTAGGAGTGGAATGGCCAAAAGTGACCCTTTAGTATAGCAATCAAGGAAGTAGAAAGTGCTTAGAAGGTAGCATCTAGGATAAAAATTACTCCCACTCCGAGTAGAACAAAGGCCATCCAAGAAGAGTGGGGGGATAGCAGGGTGAAAAGAGCCTGCTACACAGCTGTCTTAACATCCATCCACCAGTGAGGGTGGGGTACCAAGCTTTATGAGGTGCAGATGCAGCCAGTTGAATCTGTGCATTTCTAAAGTAAAATAATATACATCCCAGAATGAGTACAGTATATAGTAATATGTTAAAACAACAAACAGAAGCCTGAAATGAGCTGTCAACTGTTTGGAACATTGATATAAAAACTACAAATTGATTAGAAGATTTTTATGGGCCATGAATGATATCCTGCATATGACAGATGCTCGTGAACTTCTTTCAATTTAAGAGCAATGACCAAATGCCTTCAAGTTCTCTTGACTTTCCAAGGGTAAAACAATCACAAAGTTCACCAACCAGCCTATTGAAATGTAGATTGGTGACTTCATTTCTACTGCATGTTACCATTCACACTTTCTCTACAGGATAGACTATGTACTAAAGAATTTTTTGGCTATTGCTGCATACCTCCAATTTCAGACTCCTTGACTGGTAAGAGGTCTGCCCTCCAAGGGCTTCTTTCTGTGGAAAGGAAAGATAAGCCAGATCCACACAGCTGGTTCCTCTGGGAAAGAAATGTTTATGATGCTACCACTTAAAACTTCAATTAATAACACTACAGAAGGGGAAAAGGAGAAGAAAGGCAGGAGCACTAATTAGCAACACTACAAAAGGGATTTATAGCTTTATAGAAGCCTTTACTGCATTTATGTGACATGAGATATGCTTTAACTACCCTGTTTAAGGTTTTTGATGAACCTAGAGATGAGTTATGGAAGCTTAAGAATTAGATGGGCTTTTACTCTTGGTTGAAAGCACGTTACTCTTTACCATGGATATAATCATTGATGACTAAAAGAATTAACTTTCCAGCACGCAGTATTATAATATTATACCATATGCCACCATAGGGCAGGCTGTGTCAGATCCAACAGATTTATAATTTGTCCATAAAACCTTTCTTTGCACTATTGGTTGGGAAATTCCTAAATGTAAAGGCTTTTTTCCCTTTCATTCCAAGTTTAATGGCAATAAATAGAATAGAAACTATTTCGATATGATTTTGCTTTGCTCTTTTTGATTGTGGCTACGCTCAATAAACAATTCTTTAGCATCTTCCTATGAATGACAGGCACGAAAGAGATTTTAAAAAGATATCATATGCAAAATGTATGGTTGTGCAATACACCAAGAAGTAATGCAAAAAGAAAATATTTACCACCTGTGTGGCCATGGGTAAATCATTTAACCATTTTAAGCCTCAGTCTCATAAGTGGGGACTGTAATGCCCATAATATACACCTCACAAAGGTATTATCAGAATCAGATAATGAATGTGAATTGCCTTGCAAACTTAATAGCATTATATAAATCTTAGTTATTTCTATTCCATCTATGCCTTTTCTTTCTGTGTAATTTTTGTCCACATTCTCTCATAAACTTTTTGGGAAGCTTCTTCCCATTGTGCTGGAAACCTTCTTCTATGTCTCTGAGTAACAATTGAAAGTGATCATTTATCAGTTTGACTACTAAGAACATACTCGAACTCACAAACCATTTATTAAGCCCTAAAAAATTGCATGAAAATGAAAACGATGTTTTATATACATAGTTTCATCCTAAAAGAGAAAAAAATCAATGAAAAGACCATGTTACATAAAATGGGAAAAGAAAAAGAGGAGGCCCCTATAAAATACTTTGAAGCTTTTAAAATTGCTTCACATTCATGTTTTTTTCTTCACAACAACCCTATACAGTAGGTACTACTAAAGGCAGGAAAATGAAACTAAGTGGCCTGCTCATTCTTAGACAAGTAATAATCATCAGAAGTGCTATTTGAACCCAGGTGAGAGCTCCCCTTCCCAATTCTAAGCCCATGACCCTCTCCATTAAAACCAATAGCTTCTTATGCTTACACGTACAAATTCATGCTTTCATGCTCTAGGTGGGTCCAACTTTGGTTGACGAAGACCATTCAGCTTAAAGTCACAATAATGGACATGGCTCCATCAGAAACTTTGCTGCTAAACCAGATATTATATTTCCTCCCTGAACTTCTGTGCCTGTTGATTGACAGCGTCTCCCCTTCCACTGAGCTGAACTCCAAGGCTAGTTGCCTGGAAGGTTGTTTTGTCAGCTGCAGCTCTCACTCCAGCCTGGCTGCCCGACTGCTGCTTGTCAGGCTGAGCCGAGATGCTCCACTCTGCAGGGTGTCCGTCTGAGGCCTTTCACCCCACAGGCCACTCTGGCTGACATGGAGTCCAGACTCCTTTCTCAGCAGAGCTCTAAGCATTCAGGCCCTGGGAGACTTTTTCTAGTCTGCAAATAACATGGGAGGATTCAGGGTAATCGCTTCAGCTTCCCAGAGGCAAAAGGAGAAAAGGTTTTATTTTATTTTATTTAAGGGAAAGGATTAAGGGGGAAGAGAGAACCCAGATTCAGCTTAGAGACACTGAAAGAGCACAATAAATCAAATCTATCCATCTAATTATGGAGAAATAAGGGTGGGAATTGAATTTATTTTATGACAAAACTGTTGGAAGATGGTTTCAAAAGTAACTTGGTAACCAAACAAAACTTAGAGGAATTAGAAAGAGGGAGATGTCTTTCACCCTTCTCTATTCTAGGTCTTTTGCTCTTTTTTTTTCTTAGTGGGAATTCACACAGCTAATTTACACACAGCCACAACCCTTACCTCTCTCCCAGATAGGGAGATATCTCGCTGCAAAGCTATTCTATTCGTAAAATATTTCTTTTTTAATTATGATCTTGGGTTATATTTTTGATTTTGGTCCAGACTTGTGATTTCATCTGTGAAGGGAACTCCCAGTAAGGAAATTCCAACTACTATTCAGATCGGCAATTTTTCTGTGACTGATAATTTCAGAGAACTACTTGAGACACTCACTGAGAAGTGAGTTTGCTTTACATAACCATCATGGTAGAGGTGAGACTTGAAGCCAAGCCTCCCTGACTCTGAGGCCAACCCTCCATGCTGCCTCTACTTTATGATATAGACAGAGGTTATACCGCCATTTAAAAAAGTGAAGTGGTCTGAAAGAGGTATCTTTTTACCCATAACCAACAACCACTAGGGCCTGCCTTAAAAGAGGGGCATGAAATACCCTAACAATGATGGGAAGGGTGAAAGGGGAAGGTGAAAAAAGAGTATTACAAGGACAAAATACTTTTAGGACTCTGGATTTGGATAAATAACCCTTTGCACTTCAAGGGTCTTTAGAGCCCTGATAGTTGCTAATGCAATTAGAGTCAGCACTCTGCTCTTCAGGGCTACTTGGTAATTTGCTTGTTAATATATTAGCACAAAGCATTGATCAAGTCACTAATCCAATCACCCGCTTATTATTGATCCTTCATTGAGCCCTTTGCCCAGTGATCACTTTTTGCTTTGGTCCAGTCAATAGCATCTGCCAAATTGCCTTTCACACACCTAATTAGCTTATGAAATAAACCAAACATTTTGCTTGGCCCTGAAGGAAAAGATCAATGGAAAGCTTTCGGACTGAATTCAGATGATTTTTTTTTCTCATCATCTTTTCCCTCTTTCCTTCTGCAGGCACTCAGGCTCACATGAAGACTGCTGTCTAAGACTTTTACTCGAATTTGAAGACATCTGAAAAGCAGCTGCCATAGCTGAAAAGCTAGAGCAGCTGTAAACCATAAATCACCAGGGTGAGGAATTCTGGGTTGCAGATTGGCATGTGATCTGTCAAGCTAAAAAAATAGAGACATAAAAGATCAAGAGGTCAGAGGTACATGAAGTTTGGTAGCCTGAACTTGTGCTGTATTTCATACAAAGAAACCTTGGCATTGGGGGTTCTTTCTCTCCAAATGATCTTTAACTTGGTGATCATGTTATTTGATTGGAGTTTTGTTCAGTTCCATTGAGGGGTAACTTTTACTTACTGCTGGGCTGCTGGGTTGCTCATGAGTCTTTTAAATGCCTCTAAGCAGTTGGCTGGAATCTTGTCCCAGAGATAGCCCCAGTCATTCAAATCACACCCTAGTTATATGGTATGAGTCAAAATCACAATTATCCATTGCTCTTAAATGTCAAATGAATCATTCTTAGGCTACCCTGAATATTCATATGAAAACTATATTTTTCCATCTATGAGCTGAAAATATTTAAGGTAGACTCTATTAATATTTGTCTTCAGAGATAGACCCTCCCCACCCCTCACCCACTATAATTTCCAGTACTACTTCTACCTGCATTCTGATTCATAAGGGAATTAGGCATTGGCCCTGTAAAATTACTTGGTCCTAACTAACCGTTTTTAGAAAAGAAAGTTTGAAAAGAAAAGAAGGAGACTCATGTAGAGAATGAACACTGGCCTAGACAAGGTTCTGCCATGAATTTGTTGTGTGACCTTGCACATAATTTAAAAAAAAATGATTTTATCTATCTAGGTCTCAATTCCTTTATCTATGGCATGAAGAACATGGTCTAGGGGATCTCCAGGGTCTCTTTCCTCTTTAATTCTGCTACCTCATCTTTGATTTAAGCAAATCCAAATTACCAAAGCTTGTAACCCTATAGTTTGGGCAATGTTCTTTAACAAATTTTGTCAGGAGATGTTCAACTATGGTTTTGTGGTCAATAAACAAATGTGATATAGTGGAAGGAAAGTGAGTCTTGAAGTCAGAAAATCTGAGAATGAGTTCTGCCTTTGTCACAATATGACCTTGAATCATTTACCTTAGACCTTAATTTCCTTATCTATAAAAGAAGGGGGCTGAATTAACTTATTTCCAAAATTCATTCCTTCTCTGACATTGTTATCATTTACAGCCAGGTATTTGGCATGGTGAAAAGAATTCTATGCTTAGAGTCTAGATGCAGGGGGTGGGGAACTGGCAGCCTTGAGGCCATATGAGACCCTCTAGGTTCTTGAATGTGTATTGGATTCAGTCAAAGGGCTGTACTTGAGGACCTAAAGAGTCACATGTGGCCTTGAGGCCACGGGTTCCCCATCCCTAAATTGTATCTGAGTTCAGACGATAGCTTAAGACCACACTAAGATTTTTGGGACAGCTCATACTCTGTCAGCCACTGATGTTGGGCAAGCCACCTAAATTATCTCAATGTATTTCCTCATCTGTAAAATGGGGACAATAATAGCACCTACTTCATAAGGTTGTGGAGAATCAAATGAGTTGGCATGATACCAAGCATTTTGCAAACCTTCAAGTGATACAGAAATGCTAGGTATTTTTTTTTTTGCTTTTTTTTTTTTTGGAGGGCAGTTGGGGTTAAGTGACTTGCCCAAGGTCACACGGCTAGTTTTTTGTGTTAAGTGTCTGAGGTCGGATTTGAACTCAGGTACTCCTGACTCCAGGTCCACCTAGCCGCCCCTAGGTATTTTTATTACCATTCTACAACATGTGAACCTAGAAGGTTTGCATTTTACATAATATGGCAGAAAATTCAAGTACAAATGTATTTTCTTCTAGAATTATCTGAATAACTTCCTGGGTTTGGAAACAAAATTTGAACCATTCTGAAACTCTGTCATCTTTCTTTTTTTTCATGTAAAGCATATTTCCATATCATATATATATGGAATACATAAAATTAAATAAAGAGAAATAAAATAAAACAAAATAAAGTAAGAAAAAATAGGCTTCATTCAGATTTTATCAGTTCTCTCTCTGGAGATGAATATAATTTTTCATCATGGGTCCTTTGGAATTGTCTTGGCTCACTGTCTTGATCAAAGTAGCTAAGCCTTTCCTAGTTGATCATCCTTTCAACATTACTGTTGCTGTGTACGGTGTCCTGGTTCTATTCACTTCAGATGAATTCCTATAGGTCTTCCCAGGTTTTTCTGAAATCATCTTGCTCGTCATTTTTTAAAAATTAACTTTTGTTTATTTTTAATTTACATCATTCATTTCCACAAGATTTTGAGTTACAAATTTTCTTCCTATCTTTCCCTTACCCACCACCCCCAAACAGCGATCCCACTGTATATCTCCTGCCCCAATCTGCTCTATCCTATATCCTCTCCCATCACCCCTCTGACTTTATGGTAGGGTAAGATGGATCTCCCTACCCCAGTGCCCATGTATCTTATTTCCCAGTTGCATGTAAATAACAATAACAACAACAACAACAATAATAATAGTAATCTATTTTTAAAACATTTTATTTTAAAACTTTAAATTCTAGATTCTTTCCCTTCCTCCCTCATCATCCATCCCCACTGGAAAGACAAGCAATTCAATACAGGCCATACATGTGTAGTTACACAGAACATCTCCACAATGGACATATTGTGAGAGACTGATTATATGTCCCTCCTTCCTATCCCGCCTCCCCCCCCCTTGTTCTATTCTCTATCCTGCCCCTGTCCCTTTACAAAAGTGTGTGCATCTAACTACCCTACCCCCCAACATGCTCTCCCTTCCATTATCCCCCTCTCATCCCCTTACCCCCTACTCTCCTATAGGGCAAGATAACCAATTTAGAGTGTATGTCATTCCCTCCCTAAGCCAAATTCAATGAGAGTAAGGTTGTAGGTTGTCTTTCTTGCTCAAGAAAATTTCTAGGTTATTACTTTCTCAGTATCTTTCTAAACTAACACAGTTGAAGAGAAGCAGGAAAACTTGTAGGAAATTTAAAATTTTAATAAATAATATAATCAAAATTAATGTTTTTAAAAATTCAATTCAATAAATATTTATTAAATACCCCCCATATTTCAGGAACTGTACTAGGCACTGGGAAAACAAAGACAGAAATAAAATAGCTTCTGATGTCAAGGAGCTTACATTAAATTGGGGGGATAAAACATGTACACAGATTAAGTATAATCAAAATAGTATAAAGAGGTAGCACACACCTACCTCTTGGTGCAATCATGAAAGTCTCCTTACTGAAAATTTAGCAAATTTGCTATCTAGAGAAGGTCCTGAAAATAAAATTATTTAAGCTCAGGTTTTTTTTGTGGCAGTAATAAGATTGCAATTCTAAAATTAGGAAATTAAGGTAAAAGAAAAAGTACATGTAAAAATACATCAGTAGAGCTGGAAACAGCCCAGAATTCTTGTGGCCTGATAGAAAATGCAGGTGTTAGACTATCTCCTTTCAAAACAGACAGGGCAGTCCTAAGCAAAATTGTGGAATAGGCAATTTGTCTTTAAGAGTCTTCTCATCTCCTATTTCTCAGTCTCTTTTCCTCTTTTGGGTGCCTCTGTGCCAACCCGCAACCTCCAGCTCATTTCTATGCCTTGTCAAGGGCTATTCATTCTGCAGATTGCCCAATGCTCTAAAATTACCCTTGCCTCCTCTCTGCCCTCCCCACCCCCATCAAAGTTCTCTCAGGGACCTGATCTATGCCAGCTGTCACTGAGGACAGTGACCTAAAAACCAGGTTACAGAAGAAAGAAATATATAGCAATAATACAATGCTTTGACTTTCCCATGTCACCCATCCTACTCTGACTCGCTAAAATTCAGTGGCTCCCTATTGCTTCTAAAATAAAACTTCTCTCTTTATTTATTAATCTTCCTTGCAACTTGTGCCCAACCTATCTTTCCAGCATCATTATACATTATTCTTTTCCCTAAGCTGTTGGGGTTCAGCCAAATTGGCCTTCTTTCTGTTCTTCACACATGGCACTTCATCTCATTCTTCTCCACACCCCTGCACTGTCATCTCCTGGAATGTACTCTCTTCCCACCTCTGCTTCATCAAATCCTTCACCTGCTTCAAGACCCTAAAGATGCCTTTTCCCATTCTATCCCCCACTACTGCTAGTGTCTCTCTCATGAATTCATTGTATATGTATATGTTCCCTTGATAGAATGGAAGCTTCTTGAGGATAGACACAGTTCTATTTTTCTTTGTATCCCTAGCAATTTGATTGATAGAAAACATACTTCTTTTAATCCACACTGTGACTGAGTTCAAATGTATTCAGACAAGAATATTTCTTTCTATCCACTTGCTGTGATGATGTCTAGTTCTCTCTCTTTCTCTCTGTCTCTCTGTCTCTCTGTCTCTGTCTCTCTGTCTCTCTCTCTCTGTCTCTCTCTGTCCTCTCTCTCTGTCTCTCTCTCTCTCTCTCTTTCTCTCTGTCTTTCTGTTTCTCTCTGTATCTGTCTCTGTCTCTCTCTCTGTCTCTGTCTGTCTCTGTATCTGTCTCAGTCTCTGTCTCTGTCACTCTCTCTCTCATTTATGTGTGTATATATAGTCAAATACATTCTATGTAATTAAATATATCTGGGATTTTTTTATACAGATGTGAATTTTCTTCCAAAAATGCAGATTGAAACTCATCCATTCCTGCACATCCTTCATCTGTCTCCTCCTACAAGGTTCCCACAATAATCCCATCATGTGATGGGACCTTCCTTGTTTTTCCCCCTCTGACATTGTGCAGATACAATTAACTCTGATCTTACCATTTAACATTTCTCTAACGCCATTCTTTGCTTCAGCTATTTTCATAGTTCCTTATTTATTACCTGTTGTAGCCTGTTCACACCCACCACTCCCTCTCTTCTCTTTGAGAGGAACTCATCTTTAATTCTTCAAAGATTCTAGTGTCCCATATGTAGCAGTCATATAATACATGTAAAATATTAGTTCTTTCATCTCCTGCCTAAATCTGTTCTCTTTTCACTTTCCATTTGCAATGCACATCTCAAACATGAGTGCTAATGGGCAAGTTCTATGGGTTGTCCACCTAACTTCATGTCATAAGCCAAATAGGTCATTTTGATTCACTTGGTTTTTCTATGTAGATGATTGGGCTAAGTGCTTGTGAGTAGTTATTAATATCTTTCAGGAACATCTGTAATGTTCTAGGGTTTGATACAACCAGCACAATGTCACCTGCAAATTGGGATAATCTAAGTGATCTCACAATCACAATTGCCTTGCCTCTAGTAAGGATTTTGGTTTAATCCAGCTGTTTTTCCCATCTGTTTTTCTCTTCATTTCCTCTATAGCAATTTCTAGAATCATGGCATTAGAATCTAATTGGGAAAAATCTAGTGTTCTAAACATGAAAAAAATTATTATAAAATTATTTGTAGCTCTTTTCCATTTTTCATTACTAGTTATTCTTCTTTGTGGTGACTTGTTGAGCATTCTTTAACTTTTTTTTTTTTTACCACTCATAACTTCTCTCTATTTTAAACATACTTATACAGCATTTGTATAACATATGATCATTTATCATCCTTTCCCACAAAGTTTTGCAAATTAATATGTTTTCTAAATTATTGATATCCCTGGCTGCTATATCTCTGTTTGACAAGTGCTAAGTGTTTGTTGACTAAGATGTTTTTTAGTTTTCCTTATTATGGTAATTGATTTATATTACCTAAACATCTTTGTTAAATTGTTGTAGTCTGTATCTATGTCCTTTCTTTTGAACATATTCTATTTTTCTTCATCAATAAATTGCTTTAATTGGTCAAGTTGGAGTTGTTCTAATGGTACGCCATCTTTTTTTCTCATTTTTATTCCTTTAGCATTGTACAACATTTTATCTTTTCTCTAACAAATCAGGTGTCCAACTATACAAAAACAGCTGCCCCACATTTATAATGAGTTATTTTCTGTCCAATCATAATCAGCTTCATTTTTTGTGATGTTACTTGGTGCTTATGATGTCCGGTAGCTTCAGATTCTTTTCTCATACTAGTCAGTCAATAGAGATTTATTAAATATCTATCATGTGTCAGGCATCATACTAGGTACTGGAGGTATAAAGACAAAAATTAAATAATCCCTTCTTGTTAAGGAGCTGACATTCTCTCATAAGGTTTAACATATGAAGATATAAGCATGCAGAATAAATATATACAAAACAGATAAGAGTTTAATGCAAAGTAGCTAGTGAGAGACGGAGCTAGCAGTTGGAAGGAACAAGAAAAGCATACTTTCTCAAAGAAACTATTCATGGTATATAGGCTCCCAGACCTTCAAGGCAGTCTACAAAGTCAACAAGTCTTTGACACCTGACATTCCTTATTACTGATTCATGTTTGTCAATATAATTTTTACCATCCTCATATT
>CM053593.1:261995951-262016602 GCA_028646575.1 Pseudocheirus occidentalis
GATTCTTTTTCCATCTGGCAGATTCAACTTTTTAAGGCATTCTTCTCCTCATTGGCTTTACGGGCCTCTTTTGCCATTTGAGTTCATCTATTTTTTTTAAATTGTTGTTTTCTTCAGTCAGGTTGTTGACTCTCTTTTCATGATTTTCTTGCATCATTCTCATTTCTCTTCCCAATTTTTCCTCCACTTCTCTTATTTGTTTTTCAAAGTCCTTTTTCAGTTGATCTATAGCTTGTAGGTAATCTTCAAGTATCTTGGAATCATTTGGTGTGGGAGTTCTGAATGTGTTGTCTTCCTCCCATTCCATGTCCACACAAAAGGGTTCTAGAGTTTTATTGCTGTTGTTATTTTGCTTCCTTTTCCTCATGTTGGCCAGTCAATTAATTGGTTGGTTTTTATTAGCTCTGTGGAACTCTGCTTCAGGGGGAAAGATCTGTCCCAAATTGCTGGGGTTTTCACAGCTGCCAGAGCTATTAGGGGGATTTTGCAGCCCCCACCAGCTTTGGCTTGCTGAAAGCACACCCCAGGACCACCACCCAAGACCACGATCTGGATCCAGGCCACTCAATGTAAGAGACCTTGGCCCTGATCAATCATCTCAGACCCCTGTGGGGTCTGCAGGCCAGGTGCTGTGAAGCAGCCCAGTGGAGGCAGTTGCTTCTTTTAGCCATTCCTGCTGCCATAGTGACTTCCCACTGTTTCCTTGCCCTGGGGGCAGATTGGCCGAACTGCTTTTCCGCCCCCAAATTTAGCTTGAAACCTTAACTTTTGCTGACCTTTATCTATTCCTTATTTTTTTCTGGCTTGATAGATGTGGAGATTACTCCAGGTGCTGCAGATCTTTTCTCAGGCAGATGGCGCGGCTCCTCCTGAATGCACCTGGCCATGGTTTCAGTTTCAGGCTGGGCTGGCCTCGGCCCCCAGCCTGTTGCAATGAGCCTCTCCTGCCTAGCTGCCTTCAGCAAGAGATGTGTTTTCTGTATTTTTGTGAGTTTGGGAGCCCTAAAATTTGTTTAGAGTTGTATTTTATGAGTATTTAGGGTGGCTGTGTGGGAGCTGCAAAACTTTGCTGCTTCTATGCCACCATCTTGGCTCCGCCCCCCCTTAGTATTTTTTCTAGCTGTATAAAATAAGTTTTTGTAGTTTGAATGGTATGGCACTGAATTTAAAAATTAATTTAGGGAGAATTGTGATTTTTATTATATTAAGCCTGCCTATCCATTAGCAATTGATGTTTTTTGAAATTATTTAGATTTGACTTTATTTCTGCAAAGTGTTTTGTTATTGTGTTCATATAGTTAATGGATTTGTCTTGGCAGGTAGACTCCCAAGCATTTTAGATTGTCTATAGTTGTTTTAAATGCAACTTCTCTTTCTATCCCTTGCTGCTAGGCTTTGTTTGTAATATGTAAAAATGTTGATGATTTATGTGGGTTTATTTTATATCCTATAACTTTGCTAAAGATATTGTTTCAAGTAGTTTTTTAGTTGATTCTCTAGGAGTCTCTAAATATTCCATTATATCTTCTGCAAAGAATGATAACTTTGTTTCCTCATTGCCTGTTCTAATTGCTTCAATTTCTTTTTCTCCTCTTATCACTAAAGCAATATGGAAAATTGCTATTCTAATATTCCATATTCTAATACAATATGGAATAAAAGTGGTGATAATGGGCATCCTTGTTTCACTCCTAATCTTGTTGGCAACACTTCTAGAGAATCCTCATTATATATAGTGCTTGTCAATGGCTTTAGATATATACTACTTATCATTTTAAGGACAGCACCATTTAATCCTATTCTCTCTAGTGTTTTTTAAGAGAAATGGTTGCCGTATTTTGTCAGATGTTTTTTCTGCAAATATTGAGATATTCATATGATTTTGTTAGTTTTGTTATTGATATGCTCAATTATGTTTGTAGTTTTCCTAGCATTAAACTAGCCTTTCATTCCTGGTAAACATCCCATCTGGTTGCTGTGATTTCTTTGCTAATATTTTATTCAAAATTTTTGCATCAGCATTCATTAGAGAAATTAGTCTATACTTTTCTTTTTTTTGCTTTTTTTTGCTTTTTTTTTTGGAGGGCAGTTGGGGTTAAGTGACTTGCCCAAGGTCACATGGCTAGTTTTTGTGTTAAGTGTCTGAGGCCAGATTTGAACTCAGGTCCTCCTGACTCCAGGGCCAGTGCTCTATTCACTGTGCCACCTAGCCGCCCCTAGTCTATACTTTTCTTTCTCTGCTTTGGCTCTTCCTGGTTTTGGTATCAGAAAAAGAATTTGGTAGGACTCCTTCTTCATCTAGTTTTCCAAATAGCTTAGATAGTATTGGAATTAATTGTTCTTTAAATGTTTAGTAATTGTAAATTGTAAATGTACTATTTACAATACTAATTGTAAATCCATCTGGCTCTGGAGAACTTTTTTTTCTTAGAGAGTTTATTAATGGCTTGATCAATTTCTTTTTCTACAATGAGGTTACTTAAGTATTTTATTTCCTCTTCTATTAATTTGACCAATGTATTAATTTGACCTCCTCTTCATTTAAATTCTTCTTCATTCAAGGGTGAATTCACCCTTCTCTTTTTTTACATACTGGAAATGTGGTTTTCTTCTTTCTTTTTAAAAAAATCAAATTAACCAAAGGATTTATCTATTTTATTTTTCTTTTCTCCATTAAACCAGCTCTTAGTTTTATTAATTAGTTCAATAGTTTTCTTCTTTAAATTTTTTTCATCTCTCATTTGATTTTCTTAATTTCTAATTTTGTTTTTAAACAGAGATTTTTAATTTCTTCTTCTTCTAGCTTTTTAAGTTGCATGCCCAATTCACTGATCTCCTCTATTTTATTCATGCAAGCATTTGGAGATATGAAATTTCCCCTCAGAACTGTGTTGGCTGCATCCCATAAATATTGGTATGTTGTCTCAGTATTATCATTCTCTTTGATGAAATTATTGCTTTTATGTTTTGTTGTTGTACCTACTCATTCTTTAGGATTATATCATTTACTTTCCAATGAATTTTTCATCTATCTTTTCATGACCCTTTTTACATGTAATTTTATTGCATCAAGATCCAAAAAATAGGTGTTTAATATTTCTGCTCTCCTTCACTTTATTGTGAAGTTTGGGTTTTTTTGCCCTAATGCATAGTCTATTTTTGTGGAGGTGCCATGTAGCACTAAGAAAACATATATTCCTTTCTATCCCCATTCAATTTTCTCCAAAGGTGTATTGTATCTAGCTTTTCTAAATTTCTATTCATCTCCTTAACTTTTTTCTTGTTTATTTTGCAGTTAGATTTATCTAGTTCTGAAAGGGGAGATTGAGGTCTCCCACTAGTATAGTTTTGCTGTCTTTTTCTTCCTGTAACTCACTTAACTTCTCCTCTAAGAATTTGGGTGCCATATCACTTGGTGCATTATATGTTTAGTATTGAAATTAGTTCAGTACCTTTTAGCAAGATGTAGTTTCCTTCCTTTTTTCTTTTAATTAAATCTAGTTTTGCATTTGCTTTACTTAAGATAAGGATTGCTACCCTTGCTTTTTTTTTTACTTTATCTGAAGCATAATATATTCTTCTTTGACCTTTTACCTTTACTCCATGTTTATCTCTCTGCTTCAAGAGTGTCTCTTGCAAACAACATATTATAGGATTCTGATTTTTAATCCAATCTGCTATCCATTTCTGTTTTATGGGAGATCTCATTCCATTCACATTCATAGTTATTACTAACTGTGTATTTCCATCCATCCTATCCCCACCATTTATATTTTTCTTTTTCCTTTCATCCTTTTCATCCTTACTAGTGTTTTGCTTCTGACCACCTCCCTCAATCTGTCCTCCCTTCTATCAATCCCCCTCCTTTTCTTTCCCCTTTCCCCTACTACTTCTTCCCTTCTTTCTTCCCTCCTTTTCTATCTACTCCCCTTTCTTTCCTCTTTCCCCTTCTACTTCTCCATAGGATAAAATATTTTTCTACACCCAACTTATTGTATAAGATATTCCCTCTTTGAACCAAATCCAATGAGAGTAAGGTTCAAACAATGCTCGTCCCCTCACTTCTTTCCCTCTACTATAATAGGTATTTTACACCTCCTCATGTGATAAAATTTACCCTATTCTGCCTCCCCCTTTCCTCTTCTCCCAGTACAATACTTTTTTTCACCTCTTAATTTTTTTTATCAACAAGCCAAAGTCAACTTATATCCACATCTTTTGTCTATGTACACCCTTTCTAATTGCCCTGCTAGAGATACATTTCTCAAGAGTCACAAGTATCATCTTCCCATGTAGGATTTTAAACTGTTTAATCTTATTAAAGAACATGTGATTGTTTTTTCCCTTTCTTGTTCATCTTTTTATCCTTTTCTTGAATCTTGTATTTGAAGATTAGATTTTCTGTTCAGTTCTGATCTTTTCATCAGGAAAGTCTGAAAGTTTCCTATTATATTGAATATCCATCTTTCCCTCTAAAAGATTATGCTCAATTTTGCTGGGTAGATGATTCTTGGTTGTAATTCAAGTGCCTTTGCCTTCTGGAATATCATATCCTTAACCCTCTAATCCTTTAAGGTAGCAACTGCTAAGTCCTGTGTAATCCTGACTGTGGTTCCCTGATATTTGAATTGTTTCTTTCTGACTGCTTTCAATATTTTCTCATTGACCTGATAATTCTGGAATTTGGCTGGAGTATTCCTTGTTTTCATTTTATTTTCTTTCAGGATCTCTTTCAAGAGGTGATTGGTAGGTTCTTTCAATGACTATTTTACCCTCTGGTTCTAGGATATCAGTATGGTTTTCCTTGATAATTTTTTGAAAGATGCTATCAGCAGCTAGGTGGCTCAGTGAGTAGAGCACTGGCCATGGAGTCAGGAGGATCTGAGTTCAAATCCGACCTCAGATACTTAACTCTTACTAGTCATGCGACCTTGGACACGTCACTTAACCCCAATTGCCCTGCCTTCCCCACTCCAAAAAGCAAAAAAAAAAATAGGTGTCTGAAAAAAAATAAAAATAGAAAAATAAAGATACTGTTAAGGCCCTTTTTTTGATCATGGCTTTCAGGTAGTACAATAATTCTTAAATTATCTCTCCTTGAACTATTTTCTAGGTCAGTTATTTTTCACACAAGGTATTTTATATTTTCTTCTATTTTTCATTCTATTTATTTTGTCTGATTCTTGGTGTCTCATAGAGTCATTAGCTTCCACTTTCCTAATTCTAATTTTTAATAATTATTTTCTTTTTAGTTTTTGTACCTCCTTTTCCACTTGACCAATTCTACTTTAAAGGAGTTATTTTCATTAGCAAACTTTTTTTTCAATTTGTCTCTCTCTTGCATAACTGTTATTTCTTTTCCTGATTTTGCTTCTACTTCTCTGATTTTTTAAATCCTTTTGGAGTTCTTCCAAGAAGGTTTTTTGGGCTTCAGATCAACTCACATTCCCTTTTGAGACTTCACTTGTAGTTATTTTCATGTTGTTGTCCTCTTCTGAGTTTGTGTTCTGATCTTCCCTATCATCATAATAACTTTCTGTGGTCAGGGCTCTTTTCCATTTTAAAAAACTGATTTTAGCCTGTTTTGTGACTTTTAAAGTTGAACTCTACTCTTGGGGCACAGGTGACCCTCTCCCAAGTTTCTTGCACTGGGGTCCAGGGGCCTGGTCACTTATTTTCTTCACTGGGGCCTCAGGTGCTGGCTGCTTGTCCACTGGAATGGCCTGGCCTAGTTTCACCTCTTTTTCTGGGGTTCTGGGGCTACCAGTTTGCCTTCTGCATAAGGGCCAGGGGCCTTACAGGTGGTCTGCTGTCCCACTAAGACTATTGAGCCAGGACCAAAGTGTCTTAGGTGCTGATCTGTGCTATGGCTAAGAGCCTTCTGCTGGTTTGATTGGACACCATCAGCAGTGGACTGTTGCTCCCCTTTTTCCCAAGTGAGGCAGACTTTTTCTGATGTCCTTCTAAGTCATCTTGGGCTAGAAAATTGTTTCACTGTGTCTTTTTGTGGGTTCTGTCACTCCAGAATTTGTTTAGAGGCTTGATTTAATGTTGTTTCTGAGGGAAACTGGAGAGAGCTCAGGCAGTTTCCTGGTTTCTCTCCATCATCTTGGCTCTGCCTTTGTCTTATGCATTTTCTTCATTTTTTTCCTCAGAAAAATTAAGAGATTTAGTCATAACCATACAGGTAATAAGTGGCAGGGTCAGTATCAAAACCCGCTTCTCTGACTCAGTCCAAGTTCTTTTTTCACCTACCGCACTGTTTCCCATTTCCTTTTTATGTAGTTCTTACCTCTAGATACATTAAAGCAAGCTGTGATTTACTATAAATCTTTAAAAATTCTTAGAAGTCATATGTTTACTCAGAGGAAGTTTAAAGTTTAAAGAGTGTCAAAAGTCAATGCTTGGGGTGGCTATGTGGCACAGTAAATAGAGCACCAGCCATGGAGGCAGGAGGACCTGAGTTCAAATGCAGCCTCAGATACCTGAGGTTATGGATGTGAAGTATTTTGCCCAATTTCATACAGGTAATACAATCACAGGAACAGCTCATTGGTGCAATAAAGTGCCAGACCTGAAGTTGGAAAGTTTCATGAGTTCAAATCTGTGCTAAGACACTTACTAGGTGTGTGATATTAGACAAGTCACTTAATCCTGTTTGCCTCAGTTTTTTCATATGTAAAATGAAGTAGAGAAGAAAAAGGCAAACCACTCCAGTATCTTTGCCAAGAATACCCCAATTGGGGTCATGAAGAGTCAGACACGACTGAAATGAGCACTACAACCATAAAGCTAGAATGTGAACCCAGGTCCTCTAAAGTCCAAACCTTGTGCTTTTCCCACTATACCATAATGTCTGTGTTTTAAAACCTGAATGTATTAGCCAATTGAAAAAGAAATAGAAATTGAAGACAAGAAAATACAATTAGTCAGTCATCAAACTTATTAATCACTATATCCCATACACTGTGTTAAAGGCTGGGGATACAATTGCCTCAACTAGAATTAACTGTTCCTTAGAATTTTTCCATATATGAAAACTGAATTATACTCAATAAAAAAGCTAAAGATTCCATTCTATCAATTGAAAGTGAATATTCCGCCTAACATTCCAATGACCCTTTCATACCATACTGTGGCATCTAAGTCAATAAGTCAATGGGCATTTATCAATTAATTGAATAACAAATGAATAATATTAGTAAAAAATTATATAAATACAACCTAAATTATATTAATAATAAAATTAATACATTTGAAATAATAAATTAATTAATTACTATATTGCTATGTGTATGGCACCAAGATAAATTCAGAAGATACAGATATAAGCAAAAAGGAAGCCAATCTTTGCCGTCAAGGAGCTTTCATTCTAATGGGGCAAGACAATAATTTATAAAAGGGAGTTGAAAGGGGAGGGAGCAAGGAGCAGGGAAGAGGTTACGGGATGGAAGTCCAATCTAAAGAATGAAGGATGGTTGGTCTAAGCCCTTCCCCAAAATGGTAATTCTAGAAGAACTCACCAGTGGGATAAGGGGGATTGTAAGGGTGAAGGGAGAAGAAAGTTGATGCATGGTAGAAAAATCTAGAGAATGATTAGTCTTTCACTGTATTCATTTGGGGGATAGAAGAGACTCATTTACACAGCTATCAATGCCATTATTCCATGAAGGTTTTTACCTATGAAACCAAAGGCAACTGAAATTGAGGTACAGAATCAATCAATCAAATAGCTGACAAGCATTTATTAAGCACCTAATAGGTGCCAAGCATTACACTAAAGGATGGGGGTAAAAAGAAAAGTTAAAATAGGTCCATCCCTCAAGGAGCTTATATTCTAATGGGGTGGGGGGAGGAAGGGAGGCCGGAGTGAAGGAGGGCAAGAGAATAGCCCTTTGCAGAAAACACAGGCTCAGCTTGTGTTTGCGGGTAGGGAGTGGCCACATAAGCTTTTCTTATTTCAAATAAAACTTTCTGGTCTTAAACCACAGCTATTTCCATTTTTATCAAGGATAAAGTACTGGAAATCTGATCTACAACCAGTAATGAAATGCAGCCCTAGTAAAAATGGGATCTTTTTAAGAAACCAAGGTCAGGATTGCCCTTTGGAGAGCAGAGTGGCACGGATTGGGGATCTTTTCTCACATAGTGTTACACTGGCTTTAGCATACCCCTCTCGGGACTGTCTGGTTGGTTTGGCTGACTAACACAGAATAAATTTCATGCTGGCTTGAACCTAATACCTCTCTGTTTCTATTGCATTTTTATTTACAAAGGGACATGTTAAAAAACCTGAGAATAAGATTTCAAAATTTTTTTTGGCTACAAGTTGTCACAGGAACATAAAACCGAAAACACAAACCTTGGCCTAATACTCAGTAATTTCAGAAGAGAAAAAAACACTTCAAGATAGCTATGTTTGTAACATAGATATCTGCAATGCTAGCAATCTGGGTTTTCTATGAGTTGAACAGTTTTTCCTGAGTTCTTCAAGTCAATTGTACTTTACTGGTATCTCAACATAATTTATTCATCATTTTGTCTACCCCCATTGTACTCTCAACCACTTCGCTTAGACTTTTTTTAGGGTGGAGTGTGGTAAAGGGAAAGCAGGGTTAGTAGTGCAGGTAGATGTAATTTCATCTAAGTAGGGAAGCCCTGGTAATAGAAATTCAGTCTATCTATGAAGATCTACAAATTGTCTATGGTTTGTAGTCTTAAAGAGTTTACTGGGGGATTGACAGGTTAAGTGACTTATCCATGGTCACAAAACTGGGTTTGGAATTTACCAACACCATTTCTATAACATTCACAAAAGAATACTCAAAAGCAAGTGAAGGTAAACTGGTTCAGACATCTGATAATAGATTTAGAACTTAAAGAGATGGGAATCATCTAGTTCAACCCCCTTCTAGAGAAGTCATGAAGGTAATAAGAAGCAGAACTGGGATTTGAACCTATTTCCTCTGAAATCCAGATCCAAAACTGAGGGGGAAATGCAATTGAATTTGAGTTATTATTGAATTAGTTCTTTCCATATATTTTCATATGTATTAATATGAATAACTTAGAAAAACCAAAAATAATTTAAAAAGCAAAGGCAATAGATGAAAAAAACAACATTACACAAATATAATCCCTCTTAGAGAAAACATTTAAATTTTTCTAAAATACAAGAATTTAAATATTTGCCCTAAAACTTTACTGGCTAATTTTGCAAATTAAAAAGGAAAGGATAAAAATTAAATGTTCGCAATACCAACACCAATACTCTCATGGTTTTGTGATCTCATGGATGTAGTCGATTTCTCCACTGATGCAGATAGAAATGTATCCATACATGCCTACCAGGCACATCTTGTCTCTAACCTCCTATAAGTTCAATAAGATCAAATAAATGCATATTTATTGCATAAACTTCTAGCTTTCCAAAGGTGTTCCAGAATGGTCTGGCAAATTCACTCATATGGCAGCATTTAGTTGACTAAATGTAATGAGTTATTAAAATACTGTTTTCCACAAATGTTCATACCAGAATTTCCATAAAGCTGAGGATTAAATATAGAGAAGAGCCGCTCTCTGTTTGATCTGAGTAACCACCAACTCACACTGAACTCCACATGGGATCATTATCTTTTTTTTTTATCATGCCATTTCTAGAATTGAAAATCAGAAATCCTTGCCCAGCTTAGTTCTTTTATGAAACAAAGGCATTAGGCAGACCAGCTAAAATGTTTTCTTTGGGAGCCTGACATCTCTGGAATGTCAAGCAGGTTCAGGAGGAATGAGAAGAGGATACCAAATACAGAATTTCTCTTTCATGTGGGTAGGTTAAGTAAAAAAAGCCCATATGCAAGGAAACTGCCAAATAATTTGCAGTTGTTTTAATTTAATCTGTGTGCATCAATTTACGTGAGTAAAATGTCTTAGGTGGGGAGGGAGAATATACTGAAAGTGTTTTTAGAGGAAAAAACATGTTAGAGGATGTTTTTTTCAGAAAGTAATAAATTTTTCTCAGCTATATTTATATATCTTTGATAAAAGTGAGTATAAAACTGGCTGATATTAGCATGAGAAATATACGCTATCCACAAAATATTATGAAAGTATACTTTGATGAAAGAGATGGCTTCAATACAGTCTTTTGAAATTTTGAAAGAGTTATGACCTCTAATTCACTACAACTTTTAACCAGCCAAGTAGACTTTTCTGAATTATATTTCTTCAGTAAAATGCAAATTAACCACAGGAGCTAGGAGATGAATGACCAGAGCCTGGCAGAAATAAGAAAGAGCTGTATGATATTAAGCAATTAAATATACAAAAAATACTTAACCATATTGTTACTTTTTTTAAACTGTCAAGTTGAAGGGTGACAAAATAATAACTAATAAATATCATGTTAGTAAGATCATTGACATGAATTTGACTAATCTAAATAAATGCATACAGTAATACTTATCTGTACCATCTTCAATAAGTGATTTCAGTTACCTGACTTTCAAAGTCTTATTCTAATATTTCTGATTCCTTGAATAAAGCATTTAGGAATTCCTTGTATCTTCATTCATCACAGACTTTAATTTCTTGTTATTTATTTGTTGTTAAAGAAGCGAAAATGAATTGGATAGTTTTTTCTTGATCCCTCTGATCATCATTTCCTTCTCTACCAAGATATCAATCTATCACTTCCTTATTTTTCCTCTTTCCCCCCCACAAATACCTTTTTTCAAGTCCCTTCTGTTATCTTAAGCATTTTTTATTTACAAAAGCTTTCAGAATATTGTGGAACCTCATCAATGAGACCCATGGTCACCCAAAGAAAACTGGTCTAATAATTCACAAAAGACAAAGCAAATTGTGAAAGAAGATGCCTAATGCCTTGACTATGACATATTATTGCATATGAAGCCTATTGCATTAGTTCATTACTATTTTATCCATTGCAAATGGACAATGAACTGAGCCCAGAATTAAATAGAATTGCATTTGGGAAATATCATAGCACTTCCAATAATCTCAAACTTCTCCATGACATAATGCCTCATCCTTTTTAAAACCATTATTTTCCTGGTAAGGTATTATGGCTGTGAATCATGGAACTGCAACAAAGAGTATCATGGTAATTGTAAGTTGTAGCACATTGTAATTGTGATTTGCATGCAAGAAGTGGTATAAGGGATATAATTCAAGAAATGTATGATAGAATAAAGAAGTTGGTTGGTCATTCAATAAGAATATAGAATAATAGATGGATAGCTCATTACATTTTTTACTGGTATTAATGAAATATTAAAAGACCTTAAATTAAAAAAAAGGCCTCTAGAACAGTGAGGAAATATCCTTTGAAGGATTTAAGACAGGAGATGGACAAGAGTTGCAGTAATGGTGGGAATAGACCTATGTACTCACATTGATGTGATTGTGAACACCACTTTATAAAGCCCTTACTATGTGCCATTCACTACTGTGAATGCAAAGGGATATCAGGAATGTCAGTGGAGGAGTTCTGAAATAATTGAAGAACGGAATGAATGGAATGCTGGACTTCTAACCAGAAGAGCTGAACAAGTCACTTCACATTACTGATTCTTGCTTCCTTTTTGTGGTGGCAAAGAATTCAAAATGAAGGGAGTGCCCATCAGTTGGGGAATGGCTGAATAAGTTATGGTATATGTTTGTAAGAGAACATTATTATGCTATAAGAAATTATGAGCAGGCAGACTTCAGAAAAACCTTGAAAGACTCACACAAATTGATGCAAAGTGAAGAGAGCAGAACTAGGACATTGTACACAGTAACAGGAATACTGTATGGTGATCAACTGTGAATGACAACTATTCGCAGCAATACAATGATCCAAAGCAATTCCAAAGGACTCATAATGAAAAATACTATTTACCTCCAGAGAAAGAACTGATGGAGTTTGAATGCATATTGAAGCATAATATTTTTCATTTTCTTTATTTTTTGGTTGCTTTTGGGGGGGAGGGTCTGAGTCTTCTTTCACAACATAACTAATATGGTAATATGTTTGGCATGATTGAACATGTATAACCTATAATAAATTGCTTACCACCCCAGGAAGAGGGCAGCTAAGGGAATGTAATAGTAATGAAATTTGAAGTTCCTTTTGTTTGCTAAGATGAGAGGTACTCAGCACCTAGTTTCAAATTAAGCCTCTGTTAAAGAAACAGAGGGTATGAACTCCTATTGCTGATGTAACAGGAAGGGGCTGAACAGAGAACCCCTGTTGCTGACACAACAGGAAGGGGCTGAATAGGGAGGAGCAATATTGTATATAAGGAAGGATTCTGGCTGGGAAAGTCAGAATTTCCTGGGGTAAGCATTGTGGAGGCAGCTGCTGCACTGCCAGAAAGAGGGTGTGTGTGTGTGTGTGTGGGGAGAGAGAGAGAGAGAGAGAGAGAGAGAGAGAGAATTTCTCTCAGAAGCATCTGGAGGAGGCTGGGCTGCTACTGCTGGACTGAGAATTGAGAAGAGAAAGGAGAATTGAGAATTGAGACAGAATTTCTTGGAGCAAGCCACGAAGAGGCAGAAGCCAGAGCTGTTGGAGGAGGTAGAACTGTAGTGTTGGTATTTTGTCTCTTTGTGGCTTTGTTAAGCCTTGGCTTCTTTGGAACAGAGACTGTGAAGGATTTAAGGTGAACTGGACACTGTGAGCTTCAGCATGGAAGAGGAAGTGCACAGAGAGCTGGACAAGGACCTGGGAGCTGTCTGCTTTTGAACCCAGGTGATAGTTTGGTGAATCAAGATAGAATCTGGGACCATAGAAGGGGATCCAGGGAATCTGAGAACTTGCCCTAAGTCAAGATGAAAAGATCTCTCCATTAATACTAAGTAGTGACTGACCCTGATGTGAGGTTTTGCTTTGGGACTCACTTTGGAAAGAGTTTCGTGATTTGGCCAGATGAGACTCTGGGCAGCCCTTGACAAACCCCTCCCCCCCAGCTTTGAAAACCCAGATGTTGGTGCTTCCCTCTGTGGTGACTAACTAGGTATGGATGTAATGGTCAGACATTTGGAAGCCCTGTCTGTTGAATGGTATTAATTTCTGTTGAGTAATGACCGATAGAATTATAATTTATTTGTGATTGTACTTTGTGATTGAATTAATGACTCTGTGATTGACTAAATGAATGTACTACCCAGGGGTGGAGTAATTTGACTTTTGTATTGTGTGGATGATTGAATGATTGAGTTACTAAATGATTGTTCTTTGTTGAAAATATGTGACCACTGTGGTGAAAACTATGTGGCCATATTAGTGATAAGTTGTTGTGAATGCTGTATTTTGATTTTTTGTGATAAATTGTAATATTGTGAATGATGTACCTTGATTTTCTGTGAATGTTTTGCCCTGATTTGTTATTGAATAGAGTGTCCCCTATACTGTGTAACTGGAATCTTGAAAAGCTGTTCACAGTAGCATTCTTCTGGAAAGCTGCTTGTACTTGGATTTACAGGGAGTGAGGGAGAAAATTTGGAACTCAATTTTTAAAATGGATGTTAAAAATTATTTTTATATATAATTGGAGAAAAATAAAATAATGTGTTTAATAAATATTTCTTGTTTGGACTAAAAAAATCTAATTCTCAGATTTCTTATCTTTAAAATGGAGATAAGCACACTTAGGGGCAGCTAGTGAATAGAGTATTGAACCAGGAGTCAGGAAGACTCATCTTCCTAAGTTCAAATCTGGCCTCAGACACTATCTGTGTGACCCTGGATAAGTCACTTAATCCTGTTTGCCTCTGTTTCCTCATCTGCCAAATGAGCTGGAGAAGGAAATGGCAAACCACTTCAGTTTCTCTGCCAAGAAAACTCCAAATGAAGTCACAAAGAGTCCGACATGACTGAAACAACTGAGCAATAATACTTACACTGCCTTCTACACCAACTTGCTTGTTTTGAGTAAAACACTTTTTAAATAAAACATTATTATATAAATATTAGTCTCTATCATTGGAAGATGGCAATGATAGCTTGCTGATATAAATTTTAAAGAGAAAAAGCTGATGGTGGTAGAACAAGGATCTGGTGGTAAGTAACAAAGACTCTCCTGAGTCTTCCTATATAGTCTTCCTATATAGTCTTGTATGTGAACATATGAATGGGAGCATAAGGATTTCAGAAAAGGAGAGAGGTATTAGGTTTTTATGGAAAAAATCAGGTATGAGCTCTTACAGAAAAGTGAAAGGAATAAAAATAAAAGGTAGCATTTATATAGTGCTTTACAATGAACAAAATATCTTTTGCACCTTATCTCATTCACTCCTTGGAACAATTCTGTGTGGTAGGTATGATTACCCTCATTTACAGACAAGGAAACAAGTGTAGTTAATATTAAATGACTTACCCATGGTGACACAGCTAGCACTGGAGGCAGGTTTTGAATAGAGGTCTTTCCTGATTCTAGATCCAGAATCTTTTTCCATCAAATTATGTACAATGATTTTACAACTAGTCATACTTTATCCCTTCCTGACAGTATGTCCCTTTGATTAATTTACCTACTTTGTAATCTCAAACATAGTGCTGAAATCTTCCTTCAATTTCTTTCAATAAGTATTTCTTAAGTATCTATTATTTTCAAAACAATTTTTTGTCAAGTCCAGTGCCTTCCACAGTGCTTCACACCTAGTATAGAATTTAGAATTCCTACCCTTAAGGAGCTTATTTTCTATCTTAGCTATTCTGGGCCATTGAGTGGTAGACCCACTTATAATCAAATATTCATAAACAGCTGAATAAGCTCCAGATTTTTCAGCTGTGAAAAAGGTGGAGTTTGTGTGACATACCCAGAAGCCCCTTTATATTCTGTATCATCCATCCCTCTTCCCCAAAAACTCACTAGAGGTCATCATTGGTTTGAGGATGCATGGTGCAGTGGAAATCTGGGTTTGGAGTTCAAAGACCTGAGTTTGGAGTTCAAGGACCTGGATATGAATCTTGGCTATACTACGTGGTCTCTGAAGGATGATGGGGGAAGTAGCTTAACCTATCTGGGCCTCGGTTTCTTCAACTATAAAATAAGAAGGCTGAACAAGATAACCACTAAGGTTCTTAGAGGTCATCCAACTCTCAGTCTTTGATCCTATTCTACCAGGGTTTACATCCTGGTCTTATTATTAAAAGAGATCAAGTTGTCTAAGCTCATTAAGCCTCAGTTTCCCTATTTGTAAAGTAAGGATATTTGTCTCCATGCGGACCTTATAGGGTTCTTGTAAGGAACTAAAACTACATAAATGTGGAGATATGAGCATGTACAAACTTGAAACAGGGAAAATTATCTCTTTAAAGCCCTATATTTCTTGGCTATGTGCTTACTACTAGCTAAATCATTCACTTGCAGGCTCCTGATAAAGGATGGCCTCTCAACTATTTTTCAAACTGTACCCTAAATTTCATCTTTCTTACTCAACTGTGGATGTAAGATTTGGAGGTAGGTCTCACTCTTTCCTAAAGTTTTGACAAGTCAAGTGTTGGGGATGGCAGGAGGGAAACAACTAATGGGTGGAAAAACACAGAGGGAATAGAAAAGTTGACGTCTACTTAGAACTGAAAAAGATTGGGGAGCAACAGACCTTATCCTAAAGAACTGAAATGTAGTCCTCCTTTCTATCTCTCCCATATAAAGCAAACACTTCTTAGCCTTTGCCTTAGGTAAATATTAGAATCTTTTCTATACTGGCACAACCACATTCTTATCACCTCGAGCTATTAACAATTAATACTAGAATCTCCTTAAAGAAGCTGGGGTCTCTAATGATACAAGGGAAAGGACATGAAGGAGGGAAGAAATTTGGTGTGACTGGGAGAACAAGATGCCTTTATTGAGATATTTGGGGTACGTGGGGGCAGCTAGGTGACACAGTCAACAGAAAGAGGAAGACTCATCCTCATGAGTGCAAATGCAGCCTTAGACAATTAGTAGCTGTGTGACCCTGGGCAAATCACTTAACCCTGTTTACTTCAGTTTCCACATGTGTAAAATTAGCCAGAAAGAAAATAGCAAATCACTCTAGAATTTTTGCCAAGAAAAATCTCATTGGAATCACAAAGAGTTGGACATGACTGAACAACAACAGCAACATTGAGGTACTTGGATATTATAGTGGATACAATACTGGTCTAAGTACCAAGATTTGTACTTAAACTTGAGTCCTGCCTCAGATATTTACTAGCTCTGTGAGTTTGAGTAAGTCATTTCATGTCTCTTGGTCTTTGTTTTCTCATTCATAAAATGAGAGTAAAAAGGCAGCTACTTGTCAGGGTTGTGGTGAGAATCAAAGGAGATAAGACACAAAGTGCTCTGTGAACTATAAAAGGCTATATAAATGTTAGTCACTATCATTATTACTATTTTTTATTATTGCCACTATTAATTCCAATGAGTAGTCAGGTAGGGCTGACTTATAGTCAACTTCTTTGTTTAAAAGAAAAGAGCAAGAATTTCAATATTTGGGAACTAGTAGAATTCAACCCATATTCATACTGAAACATCTGAACATATTGAAAAATAAATGGAAGTCTTCTCAGAAAAGATGTAAAGTGTTTGTGTTTTAAAATACACTTATCATACAGAAATGTTGCTAAGTATTGAAAAAAGCAATAGGGGTCTATGCCTTCAAAAATTAGAATAGGCCAAATCACAGAGTAGTGGAGGTCCCTATGGAACAAAGATAATTTATCATGCCTGTACTAGGGGAGACATTAGCCAACCACAGTTCATCCTCAGGAGGATTCTGAACCAAGTCCAGATGGGGCTCTAGCCTTTAAATGCTATTATCCTGGGACAACTTGGTGGTGAACAACCACCACTATTGAAGACAGGCCCCGCATGTTGTTTTTAAAGGAGGCTCAAGTTCAACAGAAGCTGAACTGACACACCAGGAAAGAGTTGTCTTAATAGTCATGAATTAAATAGCACCACCATTATAGTTAAAAGTAACACCATCCCAAATTGTTGCTGCTGTTGTTTTTAATTTCAAAATAGAGCCTCTAATTTTAAAAGCTCAAAGAACTGGTTAATGTGAATGAATCTAATGTGTTGCTCCTTTTGGGGGGAGCAGGGAGGTGGAACAGCAATTTTAATGTCTTTCCATATGTAATGGTAAAATAGTATTACTTTCTTCCATCCAGGTCTCTTTCCCTTCTTAACATTATAAAGTCTTGGGGGTAGGGAAACATAACTTTTCATCAATGTTTCTAAATAAATTCATTACCAGTACACGTTTGTTTTTAAAATCTAAATGTTCCAAGTGCAGATAAAGGTAAATTGAAAGGAATTTTGAACCTTGATATCAAGGATCCCAAACAAGAGTAAAATGAATTCATTTCAATGCAAACAAGTATCTAGATTAATTTCTCCATCTACTTTTTTTAATAAAGAAAAAGAAACTAACAAGCTAAAAGCAAAACAAAAAAATATAGGGAGGAATGAAGAACCTAAAGAACAGATGATAAAACAAATATACCTACTTCCTCTAGGCAGAGAAGGTAAGAGATGACTACCTCAGAACACTGTCTATTCTCAATTTGGCTTAATTTGTTTTCTTTATCAAAAGGGCAGTTTAATTCTGGAATAAGGAAGAGGACTGAAAAGACTGTTTATAAAAACACAAGACATCAAGATGTAATTTTTTTTTTAAAGTAAGTATACAGCAACACTTTTCACTTGCCTGAATACAGCAACAAAGCAACAGGATTGTGATGCTGACTGATATAACTAATAAATGTAGAAATCTAGGATAAAGAGATGGAGATGCACGGTGTTATGGTGGAGAGAGTGATGTGCTTGAAGTCAGGAAAACCAAGTCCTAACTTCCTTCTGTCACTTAAGTAAATAACTTGAACTCTCTTGGGCTCAGTTTCCTCTTCTGGAAACTGGGACAGGGAGGGTGAACTGAGCGACCTCTAAAAGTTTGGTTTGTTTGTTTTTTCCAATTTGAGATCTATGTACTTATTTTTTCACCATGCCTTTTGTTCTGGTTCAAATTCATTTGCATGCTTAGTTTGAGAGGATCTTGGGAGTGTCTATGCCAGAGTTTCTCAGCCCCCTATTTCAGACATTTATCTAGATGATTTTCTGGACTAGAGGGCTAGGATCTCCACTCAGACATATAGGTAGAAAAGGTAAGACTTGATCCTGGTCTGAGTGCACTCAGCCTTTCTTTTACTAAGTTTGGTAGTTCTGCCTAAAGAGTTGTCAGACTCTATCACAGGGAAATTCTAGCCACTGTACCTAGCAAACTAGAAAAGAGATGGCCAATGTGTAACCCTAAAATGTTGAAGCCCAGAATCAGGAATCAAGGAGACATTACAAAATCACTGGAGATGAATGAAGCCATGCCTAGCAGAGTCTATCATAAATAGCAGCCACCAGCAATTGTTGAAAAAACAGTGGTGATGATAAGAGTAACACACCCAGCAAAGGAATCACTACTTCCCAATAAAGAACAAAGTCATTAAGCACAATGTGACAGAATCACCTGAAGACTTTGGTGGCCAATAGTATTAGAGAGATTAGTTGCCACTCTGCACAGGTGCTCTTGGTAAACATCCTCTCTATGTCTGTGCCTCTTTTGGGTGATTCTTTTCTGTGCTTCTCCCCAGTGATTGATTCATATCTTTGGAAGAGTCTATGTCAGTGGTTCTCAACCTTCCTAATGCCTCGACTCTTTAATACAGTTCCTCATGTTGTGGTGCCCCCAACCATAAAATTATTTTCATTGCTACTTCATAACTGTAATTTTGCTGCTGTTATGAATTGTAATGTAAATATCTGATATGCAGGATGTATTTAAATTGAACATAACCCACAGGTTGAGAACCGCTGGTCTATGTCATGTTTATGGGAAAAAGCCTCAACTGATTTTTCTTTTTATGTCATTTCATTAATTGCCATTGCTTTGAAATAATTAAATCCTCTGACTGATTAGAAACAATAAAACTCTTAAGTGGAAGTTCATATGCTGTGGTTTTGAATGTTTGAGGACCCAAAGAATATTTTAAACTGGAATAGCTTTTCTGGGGGATCCAAGTGTGAGAGAGGAGTACTCCAGGTGCAAAACAAAGACAAACTTGCCTTTTTTCAATCACCTTAAACATCAACATTTCCTGAAACCTTCACTTAAGTTGGCTACTCATACTGTAGGCTCCATTTTACTTGGCTACAATCAATTACAGAAATATAGATAATTTAAAAACCAAATCAGTTGCCCTCATACATTACACATGGGAGCAAAACAGAGTTGACAACCTCACTTGAAAATGTTAAAAGAAAGGTCCAGGTTTGCATGCACTAGTAAGTGATTTCTCACTTAAATCTGAATGAATATGAATATTGATTTGAGACAAAGCCACACATAAGTCATAATTTTATGGAATGCACAGCATGAATCCTCTTCTGCACTGAAATTAAACATTCCAGTAATTGGCTAAGTCTCAAATCTGTTTTCTCATTTTATTCTAAGTTCAATAATTCTCTTTACTTTGTTCTTTTTTCCAGGAATATGTATATATTCATTGTAAAAAATGTATAATTACTTAAATATTTTGCTATTAAAAAGTTTAAATTGAGCTCTACATATTATTTTTTAAAAATATATTGTATTAAAGTCTATTTAATTCCTGTATTTCTGTCATTTCACTGTACCCCCCCCCTCCACATTCGCTGTTACTGTATTTAAGAAAAGGGCTTTTAAACACTTTGTTGTAAATTAGGAGGCTCCTTGAGCTTCTTTGTAAGTTGAATTCTAGAGAACAAGCTCCTCATTGCCCTTTCTTATGATCACTTGCAACCTAATCTGTCATCTCCATAGGAGCGTGGAAGAGGTATTATGCTTGGTATCATTTAAAAGCCCATAACTGAGAGTTAGATGGCTAGGAAGGTAAAGACATCCACTTGGCTTCCAAAACATGATGGTAGAAGTAGTAAAAATTAAAATGTTAATATTTAAATACTTTATAAAATGAAAGCAGCCTGACACAGTAGATAATAAGTGGCTTCTGGGTCAGGAGATCTGCATTCACATTCTACCTCTGATACAGACTAGCTGTATGACCTTAGGCAAGTCACTTAACCCCTGAGTGCTTGAAGCTACTCTCTGAGACTATGAGCTACAGAAATAGTGCCATACTCCATTAGTAGAGAAAGTTCTTCCCCAGAAGCACCTTCCACCAACAAAACAAACTGATTCAGAGACTAAAGCAGAACCATGATTACACAATGAATAAATATAATAAATAAAAACAACTTTAAAAGACATTGCAATTCAGATTATGCATAATGTCTAAATTGGAGTAAGAGAACTGATGAATGAAAACATCCCATTTGTCAGTGGAGAATCAGTAGGCTACAGATAGGGATTGCTACCGATTCTGTGAGCCACAGTCATTAATTGTTTTGCTTGACTTAAATTTTTTGCGGGGTATGAAAAGGTCCTATAGGGTTGGTTGTGGGGTGGTATTTGGAGGTGACATTGGTGTAAAACAATTTATTTATTTTTTTTTTAATTTTAATTTATTTTCTTGGTTACATCATTCATTTCCACATGGTTTTGAGTTACAAATTTTCTCCCCTTTTTGTCCCTACCCCCCAGCCCAGAACATTGATCCCACTGTAAGA
>CM053593.1:262017102-262058743 GCA_028646575.1 Pseudocheirus occidentalis
TAATGGATAAGGCCCTAGACCTAAAGTCAGGAAGGCCTCAGTTAAAATTCAGCCTCAAACAATCATTAACTGTGTGACCCAATTAATAAAAGCACTTATCTCAGAGGGCTGTTGTGAGAATGAAATGTAATAATATTTTGAAATGTTTTGCAAGCCTTAAAGCACTATATAAATGTTAGCAATTATTACTATATATGCCCTCTTGCCTTTGCTTGCACTATACTCTATACCTGTCCACGAGATCCAGAATGAATTGGGTTTAGGACTCAGTCTTTGAGGAAAAAAATCTAGCCAGTAACCCCAAGTTAGCTAGTTAGCTTTGGGCCATCAAAAATTTTACCTTCCCTTACTAGCCATGTGACCTTGGACAAGTCATTTAACCCCAATTGCCCTGCCTTTCCCCTCCAAAAAGAAAAAAAAATTACCTTCCTTTGGGCAGAACACCCTTAGTAAGGTAAAAAGAGAGAAAAAGAGAGGGGAGAGGAGGGGGGGAGGGGAAAAGGATGTTGTCCTTTTGGATTGGACAACAGTAAGTACCTGCCCAGTCATCACTTAATGTTTCCTTTTTGGGCCCTCCTAGTTCAGAGTGAACAGAAATAGTAACTGTTTTTCTTTTGGTCAACAATGCTAAGGGTCTTCCCCTCCCAGTTTGATTTTTTTTTCTATTAAAAGGGGCATCCCTTGACTCATTTCTTAAAAGTTTGACCTATTGGCTGAATGGGTGTTACCTCACTAAAAGTGAGGACCTAAAAAGACCTTAGCTTAAAAGGGCCAAGGTCACCCAATGCATCCTGGCCCTCTCCAGTCATCCTGACGAAAATCTGGTCACTCGACCCAGATGGCTCTGGAGGAGGAAGAGAGACTGGTGACTTTGCACAGTTCTCCCTCATGTAAATCAAAGTCAATTTCAAATCATGTCATCATCTTCCTGATGTTATGGTCCTCTTTGAGAATGAAGGTCTAAGACAGATAAACATAGTACAACAGGAGTGATGCTAGCACAGGTTCACTCTTGATCTGGTCAGACAGGAAAAACACTAACATAGGGCTAATAATCTTACTTTATTCTAGTCTAATTTTCTCAGCAGAGGATTGCTGATAATGGGAAGACAAAGCTCTACAACATTCCCTAACAACTCTTCTTGAAAGGGCTGGCATGAAGGGTGTGTGTGTATGTGGAGGGGGCAACTACACCTACCTGTCAACGGGGTCAATTGAAACCCATGGAACAAATTTTGCATTCCCCTAAATCCCCTCAAGTCTCAATGGGGGCCAGCTGAAGCAGACAGCATTCCCCCCCAGCCTTGATGGGGGGATGATCAGGCACACACAGCATTCCCGAGTGTGCATTCAATTCTAAGGTTCCCCACTCCTTGACCACTACCCACCTGCTTTATAGGGCAACAGACAAAGAAGGCATATTGCCGGTAATAGCCTCACAAGTTTACATCACCTTATCCCTGTATCTCACTGTGCAGTCACAGTGGATGTTTATAATTTTATAACAAATGTTTATATTATTTATCATCATATAATGCTGCACAAGTATGGTGGAGATGTTTTGAACCCTCATCATGAGAACTCATCTCTAACACCTGGGAACAAGAGACTGTTATGGCTATGGGTCCTGAGAAACTGAACTTTAAGAAATAATAATAAAAATCCACTTCACACACACTAAAATCCACCTTGCTTACTTAACAAAAGGACAAACCACAACCTCTAAACCTAGAATGTCTTTCTTCCCCTTCTAGCTATGGATTCCCTAAACATCCTTTGAAGTTCACCTCAAATGTTAGCAAATCCACAAATCCTTTCCTAAGGTCTTCAGTATTTAATTATTAACAATCACAGGAGGTAGGTATATATATTTTGAGATTGTAGGACTTTGTTTCTTCATCAGAGTTCTACTCCAACACCTCACCATGACCCTGGTTTTCACAGGCTTATGGGCAGCCTAAGAAGGAAATACAGAGCTGAAAAGACTTTAAGTTGTGAGCCCAACAGACCTGAGGTCCAACCTAGAAGAGTTTAGAAGCTCATGACCAACCACAAGTTTGGCCACTGGATAATGTTTTTTTTTTCTTTTCAATCACAGTAATTTACATTGACGTTTCATAAGGCAGAGAAAGGTTGCAGTCTCCGTTAGTGGTTAGTGTGGCTATTCTCTCCATGGATGAAATAATGAATTCTTGAAGTACTGAAAAAGTGTAGAGTTCTATCCAGACACATCCAATTAAACAGATTTTGTCACTAACCACCATTCAACTTTTGATAGATGTTGCGTTTTGGTTTAATTTCTTGCTATCAACAGCTGCATGCTTTCTAATTTGATATAGACCAGAGAAATCAACAATCAATTGCAGTTATCCTGGCTCTGTTTCTTATATAGCTCCTCAGGAAGGAGATGGGATGGCTGACCACATAGATTTTTTTTCCTAGCTAGCTCTTATGCCTATCATTGAAAATAGTGGAATGATTGCTGCCTTTAAATAATGTCACAGCAATAAAAGAATTAGCATTGACACTTGACACTATTCATGCTAATATTTTACGCTCTGGGTTTTTTCCACAGTATGAAATCAAATTGCACATTCTGAAAGAAATGCACATGCTGAATTGCCATGTATCAAGCTAATGGAGCAAAACCTTTTGATGGAAACCCTTCAGTAGAATTATGAATACAAAAGTTGCATCTGCAAAATATTTAACTATAGTGCTTTCACTTAAGAAATTCATTAGACCTAAAAGTCCACTTAAAAGTTAAAACAATCAAATTTAAAAGTAAATGCTAACTTTCTGTCCCTGATTAGCCCACAAAATTGCCTCCAGCACCCCCCCAAAAAACTTTTAGTGTATTGAGCTATTATAAGTTTGGGGGGAAACATTTCTATTTGTTCAAGATCTGAATGTAACACAGCATGACCATTGAATGGATGTTTTAAAACCTATAACTTGTTTACATAAAAGGAAAAATTGGAGAATGCAGCTACAGTATGTTCATCAAACCTCCCAGGAATGCTTCACACATGGAATTTGTCAAATACTAGATAAATCTGGCAAGATCTGTGGAGGCTGGCAAGCCAGGAATTGCCTGTGTCTGATGTTTGAACACCTAGGTCAAGAATCCCCACTTCCATTTTGCTGTTCCATATGGCTACCCCCAATGCATTTCAATATCTACACAAAGATTCTTAGAACTTAATGAAATAATTTTCTTCTAACATGCCAAATTATACTTTGACTATTTTTAGATAGTTTTTTTAGATATTGTTTTAAAAAATAAACTTTAGCACCAAATTTAAAGTCAGTATAATACAAAATAAATACCATTTCCAACCAATGCCATTGTCAAAAAGTCCACCAGTGTAAGCTTTTGGGGGCATTCATGCATTTGGGGAAAATATGGTCAAGTTAAAGATAACAGAAATAAAAGTTAAAGATAACAGAAATAAAATGCTTTTGTTTTGACAAATCGGTGGACCCTTCTCCATTCAAAATGTATTTCTACCAGAAGGTAAAAATTATCCACTTATTTTCTTTCATCTCATTTTCACACATGCTAATGTTACCATGGACATTGAAAACATGCATACCCTAGAAGAACTCCATCTTGATTCATTTCCCGCCACCTAGTGCTCTCTCACAGCAAATTATTCTGTGATACACACATATACACACACACACATATGCATATGTGTATATATAAATATACATATATGAGAGTGAGTGTGTATATGTGTGTGTTTATCCAATGTTGAGGGAACAAATGTAAATGACCAAATGACCTGTGGAGTAGTCCTCTTTCTTCCTAATTGTAAGTCAGTAAGAGTCCTCCCACCTCTATTTGATACTACTCTGATTTACATTTAATAATAGCTAGCATTTATATAGTGATTTAAGGTTTGCAAAGTGCTTTACATATATTATCTCATTTGAACCCCATAGCCATTTAGGGACAAGTCATTTCTTCCTTCTAGAGAAGGTAATATATAAGCACACATATATAATATAAAATATGTACTATATACACATGTATGTATACATACATATGATGGAATCTTAATAAAGCTGCCCCCAGCCCCAATATTCTAACTTCATTATGAACCTTTCCCCACTGACTAGCAGGTCCACTCTTCCCACCTACCCCCCCACCCCCGATCTCCCCCTGGCCAACATCCTAACTTCTTTATATATGCTGCACTATTCACTACAACAACTGGTGTGTCCCTGAACTCTTAGTTCCCACAGAAACAGCAGGTATGTCCACATCCTGCCTCTACCTAGTCACTGCCCCCAGACCCATTCCCACAAAAACAGGTATGTTCTTGTATGCAATCACAATCACATCATCCATCTAGTCCAAGACAGTACCACAATAGGTAACTGTCTCAACCAGACAGGACCATGATAGCTAGCCAGTTGCAGGACAGAATGACAAGAATGTTTGACCACCAAAACATAGATGGGACCCCTCCTCCATTACCCAATTCCTTAACAAACCCTTCCTGCCTCTTTAATATTCATGATTCCTGTTATGTATTGCATCTTTACCATATGAAAATCCATCTTGAATATGCTGGTTCCTCTTGGAACTTAGCCCACTTCATGAGAGGTGTCAATCTCAATAAATGCCTATACTTGGATTAGAGGTGATCTGATAGAATTCTTTGAGATGGTTCCACCACAACACACATTGAAACACCAATAGCTTTTGGGTGGGCAGAGCCCCCACCTCAAAACTTTTGGTGTCCCCTGGTTTCAACCACAACACATATATGTATATATCTTCATTTAATTTTCTATATTGTTTGTCCTTGACATAATGTGAGCTCCTCAGAGAAAAAGAATGTTGTCGTTTTATCTCTAATAGAATGTCTAGTACACACTAGTACTTTTTAAAAACTTGTTGAATGAATAGTGGAAAGGACACTGAATTTAAAGTCAGAGGATCTGAGTTTAAATCCTGGCTTACATACTTTCTACCTGCAGGACCTAGGACAAGTCATCTAACTTTTTTAGAACAAAGATTCCCATTTATAAAACTTCATGAGTGACCAACAAGATCCCTTTATACTTTCAAATTCTGTGAGGTCCCTCTGCCCATGCGGTCCCTCCCTCTAATTAGAGTGATCCTCTCAGAGCCTCTTTTTAGGGAGGATAGTCAGGCAGACCATCTCTTTATTTCCTACCAGGCTGCATTTTTATAGACTTTTCCATCATTTCCTATACCCTTTTAATCTACCTCTATTCGTTTTCCATTAGAATGTAAGCTCATTGAAGGCTGAATTGTCTCTTTTTGCTTGTATTTGTGTTCTCAGCTTAAAACAGTCTCTGGCACATAGTGGGTGCTCAATTAATTAAAAATCACTAGTATTTATATTGCACCTATATGTGGCAGGCACTATGCTAAACACTTTTTAAATATCTCACTTGATTCTCACAACAACCTTGGGAAATAGGTATCATTATTGTCTCCATTTTACAGTGAAAGAAACTAAGTGACCTCCCAAAATCACAGAACTAATGAGCATCTGAGGGCAGATTTGAACTCAGATCTTCCTGACACCAGGGCTAAGACTGTATCCACTGAGCCCCTAATTTAGTGACTTGCCAGATTTCTTCAGGGAATTAAGGTTGACTAATTGACACTGATCTCTCAGCTCCAAATATAAGACTCTATGAATGAATGAGTTCTAAATTTTCCAAGGCTTTGTGAATGTGCGTTTATAAAAGTACTCCTGTCAACAGAGACAGCTGTGCAAAAGAACAGTATTCAAATGGTTAGATTGTTTTCTTTTTAGGTTGGTGTCATGGATAACCTTTAATAGACCTGCTGCAGATGGTGATGACACTAATTCTACAAGTCAGACAAATACTCACAACCTATTAACTCTTCTTCTCAGAGTTAACCGTATCTAGATGTAGAAAATGACTGGTCCCTATTATCTAACACTGTATACCAAAATCAATTTTAAATGGGTGCACAATCTAGGTATAAAGACTGATACTATAAACAATATGGGAAAGCAAGGAACAGTTTATCTGTCAAATTTATGGAGAAGGGAGGACTTTATGACCAAATAAGAGTTAGAGAGCATTATAAAATGCAAAATGGATAATTTTGTTTGCATTAAATTGAAAAGTTTCTGTACAAACAAAGCCAATGTAATCAAGATTAAGAGGGAGGTGGGAAATTGGGAAAGAATTTTTACAACCAGTGTCTCTGATAAAGGCCTCATTTCTAAAATATACAGAGAACTGAGGCAAATCTATAAGAATACAAGTCAATCCCCAGTTGATAAATGGTTAAAGGATATGAACGGGCAGTTTTCAGAGGAAGAAATTAAAGATATCTATAAGCATATGAAATAAATGCTCTAAATCACTATTGATTAGAGAAATGCAAATCAAAACAGCTCTGAGGTACCATATCTCACTAGTCAGATTGGCTAAGATGACAAAACAGAAAAATGACAAATGCTGGAGAGGATGTGGAAAAGTTGGAACACTAATACATTGTTAGTGGAGTTGTGAACTGATTCAACCATTCTGGACAGTGATCTGGAACTATACCCAAAGGGCTATAAATAAATGCATACCCTTTGACCCAGCAATACCACTTCTAGAGCTGTATCCCAAAGAGATCACAGAAGTGGGAGAAAGACCTGCATGCACAGAAATATTTATGGCAGCTCTTTTTGTGGTGGCAAAGAATTGGAAATTAAGGGTATGCCCATCAATTGGGAAATAGCTAAACAAGCTGTGGTATATGAATGTAATGGAATACTATTGTGCTATAAGAAATGAAGAGCAGATGGATTTCATACTTACCTGGAGAGACTTATACAAACTGATGCTGAGTGAGAAGAGCAGAACTAGGAGAAATTTGTACATAATTAAAGATACAACATATGTGTGATGACCAGCTTTGATAGACAGGACTCTTCTCAGCAGTGCAAGATTATAAGACAACTCCAAAAGACTCTTGATGGAAAGAGATGTCTACATTCAGAGAAAGACTCAAAAGAACAGAGTTTAAATGCAGACTAAAGCAAACTACATGCTCTCTTTCTTTTTCTTGTTTGGTTTTGTTTCTTCTTTCCCATTGTTCATTCTATCGATTACAATCCTTTACAGCCTAACTAATGTCTAATGTGAAAGTATTTACAGATCCTGTACTTGATTGAATGCCACCATGGGGGTAGGAGAGAGGAGACGGGGGTGGGGGGAGGCGGAGAAACTTTGAAAATCAAGGGATTGCAGACCTGAATCTTGTAAAGTAAAAGCAAACAAACTAATAAAGACAAAAAAAGGAAAAGAAAAAAAGAAAGTGACTGGTCCCTAACTGGTGGATTATTGTGAAGTTCATATGAGATAACATGTTAAGCACTTCGCAAACCTACATATAAATGCTAGCTATTCTTAAATGTAAATCTTAGTTTAGGATCAGATAGGAGTGGGAGGAACTCTCATTGACTTACAACTAGGAAGAAAGAAGACTACTCCACAGGTCATTTAAATTTATTCCCCCAACACAGGCAATGGATTTTTGTTTTCTTTTGTTTTGGGGGTTGTGTTTTGTTTTTTTAAAAGGCAGTTAATGGTAAGTCAACTTTTGAAAAATGACTTACAGATGCTCAACATCCCCATGTACATCCTCACAATTAACAACATGGCATAAAGAATTCCTAGTTCCTTAAAATGCTTAACTATTATACGGGGAAACAACCCTGTTTGCTGAGATGATAATTGGCTCAACTTTGAAGTCCCTTCCTCTCCACATCTGGTTCAGCTCTTCTCCCAGACACACATACTCATTTATCATTTCTGCATGCGTTCTTGGGTATTTACGGGTTAGAGTCACAGTAATGTCAATAAGCTCTGCTGCTGTACTAAGTTAAACTGTACTTTCTATTCCAATGAAAGACTGTTGACCAGAACTTGATCTCGTTACTATCACCCTATCATAACACATTTATAATGAGTGTTTCCTGATTTGGTGAGTTCATAATCAAGCTTATAGTGTCAAACCATTTTTCTACTCACATTTGCATACACTTAACATGTGGTCTTAGCAACAGTGTAATTCAATATAAAGAATGTAAGCTTTTTGAAGGCAGACTGTTTCTCATTTTGTCTATATCCGTTACCACAGCACCTTTCATGGGCTTAATAAATATATGTTGGTTTGTTTAACTGTACAATTTGTGGTCCGTCATTATATTCCACTGTAGCCAAAGTATTACCCCCTTCCATTGCCAGAGATATTTTCCTCATTATGTAGACATAATGCTCCTGCCCCCATGGAACTTATATTCTACGAACATTCCTTTTCTTATTATCATTTCAGCACAACATGGTCCCCACGTAAGTAACTGGTACAGTCACTTTTATCTCATGATGAGGTGTCAGAAAATTTGTGGTGCAGCTGCATTATTGAGAGAGTAATTCAAGATGGATATAAGTGAATATTTGTTACAGTATAAATAAGACAATAGGGTACAATGGGAAGAGTACTGGATCTGCAGACAGAGAAACTGGTCTGTATCCTGGCTCTACCATTTACTATCTGCATGACCAAGGACAAGTCCTTCAATCTCTCTGGATCTTAGTTTCTCCATCTGTAAAATGAGAGGATTAGACTAGAGGACCTCTAAGGTCCTTTCTACCTCTAAGTCTATGTTCCTAATAGTTTGGTGTTTGCTGCTTGAAAGGAGAATTTCTTTCTGCATATCAGAGATATAAAACCTTTTTTTTTTTAACATTTCACGGCATTTACAGTTATCCCACATTGTGAGGGTTGGGGGTGCAGTGTCCCCATGATCTAGAAAATTTGTCTAAAATTTTTTGGCCCTCCCTTCATGCCAGAGAAGAAGTCTTATTTTTTTTTCTTTTTTCTTTTATGGGGTGTACAGCACCTTATAATAAAGTTTGAATTAAATATTTGGTTATAAGCTCTGTGTCATCTGCTGGATTTCACATGTTGTCTGTGACTTCCACAAACCTCCCCCCAAATTCCCATTTAGATTTTTATGCTGACCTGTGACATATCGAAACTGTAAAGGGGAGAGTTGTGATTCAGAAAAGATAACTGTATTCAAATAACTTTTTATTGCTCTTTCTGTTTGTATTGCTGTACTCAGTTATAGTATTGCTTTCCAATTCTGCTTACTTTGCATCAGTTCAAATAAATCTTCCCATGCTTTTCTGTATTTATCATTTCTTACAATATTCCGCCACATTGATATGCTTGTCTGTGTTTAGTCATTCTGTTTCTATTGAAATTTAGCCATTAAAGGCCTAGATATCAATTTCTATTGCACAAACATATAATTTGACTGTTTCACTCAATTTAATTCAATTCAACAAGTGTTTTGTAAGTGCTAGACTCTATTCTAGGTGTGAGTTATCAATCTATCAGCAAATATTTATTAAGGGCCTACTCTGTACCAGACACACAGTAATACTAAAAGCTAAGAGAAGAAAACAAGACCTACTTGCAAGGATAAAGGCAAACACAAATCAGTCCTTGCCCTTAAGAAATTTAGGAGGAGAGATGATCTCATTCATTATATTGGTAATCCCAGCATCTAGCAAGGTACTTGGCACATAGTAGGTCCCTAATACTTGTTGACTGGTTCAGCTGAATACAAACAATATGCACACAAACAAAAAGAAAATACATAATGACTATTATGTCATTAATCACAACATGATGTAAACTATACACATAGATCCACACAATATATTTCATTAGTGTGTGCACCCAGGGAATCTTATAAAGTTTTTTAAGGCAGTATTTATTTAATACTGAATCAAAAGGTTATTTGCACCATCAAGGATAATCAAAGGAACAAAACTTAGCTAAATGTCATTAAAAAAAAGTCTACTTTAAAATATAAGCCTAAAAAATAAGCTGCAAAATACGAAATTTTTCTTGAGATATTAGATTGTGCCTAGACACACCAGTACACACACCATTGACTATGCATTAGATAACAGTAGTAGGGAAAAAAACAATTTCTGATTTACCAATTTAAATCCAAGTCAGATGGTTTTATTAAGACACTCTTTGGCTCAGGCCTGATGGAATAACCTCCTGCTAAGAGTGATTACTGCATTCAATTTTCCATAGTGCTATAGCTCAAAAAGCTAAACACAAAAGCAGAGAAAGAAACCAGTGGTGTGGACCCAAATGCACAAATCAAATCCATTAAAGCAAAGCCAACCAGAAACAATCCTTGGTCAATGTGTTCTGGAATCCTGTGTCATCAGAACATGCGACCTGAATTCCCAGAGAAGACTCATGTTGCTCATTATCCACATAAATACACAATCTTGTATACTCTTGTCTTCTAGTCAAAGATATACAACATTCACTAAATAGCAGGGCTTAATCTAGAGCTTTTGGTTGACATAAACAAGCCAATGATAATTTGGCTTATATCACACAAGATGTTTCTGTACTTGGAACAATTATTTATTATGTACCAGATGAAATGTAAACTATGGACAGGAAAAGGCATGGTCAAAGGTGGGGAGGGATAGGGAAAGCAAATATTGTACCTCCTGCTCCATATTTTCTAAGGCAAGCCACCTAGGACTTCCTGATTCTCTAGAAAATTTCTGTCTTATCCAGTTTCTCTCAAAGCTGAGATTGGCCCTTTTACAAGGCAATACCTGACTATATCCAGTGACTGGGTAGAAATTTCGATGATGTCCAGAAAGCTACAAAGCATGTTGGATTAGAGTGTTGGACTTCAAATCAAGGAGACCCAAATTCAAATGATTAACTCCTTTAAATAGCTATTAGCTGTGTGATCTTGGGTAAATCACTTCCCCTCTGGAACTCACCTTCATCATCTATAAAATGAGGGGGTTGTGCCTATGTGGGAATTTGTTTTACTTGATACAAGGATATTATTTTTATTTTTTCTTTCCTAGTGGAGGGAAGAGGGAGAAAAAATAAATATTTGTTTACTGAAAAAATAAATAAAATAAAATGAGGAATTTGGACTCAATGACCACCAGTTTCTTCTGGCTATAAAATCTATGATTCCATGATCTCTCTGCTTAGGTTAGGGCCGCAGGCAAAAAAAAAAAATCCCCTTGTTTGTAACAGTAACCACTTATTTGGGGTTACACATGGCCCCCTAGCAAGTTGGTTATAAACAACATGGGTCTCAATCTTCTCATCAAAATCTGAGAGGATGATGCTGATAAATCATCTTGGGAATTTCTGATGGAATTACAAGAACGACAGTAAATCACTTTGCCTTTCCAAAGCACAGAATAAATGAAAAGGATCAGGCTGCTAACAGATGGGTGAGTCGTTAGGCCTTTCCACACTTTAGGTGCTGTAAGGTCCTGATGATACATTGAAACCATTGTGCTTCAAACCTGGGGGAGGGAGGGAAATAGTCTCATGTGAAAACCAAGAGAATCAGATCAGATCCGTCAGTGAGGCAGAGCCAAGAAATCTGAGGAGCTGGCTGGCATTGACAGGTGTCTTCACAGCTGTACAGCTGAAATGTGTGAGTTATACGTATTCTGCAAGTGTTACATAATAAGTTACATCTTGGGCCAAATTTAAATGGGGCCTCAGCTTACTTTCAAAATTTGTGACTCAGTCTGGCACAATGTACCACCAACCCCCCACCCCAGGCACAGGGACACAAGCCATGCTGCGCAGCATTTGTCTTTCTTTGCTTGATAAAGGACATTGTATCTGATGCAACAAGTATCCATGTTTGGAAGAGGTAAAACTTAAAACATAAAAGTCTGGAAGCTGTTCAGGGAATTTTATTTCTCTCATCTTAGTGAAATAAATCACTTCTTCCACTTCTAACACCATATGCTTAAAGAGAAGCAGCAAGGTACAGTAAAAAGTAGAATGTTCTACAGAACATAGTCTTAGAAGTCCTGCATTAAAATCCTAATGCCATCACTTGCTAGTCATGTGACCCCGGACAAGTAATTAAACCTCCCGAGGCCTCAGTAGCCCAAAGGATAATTATTGCACATACACTACCTACTTCAAATGATTGCTGTGAATAAGATATCATATAAATATAATAGCTTCACAAAAGTCTCCCTCTGATACCCCATCATTGTGGGCTGGGAGGTGATCTTGCATTCCTGAAGGCAATGCCAGTGGAACTCTAGCTCTGGTAGATTCTACCATCCAGGTAACCCTAAAAGACTGTCTTTTTCTGCTTTCTGAGGACCAGTGTAGATCCTATACATAATTGTATGCTACCATGGTGGGATGGGGGGGAGGAAGGGGAGAAAAGCTGAAACTCAAGTGATTCTGGAACTGAATCTTGTAAACTAAAAGTAAACAAATGAGTCAATAAAAAAAATTAAATAAATAAGAAGAAAAAAAAAAGAAAAGTTCTTTCCCAGTAGACTACTCAATTGGTAATGAATTCTTTGGCCATGGTAAACGTGAAACAAAAAATACAAAACTATCTCTCAGCTGTGGCAAGCCTTCTTCAATTCCTTATAGTGACAGAGTACAAAGAATCATGTATTTTAAAGATGGTCTTTAAATATGAATTAAACTCTAGATACTCTAAATTTGAGATTTCTAGTACAATAACTAATGAATGGACATTAAGTTTTACTTTCATTAATGTCCGTTAAATTGACATTAAGTTAGAGGAATTTAGTCATGTAAATATCAATATTTTAGCTGTAAAGGAAACCCAGAAAACTTAAAGAAGTTACAGTTAAATGGAAGGAATAGCTCACAAATTTTCCTTGGAAAGTCAAAAGTGTTGGAAGAGTAGCTTTATAGTGTATCCAGATACAATAAGAATCATTTCTTGAGACACTTGGTCAAAATGAGCATAATCTAAAATCAACCAAGAAGATAATGTAGTTTCTGTGACAATGAATGAATCAGTCAAATGAATCAGTCAGAGAATGAATCAGTCAAATGAATCTGTAAAGAATTTAGTAAGACCATCCAAATCAAATTAATATATAATTTCTTATTCCATAATATCAATGCTGAGGTAAGCACAAAAAAAGTCAGAAAAAAATGGCTTCATATCAAGAAACAAAAGAGGCCAGCAACCTACAGGCTACAGAGAAATCTTACTAGTGCATATAATAAATACTTGAGGAAAGTCATGATAAATCTAAAAGAATGCCATAATAAAAGTAATTTGATTCATTTTAATAGATAGGAAATGACAAACGTGGGAATCATTTCCAAATTAGCTGTTATGTATGGGCCACTGCCTTCTTCAAGCTAAAAGGAAAATCAACAGCAAATTAGAAGCAAAAAAACCCCCTCAAAACCAAAAAACGTTAAGACAAAGCATACAATGAAAACAACTACTAACTAAAGGCCTTTTTAAAGTGTTTTGGCAAATGTACAAAAATAGGAAATGGACAAAGTAACAGAAATCAACATGGACCAGCACCACTTGCTTAGGAAGTTAAATGACTATACAGTAATTGCTGTCATGAGGAGAGCGCCTAGAAAGCAATTCATTTAGAAGTGAATACTTGCCAAGCAATGCTAGCTCTGCACAAAACCTGTTTAGGGTATAAATTCATTTATTTTATCTTATCCAAAAAAGTAGCAAAGAGTGGTATGGTTGAAAAAAATAATTTATAAAAACTAGCTATAAGACCTGATTAAATCACATTATCCCAAGAGCACTTGGGGATAAAACTGGAAGAAAAATAGTAAATAAATGAAAAAATGGGGAAAAAAATCTGTTAAGAATTCTACAGAAATGAGGAGGGGAAAGGTGGAGCAGCTAGGTGGCTCAGTGAATAGAGCACTTGCTCTGGAGTCAGGAGAACCTGAGTTCAAATCTGACCTCAGACACTTAACACTCACTAGCCATGTGACCTTGGGCAAGTTACTTAGTCCCAATTGCCTTTCGTTCTCCCCCCCCCCTCCAAAAAGCAAAACACCACCAACAAAAAAGAATTCTACAAAAACCTTAGAAGTGACAAGACCAATCTTGCCTTCTGATTTCAAGCCCTAGGCTCATCCTACTATACTAGGAAGCATCTATCAGGTTTAATTAGGATCAAAATGAGTGATTTCTTTTTCACAGAAAGATGAAGGGAATTAATTAATGATAATAAGAGAGGAGAGCCAGGCAAAATGGCAGTAGAAGTATATACATTTTATTAAACCCGAATGTAAAAAGTCAGAGCAACTAGGGAAATATAAAACAAAGAAAGAAAAATCTAGACCAATAATATTAATGAGCTCAAATTTTAAAAATAAAATCCTGGTAAAAAAAAGACTACAACAATATATGCAAAAAAATTTGCTATTATTGAGGCAAATTTATATCAAGGATACAAGAATAGTTCAACTTTAGGAAAAATTAACATAATCATGTTAAAAACAAAAACATCTAAAACTATGTTTATATCAAATGATACAGAAAACAAATATCTCTAACAAAGTACAATATTCATTTATGCTACATAACGTAAAAAGCACATGCATAGGAGGAGCTTTATAAAAATATCATACAAGTTACATATCTAACATTGTTGCATTATATGCAATGGGGATACGCTAGAAGTTTCCCAATAACTATGGTATAAGGATGCCACCACCCCACCACCCTCCTTTACTTATTATTTGACACAGTCCTAGAAATGACAGCAACATCAGGTTGTCATGTGCTTGTCCTTCACTCTTAAAGAGCACTATGACATCAGGGAGATGATGACATGACTTGAAGTTGACTTTGATTTGAGTGAGGGAAGGCTGTGCAAGGTCACCAGCCTCATTTTCTCCTCCAGAGCCATCTGGGTCCAGTGGCCAGATATTCATGATAATGACTGGAGGTCCAGGATGCAGTGGAAGACCCTTGCCATTTTAGGCTAAAGTCTTTTCAGGTTCTTACTTAAAGTGAGGCAATACTCATTCAGAGAACAGGCCTCTAACAAATGAGTCAAGGGATGGCCCCTTAAAAAAAAAAACTGGGAGGGGAAGATCTATAATACAAGAGAAGTTAAAGGGATAATGATAGGCAAAGAGGAAACAGAACCATCTCTATTTTCTGAAAACAACAGTTTACTTGGATAATTCTAAAGAATCAACAAAGAAACTAGTTGAACTGCATAATAGTTTCAGCAAAGTTGCATGATACAAAAGATACCCACTAAAATTCACATTTTTATATAGCAATGATAGAAAAAGAAGGAAATAATAATTCAAAATAACTAAAGTGTATGAAATACTGGAGCCAGTCTACCAAGACACAATCACAACTTGAATACATAAAATTGTAAAATGCTCCTTGAAATAAAAAATGCCTCAAATAAGGGTTAGTATATTCAGTGCACAAAGTTGAGCTGTGCTGATATAATAAAAAAAAATGGTGCTATTACCTAAATTAACTTACAAATTTCATGCTATGTCATTCTACTGAGAGAAGTGATTACTTTTCTATTATATTAATAACCAATTATTAAATTAGGATTCAGGTTTTTTCCTTTTATTTCCTCATTCAGGGACCATAGGCCAGTCAGTCAGTCTCTGAAGGACCTTGCTGATAGATGAGATTGAACAAATCCTTCAGGAACCTGCTCCTTGATCTAGGGTACCCAACTAGAATACCTTATTTTTGTTTATAGTATAAATAGAATCTAAGTTAGGTGAATTCCAGTCCTAAAGCATTAAGCCTATGCCCTCCTTTGAAGTCTAGGGGAACCTAGCTCATAAAGGAGAAAACCAACCAGAGTGGTCTGGGTAGAGATGGATTCTAGATTGTCTAGATTGCTGGAGGAGGCTGAATCTTATGATCAAGCCCCATTCTCAGCAGGAGGAGCTAAGGACTTTAGCCCACCTTTCCATTAATATGTCTACCATCATTAATTGTTCACCAATCAGAGTTGATTTTCCCCTATCAGGAGAATGACTGGTTTTCCAAAGGTATTTAAGCATTCAGTGATCCCCATCATTTTCTCTTTGGTTACTGAAACCATTGAGTATCAATTTATTGATTATCAGTCTAATGAATAAATTGATAACAAATTCCCCCAAAACTCAGGTTTTCATTCATCTCACTACCAATGGGATACTTTATAGAGCAAGGAAAAAGGATTACAAAATCCATTGATCCCAATTCCAGGGGAAATAATTTTCTTAAAGTAATACTGAAGGAAGAATAGAATTTCTAGACCTCAAATTATACTATAAAGCAGTAATTATCACAACTATATGGTTCTTGCTTTCTAACATACTAGATAATGAAGTAACAACCGAACTCAATAACCGAAAGAACAAAAAATACTTGGGAAAAGAATTCTCTATTTGAAAGGAATTTCAGGGAAAACTAGAAAGCATCCTGGCAGAAATTAGATTTAGATAAACATCTTAGAGCATATAACACAAAATAGCTCAAAATGGTTATTTGCTCTGAGTAGTAAAAATCAGACCATAAAAAAATTAGATCAGCACTAGATCAACCACTTTTCACAGTTACTGCAAAAGAATGAATTCTTAATGAAGCAAGATGCAGAAATGATCTCAAAAGATAAAATAAGTTCATTACATAAAATTGAAATGCTTCTGCAAGAACAAAATTAATGTAACTAGGGCAAGAAGGAAAGCAGTCAATTAGAAAAAAAAATCTTTCCATCAAATGTTTGGCCCCAAGATATATAGGGAGTTAACACAATTATATAATAATAGCTAACACTGATATATTTACATGGGTAGCTAGGTGGAACAGTGAATAGAATACCAGGCTTGAAGTCAGGAAGACTAATTTTCCTGAGTTCAAATCTGGCCTCAGATGCTTACTATCTATGTGACCCTGGGTAAGTCACTTAACCTTAGTTTTCTCATTGTAAAATGACCTGGAAGAGGAAATGGCAAACCACTCCAGTGTCTCTGCCAAGAAAATACCAAATAGGCAGAATTGGGCAGAAGTAAAAAAATGATTGAACAACAAATGAAAGATTTATATAGTGCTTTAAGGTTTACAAAGCAATTTATATATGAACTAAAGTTATTCCCCCAATAAATGAGGAAAGAATATGAAGTCATAATTCTACAAAGCTGTCTATTATTATCAACTATACAAAAGATTTTTTCTAAATTGTTTACTGTAAGAGAATAAAAATAAAAAACCTCTGAAGTTTTACCTTATTCTTAGTAAAACTGATAAAAATAATCAAATAAAAGAATAGCCAATGCAGAATTGGTTATGGAATGACAGTTACATGGGGACAGAGCCAAGATGGCGGAATAGGTGAAGTGGGATGACAGTTACGTTAATACACTGTTGGTGGAACTGTGCCCAAGGTTACTCGGTTAGTTTTTGTGTGTGTGTCAAGTGTCTGAGGCTGGATTTGAACTCAGGTCCTCCTGATTCCAGGGCCAGTACTCTATTCACTGTTCCACCTAGCCACCCCGGTTGGTGGAACTGTGAATTGGTCCAATCATTCTGGAAAAGCATTTTAGAAATATGTTAAAGAAACTGTATTTTTCCTTCATGTTCAAAGAGGACCATGGCATCAGGGAAATGATGACGTGACTTGCAGCTGACCCTGATTTGATTGAGGGAGGGCTGTACAAGGTCACCAGCCTCACTTTCTCCTCTAGAGCCATCTGGATTCAGGGATCAGATATTCATCAGGATGACTAGAGATGGTGCAGGATACAATGGGAGACCCTGGCCCTTTTAGGCTAAGGTCTTTTCATATACTTCCTTAGAGTGAGGCAATGCCCATTCAATGAAAAGTCCTCTTTAAGAAGTGAGTCAAAGGATGACCTCTTTAATTAGAAAAAGAAAAAAAAATCAAGCTGAGAGGGGAAGACCCTCAGGGTCATTGAACGGGCTTTAAGGAAGTATCTAAAATGTCTATACCCTTTGACCCAGAGATCCTTCTGTAGACATATTTACTCCCCAAAAAGTTAATGATGAAAAAGATCCCATATACACTAAAATATTTATAGCAGCCCTTCTTTGGACCACAAAGAAATGGAAATAAAATAGACTGAGACTAGAAGACAAGATATAATATGAGTAATGGAACATTACTGAAATATAAGAAATAACATGATAAATATAGAGAAACATGGAATGACTTGTATGGATTGCTGCAAAATAAGTGGAACTGCAGTATACAAGTACTGCAATGTAGTACTGCAGTACTACAATGACTGCAGTAATGCAAATGGAGAGAATAATCATAAAATAATCAAAACTGCACTCTACAAAATTGTAATGATCTAGGGTGGCCTTAAATAAGAAACATAGAATTTATCTTCTCTCTTCATTTGCAGAAGTGGGAAATTGCATAAGCAGACACTACATATGTTTTATAATGTATTGGTTAGTTTTGCTATGTGGTATTTTTGGCTCTTTATTATCATAAAAGCTAAGTTTTTGGGTGAGATATTATAGAGACATATTAGGAAATTTAGTGATATAAAACCAAATGATAAGAAAAAAATTGTTAAAGGTCATAAAAAATTTTTTTTAGATTGAAGAGTAAAGAAGGAAGCATCTTCCACAGTTATGGCTAGGGGGACAATTCTTGACCAAAGATAAATCTGATTTTATATATACATACATACATACATATATATACACATATACATATATGTATGTATGTATATGTGTATGTGTATATATGTATATTCATGTACATGTATATAATATGTATATATACACACATGTGTATACATACATACATATATATCTTTACTAAATAAAATTAAAACTTTTACACAATGGTAATGCAGATAGAATAAAAGAAATCATTGAATGGGGGAACTTATTTATATAAAAAATTACTAGTAACACCTGATGTCTTTCTGATATGTGGAACTGACAAATATCTAAAAACAGAGAATATTCCTCAATAAATGGTCAAGAGATGTGAATAGTTTTCAAAAGATATGAAAACTATTAATAGTTGTACAAAAATATCCTTCAATCCATCAATAGGGAAAGAAATGCAAATAAAAACAATTCTAATAAGATAACAAAAATTAGGAGCAGTCAAGGGTGGAGACAATATGGGAAGACAGATCCATTAATAGAGGAAAATAAGTATCTACTGATCAAAGGAGCTTTATTGAACTATCTAAATCCAATTCAATTCAACAGACATTAAACAACCACCTATTATGTTTAGCTTGTTGATAGAGATACAAAATAAAACAGTCTGTACTTGCAAGAATGAATTCTACTGGAAGGATAAATGTGCACAAGGAAATTACCAAGCAATCTGTGGTGGGAGAAAAGCACAAATACTTGGAGAATTTTTTTTTTTAAAGATAAAGCTTTGCTTCCAAACTGAAAGAGTTGTGTGTAAAGAAATTTACTTCTTCAGTGTTTCAAGGAATAACTACTAACCTTTATTCCCTACATATTGACATTAGAAATATTTTCTTACAAAATTCATTTTGGTTCTAATGGAACTCATTTCATATATACACTTATAGAAATTCAACATTGCTTTCATATCTATGAAGAAAAGAATACCTCTGTCATTCAACTTTCCCAGAATCCTACTATCTCAATATTTTGAGAGTCAGTAGAATTTACTAACAAATTCATGGGATTGTAGGATGATAGATTTCGAGCTTTGAAGAAAATTTATAAGCCATCCTGTTCAAATCAATCATCTTACAGAGGAGAAACTCAGTTCCAGAGGCTCCAAATAACAAAGGAAGTAGCTGATCCAAGATTCAAATTCATGTCTTCTGATTACAAAACCAATGACCTTTCCATTGTCCTACACTTCTCAGAACACTCCCATCTACAAGAGATTCTCAGTTCTACTAAATTTCCTCAACCTAACAAAATAATTTTTAAAAATATTCCTACTTTCTCAGGAAAATGCTAGAGTTCACTGTAGGTGTCATAATGGTATAGGGGAAAGAACACCAAAATTAAACTACCTAGATTCTAGTCCTTTATAATCTTTGTAACTACCATCATGACCTTGTATGCTTCCTAGCTTCTCTGGGCATTTTTCTCCTTTAAGCTAATGATTTCTAAAGTTCCTCCAGAGTCAACATTCCATGGATCCATGTCCTCAAAATGTACTCTCTATTTTCTAGGGTAGTTATATACCAGTCCTAGGATAAAACAAAGACTTCCACCTGTGAATTATTTAAATTTAGGCTAGTCTATCTTAAATTAAATGATATTATGGGACCTGATATTTTATCTCCTGACATAAACAGTAATCATAGCTGGCTGTGTGATAACTAATATGTGTGCTGTGGATTTTTTTGTTCTATCATTCACAAATTCCTACAAAAGTAGGAAGAAGAGAGAGGGAAATTAATTCTGATTTACTCTATAATAACTGATAAGTATGCATCTTTTAACCAGAGGTTTTAAAGAAATGATAGTGTGGCAATTATAGCCCATAATTACAAATTCTTTCTCTCCTTGAGTTTTAAAAGCAAAGGTAGGGAATGACTTTCTTTTAAAAAAAATTCTAAAGCTATAATTTGTTTGGGGTAGTGAGTTCCCTGTTGAGCAGACTCCCTCTATCAATGCAGAATCAAAATTACAACAGACACTGTCTTTCTCTGATCCCGTACTCAAAGTCTTTCCAGCCTGCTAGGATATTGTCAGAACTCGTACTCCAATTCCATTCAGGAAACAACTACCATGTGTCAGACTCTATGCTAGGCAATGGGTTTACACAGATAAATGCAAAACAATCCCTCTCCTCACTGGTATAACCTTTGACTTTCCCAACCCATTCACCGCCACCCCCACCTTCTCTCTCTCATGAAGCACCACAATTAAACTTAAATGAAGGAATAAGCACAATGAATCATGACCAAAAAATGTTTTTCAATTTGATATTATGACGGGGACTTGGGAAGAGGATGAGGAAAAAAGAAGAGGATGACAGAAGGTGAGAGGGAGAAGGATGAGGAGTGGTGGTAAAAAAATATGAAGAAATAGTGAGAATTACAGAGCCAAAAAAGAAAAATAAATAGAATTAATGGAGAAAGAGGCTAGCCAGGCTTAGATTATTAATCAGAAGTAACATTTTGGTGTCGTTCACTTGGTCAAGACCATTTGACTGTTTTCTACAGTCCTCTAAAATGTTAACTAGCTGGTTGCTGTTGTTTATAGCTTTTTAACTACTCTAACCCTTAAATCTTTAGAGGTTTCACATCAAATACGATAATGAGAAAGACTGATCAGTGTAGAAATTATTCTCTTAGCTATAGTATTGGCACCCTAAGAGAGGTTACCCATCTTTGATATAAAGGGGGAAAATGTATACATTCCATATTGAGTAAATCAAATAACTCTATGTCTAGGTTATATCTTTTTCTTTCAAACCTATAATTGTAAATGGAAAAAGACAAAAGGAAAATAGGAAAGGGGGCCATCTGAATCTGTTGGAGTTATCTTCTGTGTTGTGTGATGTATTTTCCAAATGTTTCAGATTAAAAGCCCTAATTTCAAAGCATCAGAAAAACCTGTTATATTAGGATTGAGTGTATCTGTTGTCTTGTTTGTGTTGATAAGTAGATAAGATGAATACTTCCAAGGCACTATTTTCTTGCAATGAAAGATGAAATAGTTCAGAGATCATTCAACCTCAAAACATTTTGTTATGGAAAAAGTTACACATATCTAATTCATGAAACATTTCACATTTAATATCATCTCAACAAAGTCAATTGTGAGTCTGATTTATGGACACAGCTGTGTGATCTCAATTTTGTATTTATAGCACAACTGTGTAATGCCCAACTTAAATAAGATAGAAAAATTCTTCTCTGACTAGCTCATTATTTTCTTAGCAATCATAAAAAAGTACTATGATCAAATATTAGCATACATTGTGGTAAGCAGATAAAACAGATCCATTTTCTTTCCATTTAAACTAGTGCTCCATAGGACTTCAATTGAAATCATTTTTTAAAATCCTTTCAGGGAAAGCTTTTTAAAAAATCTCTTCCCTACACCCCCAATACCACCACTTCACCAAGTAGCTCTACATTTGGGACTAAAGAAATAAAACTCTGGAAAATAATTATATGCCAGTATCCACATGCAAAACCTTACACATTTGCAAATGGCCCAGTCCTACGGTACACAAAAGCAAGAACAATTGGTCCAAGGGCAAGAGAAAAAAGGTTGCTTCAGGGCTTCAATAAATAAATTCAAATTCAATTAATGCTTTCCAAGTACTTACCATATGCAAAACCCTAAGTTAGATGCTGAGGGAGAGACAGGGATGAATAGGACAGCGACCCTATATTTAATGTGCCAATAATTTACTAGGGGAAGAGAAGATTTACTGTTATAACTATAATGTAAAAGAGATTCTTATTACATAACTGAAATACAAAGTAATTAAAAACCCTAGGTTTACATTTAAATAAGGGTATATATTGAATTTCTTTTCTTCCAACAAGTGAGAAAATTATCTTAAAGAGGTGTGCTGCTCAAAGAAAAATTATTTTTGTGGTAAACACTTGGACTCTCTTTTGACCTTCTCTGTATGTTTTGAAGTAATCACAACTTCTTACCAGACCTGTGATTTCACTGATTTAAGGAGCTTCTGGTGAGGAACTTCCTCTACCAGCAATCCAGATCAGATTGCTACCTGAACTGCAATTTATAGTCTTAGAGAGTTGCCTGAAGCCCTAAGATGTTAAGTGACATCTTGGGGCCAGAGGGAGGCCTTGATATCCGCATATTCCTGACTCACAAGCCCAGTTCTACATCTGCTATGCCAGTAGTCAATGGTCTCTGAAGTGACCCCAAAGGATGTATGATAAACAAATCAAAAGGTGGGAAAACATTTCATTATCCCTGTGATGCTGAACTATGAGATTTGTCTTTTTTACAATCACACCTATTATGATAGACCAAGGTTTTCCTCTCCCACAGTAATGTGAGTTAGGCTAGTTTTTCTCTAAAGGACAACAAAAGCGTCCCAGAGACTGGACTGGCCAAGGTTCAACCGCAGCTCCCTAGTAGCTTCTGCTTGTTGATGTCACCTTTTGGACTTCTCAGGGCTTAATAAGACCCATCCACCAGAGGTGAGTGCTACGGTTTTTGGGTAAGGGTGTATAGGTCTCCCCTATACCCTTCCTCAACAGGCTTCGGGTGTCCCGGGCTCCCCCTTACTCCAGGAGAAACAACTGCACAGAAAACTCAGGACACAGGACTTGCTTCTAGCTTTTACTGAGAGTACATTCTCTATGTCAGGTGTGGCTGGAACTCCCTCTGCCTCTGGGTAGCCTGTATTTAAGTCCTTTCTCCAGGGCCCCTTAGGGCCCCTCCCCTGGCTATGCCCTTGCCACAGTGAGCCAAACGTGCATCACCCTGAAGGTGGAGAGCTAATCCTGCTTATTGCAAACAGGTGCAGCCTTTGCATTCCACCCCCAGGTGATCACATGCACTCCTGTTAGCTGAGGACCATTTCAACCCATCACCTCACCCCACGTGAGGTATCAGAGACCCAACAAGAGACCCAACAGGTGAGCACCCTTTAGACTTTGTACATGATCTTCTGAGCCACTACACCCTTCCCTGTTGACCAGGTGGATTTCCTTTTATTTCTCAGCTGTTACCATATTCTTATAACTCTTGGCTCAAAGTTCCATTTGCATGAGACTTTTTGCATTAGGTAAGATTGCTTGGTGCTCTGTGCCTACATGACAGGTGAGTCAGCAAGAACTGAAGACAAGAGAGACCCTGGTCTGACTTTCAGCTTCATGAGAGAAGAAATACAGTTCCAGACTCTTTTCAAGTCCGTGAAGGGAGAGAAAGACTCTGAGAAAAAGATAAAAATATAGGGGAGATAGCACTTTGACCACATATCTATTGCCAGTTTACTGTACTAGAGACTTCAGGGAATTTCACCTTCAGTAAATCTAAGATTTTCACTTTTGTTTGAGCTGAGTTATCTTTTTCCAATGGGAGAGTTCATTTGCCCTGTACATTTTCTGTTAAATATTCTCTTCTGTATATTTTCTCTGATTTCTGTCTTGCTATTGACTTGAGGATAAATAGGTTTATTCACCATTCAATACATGTGTTCATTTGTGGATTTGGAATCTGGTGAGAATGGAGTCAAACCTTTCTTTGATATATATCTTAGCGCAATCATTCCTTGTTTAGGGACAGTGATCAGGAGCACAGCTTTAACCTAAAATTTATTTCCCCTAGACTAACAATATTTAAGGGAACAGATAGATTTAATTCTAGCCCAATACCCTCTCACCATGAGAAGAATAGAATGGTTAGGTTCATTGGCCCCTACTTCCTTTTCTGCCATTAATCAAAGTCTACCTTGGAGAATAGTGGAGGGGAAGGAGGATCTAGAGAAATCTGTCCCTAGATATCTACCTCTAGAACCATACCTAGACAGACTCATGTGGACACACATTACCTACTTAGACAGTACCCACACACAGCACTGCACATCCCCTGTTGTTGCTGTTGGTCCTTCATTCTCAAAGAGGACTTAAGACATGCTTACTGAACATCTTTTCTATTTTAGGACCAAGTAAACCTCTTTTTGATAACTATGAGTGGCTCATTTCATCCATCATTGAACTTTAATTAACAGGGCACCCATCTGAATCAAACCTACCCCATCACCTACTTTTAGTGGTAGTAAAAGTACAGTGGGAGGGATAGAAACAAGACCAGTGATTTTGCTGATATTGGTAACTAACTCCCAAATGAGGAAATGCAATCTACCAATAATGCAGGTCATCACCTTCTATGTAACTTAGTCTTAGAGAATTTCCTAGAACAGTGAAATGTTAAGTGATTAGTCAAGGGTCATATAGCCAGTATGTGTCAGAGGAGGGACTAAATCCAGGTCTTCCTGTTTCTGAGGTCAGCTTTCCATCTACTATACCATACTTCCTCTCTATGCCTTATTGAATGAATATAATTTATGAATAATTAAATGCAAACATATGAGAAGGTATATGTTCAAAATTAGTGGGGAGGTATCTGAACAAAAAAAATTAGGGTCTACTGCAGTAAACTATTGTACCACTCACAACTACATATGTAATATATATGAATATGTATATAAACACACACGCATATACACACACAGATACTTTTTTGTCCCATTGCAGATATATCTTATGAAATCCAAAAAGCAGAAAGCTTCCAAAAGTGAAGTATAAGAAGCAGACTCTTCCAAGGTATAATTATTCTTCATATATTTCTCCACTGACACATCTCACAACTTCCTCTGTACCTTCAAAGACAAGCATTCCTTAGCAGCTATGGCAAAGAAAAAAGAAAAAGTTCACCTTTCTGAACCAACCTACCTTCTTCAAGAGCCCAGGGTTGCCATCATTTCATAACAAAGTACATTGGTTTGATGACCACACATCCATATCCTAGAAATCCTGCTCTTTCTTGAAATTCCCAGAGTTATTTGAAAATCAATATACCTAAGTTCATAGCAATCCCAGAGTAGTAGACTTAGAAAGAATGCATATGTCAGGGAAGGAGGGAAATTCCTGATGGAAGACTTAATGACTTTTCCCAGAACTTCTAAAACATGTTGTAGCTTCATATTCCAGGCTTTATCGGTTGTAGTTAAGGTCTGACTAAACCTCATTATTGATCTACACTAACCTACCATATTTAATATTTTGATCTTGAGCTATGGTCCATTCGCCCGACCTAATTAATGGTTTAAAAAAATGTTCAATTGCTATTGCTGAGGGTTTAAGAGATTTTTCTAATTTTAATCCTGGATTGTAACAAATTATTAGGTAGGTGGAGGTGAAGTTGGAAGACAGGATATGTCCCAGCAACCTGAAAACAAGGAGGTAATTGAATCTTATGACTGGTCCATGAACAAAGCGTCCATTTGTCAATTGGTCCTAAAGTGTACTTATTTCAATCATTGAACTGAGAATTAGGAAATGTTCATCATGGAGCAAAGGACCAAAATACGAAAACAAAATCATTCTGAAGTAAGATCTAGGGCTGAGATGAGAATGGATGTAACTATTCCAGACCTGTGAGTAAAGAGAAAAGGCGAGAAGACATTTGGCAGACAATACTCATACGTAGTCTCTACAGAGTAGAGAGCTTCCCTAGGGCCATATTAGCTAACGAAGGAGGTTTAGTCAGACAGACAATGATTAAATAATTCCCTTTTCTTTCTCTTTCCATTTCCCTTTTCCTCCCCCTTCTCTTCTCTTTTCTTTCCTCTTCTTTTTCTCCTTTGCTTCCTTTTTACTTTCTGTTCCCTTCCCTTGCATCAATATTGTCCATTATGATTATGTCATTCTAGACCCTCTATATAGTTGTTTTTTAGTTCTCAAGCTATATATTTTCTAAAGTCCTATGCAATTTGACTCCCAATAATTCTAATGGATTTTGCTCAGTTAAAATCTCTACCTTAATTTGAAAATACTACAGATTTTGTCCTCCTTGGGAAGAAATATGATGAGAAGGGCAAAATGTTGTGATGACTGTGAGAGTTTGAGAGCACTTTGCATATGTTATCTCATATGAGCATCACAACAATCCTGTGAAGTAGGTGCTATTATTATCCCTATTTTAGCGATGAGGAAACTGAGGTAAACAAGATAAAATAAGGAATTTGCCCAGAGTAACACATCTAGTCAATATCTGATGCTGGATTTGAACTCAACTCCTTCCTGTTTCCATGTCTCTCACTCTAATCATTGTGCAAATTAATTGTAAAAGTGATAAAAGATGGGAATAGTCTATCTTGGAAGGGACATGGCAAGATCAGGACGCTAATACATTGTTGCATAGCTTTAAATTAATATAATCATTTGGGAAATTAATTTGGAATTATGCAAATAAACTGACTACAACATCCCCATTATTTTACCCAGAGTTTCCACTTCGAGGCATACATCTCAAGGGCAGCATTGATAAGAAGAAAGTTCCTTTATACATCCAAATACTTCTAGCACTTTTTGTGACAGCAAAGAATTAGAAACAGAATAGATGGCCATTGATTAGAGAAAGACAACTGTGGTACATGAACATAATAGAATATGACTGTTCTGTAAGAAGTTATAAATGTGACGAATACAGATAAGCAGAGAAAGATCTACGTGAAATAAGCAGTAAAAAAAGCAGTACACACAATGATTGAAACAACGCAAATGGAAAGAACAACCCCAAAACTATCCAAAATGGATGTCGTGAACTTACAAGGATTAAGCCTGACTCCATCCTTCCCTTACTCCTTAGCAGATGTGAGAGATCTACTAGTGGGAGCATAGCATGAATTTTCAAAAAAAAAATTATTGGCCTATTGATCAATTTTGCTGATTTTTTTTCCTTTTTCTTTTTCAAAATATTGTTATATGGGATTACTTTCTGGGAGGACTGGGGAGGGGATACTAAGGAAGTGTTGGTGATGTTAAAAAATAAGATATCAATAAAAATGATTCTTTTTCCCCCCAAAAGTCAATCAATCAATTAGCACTTACTAAGAACTTATAACTATGTTCCTGGAACTGTGCTGAGGCAAAGATACAAATCTGCCACCAAGGAACTATGATTCTGCTGCCTCTAAAATAGCAGCCAACACCTTAATTCCCCACTGACACAGGATGAAGACAGCCCTTGTGGGATACCTGCCATCTTACAACAAGACCATTATTTAGTTTTTGGAGTCCAGCCACTGGGACTTCCCTTTTATGAACAATGAAAACAACTGAACAGATTTCAATTAACATAAGGTACTAGATAGAACTGAGCCTTTTAAAACTACCAGTCTTGTGATAATTTAGATTTTTGAAATAAGTTTATGGAGATTTAAAAATCTCTTCCCTTCTTTCACATCCCCGTGCTGGTAAGGAGCTACTCTGAGATTTTGTCATTATTCCTTTTTATTTTGTTGTTCTACTGGTACGTTTCACCTTCCTGAGACTAATTTGCAGGCCTGCCAGACCTACCTTGAGTGAGACAACCTCAATGCTTGCTGTGCCCTCTGCCTGCCCCCACTAAATTTAATAGACTGAAATGTGAGAGAATTTTGGTGCCAGCTTTGCTCAGATGATGGAAGGCCTGACAGCAGCTCCATTCCCTTGTAAAAACCCTCAGCCAGCATGAAACCTACTTAGTATAATAAACACCACAGCGTGAACTATTTTTGCAGGTGAGTTGTCTCGCTGGTAGCCCACCCATAAATCAAGGGCATAGGCTAAAAGCAAGGGAAGCTGTTCTAGTGCAAAGGGAGGGAAATGAAGTGTAGCGTACAACCCCCCACTGCCTGAAGGTCAGAGACCTGTTGAGACTGACAATTTATTGTAATTTATTAGTGGGCCATTTTTTCCTTAAACCAGCAGGGACATCAGAATCTGACACACTGGTTTTAAAATCTTAATGAAGACTAAAAAAGTCTTCAGAGGATGCAAAGTATATGGAGGAATGGAAAGAGGAGAAATGTTTATTGGCTTAGAGACAGTGGTGAGAATAGCAAAAATGAAAGTCATGAGACGCCCATAAAACGACTAAATTACAAAACTGTGGGATTGTTCATCCAGCAGAGGGTAACCAAGATATCCCGAAGCCTTGTCAAATGCTGGGAGCTAAAAGTCTGGCCCTCAATAATGTCTGTGAAGCTTCTCATGGCAAAGGACTAAGGACTAGTGTCTCATTAATCATTCCTGTCCTGCCAGCTTCCCTAGTCCTACTTTCAACTCCCATCTCGAACTAATTTGAGGATTAAACTTCTCTCTGTCTCTCCCTGATTGTGATGTTTGAATTACCCAACATGTCTCCAGAGCAAGAAGAGAATTTTTCTTCTTTACCAGGAGAGATATTCTAAATGATGGACCCAAATTGTAACTTAGCTATTATGGAGAAGTCTGCTGATTTCTGCTATCCTGGTTGCTGGTATTTTCTCTTCCTTCAGTGGTCTCATTCAAAGACCTTTTGGCTCCATCTCCTCCACTAAATTCTTCCATCAACACATCATTGTGATATGAAGGTTACTCTGGTTTCTTGAAGGATATGAGAGCAGAGTAAAAAAGGGTTTTTCCTACGGGTCTGGTGCTGGGTTGCAAGTTTGTAGAATAAGGACCAGTCAACAGCAACAACAAAAATAGATAGTAAAGTATTTACATATATATATATATATATATATATGTAAATACACACACACACACACATGCACGCACATGCACATGCACACACACATATACATATACTCATTTGATCTTCATAATACTGTGAGGTAGGTGCTACTGTTAGCATTATTTTATAGATACTGAAACTGGGACTGAGAAATTAAATGACTTGCCTAGGGTCTGAATTAGTGGTCTTGAGCTAGGCATGGAGCTTGGACCAGCATCAGTTTCAAGTCCAGGGCTACACCACCTAGAAATTCTCCGACCATCTATTAGTTATAGTTAGGTGATGATTTGTAGCAGTGAAAATAATGCCCATATCAATAAAATTCCTGCTCCTTCACATGTTATATAACAAGACAGGGTTCTTTTTAAGGTACCTACGGCAGAAATGGAAAGGCTCGTTCATACAATCCATTATAGTGATGATTGCTCTCCTACCACTGTATGATCACTCTCCTATTGCCTCCATCTTCTGTAGGAAGAAATATGAAAGACCACATGGTATAGCAAAAATAGCACTGGATTTGGAGTAAGGAAAGATTTGAGTTAGAATCCTGCCTCTGAAATTTACTATGTATCCATGGACACATCAGTTAACCTCTCTGAGTGTCAGTTACTTCATCTGTAAATTGGGTTATTGTGAGGTCCAAAGTGGATAATGTATATACAGTACTTTGTGAAGTTAATGTGAGATGTACATCACTGACAATAATGGAAAACACAAGAAATCATGAGACAAGCTATTTTAGTTTTGTCCAGTTCTAATTTGTTAAGACATTCTTCCTTATATTTAGTTGAACTCTGACTCCCTATAGTTTCCAATCATTTGGTCCTAGTTCTATATTCTATATATAAGAAAAAATAAATCTAAATTCCTCTTCTATATGAAATCAAGCAAGAATGTCTACATTAGCCTTTTTTTTTCCTCACTACGCTGCCTGGATTCCTTACAGACTTTTCTTAATTAGCTGCCAGAAGTTGTTTTGTAAAACTATTGACTGGTCATATGATTTCCTTCTTAAACATGCCCTTATTTATCTTTTTTCTTTTACTCATTACCATCTGGTTAAGTGGATACATATTCTTGCTTTGTAACCAAATGTGGAATTCCTTTCCCCAACAAAGCCCAATTCTGAAACCCTATCCTAGGATAAAAATGACCCTTGGTTCTCAAGTCTCTGACATCACACTATAAGATTGAGTTGATCCTATCAAGTTAGAAAGGCTTCAAGCATAAAACTTGAGATTGGCTATATGGCTCTCATGTAAGGACTAGACTAAGTTCAGAGAAGCTCATCAGCAAAAGGTTGACCACAAGGTGATGAATTCCTTTGGTCATAGCCATTTATGGACCCTTAGTTGGAACTAGAAGGAACTTTCAAGAATCTTAAAGTCCAATCCCCTCATTTTACAAATGGGGAAACTAAAGCCCAGAGATGTTCAATGACTTACCTAAGGTCACACCATGAATGTATCTAATAAATTGCAATCAGCATTACATAAGGCAGATGAAATTATAGGTACTTGAAGTGTTAAAGAACTTCTGGATTGGGCTGCCAACAGTTTCTAGAACTTGGAATGCCATTCCCTTGTCCCTATTCATTTGTACAGACCATCCTCTATGCCTGGAACACACTCCCTTCATTCTGTTATGCCATCTTTTGCACAGTACCTGGAACATATTAAGGTTTAATAAATGATAGCCGATTTACTGACTGATTCAATTCTACCTTTCAGAATCTTATTTCTTCAAGGCTCATCTCAGCTGCCAGCTCCTTTGTGAAGCATTTGCTGATTCCCCACCACCACTATATCCAACTGAAAATATTCTCTCTTCCCATCTCAAAAAATCTTGCAACACTTTACCTGCATCTCCCCCTTGCTGTCATCACACCTTATATCCTATATTTAGTTCCAAATTAGTGTGAATAATGAATCCCCTGAAGTGGTTACAGTCTTCAAATTCACACTGCATGTTTCCATTGGACTGGAACTAATTACTATATTTTATATTATTATAACTTCAAATAGTGTTATTTCAAGTATGTGTCAACACTTCAGGGGGGATTCATTATTCACACAAATCAGGACCTAGATGTGTCTTATACTCAACTATGGACATGTTACATCTGCCCTAGCAGGACATCAACTCTTTGTGACTGGGGGCTAGCTCATTGTCCCCAATGTCAAGCACAGTGATTGCCAGAGCTAAAGTTGCAGTGATCCTCAACCACCATCTAGTATTTTACAGATGAGGAAATTGAAACTCTTGCCCAAGGTCATACAGGTAGAGAGTGTCAGAGGTAAGAATTTAACCCAGACTATCTAATTTCAGTGCCAGTGCTCTTTCGTTTTCCTACTGAGACATAAATTTCCATGAAAACCCAATAAAAACACAATATCATGAAAGGCAGCATTTCTTTCTACAAGTTTCACAGACTGATTTCAACAAACTTCAACCTGGCTTCCTGTAGGTTCTTTGATGGGGTCAAAACATGCTTCTTATTCTTTGTAAAATGAACAAAGCCCCAAAGGTAGAAGTTGTATACAGCAAGAGGGGACAGCTACAATGTATAAAAGTGTTTGTGAGTTCAAAGTCAAATGTTCTTTTCTTGCTTTCATCTTCAACTTATTTTTAAGAACAATTGCTATAAATATGGACTCGTAGTTGGAACTAGAAGGAACTTTCAAGAATCTTAAAGTCCAATCTCCTCATTTTACAAATGGGGAAACTATATGCCTATGCATATAGGAATAGGACATGCCCCTCCCCTGCTCAAGAAGCTTTAGTGACCCCCTATTGCCACTAGGATAAAACACAGACTCGTTTGTTAGGCATTTAAAGTGCTTGACAGTCTGGTTTCAATCTGTCTTTATTGACTGATTTCTCTTTATGCTACCTATGTACTCTCGACATTTTTCCTGACTATTTTCCATACTTGGAATGCTCTTCCTCCTCATTTCCACTTTCTGTATTCTCTGGCTTCCTTTAAGTCCCAGCTAAAATCCCACCTTCTACAGGAAGCCATTTCTTTTTTTTAAAATTAAATTTTATGTTTATTTTTAGTTTACAACATTCATTTCCATAAGATTTTGAGTTACAAATTTTCCCCCCGTCTTTCCCCTACCCACCACCCCAAAACAGCAATTCCACTGAATACACCCTCTACCAATCTGCTCGCTCCTATATCCTCCCCCATCCTTCCTCTACCTTTTCAGGAGGGCAAGATGGATCTCCATACCCCAGTCCTGTATATCTTATTTCCCAGTTGCATGTAAAATTATAATAATAATAATAAAAATTTAAAAAAAACATTTGATTTTAAAACTTTGAATTCCAGATTTTTTCCCTTCTTCCCTTGTCACCCACCCTTACTTGGAAAATAAGCAATTCAATATAGGGGGTACATGTGTAGTTATTCCATAGTGCATATATTGTGAAAAACTGACTATATTTCCCTCCATCCTAGCCCAACCTCAACTTGTTCTATTTTCTACTTTGACCCTGTCCCTTTTCAAAAGTGTGTGCTTCTAACTACCCTCCCCCCCATCTGCCTTCCTTTCTATCATTCCCCCTTTTATCCCCTTCCCCCCTACTTTCCTGTAGGGTAAGATATCCAATTGAGTATGTGTATTATTTCCTCCTTAAGCCAAATTCAATGAGAGTAAGGTTGACCCATTCCCTTTTGCCTTCCTGTTATTCCCCTTCATTGTAACAGTTTTCCCTTGCCTCTTTTATATGAGATGATTTACCCTATTCTGCCTCTCTCTATCTCCTGTCATTATATTCTTCTCTCATGTCTTAATTTTATTGTTGAAATATCATCCCTTCCTATTCAATTGATCCTGTGTCTTCTATGTATACATATATACAAACACTCCCATATGTATTCATATGCATATATTCCCTCCTATATAGACATATATATGTATATATGCACACATATGTATGTATATATGTATATACATGTATGTGTATGTGTACATTTATATTCCCTTCAACTATCCTCATACTGAGAAAAGTTTCATAAGTAAGTTACAATTATTGTTTTCCCATGTTGGCATGTAAATAGTTCAACATTAATAAGTTCCTTATGATTCCTTTTCCCTGTTTACCTTTTCATGCTTCTCTTGCTCAGGAAGCCATTCCTAATTCCTTTTTAAATTATAGCACCTTCCTTTTGATGGGTATTTCCAATTTATCCTGTATATAATCTGTTTCTGCATAGCTGTTTGTATGTTGTCTCTAAACTGTGAACTCCTCAACAACAGGGATTATCCATTGTACTAACAGAGCCTGCACTTAGTAAGCACTTAATAAATATTTATTGACTGACTGTGTTCTACCTTCTGCCTATTGATAGTGACTTACCTGATGTACCGCACTTATGAGGTTCCCTTCCCAGCTTCTGTGATTTTGCACAGACCCTCTCTCCTCTATGAAATGCTTTCCCTCCTCACTGTCAACCCCGTAGAACACCTACTGCTCTTCAAGTTTAAACTCAAGTGCAAGTTCCTTTATGAAGGAAAGAAATAAGAATTTAGTAAGTGTTTAATATGTCCTAGGCACTATGCTTTAGAGATATTAGCTCATTTGATCTTCAAAACAATTCTGGGAGGTAGGTGCTTTTATTATCCCTGTTTTATAGTTAAGGACACTAAGACATATAGGGTTAAGTGACTTGCCCAAGGTCACACAGCTAGTAAGTATCTGAGGCTGGATTCCCTCTTCAACTCAATACCTTTGGCACATGCTGTCCTCAGTACCTAGAATGCACTCCCTTTTCACCTATGCCTCAAATAAAATACCTTGTTTCAACTCAAATGCTGACTTCTGTTAACTCATGCCCCTGTTGTTCATTTGTGTTCTTGTTGTTGTTCAATGGTGTCTGACTCTTTTTTTTTTTTTTTTTGCTTTTTGGAGGGCAGTTGGGGTTAAGTGACTTGCCCAAGGTCACATGGCTAGTTTTTTGTGTTAAGTGTCTGAGGCCGGATTTGAACTCAGGTACTCCTGACTCAAGGGCTGGTGCTCTATTCCCTGCGCCACCTAGCCACCCCTGTGTCTGACTCTTTGAGAGCCCGTGGACCATGCTGTGCCAATACTGTCCATGAGATTTTCTTGGCAGAGACACTGAAGTGGTTTTCCATTTCCTTCTCCAGTGGATTAAAGCAAAAAGAGGTCTGAAACCAGATTTGAACTCAGGTCTTCCTGACTTCAGGCCTAGCACTCTATCCACTGAGCTATCTATCTAGCTCCCTTGACAAATTACCTTGGATATATCCTGTATTAATTGATTTTCCTTTTACTTATATGTGCTCATGTGGTCTCTCCCTAGAACTCCTTGAGAAAAAGGACTGTTTCAAATATGGCTTTATCTCCCTAAAGCCTTGCACAGGGCCAGGAAAGAGTTGGTGCTTAAAAAGCACTAATTCAGTGCTATAGTTTGCAGAGCACCGGGCATGAAGGAGATAAACATTTTAGTGAACACTTACAACATTCATGGGAATTAGACTCTGATAGCTATGTTGTTGGTTAGAATAGCTCCACTGCAGAAATTGAAGAGCTTTTAAATGACCGCACTGTATAATGCATTGCCTGGAGGCTCATAGTGTTAGACACAATGTAAATATACAAATAGGATAGGGGGAAACACATGAAAGAACTAAAAATACAACATTATTATTCCAACTGAAGCATTTGAAAATAGTTAAGTTAGTTTTCAACAGCTCATCTATATGTATTATCCTTCCCAGACTCAACACATCATCATGATGCCGACAATATGATTCCCTTGGTTTCTTAATACACTTAATAAACTTGGAGGGGTTCCCCTCAGCAGAAGCATATATTCTAAATCATATGCAATAGATTAGTGAGAAATAATATTTAGAGCTTGTTATAAAGTTTAATGTGCTTCCTGTGATGACAAAAAAGAAAAAAACGGTTATCCTGGTCATGCATCCTACTAAATCAACAAGAAATTTAAACCATTCTTTTATTATACACTGAGTAGATGGAGGAATCTGGACTGAATGATATTCTATGTAGTTAGAGTCAGAGAATTAGAGATTTGTAGAGTTGGAAGCTGTTAAAGATATCACCTTTCTCTACAGAATCTATAAGCTAGTACTCTCTGACCTCAGGATCATTTTTGCAATGGCCAATAGGCCCCTTACTGGTCTTAATCTTGTTAACTAAACAATTTGCTTAAGAGGTATTTAAACAGAAACCTCCTGGACAACACTCAGACTTTGTATTAGTGGCACCTAGGTGAAGTATTGAATAGAACATTGGACCTGGAGTCAGGAAGACCTGGGTTCAAATGTGACCTGAGATACTAGCTTTGTGACCCTGGGCAAATCACTTAACCTCTGCCCGCCTCAATTTCTTTAACTGGGAAAATGTGGATAATAATAGCACCTTCCTCACTGAGTTGATGTGAGGGTCAAATGAGGCAAAAGCACCATGCTTGGCACATTGTAATCACTCAATGAATGCTTATTTCTCTTGCTGTCCACTGAAATTCCACTCTCCCACGGGGTGATGAATAGTCATAATGCAGGTAGATGTCTCAAAGGATAGAGTACAGAGCATAAAGTCAGGAAAACATGAGTCTGAACTCAATCTTAAATACTTTCTAGCTATGTGACCCTCATGTAACTGTCTGCCTCAGTTGCCTCATTTGCAAAATGGGGTAATAATCACATGTACCTCTCAGAGTTATTGTGGTATAAGATAATAATTGTAATGCACTTGCAAACCTTAAAGCTTAATATAAATCCTAGCTATATGTCATCCAGTGTTTAAAATACTCCCAGAAGGCAAATAAATACATTTTGTACTATTGAACAAACCATTTCATGTACTTTCAAGTAATTGACTGACTTTAAGAAATCCTCATCTTTCTCCAAGGTGTAGTTTTCTCACTCTCTAAAAGTCCAATCCCCAAGCTCTCAAATTTGGAAATTCTTGAAGTTTGCATTACCCAAAAGACAACTCCCAAAGCTGGTACTGCCCAGGAAATAATTTTTTTCTGCCAAGAAGTCTAGATTTCAGGATCAGTCTATTTAAGGAATCCAAAATCCTTCCCAACTCTTCAGAGAAGATTGAAGTTTGAGAACATTGCCAATAAACTCCTCTCTCAGAATGCATGCAAGCATCTGTTTACTTTGGTCACATGCTTCTGCTATAAGGCACTCACAGATTCTCCTTGGCAAGGAGAGGAAAGGAAAAGGAAGAAAAAGAGAAAGGAAAGGAAGTGAGAAATCACCTCCATGTTGACCCACTTTCTGCATTCTGGAAGAAGGCAAAATGGAAAAGGAGAAGAGAGCAAAAAATGTACTGAAGGGGATTTCACAGATTGCTTTTATATGCAAAAGAGCTGGATGGTCAATCTGATTGAGGTCCAACCCCTTGAATCTCATTTAGCAAATCATTTTGAGTTCCCTGAACTCTATCAACAAAGCACTAGTGTACGCAAACATATTCCATGAAGACACATCACTTATTTGCCTCAAAAGGCAATCCTTGTCATCTCATCAAGTTTATTAGGGATCTCATCAAATTGATCAGAGCTTGCCCTGATTCATCCTCTCTCTTTACATCTGGAAATAGCTTATCAATGTCCTTCTTAAAATGTGGAACTAAATATAATATTTCAGGTGTGATCTGAGCAGTGCAGATTCAAGTGGAACTATCACCTGGCCATTCACAGAACATAGGATTCTCTTTCCACAGTCCAAAATTGTATTAGTTTCACTGGCTGCTACATCAAGCTCTTGATTCATACTGAGCTTTCACATGCTATTAAGTTTTATTTTATTGAAATTATCCCAGTATTTCAGCCTGTCAAGGTTTTTGGGATTCCAAGTCTGTCATTTAATGTTTTAGCTATTCCTTCTAGCTTTATGTCATCTGCAAATTTGATAAAAATACTATCTATTCCTTGATCTAAGTCATTGATACAAATATATGATGCAAGTACAAGAGAAGACAGGCTTACATACATATTCCTTATAGTCTCCACTGGAAATTTGATTACTCTTTGAGTTTGGCCATTCAAATTGTTCCAAATCCATCTAATGATATGTCATCTACCAGTTTTGAAATCCTGTCTTCCCGGACCCCATTTTTCTGAAATTTGTTGTTCTGAAATGAATAAATGGTGAAACAGCAAATTATCATGCCTCTGTCCTAAACATCTAGAAGATTACTTGGCATCCATTGTAATTCTGAAATTGTCAAGGTCGTCACTGAATATGAACAATTCTGTAATTATTAAGCACCTACTATCTATATGGAAGGCAATGGCGATACAAACATAAAACTAAAGCCATCACAGCTGTAAAGGAATCAATATTTCATTACAAGGTGAAAACAAGAGTGAGATACAATATAATAATTTTTAAACTATTTTTAAAATTTGTTTTAGAAAAATAATTTGGAAAGGGTTAGAACACAAATAATTCAGGTTATCAGTGAAGCTTTACAGAAGAAGGGGTGGCTGAGCTGAGACTTGAAGGACAAAGATTCTAAGAGGACAAGATAGGAGGAAATACGCTCTAGGTATGAAAAGAATAAATATGCAAACACATTATGTAGGATGTAAATTTCAGAGGGGGGGGGAAACAGGATACAATTTAGCTGGAATGTAGAATTCTCAAATTTGGAAATTCTTAAACTTAACCTTACACACAAGACAACTCCCAAAGCTGATACTCGGCGTTAGTATAGTGGCATTAGTATAATTTGAGGTTAGAAGGGTAGAGAGGGGTCAAATTTGGAGGGAACTTACATGCTAGACTGAGAAATCTGAATTCAATCAGAGAAATGCTGAACCACGGAATATTTCTGTGCAGGGTAGTGACATGGTTAGACCCATCATATTCTAGGAAAAGGATTTTGGTAAAGATATAGAAAATGAATACAAGTAGTGGGGGGCTGGGGAGATGAGGGAAAACAGAGAACTGAGAGATATAGAGTCTATTAGTTCAGAGAAGAGAAAATTTAAGGCCTGAATTTAGTGGTATAATTTTGTCATTCCTACCCCCACAATATATTTCACATCCTCACCTTCTCTAAAATCACATGACCATCTCCTTGCAACAGGCTTGATCACCTCTTATCTGCATTATTACAATAACTGGTCTCCTTGTCTCAAGTGTCTCCATCCAGCAGTCAGCTACCAAAGTGCTCTTCCAAAAGCTCAGGTCTGACCTTGTTACCTTCTCTGTTCCACCTTTCTACTCCCTGCAACCCTTACTCTCCACTGAATCAATATACTCATGTGACTCCTTACTACCTCTAGGATAAAATTCAAAGATCTTCATAATCTGACAACTTCCTATTTTTCCAATCTTTTTTTTTTTTTGGAGAGGGGAAGTTGGGGATTAATTGACTTGCCCAAGGTCACACAGCTAGTAAGTGTCAAGTGTCTGATTTGAACTCAGATCCTCCTGACTCCACGGCTGGTGCTCTATTTAGTGTGCCATCTAGCTGCCCCTATTTTCCAGTCTTCTTATTAGATTCTTCTCTGTATACTCCACAATCCAATGACACTAACCCTCTTACTGTACAACATGCATATTGCCCATACCATGAGTTACAAGAAGGGAAATGAGTCAATTTTCTAGCAACCCCAAATACTTTTTCCTGCTAAGGAGGATCTCAACTATAAGGGGCAATTGTCCATGAGGACAATAGACACCAGGGGAGAAGAGACATTTTTGTTTTAGCCATTTAGAGTATCAAGAGCAAGCCTTCTGCCTTTTGCAGTTTTCCATCATGTTAACTAAAATCTACCCCACCCATATCTGCTACATTGTTGATCTTAGTGCTTACCTAGTAGGTGAAAGCAGTTTAATTTTCCTGATAAGACTAGACATTAGCCAATTTCTTATGTTTCCATGTAAACTGTATTTGTTGGGACTTGAATAATAAAACAAAACACATTTGGAGGAAGACCCCCCAAATCAGATTCAGTTCATCTTGAACTCAGTGCTATGATCCTTATGCCCCAGGTTAAATCCACCTTTTTAAAAAGTCTGCACTAAAAATGTGGTCATCCTGTGAACCTAGAGAACAACATCAAGAGAGCGAAAGGAACCTTCAAAGAAAGTAAAGTACCAATAGGCATGATAAGTAAGGACCAGAGTCATGAAGGGTCTTACTCAGAAGAACTTTCATTTTAGTGACTCTAAGGATTTACATTGTAACATCCTTGGGACTAATTATTCCTGTTCTATAGTTTCTATTTCCCTTTTCCCTGTCAATTAAATTTCCTACTATATTTGAACTGTATGCCCACAAATGGTGAGTTGCTACAGCATGAGTGGTAGAAAACATGCCTTTTTCCTGGGAAGGGGCATAGAAGCTAAGAGTAAGGAAGAAGTTTCTCTTGTGTCAAAAAAAAGTCTCTGATATTCGAGTTATACCACTACTCTAACAATAGAGAGGAAGGGAAAAGAGAACACTCATATTGCTTAGAAAGCCCAAGTAACATATTTCACAAATCCAGTAAGCAAAAGGTAAAATGTGTTTTTTGTACTTTTTCAAACTGCCAGAACAAAGCAAACCAAGGCAAGATGAATATACCTTATTGCCATAAAGCTGCCTGAGTTCTTTCATCAATGGTATATGTGTCATTTATGGCATATGTACCACCCATGATCTATATACTGCAAGAAGCACCAGCCTAACCACAAGACCTTAGTGGGTAAAACAGCATCACTACAGCTGTGACCAGCTGGCTTACTCTATGTAAAATAAGATAAGTGGCAGCTGGCAAGGGTGAGCAGCCAAAATAATGTATTTGACTTTCCTTGCACGAGGTACCTCTCCATCAAGAGGGATTATTATAAATGGGTCCATATTATACCAATGGCCTAGGATCAAATGAGAAAATGTATGTAAAGCACTTTGTAAACCTTAAAGCACTATATCAATGTCAGCCATCATTAGTATTATTAAACCTAATGTGAAAATTCTGGTGTCTAATGACTATTCTATGACATTCACAAATTCTTTCCAGAATAGACAATGTGCCCTCCTCTTCACCCCTCCCAACAAAAGGGAAGTTCTGAAAGTCTCTTAAACCAAGAGTCCTAGTAGTCACAATTTTGAAGGACATAAACACTGGGGAGAAGGATGGAAAACATGGGATGTTCTTCATTCAAAAATATTCTAGTGTCCTAGATAATTAGTAAGCTTAACTACATCATGTGGTGTTTTGTTTTCACGGAAACATTTGTATTCACCATCATGCAATCATCCAACCAGAGAGTTACTTTATCAGAGATCCAGCTAAGAATTCTTTGAAAGATGGCCAAGCAAAGAGTAGAAGGGGACCTCCCTTAAAACTGTTGCCCCAACATATCCTATATCCAACACTTTTGGAATGTACTTCTAGAAATGGAGCAATATCCATTATATATTGCCATTACAGATCTTCCAAAGGCCAAATCTCTGTGGTAATGCAATTAGATCAACAAATTTTGCAAAACAGACACTGTTGTCTTATTGCCATAGCCTGAAATAAAGGAGATAAACATCCCTAGCAGAACTGAAATTATTTTACTTCAAGCCAACTCAGAAAAGCATAGCTGTGAGTCAATGTAGATAATGAAGGGATAAGTATTTTCTTATTAGGCTATCAGTAAAAAAAGTGTGAGAGGTTAAATCATCCTTATGGGATAAGGAGCCCTGAATAGTCCACTCTATTTAGAAATAAAAGGTAAAGGAATGAAATCATTTCTCAGAAACGCCACATGAAATAATATTCTTACTTGGAACTTGAAGAAAATCTCTCTTCACAAACTTTCCAAAGAAGGTGGCTAGAAAATACATCACAGATTTGTAGCATCTCAGAGTAGGAAGGAACTGCAGAAGTCACAGAGGAAAGTCTTCAATAATATTAAGCCTGGTGTGTCATAGTTGGGATTATTGTTAAAGTATGGGTCCATCTAAATGTCTACTAAGTTCTCTTGAAACTGTGAACCTTGACAAATGCACACAGAATCCTCTTGAATGATTTCTAGAAAATGAACAACCATTACCTTCCAAGGAAGTTTAGAATTAACTTCAGGATAAATGTATCCTTACATGGAGCTAAGATCTGCCTCTCTTGAAACTTCCACCTATAATTTATCTTTCTGGCTTCTGGAGCCAAGCAAAACAAATATTCCTTTCTATGAAAGTCCTTCAAATATTTGAAGACTGCTATCATGTTCACCACATTCTCATAATCCAAGTCTTCTGGATAAATATCTCCATTTCCTTCACCCAATCATCATGTAACATCATTCCCATTCCTCCCCCCATCCTAGTTGCCCTCTTCTGGATACAATATAGATTGTCAATGCCCCTTCCTAAAATATCCAAAATAGAGTACAACATTGTAGATATGACACAATATAACCAGGATGGATGCAATGGAACTGCTGCCTACATCATTTTGGATACTATGACTCCCAGTGATGTCTAAGATCGTATTTGTCTTTTGGGTTTATCTATCATACCAATTGAAAATAAATGAG
>CM053593.1:262059243-262086388 GCA_028646575.1 Pseudocheirus occidentalis
ACTAACTTGGTCTTTAGTTCTGTACCTGAGACCATCCCCTGTTCTCCACTACTGACTGAAATAAGTGGATAGACACACCTGAGGGACAGAATAATAGCTATCATTGTAGCAGCACTTCAAGGCTTGCATGTGTTATCTTGTTAAATTCTGACAGCAAATCTATAAGGTATCATTATCCCCATATGACAGAGGAGGAAATTGAGGCTGGCAGAGTGACTTGCCCAGGGTCATGCAGTTAGCAAATGTGGGAGGTAAGAATCAAACTCAGATTGTCCTGGTTCCAAGTCTAACTCTCTATTTACTATGCCTCCAAGCTGCTTCTGCTTTATAAGAAGTAACCTCTAAAGAGTAAACCCCCTCTTTTTTGTTAGCTTCCAGGATCAGGAATTCAACCATTTATACATACAGGGTTCCTTGAATTACTGATCCTGCTTGTGCTTCAAATCTACCCAATAACAATCGTCATTGATTTTCTTAAGAAAGAGCTTTTGAATTTGCTTGTTCTGGTGAATGAAAAAGCATGTAATAAGAATAATTACATGGGAAGTGGTGAAATGAATGAGGTAGATTATCAGATGCTAAAGAGTCTGCAAAGAATATCAGACTTAACTAAGCAATCAAAAAGTTGACTCTGAGACTTTGATTTGAAAAAGGCTTTAAAAATGGAAATCAAGGCATCTAGTTCAATTAGGGGAGGAGAAACTATATGATGCTTTACTATAATAATAAATACATTCCCTCTAGAGCAGGGATGGGGAACCTGTGGCCTCGAGGTCATATGTGGCCTCAAGCCTTCAGCCCTTTGACTGAAACTCCTTAATAAAAAGATTTGTTCTGTGAAGTTTGGCTTCAGTCAAAGGGCCACACTTGAGGGCCTAGAGGGCCCTAGAGCACAAGAAAATCATCTCCATAATTTGACTGGGTAGCAGTGGGAAGTAAATATTTCAAATAGCAGAAGGGTATCCAGCAGGTCCAGCAAGTAAGCTCAACCAACTATCAGCAGACTTCTCAGATAGATAGCAAATCATAGGACAGGAATCCACTAAAACAAAATTATTTCTTTGTTTCAATGTGAATAGAAATTGCTTACTGTCTAAGGAATTTGCTGGCTGGTAAAAGAGCACTAGGAACATAGCACATTTTCCAAGTGAAGTTCAACTCACGGCATCAGTGTTGTTCAGTTGTGTCTGACTCTACATGACCCCATGGACTTTTGTTTATGAGGTTTTCTTAGCAAAGGTAGTTGAGTGGTTTGCCATTTCCTTCTCCAGTGAGTCTCTATTTTACAGATGAAGAAGTGAGGCAAATAGGAATTAAGTGACTTGCCCAGGGTCATACAGCTAATATGGGGTCCAAAATTGTTCAACCTACAGCAAAAGAAATTGGTACTTTAGTAAAGAGTCTAATGAATTGGACCTCAGATCTTTTTCCATGATCTGAGAGAGCCCCTTCCTCCAGGGCCTCAGTTTTATAGTTCTTTATACTCAGACAACTCGACACCTCACTTGATGAAATTAAAAAAAAATACAGAATCTAATTGTAAATAGAATAAAAATAAATAATAAAAAAGTAAATAAAAATATAGAATCTAAAAAAATACAAACCTTGCCCTTGATCCTCCAAGAAAGTGACACAAAATTGGTTGACAAATGAGCCGATGAGCAGACCCTGACAGAGCTATCTGGACCTTTCAGGAGGTCCTACCAAGCCAATTAGGAGACCATGGTCTGGACAGATAAACAAATGTCAAAACATCTACATGGGCCAATGGGCCAGTAGAAAGGAAAGCCACAGGCTGGCAAAAGAGTCACTTATTGACAAAAGTTAATGGTCATCTTCCCATGTTGGGCAATAGAGGGATGATGAAGGACAGAGGGTCAACAAAAGTAGGAGGGGCTTTCCATGTCATAGAGTCACCTCCAGCACTCTGGGCTTGGTCACCATAACTAGGCAAAAACAAGGGTGGAGGACCTTTAGTTAGCTTCCTTTGATTAAGCAAATGAATTTTAAATCTGCAGTTTACAGCTCTGGGACCTAATATATGGAACTTTTAATCACTACTCCGATAGCATCATATCAAACTTATTAATAATGATAAGAATATAATAGGGGTCCAGTGGAGCATTTATCACACTTGCAAGTGTCTGAAGCCAGATTTCAACTCAGCTCATTTTGATTCCAGTCCTGATGTTCTGTTCCAGGCCTGCAAAACATATTTCCTAGGGACCACTGTGGCAGCCAAAGGATGTTGGGGAGCCTGAGGAAAATGTAGGGTTGCCACAGTGCATTCTCTTGTTTGTCATGTGACCCATGGCAACCAACCATTGTCCGTCTGTCTCTAGTCTAACCTGTCTGCATCCCAAAACTACTGCCAAGGTTTGCAGGTCTGCTCTAAACCCTGTCCACCTAGCTGTCCCCCCACCCCCACCATTGCTTCAGTAGTCAGTCAATGAATTAAGGACTCAAAGAGTCTAGAACAGTATCTTAGCTAGTCTCTGTGATTTGGAATTTGAACTTTAAATACTCACCCCCTCCCCTTCAGTCACTCCATCTTAGAAGCAGGTGTTTTTCTTTTCTGTATCCTGACACTGGGAGGGTCCTCTTACTGTTTCTTAACATAGGTAGGTCGTTACTCATAGGGTCATTTTTCTACAGGAAAAGAATTAAAGGCAGGTGCCAGCTAGAAAAACTTGCTGCCACTATTTCATTCCCTTGTCTCTTTCCTTGAGATCTCTAGTTACTGTTTCCAACAATCAACATTTATGTCACATTTCCCTTTTATCCATTTGACTTTCATTGACTTTTCAACTTTCTGGGGTGGGCATAGATATTTAACTCCTTGTTACATAGTCATAGGACCATAGCTTACAGAGCTAGAGGTTATCTTAGAGATCACTCCATCATTTTACAAATGAAAAGAGCTCATGACGTGCCCCAAATCAGACAGCTAATGAACTGTGACAGATATAGGAGGTGAGATTCAAACCCAGGGCCCCTAACTCCAGCTCTAGTGCTCTTTCTGTAACACTGCACTACTTTTCCCAGGTATCTGCATCTTAAGCTCTATCTTTAAGGTTATGTCCTTGTTTAATACACTCTTGGGCTTCAGACAGGAGATGGTAGAAGTATTTGGGATTCTATCTAGTCCCTTCCTCAGGCTTAACTAAACAACCACTACATTTCATTATCTACTTTGCCTACAGGAGGGTCAGTGCTATAGCCAAGTGCTTGACAACACCTTTCCTTTTGCCATGTTTTTATGAACTTTTTGAAGGCTGCCAATGAACTGTTTCATCAGTGTTCACTATAAAAACATTTCCCCTCTGTCACAGACAAGAAGGCGGCTGGACAGCAAAAATAGGAGCTCAGGGAGCAAGCATTATTGTTCCTTGTGCAGTGCAGTGGGGAAGAAGAATTAAGGGATCAGAAGAAAGGCTAACAACAGCAGTGCCTATAGTAACAATCTATAGACAGCGTTTGTCTGAACAGCCCCCGCAGTGAGGAGTCTGTTCTGGGGCCAATCTAATTTCAGACCCTATAAGCAAGCTTCAACCTAGTTTTGGAAAAGGGTAGAGGAATCTGACTGCTCTGCCTCTGACCCAGAGCTTACAGGTACAGGGCTGGCAAAGAGAAAGAAGCAGAGGAAATGAAAGTGGTGCCTGTAGCTCATCAGCTGTGAATACCTTGTGGAAAACAATAGATTGAAGTGGCGGCATGCCCCAACATCTCTGAGGCACACTATATTTTTGTTCTGCTAAATCTTCCCCCTTCCCCCTATAAGAATAGCTCAATTTTTACATGCTCTTTCCCTATAAGAATGAACATTCCTTGGTAACAAGGATTGTTTTTGCCTTTCTTGCATCTCTAGTACTTTGCACAGTATTTGACACATAGTAGGCACTTACTAAATGATCCATTGATGATCTTCATTTCTATCTCCTCTCTCCCTCATTTGTGCTGTTCTCCCTTTCTTACTTATTCCTTTGTGATAGGCTATCAAGTAAATTTTTGAATACCGTTTGGGAATAAAAAATTCCACTTTCCTTTTCCTTAGTACATAATGTGAAAAGCATGGTGATTACTAAATAATAAGAAGAAAATTCTAAAAGGAATCTTTCAACAAATTTGTAGGGAATAAAAATGAATTCAAGCATGATCTCATATCATCGGACAAATTAGTAGTAAGAAAAATCACAGGTTTTAGACACTTTCCTCACAACAGGCGTAGTATACATCATCTAATTTTCTTTAAAAAAATTTAAATAGGTTTCACCCATATCTCTTGTTATGACTTATTCAGTTCCCTCTCCCCTGCATCCTTCCTTCTTCCCTTCCCAGACAGTAATACCTTATAACAAAGAATGTTTTATAAAAGAAAAAGAGAAATAAATTCAGCAAAAACAATCACATTGAACAAATATGACATTACATACAATATTCTACCCATTCTGGCCTCTGCAAAGGAGAACTAGGTAGGAGGGTTGAGGGTGAGGGGTCTTCTCATATCTCTCCTTTGGAGACAAATTTATTCTTTATAATTTCACAACATTCAATTTCAAATGATTTAAGGAGATTGGGTTTTTTTCCATTTTCATTAATGAGTCATTGTGTACTCTGCTTACTTCAGTTTGTATCAGTTCATGTAAGTCTTTCTATGCTTCTCTGCATTCATCATGTTCCTCCTGTTTTATAGCACATAGTATGCCTTCATATTTATATACCATAATTTGTTCACCCGTTCTTCAACAGGCATCTACGTTGTTTCCAATTCTTTGCTACTACAAAAAAAGTCCTTCAAAGTATTTTTGTACGTACGGAATCTTCCTTTTTGTAAATAACCTCATTGAAATTTCTTAGTGGTAAACCCAAACATTCTTTTACTTTCATTGTGGTCATATTCTGCCAGTTTTCCACTCAAAAACCTTCAGTGATTTCTACTGGCTATTAAGTAAAGTTTAGGCTCCTCTTTCGGGTAATGTAGGCCTACTATATGTTCACACTCCATACCTTACCATTTGACTTTCATATCAAAATTGAAAACTTCTATGATATACATTGAGAATTTTACATATATTAAGTCCAAATGAATATTTGATATTATTAGAGAGAACTTTCACAAAATGAAATAGTCTTTGAATGTACTTTTCAGTAGAATCATATGGTACATACCCACCTCCTAACAGAGAGTTGATATACTAGAGCAGCAATTCTCAACCTGTGAGTTATGTTCAATTTGTAACAATGAAAATACATCCTGCATATCAGATAATTACATTACGATTCATAAAAGGGGCAAAATTACAGTTATGAAGTAGCAACAAAAATAATTTTTTGGTTGGGGAGGTCACCACAACATGAAGAGCTATATTAAAGGGTCATGGAATTAGGAAGATTGAGAACCACTGTACTAGAGGTATAGAGCAAAATAAACATTTTCAAATGAGTCCAATGGCTGGGTCCATTTGTCTTGACTATGCTTGTTACAGGGAATTGAGCTTGTTATTATTATTTTAATGTATTAAAGGGATTTAATGGCATGGTCTTTGTATATAAAATGTTCATATTTGGGGGCATTTGGCAAGCAGAATAACAAAATATAAAAATGAATAAATGCTGATAATAGTATGTTGTTATGGGAGGGAAAGCTGACAGAGGAAGTTGAAATGAAAAAGAATTTGTCACTGTGTACAAAAATTTGAGGTCTGGGATACCAATGGGAAAGAAAAAGTCCTATTAAATTTGAACTGGCTTTTTGTCACTGTGCTGTGACTAGCACATGGCACATAATAAGCAAAGTGTAAAGGAGTGGTTATTGCATATGAGCAGCCTGTTGTTCCGCCCAAATGGTACCACAAAGAATCATACTGGGCAACCTGGCTCACACAAAATTGTAATAAATATCATTCAACTTCTGCCAAAAGACTCAAAGAGATGCAATTCAATTCAATGGATATTTCGGATCTTACCATTTGCTGAGTGTAATGTTTAATTTTATATTATATTTTGCATTGTAAATATGTGTACCTGTGTCATGCTCCCCTGCTACTCTGTAACCTATATGGTTTTCATCTAGCAAGAATATAGGCTATGTATAGGAAAATACTGAAAGCTAAGGTTTGAAAGGTGGGTTGGAACCAAATTATGGAGGGTTTTGAATGACAGGCTTATAAGGCAGGCGTTTATACAATGCATTAAGGTTAATAAACTGCTATACATATATTAGCTCATTAGATATTCAAAGGAACATTTTGAGGTAGTGTTTTATTTTTGTGTTTGTAAAACTGGTACCTGACACAGTAAATCCTTAATGAATGTTTATTGAATTGAATTGAAATGAATCTACATTTTACAGATGAGGAAACTGAGGTACATGGAGGATACCATATGGTTAGTAAATAGCAAAGAGAAGATTTCTAGTGCTCCTCATCAGGGATATGTGTAGAGACCAGTAAGTCTATATATGTGTAATAAGTCATTTCAGCCAACCATTGGTTTATTTCAAGTATGGCTAGAACTGAAGTTAAGATGGAGCTTGCAGTGTTGCTCCTAGATCCTGGAAATGAAGCCATGTTACCAAAATAATCTTCCTAAAAGACAGAAACCTGTGTTAGTTAGCCCCTACTAAAAAAACGCTTTAGTAAAATTCCCAGCAAGGTGATGGACTGAGAACAATGGTGTGTTGGTAAATGTTTAACACCTGGCTCTCTGGGGGGGAAACCACACATCCCACTTAAGTTTAATCTCTAATTAATATTTTTCTTGTTCACTTCCTTAAATCTAGACAACCAACAAACAATAAATCAAACCTCAATTTGCAGTTTTAGGTGATTTCTGAGGTATAAATGAATGATCACACTGAAAATTTATCAGTCAGCTTTTACAAGCTTGTTCAAGCTGAGTCCAGCACACCCAAGTAAGAGACTGTCTTTAGGTTCCATTCTCCTTCATCACCTCAAAACAACAAAAAAGGTACCAAATAATGAAAAAAGCAACAAGAATAGAAAGTAAACAAGTATTACAAGGAAATTCTTATAGAAAAAAACAAACAAAATCATGTCACCATGTCACTATATTCCTACACTCCCATGCCCAGACCATGGCTAGTTTTACATTCTGAGGTCCACTATGGCAGTTTTAGACACCAACTCTTGGTGTGGACACGTGGCAGAGCTTCTGCAAGACTCTCTCCATAGTTTAGGGTGTTGCTGTCAGAAGGTAGGCAAGCAAAAGGTTCAAAAGAAGAAGGGTTGTTATAATGCTATCTAACCCACAAGAAGAATGGCCTTCTAATAAAAATATTGAGTGAAAATTAGAGAACAGGTCAAACTATCAAGACTTTTCAATGTCTCTCATCAGACTTAAGCAATCATCTACACCCCATGATTAAAGGAAGTCCCAGAACTCACATTATGTTAGTATTCTGAAGAGAATTAGAGGCTAGGTATAGTGAAGAATCTAGATAACACTAGACTGGTTTATTATATACACCATATACACGAAGGTAAAAGACTTCTTGTAAGAAAACCAATTAGAGAAAGACATCATTTTTGTTTAAAAAGTCATCAGAATAACTGATAAGACTGAAGCAGAAGGGGTAAAAAAAATATCTAGAATAGGAGTTAATGTAATGAATCAAAGAAATCAAGTTAAAAACTTCCAAGGACGGGGAAATTCTTACATTAGATTCTCTGAGACTGCCCAGAAATGGTTCAATGAAATAGAGCCATGTATTTGGAATAGCACGAGATCCAAATCCTGTCTCTGGCACCAACTTCCTCTGTGCCTTTAGGCAAGCCACTTTAAGGTCCCTTTTAACTCTGTATCTATGATCTCATAAGTTTATTAAATGAGAACACACAGGGAACTCACTAATGACCTTTGGGAGGGCAGGGAAAGAAAGAGCACAAATTGGAGTTGATGCCCATGTGAGGGAGTACCCAAGCTATCTTTGATGAATTCAAACCACCTGTCACAGATTAACTGCATCCTTGGGTATTTAAGAAAAAACTGACAGATCCGATTGTTGAGCAATTTTCCACAATCTCATAAATCTTTTCATTCCAGTGCCTAGCATAGTGCTTTGCATCATTTTTTGAAATTAATTGAATAAATATTTGTTAAATGATTTATTGGAGGTGCTTTGAGGTTATACTCAGTCCCCTCCCCCACTAGTAGTGATAAAAAGAATACTGGGGCATAGAGGAATCTTAACTAGCTATTTATCCACCCTAGTTCCTCATTTCTCATCTAGCCAGTGACAAGCAATGGCTTCTTCTCTTTTAATTTAACTCTCCTGTGTATGGCCTGGCAAAGTCAAAGAGTTCTACAACTGGAATTACCTATGATTTGGAATTACCTCTTACCTCTTTGAAATTATAATTTCAAAGCAGTAAAAAAAAAAAAGAAAATTAAATAATGAAAATATTCGAGAAACACTTTTTTTCCTCCTACAATAAATAATAAGACAAATATAAAGAGAAAAGTTAAGTTCTATTTTTAGACCCAGTGATCACAGGATATCTTTCAAAGCAGAGAGACAGGGTGAGGTTCACCAGCCTTTCCCTTGTGGATTTGACACAAGTTTGGCTAGAGTTGATTATGGCTATTCCATATTTAGAGATCTTGACTCTACTTTCCATTCCTGTCAAAGCCATAGATCTAAAGACCAAATAATTGGCTTAAAGAGCAAAAAGCATAGATGTATCTCAGGAAGTCACTTACAATACATTGCTAACAATGCAATATTTTGATTTCAACCCTCAAACCCATTTCTTTCTTTATAGTAGGTGACAGCTGAGAGTCAAACAACCCATTTTTAAAGGAAAGGGTCCACTTTCCGACACTATGTTTTAAGATAATAAATATGACACAAAAGACTACATAAGTAAATCAAATTAGACAAATGCAAGAAACAAAAATCATGTTGTTGTTATTGAACCTTCAGGGATCATTATTCATATCACTGTGGCTATTCAGTGACTTATTTAATATTCCATGGTCCTCAGTTCCCACTGAGTTCACACCCTGCAATTAATGCTAGCATCTTTTCAAATCTCCTGAAACAAGGGTGGAGAAGTTTCATACAGTCAGTTTTCTGAACCAAAGAGCCCAGTTTGTTCAAATTAGCAGCCACAATCATGAAGGACATGGACGAGCAAAGCCAATCTTACCACCTTCATCTCTACCTCTAGTCCTAGGATTACTTCCTGCTTGTATCTGTCAGTCACTCAACATCAGCATACTCTACCAGTAACTTGTCTATAATCCTCAAATGACTCCATGTCTCTGTCATAAAATTTTCTGGGCTATGATTCTTCTCCATGAGCTTCATTTAATATCAGCTACTTAATTCCAGAAGTGGTCAATTCTCCTCTTTGCTCATGACTCCATTGAACTTACCCAAAATGAAAGAACTCTTGACTTCCATGAAATTTGGAGAAACTGGACAACAGGCTCAGATTTTAGGTGAGAAGACAACCACTTAATCCCAACCTATTACTAGGCCATCACCACCACAAAGATAATTTGCTTTTTCTCTTTCTAATGCCAAAATTTTTAAAAATAAATTTCTCACTAATTTCATCCCATCATTTATTCAAACTTTAGAAACAGCCTTTATCCCTGTGATTTTATCTTTGGGTTCTACACAGGGTAAAGTAGGATAAGTTATATTCAATATAATCCAAACTAGTAATGGAAGAATATGGACATATGTTCACATTATCAAGCATCTTGGATGTGTTTTCAAATACTTTTAATTTGTTGAAATCCAGAAGGCATTTTGCCAAATGTTCATTTCTTAATTTGAAAATGAAGAAGTGCTTTCTTGAAAATTTATTCCATATGTTTACAATTCACTTATACTTAGCTTTTTAAGAACATTGTAAAGGTTATATATAAAAATTTCTCTTTGAATATTTTTATAAGCATATTAGCCTTTTGGCCCATAAATGAGGGGACAAAAATCAAACAACTGAAGAAATCTTTTGCCCTTAGAAATAAACATAATGACATAAAAGCCATAAATTTTTCTCAAAAAGCTACTTTTGTCTCAAAATTCAAAAATGTTGCCTCCCTGATCAAAAGATAAAAAAACCAAACCATTCCTTAATTTAAAAAAATTAAATTATTTCAATATTTAAACACTACCTGCCCAGTATATAAATATGTTCTGAAAAACATTGTCCACCTGAAAAAGTTTCCTAGCATTCAGAAAGCCTATGTAATCATGATTAGCGGGGAAAACCTAAGAACCATTGTATAGAGAGTAATAGGTATAGTGCTTTGAGAATAATTATGATATTTAGTTGAGATGAGGAAAGGTAATTTCTTTTGCAAGTGAATATGACACAGTTGTGTTGCTTTTAGGCAGAATTCATTTAGCAGTGGAGAAAAAAACAGATCTGATCTGAGTAAGCTTTCAGTGTCATGGGAAGGATATACAATATATGTCTTGGTGAATAATGTGTGCTTTTCCAGTTGTTGACCCAAAGAGAAGACGGCTCAGGGGCACCAATGGTGTGCCTTTTTCTCCTCCTGTCCCAAGGTATTTCATGTACATCAATGTCCATTGCTGTGTTTAGTATTTCTCCACATGTCCTGTGACTATTTGGGGTACTCCTCCCCAAAAGAGCATAGGTCAATTCACTGGAAGGACAAGTTTGTGAACACATCATTGGTTTTTTCTTTTTTATGTAGCATGAGATAAAAAGCTAGCTGAGCCTCAGCCCCATCCTTCTAAATACTTAAGAATATGAAGTGCTACAGAATGTGCCCCCAATATAAGATACACAGATAAAGAACCCATGTAATCTTGTAGAGATCCTCATGTTGTAGAACCTTCCCACTAGTGCTCTCCACTTCCATGCCTAAATCCTAGAATAGCTTTACAGACCTTTTCCTACTCCTCAGGAATCTGGGTCCGACCAATGGTACATGACAGTTTTTTCCCCATTTTCTAGTTAATTGACCTGAGATTTTTTAGAAGAAGAAGCACCAAAATGTCGCTATGTACTATGCTACATGAGATGCCTGGGGTCAGGACGATACCCTTGGACTATGAAAAAAATGATATCTTTCATGCTGCTACATACATATAATTTGTTTTTCGTAATGTGCTGCACTCCATCTAAATCCATCATTTGTCTCTCCATTGTCCTTTGGGTGTTCCATAATTTTTATTCCTCAGGGGCTTTGGTACTCCATGTTTTACAACCATATAGAATATTGCTATAAGTCAGAATAACAATGGTATAAAAACGGAGAGGGGACTTATTTTAGGGAGAAGCTTGGGTTTACTAAGAGCATTTCACATTATCCTAAAGAAAATCCAGTCTGCTCTTTTCCTCCTATTTAATTATGGACCCAGTTAATAATCTATCTCTATAAGAAATTTTTACTGATATCTTAACTCTATGTGCTATTCACCCAAGTGTATCATAATATGGATAACAGTAATTCTTCAACTACTTGATGTTTCCTTGGTAAATAGTGAGATCAATTTTTTTTCAAATGATTGGAATCTCTTTTAGGACTTCAACTCTAGTGACAAAACACCACTGGTGAACATACATCTCCATGTTTTATGCCTTGATTCACATTACTAGAGAACTCTCAAATAATGGCAATTCAATTGTTACATCTACTTGGTATCATGTGTGATTTTAATATACACATGGGAGATGCCATTTTGGAGGAGATCCCTTATGGGAGCATTTTTGCTCTATCAAATCAAATGCTTTTTTATCATCAATAAATAGTGTGCAGAGTAAGATCTTGTTATCTCTATAGAGTTTTGTCAGTTGTCTGACTATAAATATGTACTGTTTTATTTTAAATTGCATTTTTTATTATCAAGTATTCCTTTTTTTCTCCTTCCTACTTCTTCCTCCCTGGTGGAAAAAGGAGAAAAAAATACACACATGCCAACTAAGCATAGTCAAATAAAATGAATTCCTATATGAGCCATGTCCCCCAAAAAAGCGTGTATCATTCTACATGTTAGTCTACCACTTCTGTGTCAGAAAGTAGGTAACGTTCTTCATCACTGGTGCTCTGTATTCATGACTGACGATTATAATGATTAAAGTTTTTATCATGCTTGATCATTATAATGATTAAAGTTCTCAAATCTTCTGAAATTATTCATTTTTATAATCATATTATAGTAATAAATTGTTCTCTTTGTTCTACTCACTTCATTCTGCATTAGTGCATTTAACTCTTTTCAAGTTTCTCTGGGACCATCCACTTAATAATTTCTTATAGAACAATAATATTCCATTATGTTCATATACCATAATTTTCCCAGCCATTCCCTAAGTGAGGGGTATCACCTTAGTTTCCAGTTCTTTGCCATTACAAAAAAATAAAAGAGCTATTTTAAATATTTTGTACCTTTAGATATTTTTCCCCTTTCTTTGATCTCTTGATGTATAGGCCTTCTACTGGTTTTCAAGGCTTCTTTGGCTTCTTCACTATAGAGACTATTTCATATCAGTTAAATTTCTAGAGAAAGTGAAGAGAATCTATGCATATGTCTGTTCCTCTGTGTATTCCCCATTCTTCTATAACACTGATAAATTGTTTTAATTGTTGTTTAGTGGACAGTTGCTTTGATTGCATATTATATCTTTTTAACTTTTATTTCTTCTCATTTGTTGTGGATTTTGATCTTTGCTCTGAAACATCAATGAACTAACAGTGTGCAAATAACTAAGACACATGACTCCTACCTTTGTAACCAGCCATTTCCTAGTTATTAATATATTATTATTTAACTTCTCAAACCCAGCCCCCAAACAACTCTCAAACTACATATTGCAGAACAGTTGACAATCTGCATTTAAGAGGATTTTCCTAGTCAGCTACAAGAACTGAATCATAGGTGCCTTAAAAAGATGGTATATGAATGTAATGGAATATTACTGTACTGTAAGTAGTCATGGCCATGGTGAATACTGAGAAACATGGAAAGACTTATATGAATTGATGCCAAGTAAGCATATCCAGGATAAAAAAAAATTAAGCAATTGCTACAATAATAGAAATGGAAAGAACAACAAAACACTCAAAACAGCAAAGTTATATTGATCAAACTTGTCCCCACAGAAGAACTATAAGAATATGCCAGCCCCTGCTTCTTAACAGAAGTGGGAGAACCTTGCATATTGAATACAAAACATAAGACTTTTTTTTGATACATTGGCTAGTTGTGCAGAATTTTTTTCCTTCTTTTTCTATTCATTATTGTAAGAAATTACTCTCTGGGAAGGCTAGGAGAGATATAGTGGGAAATATAGATGGATTAAAAAAGCTATCAATAAAAATTTATTTCTAAGAATATTATCAGTTTTGTTTTCTTGTGATGCTACTATATTTAGCTTGCAAGTTGTCCAATGCTTCTCATTTTTCTTCTTTGAAGAAGAATTCATGGTATACCATGTAAGGTACATATATAAATACATATACACACATATGCATACATACATATACATATACATACATACATATATGTGTGTGTACATATATATACATATATGTTGCCCATGTGGTTTACATATGTCCAAGTGAGTTTAGCTTTGGCTCACAAGAAAGCATTAATAAATATCTCCAGAGTCTCCTCAGCCCACTCTTCTTCAAAAGAAACTTTAATTCCTGGCAGGAGGAGAGGAGATTAGGACCATGAGCCTGGCCACTCTGTCTCCTCAGAATAAGAATACTGGAGTATAATTTTGCCTCCTTGATTATTGTTAGTCTGAGGAAAATAATGTTAAAGTTCAAGGTCCACCCTTGATCACTATCCCTTAACAGGGAAAGAATTCTACAAACTATATATCCAAGGGTTGGCTCCCTTCCCATCAAATGCCAGTTATACAAAGACCACATATAGAAAATATCAAATAAACCTATTTACCCAATGTGATAACAAACAGAAATCAAAGAAGGTATGCACCTGAGAATATGCCAGCCAATACAAGAGTTAATGAGATCTCCCACTAGGAGTGAGATATCTCAATTCAATCAATAAAGAATCCTAGACCTCACCCAAGGGGAAATTCCCCAAAGGCTCTAATGTGGCAAGATGCGGATAGGACATGATCAAGGTGCCAGCTCCTCCACATGTTAATTTTTTTCTAGAGCTTTTCTCTCTTCAGCCCCTGAAGAGGTACTATAACTGTGAGTCTTCTCTCTTGTAGCTAGAAGCCAGAAGACCAGGATCTCTTTACTCCCAAGCTCTCACCAACTCCACATCTTACAAAGGCAGAACATTGAGTAGTCAGTCTCCTTGAATGAGGAGAGTCATATGCAAATAGGCTTGTGTCCCTCACTACATTCACATGTATATACTATATAAATTTCTCTAATATAATTCAATGTTAACATGATATACTTAAGAAACAAATTCATCACATCATAAAGACATTATACTTCCCTAAAATAGTAGCATTGGACTTTCTCACCACCGCTAATCTATTTTGGTATTTCTTTAATTCCTGTTCATCTCTGTTACCCACCATTCCCTCCTCCAAACTAACCCAAATACATGGCACATTTACTTAGTTCTTCCAAACCACATTCCTTCCTTCTTTTAAATTGCTACTTAAGGCACTTCTCCTCAGGAAGCTTTATACCAGTTAGCACCACACTTAGCCTCTAACCATCCAACAAGCCACAAACCATTCTTCCCTCACATTCACTCTTATAATTATTGAATTACTGTCAATCATATGTTGGGGATGTTTTTTCTTCCTACTAGATTATAAACCATATGATACTAGCTGGGGACTATGCCTAATTTTTACTCCTTTACTCCAAGCAACAGTACAGTACAGTATAGTACACTGTGGCCTGAAGATATTCAATAAATATGAATTGACTAAATGTTGGTAGAGAAATTAAAACTGTTACTTTCATTGTGAGAAAATCAACAGAAAATAGAATAATTTCAAGTGTACAAAAATCTCTCTAGACCTATCAGCATGCTTATATCCTTTCCCTAAGTATGTTTTCTATGACCTTTCTAACCAACTTTGCAATATTCATTAAGAACCATAAAACAAATAGCCAAGATTTTCTTCTTTTTTCTCATGATTTCCTCCAAGTCACCTACTGCTATTATTAAAGGTAAGGATTCTCAGAAGTTGTCTCACATAAAGTATCCTGTTTACAGTGCCTGGAGGAATGGAGATGGGGAAGGTTGTGAAGGCAAAGAAAATGGGAAATTCAGATTTTCTGATTATATCTATATGTCAAATATTTGTGATCAAGAATGTACCTTGAATTTTAAAATTATTTTCCCCACACTAACAATAAAGCTCTAGATTTAGACTGGAATGGACTTTGGAGGTCATCTAGTTGAATCCCTTCATTTTATAGATGAGGGAAAAGAAGTTAAATGACTCATCCAAAGTCACACAGACAGAATCTGTTTATGCCAGGCTTTAAACCCATGTAGCCTAACTCTAAATCCAGTACTCTATATCATGTTTCTTCCTTATGGCAACTTTTGTAATTTCACATAAACATATTTATTTTTTCTTTTTAGATACTCAAATAATTTTGAACACATCTTTTGAGTAAGGAAGTATAATGGGAAGCTAAATGGGATTTTTTTTTTGCTGTTTTGGGGGACTGAGTTTTAGCTAATCAAGTGCCTTTGAGCCTTGCCTTTGATTGTATCAAAAGTCTTTGATTAGAAACAATACACATTGTATTGCTCTTAATAGGCCCAAGCAGGAGCAGAACTAGGAGCAGGCAGGACTGAGAGAGAGAATGTTTGTGATGTTGGTGCTTTGTCTGTTGATCTGTATTACTTTCTCAGATTGAAACCCTGTCTATCGTACTGTGTTGATTTCTCAGACAAAAAGTGAATTGAGATGATAGCAGTGGTAATGTATACAAGTATTATTGTAGCCCTATTAGGTTTTGCTTTCCTAGAAACAGAAGTTTCAAAGAACTTCAAGTGGAGTAGTCCCTATGAAATGAGATATGAAACAGGAGCAGAGAGCTGCCTATGTGTGCATCCAGGCAAGAGTGGGAGCAGTCAGCCCCTGGAGGAGGAGCCATGGGTTTTGGAAGCCAGTCTGTAGTCAAGATGAAAGAGGACTTTACTTGGATACTCTGTATTGACTGAGGAGATTGTAACTTACTATGATCTAGTGATGGATTGTATTTGTATTTTCTGCTACCCCTTAAATATGATTATAAGATATACTGAATGATATGTTTTGTTTAAGACTATATGGCCACCTTAGTAATAAGTTGTTATGTTGTCATGAATGTTATGCTTTAGTTTATTGCTGAATAAATAGAGGGAGTTCATTATATTATGCTATTAGACCCTTAAAGTTATTCACAGCAACAATCCTCAGGAGAGCTGCTCATGATTGGCTTTACAGGAAGGCATAGTAGTAGATAGGTTCTATATGTAACACATAGCAGTATAGGATATAGTCTCCGACCTCAAGGAATTCACCATCTATTTCATTTAAGTTGAAATATTCCTAGCACTTCCAAGAACACCTCTGAGCATTAGCTGAATAAAATGCCCAAAGACATTTTATGAAGGTGATATCTCCATACATGCATGCAACTCAAGAAGTAACCAAGACTAGGAGGCTCAAAGCAAACATACACACACATGCACACACACACACACACACAGAGATATACATATACACACACACACTCTTAGAAAATGCTAACAGTGACCTTTTGTCCATAAAACACTATTCAATTTTGGTTTTCATTTTTTAAAAAATTATAAATGGAAAAAAATCACAGGAATATGTGGCAGTGGAACTAGGCTTAAGAACTTACAAAATAGAATACAGTTAGAAAACAGATATGTTGTTCACATAGAGAATGGATTAGCCCAACATGCCCAGATACTCTTTCCATTGATATAGAACCAATTCATTTGCCAACAAGAAATCAGTTCAATTTTTTAGGACCTGTGAACTGGTTGCTTGGTTAATATTTAGAAAAATGCCCCTGGGGTGACATTAGAAAAATATTATGTATAACACAACTGGCAACAGGAAGACTGAAAAGGCAACAGAAAATTGGCAGGAGAAATTGAGCTGTAATAATGTATTCCCAGAAATTCCATCCATGGTTCCAAGCCCTGCTATTTCCATGTTGATTTATAAATACAGGACCACAATTGATATCTCAATTTGCCATGTCTCCTAGAAAGTTAAAATGTGAATGATTAATATTTCTGATAATTATGCATTCAATATAGGTATGGTTATATGTAAATTAGAGGCCCAAATTGGGGTTGGAGAGAGGAAGTGACCTTTTTCAATGAATGTAGATCATCAGTTACAAACTGAATTTGAAGATCTTTGCTTCATTACGTCTAAATGTTCACTTCTTTCATAAGGTTGACTTTCTTCCTAAGGAATTTATAGTTTTCAGAGGTTGTGCTCTGGTACCCCTTTTTATTGATGCCATTTTCTCCCAGTAGAATATAAGCTCCTTGAGGGCAAGGTTCATTTTTCTTTCTTTACATCCCTAATACTAGTGCAATGTCTGGCACATAAGTGCTTAATAAATACTTATCGAATTTAGTTGAAAGAAACTGATTTGAAAAGATTGGAAGGTAAAACAATAATATTCTCACAACCTAATATTATTTCTTGAACAAAACAGTTACTTAATAAATATTTGTCAAATGTTTGAAAATTGGGCTTCTTATCCTAAAAGGTTACATAATCTTTTTAAGCATGCATCTAAAAGAGAAATTTTTTTTAAAAGTCTAGTGGATAGCTGCAACCTCCTAGGTCCATCCTCCTATCAGCTAATCAACATTTCTAAGCAACAGCTATTTTAAGGTCATTTAGGAGAAGAGCAGGGTAATCTTTTCTGCAGTTGGAAAGCAAAAAAAAAAATTAGACACTATAGGTATCCAAGGCTACATTGATTTGTATTTTCGGCTCTACTCAGCTACTTCTTCCCTATCTTGGTCTATCCATAATCATAAAATTTCAACCACATACTAATGATATCCAGGGTTGCACCAAAGGAACTGCCTCTGAGAATGGTGCATTTCTTGGATGTCAGTGAAGTTTGTGTTGAATTGTACAAGTCCTAAATAGCATACTATTCTTATTTTTAATATTTTCATAGATCTCAAATGCTTTATACAACTTAAATGTTTACATGAAGTTTCTGAATGTCACAATGACCTTCCTAAAGTGTTAAGCACTTTGAGGCATGTGGTGTCATTTTAAAGGTGGGAGCTTTCAAGACTTTCAAAAGCTGCAAGGCTAATTCTTCCAAATGAACATTGTAGGTTCATAGACAGTGGGGTTTAAGTTTTTGTCAAGTGTAGTAGTTACCTGAGAAGAGAGGTAAAGCATATGCTCCACTCAGTTGTATTTTAATAATTAGCATTTACTTATAGCATTTTAATGTTTGCAAAGTGATTATAAATATGATCTCCTTTTATCCTAAGAATAGCCCTGGGAGAAGGGTGCTATTATGATTCCTATTTTATAGTGAAGAAATAGGGATCATAATAGCACCCTTCTCCCAGGGTTGTTCTCAGGATAAAAGGAGATCATATTTATAAGCACTTTGCAAACATTAAAATGCTAATTAGTAATTTAACAATAATTTAGTAATTTATAATTACTAAATCATTCTAAACTAAATCCTTATCACATCCATAAAATTTATGCTTTGCTTCTAGAGTAAGAGCCTGCTCCAGATTGCTCTTAATAGCTTATCAGAGTAAAGGTGTTCATTCCTTGATTAAACATCTTCCTTTTAATTCTAATATCTCTCTGTCTGTCTGTCTTTCCCTCTCTCTGTCCTCCCCCCCTTTTCTCTCTCAATCTGTTGTGGAACCTGAGGAATTTTTTAAAATTTTTCCCAGAAAAATCTATACTTAATCCAGTGCTTTAAGCTATCTGCCCCAATGGGCTATCTACATTACCATTTACCTAGAAGCCTCTTAAAATAGCTATACTTCCTGTCTTTGTATCCCCAACTTGACTTCTACACAATAGTCTCTCTAATCTGAGGTTTTATTTATAATTTGTAATGAAAGTGTTTCTAGCTTCTTTACAAATTTCTTTAAGAGTATAAATGCTTAAGTGTTTTTATGAACATTTAAAATCAACCTGAACAAAATTAAAACATTATTAAATTGAACCATTTTTCTTATTGTAAAGCTTCTAAAAATAGTGAATAAGTAAAAAGCATGAACCATAACAAAATTGTAAATAGGATAAAATGATCCTTACTACGGGGTGTATTTTGTTTCTAAATTGGACCTTCCCTCAATAGTTTTGTTGATATGACAAAAATGATCCAGTGCAAGGCCAAAAAAAAAGCTAATTCCTATAAAAGTCACAATTAAAGTATTTTATTTATCCAAGAAAGAATAATGCTGAGAAAAATATTATATCATAAGAAGAAAAAATTATTAAAGGATCCTTTTGTATTGGGATCATATAGATCATTAAGGAAATATTTTTAGAAGATTAAAAAAAGGTTTAATGCTTAGTTAACTTGAAAACCCAGTATTTTTATTATCCAGGCTGGAGAATGCTCTTGTACCCAGAGCAATTTTCTCAAATATAAAATCACGAAATCTTGGAGGATGAAACATCCTATATTTGATTTAAAATGGAGAAAAGTCTAAAAATAACCTTCAAAGAGAGAATTTGTCTTGAAATAGAGGTAATAAAAACCATAACTTTGCTTAGGAAATCATTTCATACAAGAGACAATTTAAAGATTGCATGGAATAACTTGACAAGGAAGCCTAGATAATGAATCACAGTGCTTGTCCATTTTTCCTCTGTTTATCCCTTGGCTTTGTGACTTCTGAATCCAATATGATCCAAAGACACATACAATGTTCTTACAGTAAGTTCCCATAGACTGAAGGACTTGGTTTTGCTTAGACCAGGTTTTATTTGGCAATTTGCACTAGAATATGTAGCTTCTTGCAACTGTAGCCCTGTTTATTGATTTATTGCTCTGATCTACAAAAAGCTCCCATTTCCACTTTTTGAAATTTGTTTTAAATCTCTTCCTACACAGAAGTCCTGAGAAATGCACACAAGGGGCAAAGAATCTGTGGTCACTGGTTTTTAAATGAATAGCCAATCATTTTTGAAACTTTCCACAAATGGGCCAACTCAGTATGCAACTTGACTCTCAATTCTGGTCTTATAATTGACAAAAGTATTTTTTTAACAACAGAAGGTAGCCTACACATTATTAATATGAGCTCTCCATAGCCCATGCCTAAGAACAATAGAATGATTCTCTTCTCTAAATATGAGAGTTACACATTTCCAGCTGTATTAGAGTCCTTGGCAACTATCTAACGTGAAATGGTTCACCAACTGTTCTCTTTCATTAAAATTTAGACTGAAATACAGTTAAAAGACAATTTCCTCATTTTGTAAGCCCTTGTAAAGAGAAGAATAATCTAGAGTTACTTTGTACCATTTCTATACTTTTGAAGCTACATCTACACAATGTTGAAAACAATGACTTCAAAGTGGAAAAATGCAGTCAACCTATTGTTTCATCTAAGCAAAGCCGTATAATTGGCTTGGTGAATTTTTATGACTAAACTGACTTGCTTTGGCATTCTAGCAGCTGACACAACCTAAATTAGAACTGTGTGGTTTTGGCCTCTTTCAGCAATCTCAGGAAGATGTCTGATAGACTGTTTTTCTTACATTTAAAGTTACCTAATCTTAAGAGTTAGCAAGTATTTCTTATCTTTAAGAGAGATGCTGTCTTTAATTAGTATACAAAGGTAGGAGAAACTTCCAGTGGTCTATAAAATAATTAGGTAACTCTTTGTGATACTGAAGTATAACTCTGAAATTTAGTACAGGAAATAATAGTAGAAAATGTCATTCATTTAACTATTCCCCAATGAGCACTTACAACAGAATGACTTTGATGTCCCCAGCAGGCCTATCACATTCCATGATACGCTAAGAAAACCGAAAATGTCAAATGAAATTATGTTGATAGAGAAAATCCTACATCCTTAGAGAACAGCAAATACACACAATCCTTGCATGACATTCCACTACTGTAGCAGTCAGCACCCAAGAAGGCTAGACTAGACGCCCCAAGCATAATTTGAAACATTTCAGGATCACCTTTTTATATAGAAATCATGCAGAAGAATGTCAAGCTCAAGTTGAAGATTATGGACCTTAAAAGATACAGAGATTTACAACAAGAAACAAGGCAAAAGCAAGTCACAAAAGTTTTCTGGGAAGATATTTGTTGATTTTCTGTAACAGTGTCTTAACAATTTCCTAAAAGCAAAATAACCGGGTTGTGTTTCACTTTCAAGTTTTTCCTAATCTCTCCAAGCACTTTCAAGATTTGCTGTTCCATTTTAAAAATGAAAGTGGGGGAAGTGGTATGATTTTCTGCCTCTGCTTTGGTTGACAAGAAGTGTTTCAAAAATTACATAGCTCCTTATACATTTATGAAAAAATAATCATGGAATGAATTCAGCATATAAATATGGTTTTCTCCAGTTTGGGGTTCATGGCTTGGTCCAAATCCCAGTTAAAATCACTGGGTACACACTCATTTTTTAAAAATAATGGTAAGAATTATTCAAATGATTCTTTGTGGCCCCAAAGAAAAACATTCCCTTAGAGGAAAATGTTCATCTTTTAACAAAGGCAAAAAGAGAAAAGGGAAGCCATTCTCTATAAAGAACTCTTGACATGGCTCAAAAAATAATTAAAGGATTTAAATTTAACTAGTTTATAAATTGCTACTTATACAAAATGGAAAAATAAAAGAATGTTTTTGACTGTGAATACCCAAAAATAGTGTTCTAGAGGATTTCTTTTGTTGCCTAATGGATGACACAATTTATAATGGAGAACAATGGATATTTTATTGAGTTCACTTCTGAATTCTTTAAAATAAATGAAAGAAAAAAACTCAACTGACTTTTATATTTCCAAGACCACATTAATATCTGCTCTTCTTATCAGAAATATCTTCCCTACCTTATCTTCTTTTCAATTCAAATAAAAGAAAATGACCCCAAAAGAGTAAAACTATCCACTTTTACAGTTTTTTCTTGAATTTTATTACAAATTGATATTAACCATGATCTGGCTACATTACTACACATGTTTTTGTTCATTTACTGAAATTCACAATTATTCTTGGGAAATGAATTCTTCAAAAAGAAAAAAAAGCTTTCTAATTCTGTTTAGTTATATGTGGAAGAAAATTCTCCTATAAACATATTTTCATCATAGGTTATATTTTTTTCTACAAATGAAAGTGCTAATTATGTTAAGGTAACAGAGCACAAGTTCCACATACTCATTTTTCTTTCACCACAATTATTTTCTTTACCTGAAAAGAACAGCTCAATAAATCTATCATTTAAATAGCAATGTCGATGTTTTCCATTAGGATCCCCATGGCAAATGTCATTAATGTTGCCACTAGCAGTAATACCCCTATAACTAAAACTAGAGAGTCATAAGTTCCAAATGAGATGGTCTTTCTAAGAAATTCCAGGAAGTAGTCCTAGTATGATCTGAGAATTTAATGAATGATAGAATTTGTATAAGAAACTAAAATTGGACCAGGGAAGGACTTCAGTTATTCTTTGGGCTGGTGGAGGGCATATTTGGCCTTCCTAATGAAGACACTTACACAAACATTGAAATTTCACATTTCAAAACATTTTTAGGGAACAGAATTTGCATCCTATTTGCATACAGAGTTCTAAGACAGTCTTGAACACTCTTTCTAAGCATCATGAGTAAAGAGCCTACTTTCAAAACTTGCTAAATCAGAATTCCCTTGCTGTTTGATTAAGTGGCCCATTTGAAAGTCAGAACACTTTCTTTCAAACTTGTTTGCCCTTTTCCCCCTTTCTCCAGCATTTCTCTTTCTCTTTGGTGGCTGGATTATGAAGCACTGTTTAACTCTTCTGACTGCTGCTGTCAAGGGCTACAATAAAGAAGGAACCTCTAATGGGCTAGAGCCCACTCCCAATCCTTTTCCCTTAAACACATTTACCATTATCCATCCTGATGGCTCCATATGATTAATACCATCATTTGTAGTCAATGAAATTGATTCTTTCACCACTTCTAAAACCTTTCACAAGAGAAGGCCTAGCAATGTGGGGGAACGAAGGTGATTTCAATTTTCTAAGAGCAAGAAAGAAATTCAGCAAAGGAAACAAAGAATGTTAACCATTTTGATATAAGAAAAAGGGGCTTCTGAACAGAAAGCAAACTGATTCATCACGTGTGTTTATTGCCGAGATCTACTCTAGTTATGGCTAATTACACAACAAAACATTTCCCACTTCAACCGGGTTCCCCTCTGCACCTTAGCCAGCAGCATTCCTGAACAACATGGAGAGTATTTGCACAGTATTTGCAATGAACCATACATTGTGGGTAATTTATCATCATCATTTAAAGCATCAATCTCTTCACCTTCTCTATAGAGGAATTGTTCACCAAGAGAAAAACCTGCAGGAACCCTGCAAATCAGCCTTGTCTGTGGCTATGCAAACATCTTTATTAATTTAAAAACAGCAATGAATAGAACAGAGACACAAATAGAACAGCTTTCCCCCTCCTGTCCCTTTTTTTCCTTTCTCACCTTGGCTTCTTTCAGCACATAAAAATCCTCTTCTTCAGGGTTTAGAGTTGTTCTCAAAAAATAGCCCTCAGCTTCATGCCTTTCGTTGCCTTTTCTCCTTTTTCCTGCCTGAGTAAAAATTCCTCTGGCAAATGACATTTCTGTCTGAATTGATTGCCCAAGCCTTTAATTCTAACATTTCAATACATGGACTTGGGGAGATTATAGATGTGTCGTGTTTCATGGACTTTTCGTTGTGATAATTTAGGTTTAGATTGCTGATAATGTTGGGGCATTGTACAATATATAGTCTGACAGCGGTCATAAAATGGACATTTGTTACTGCATTGTGTTTCATGTTGCTTAATGGTGTCCACAAATATTTGCAAAACATAAAAAAACTGATATTTTAATGATGCAGTAGGATTGCATCAAATAAAAGGCACTTTAGCTGTAGCTATATGACAAGAAAATTTACTGCATACCAATAGGAGCAGAATTTAAATGAAAAGCCCTATACAAAATAATTCTTTGCTTCTTGGAGGTTTATATGTATGTATGTGTTTTTATTGGTGTGCTAAATTGATTATATACAGCACATGGCATCATTTCCTTTACATAGAATTTTGATAATTTCCAGATGTTTTTATTTTAAATTTATAATTTTGATGAAGAATAAAGTTATTTGCATTAGGCTTATATTTTCACAAGTTTTTCAATTTAACATGACTGCCCAACCCAAACCCAGCTAATAGTCATTAGATCGTGGAATCTAGAGCAGGAAGAAAGCTTGGAAATCATCTGATACACCCCTAGCATTTTAAAGTTAAAGCTTGGAGACGAAAAATAACTTGCCTATCATCTATAATTGTGGATAAAATTTATCTTTTCTATATCTGTCAATAGGTAGAGAGATACACAGGGACAGAGACACAGAGGAAGACAGGCAAAGATGGACAGAAAAGAGACACATAGAGAAAGACAGAGAGCCCGTGAAAGATGTATCTTCCATATGTAGAAAATAAAGTCTTTTCATATTCAAAGAGAATTTTACCAGTGGTGATGACAATCTACATTCCTGAGAGCTATACTAGGTGGATTGTGCTCTTTTCCACAATATATCAGTAGAAAGATTGTTCCTTGCTTCCAGCTACCCAATCATTTTAAGCCTGACTTTCTTAGTCATTCTATTTTTACTCACAGTCTGTCCTTTGCTTTAAAGGATTCACCAATCTGTGACTGTTGCTCTCTAGGTTGGTCAGCCCACTAGAGTTATTTTCCAGCAGTCCTCTGCTATATGTCAGCATTTGATATTAAGTCCCATCACGTCCTTGTGTTATTTCTCCTGCCCACCCTGCTTGTGGTTACCCCCATTTTTGGCTCATGGCACAGCCTGTGTTGTCATCCATTCTCCACACATGTCCACCCCTGCAATATTGGGTTGCAGAAAGTCTTCCTTTGGGGATGGTAGGCTGGCCATGATCCAAGATCTTGTGAGTGATCCTGTTTGACATTTAATGCTAAGTGTGGTCTGTTGATGATCATGAAGAAAGTCCCAGAAATGCCCTACTGATAGTATGTCCAGGTTGTGCGGCTATAGAGGTTAGATACCACCACCATTCCTTAGACCCTACTGACCCTACTCTTGGCATGGATCTTGATACCCTATTAGCTCCTTTCTCTGCCCCTCCCCGTTGCCCCCAAAGGACACATTAGGCTTCTTGCTTTAACTATATTTTCTTGCTACTGTGTTTTCATATTGTTCAAGTGCCAGAATTTGAAGTGTCTCTTGCTTTGTATCTAAAACATCAAAACATTAAGCTTCTTTGGTTTACAAAATGTTAAATTACTTTTTGAGCATTGTGCAGGCAAAATGATTCACTGATTTTCTGAAGTCTTCCTCTCATTAACCATGTTTCAGCAACAGCTTGCAGTTGTGTCACCATGAAAATCTACAGTAAGTTTTATAGTTTCCCAGGTACAGGTTGGAACTGTATGTGGACTTGTATTTGGTTAATAAATGATACTTCCCAAGTTGCTATGTTTCAGCTAGAAGGAATGTGAGCTATATTGAAAACTTCCTGCTTAAAAGTGCTTTTATTCTGGCCTCTACACTTATGTTTTTCATTGTTTTTCAGTCATGTCTGACTCTTCATAAATCTATTTAGGATTTTCTTGGCAAAGATATTGTAGTGGTTTGTCTTTTTTTTTCCAGCTCATTTTACAGATGAAGAAACTGAGGCAAACAGAGTTAAGTACTAGTATCTGAGGTTGGATTTGAACTCAGGTCCTCTTGACTCCAAGACTGGCACTCTATCCACTGTGTCACCTAACTGCCCACATCTATATTTTACCTTCTCTTTAATATAATATTTTTTTAATCTGTAGTATGTGGTGTATATTAAAGTTCAACCAAGAGGGAGTCTTGAGAATAATTCACTCTGTATCCTACACCAAAAATAATCACTGTTCCTCTTGGGTATTGGTCTGGAATAAAAGAAATACTTAACAACTCCTCAACTAATATTCTACTCTGATACCTAATTGTGTCATGGAGATAACCCTTGGTGAAAATGGAACATACCAGTAGAATACAAGACCTAGGAGGTCCCACCTAATTAAACAGGCTTACATATTAGCCTAATGATGAACTATCATCTAAGAATGAGCTGAACTTAATATGGAGATTACCACCAACACTTTTTCCATAAGGTAATAAATATAGTTTGGTCATTGAAACTCATTGCAACCATCTGCAAAGAGGTATTAAGGTTGCAAAAGGCATAGGCGGAGAGAGTACCCCCACTGCAATGTAATCACAAATCAGGAACAGACAGTCTTTCACAATTAATTGCCTGGGACAATAATAACTCTAGTGACTTGCCCAGAGTCACACAGCTAGTATGCGTTAAAGGCAGAAATTCATCAAGTTCCTCTTACTTCTAAGCCAGCCCACTATCTACTACATAATGCTTCTCTTTGAAGTCTATATGTATGTTTATATGTGTCTATAAAGAGAGAGGTATGTATGTATATACATACACGAATATATATGTGATATATATGTCTGTGTATATAAAATATATAAATGTATTTTAGATGATATATAAGTAAATATGTATTTATATTAATGCATATGGGGAAACATATTTACAAATATATATTAAAGTATATGTGTATGTGTATATATATAGATAGATGATAGATGATAGATAGATACATACATACATACATGATAGACAGATAGACAGATAGATGATAGAGTAAGAAATCCAACATTTTGTCTCCAGGATGTCACAAAACAAATTAAAATGAGAAATGAGGGTAAATATTGGCCCAATAACATATCCTAGAAAAGAAACATCCAAGGAAATTGTCTAAGTGTCTAAGACACTCCATTTCTTAGTTCTGGTCATTTTCTCTGTTTGTCCTCTGTTCCTGGAATGCTTTCCCTACTCAACTCTGCCTACTTGGCTTCCCCAACTAAAATCTCATTTTTTACAGCAAGGCTTTC
>CM053593.1:262086888-262106150 GCA_028646575.1 Pseudocheirus occidentalis
TTGAGCCCCCCAGCTTTGAAAAACCCAGATGTTGGTGCTTCCCTCTCTGGTAACTTGAACAGGTAATGGGTGTGATGGTCAGATTATTGGAAGCCCATCTGCTGATCTGTTTCTTGGTCTGCTTGTAACTTGTGTTTGTAACTTGGGCCTGTAACTTGGGTTTGTATTTTCTGGAATTCAGGGTGCTGACTTTTCCCCATGAACCAGGTAAATGATATGTTTGTTTGATTAAAGAAAAATTGTTAACCCATGTTGTGTTGCTTTCCTTTAGAAAAGCATGTCTAAGAACCTGTGTTAGCAGCTGCCCTAGGTATGCTAGGGTGCTTGCTGATACAGAGGCATAAGAACATATGGTTCTTATGAGAGGGCAGAGAAATTGTGCAGTTTGACCAGAATGTAAAGTATGTAGAAGAAAATAATGTGAAATTATTCTAGAAAGGCAGGGCACACCAGATTGTGGAGAGTTTGAGAGTGCCAGGCAGAGAAATATGAGTATTAACAGTCTCTAAAGTTTTGAGTAGCAGAGTAACATGACCAGGCCAATGCATAAGAAAAATTATTACAGGTATGATGGGAAACCTCCATAGGAATGAGAAGAAAATGGAATCAGGAAGGCTTACAAAGGGGAAATTCTATTAGTCCAGATTAGTGTGAATGAGGGTCTGTACCAAAGTGGATACAATCATAGCAGAGATGACAGGAGCAGTACTATCCAGGTAGAATAGTGAGGACCTGGTGACTAATTACATATTATAGGTGAGAGAGAGAAGAGTCAAAAATCATGACAAATTTACACATGTGGAAGGCTATCTGAGTGGTGGTACTATAAGAAGAAATAATGAAGTCAGAAGAAGGCACAGACTGCAGGGAGAGGTGAAGGTAGTAATGAGTTTAGTCTGAGAAACATTTTTGAGATGCTGCTATAATATTCAGCATGTCCTTTAGGTACTTGGAGAATTGGGTTTGGAGCTTAGAATAAGAGACCAGGGCAGGACATACAAGTTTGGGAGTTATCTGTATAGAGGTGGAGATAGATGAAATTGCTAATGGAAATAATGTAGTAAGAGATGACAGCCTAGAACAAGCCACTGGGGAAAATCCACATCAACAATTAGGGAAGAAAAATGAGGACCCTCACAAAGGGACCAGAGAAAGAAAAGTTGTCTCTCAAACTCGTGGAAAATGGGTGTCTCTCAGATTCAGTGGTAAACTGTGATCTCTAGGGGCAGGTAGGTGTGCAGATAGAGTGCCAGACCTGAAGTCAGGAAGACCTGAATTCAGATCTAGCCTCAGACACTTACTAGTTGTGTGGCCTTAGGCAAATCACTTAACCCTCTTTGTCTCAGTTTCTTCACCTACAAAAATGAACTGGAGAGTCTTTGCCAAAAAATAAAAATACCAAACGGGGTCACATAGAGTGAGAAACAACTGAAAAGAATTAACAACAACAAACAAAAACAAAGAATGATCAACAATGTTAGAACTTTCACAAATGTCAAGGCAAATGACAATGGGAAAAAGACCAATTGATTTGGTCATTGAGATATTATTGGTGACTTTACAGAGAGTGGTTTCATTATATAATAGGTTAATAAATGAATAAGTAGAGAAAAAGTAGAGGCATATGGACAAATTTTTCAAGAAGCTTAGCAGTAAAGGAGAGGAGAGAGAAGGGTGGAGATCAATGAAGGCAAAAGTAGAAGTAATATTATTACTAGAAAATATTACAGAACACCTGTAGAAAAGAAAGAACATGGATGGGGAGTTTGGGGAAAATATCACAGATCTGGCACAGAGGTATGATGTAATAGCGGTGGGAGACTTAAATTATCAAAAATATGCAAGACCTTTTTCTGCCAAAAGAGAGAATCTAACGAAATGATGTTTTGCTTTAATAATATTTTCCTTCCAAAAGGTGGGCATAATTTTCACCAGCAAGAAGGACCTTTGGGGAAATGATGAAAACCTTTGCAGGGGGAGAGAACTTTAGAGGGAAGGAACTACTCAATCTTAAAGTTTGTGATACAGAAGGTGAAGAAAGTCAGAATCTAACCTCAATCCTAGATTAGAGAACAACAGAAGGTTCAGAGGAAAGAGGATCCCGTGGATTAAAATTCTATGGAAGACACTAGCTGAGCAGGGATGGGAAATGCTCAAGAATAAAATTCTGAAGTCAGAAAGAGCAACAACTCTAATAAGAAGGAAGAAAGGGAATTAGTTATCTGAAGAGATCAATGTGGATGCACAGAGAATTCACATATAACTTTTATAACTTTTTTGTTTGTTTTTTGTTTGTTTTTGCTTTTTGGAGGGGAGAAGACTGGGTAGTTGGGGTTAAGTGAATTGCCCAAAGTCACATGGCTAGTAAGTGTTAAGTGTCTGAGGTCAGATTTGAACTCAGGTCCTCCTGACTCCAGGGCCAGTGCTCTATTCACTGCACTACCTAGCCACCCCCACATACAACTTTTAAAAGACACGTTTGGAAGATGAAAGCAAAGGCATAGGATGAATAGTAAAAACAGTGTTAGTGCTGGGAGTACTAAATCTCAGAATGAGCAAAGGGCAAAAAGGGTGTTTAGGTGTTTCATAGCTATATTTGGGAAAGGGAGAGACTCAAAGAATGAATATGGGTACTACTTAAGGTAGCTGGAATTATAATAATAGATGGTAGAAAGAAGGAAGAGCTGCTCAATTCTCATTTTGCTTTTGTTTTATCCACTAAAGAAATAATCTTTGGTCTGAAAAGGACTGAGTAAAAGTGGCTAATTGAGGACTGGTACCTAAAATAAGTAAAAAGAATAAGTAATAAAAGAATATCTAGCTTCTCTTAATGAGTTCAAGTTACCTGGAACAGATGAATTGCATTCTTGGACTCAGACAACATGATTGCTGAGGCAATCTGTAACCTTTATAGATCATAGAGTAAAAGAAACAACATACGATTATAGGAGTGTAGATGTGCTAATTGTCAAAAGGAGAAGAGTATGGAGTTTGCTAAAAAAAAAAAAAAAATAGACCAAGAAGCTTCACTTTTTTGATTCCTGGAAAAATTCTACAGCCTATTAACATAGAAACAATTAGTGAACAGCTACAAAAGGAAAAGATATGTACAAAAAGCTGGAATGGCTTCACACACACAAAAAAAGGATCGTACTGTTTAGCCTTATTTCCTTTTTGACATAACTACCAATTACTTTGGTAAAGCATTTGATAAAAATTTATTATGCTATTATGGTTGGGTTAGATGATAGCATTAAATGGATTCAGAACTAGATAAATGGTCAGACTGAAAAAGTATCATTGTTTAATGTCAACTTCCAAGGGATCAGTGTCTGACTCTGCTATTTAACATTTTTATCAATGACTTGAGTAGAGGCACAGATAGCATCCTTATCAAATTTGTAGATACAACAAAGCTAATGTACTGAATAAGAAAACAGGAATTCTAAAACAATTTGACACACTAGAATTCTGGACTAAATAAATCTAACAAGCTAAAATTTTATAAGGACAAATGGAAAGTCTTATGTTTGGTTCAAAAAATCAACTTCACAGGTATAAGATGAGTGAAAAATAAATAGTAGTTCAGCTGGAAATAGATCTGAGGGGCTAGGCTGGCTAGGCAGGCTAGAAATAACCTAGATGGGATGGTATCTGGCTGGCTTAGAAGGATCAGAGAAAGGCTTTTTTTTATAACAGACAATTCATCATGTTTACATGCAGTAGAAGGAAAGATTAAGGAAGCATACAAAAGAAGGTGTGATTGCTAGAGCAAGGAAAGAGGAAGAAATGGGATCATGGGAATAATATAAGACAGTTTTAATGAGCAGTAAAGATGACTGTAGACTTCTATGATCAGAGGAAATAAAGGTCATGATGTGGACATAATGTATGTCCCTCACACCTTGGCTTCTTACCATCATTTTCCTCTGGACCCAGAATCATGATGGTTCATGAAGAGAAAATGGCAAAATATTTTTCTGAGGATCCTGACACACACAAGAGCACAACTGCACTTTCTCCCTCAGCCTTGGGGATCACATGACCATAATGGACAGTAAGACACACAGAACATAGAAGGGCATGGAATTAGTTTGCTCACATAAAGCATTGGTTAACTCTTCTTTCTTCTGCTTCTCTTGACACCTATTACCTTGAGTTTTGGTCTTCCTGGCATCCTTGTGGTGGACTAGAGGTTAGCACTGCAGAAGCAACCCAGATATAAGAAAAGAGATGGAGACTGATTCAGATATGGACAATTGTGGATTTCCCTCCCTATTATTCTTGAAGATCGGTGAGGGTAGGAGGAAAGAGTTCTTTCCATTTTCACTATATTCAACAAGCTCTGTTATTACAATACGCAAATTTTCTGAATCTATGGTAGAAGAGAGATATGACTGGTGGAGGAGAGCACAGGGTGGGGACACAGGAACTATATACAGACTACTGACTTCATACTTAAATATTTCAAATAACATTCCATTTCATCCCCTAGATTAATTTGTGTGTCCACAAATGGGGAGTGAGGAAGGAAGAAATTAGTCTAGGTGTCTACAGGGTGAGAATCCTCTGTTGGACAATAGGGTTTTTTGCATAACTATCCCAAACATGCTCCAGGGACTTTCCTAAGATCACTAGATTTGTACCTCAAACAGAATGCTACCTGGTAGGAAATTCAATATTGTTATCCTTCACTGGATAATTAATGCCATGAATAGTGTCTTCCTATAGGCTTAAGAGAGGCAGAGTTGGTGCCACACAACCAAAAGGCACCAGGGCTTACAAGGGTTAGAGTGAGAGAGGTGCTGGTAAATATTTAACACCCAGATGACTGAAAAATACATACATACAACACTTTTAAGTTTAATCTGCCTTATTGACATTTTCTCTACCACTTTCTTAAGTCTAGCAATCAACAATACAAAAATTAAGCATTAATTTGTAACACTTGAAAATTTCTGAAGTATAAATGCTCGGGCTGAAAACTTAACAATTGGTTCCCATCAGCCAGGATGGGTTGAGTTGGCTCCAGCATACCCCTGGACAGTTATCACATTGAGAGCGTAAGAAGACTGAAGGAAAGGAAGTGAGATAATTTATTATGCATGGTCTCAATTTCAGTGAAGAAATTTGTTATTATTCAATATTCTAGAGACTTTCCTTTGATTCTTCCAACATCTTTGATAGCAATGTAATACTTGGACTAGCTATCTAATGTCTCTTATTCTTGTTGCTGAGTAAACTTTTCTTGCATACAATATCTTCAATTAACAAGAACAGTAATTTTCCTAACATTTGTCAGTTCTATAGATCCCATTACCCAAAGGCACTAATCGTTCAAAATAATTCCAAAACAATTTGAGCATCTTCCTCAAAGTATGAATTGATTTCTTATATTCCCATTGGGAAAAAAATAAGATGTAATTGTGGGTGACAGCTCAGAAAACAGGAATACCTCTACATTTAAAAATATTGCCAAATGGCAGCTTTATATATTTTGTCTTTTGCTCAGCCTTGAAAAATAAATGCTATTCAAATAATTTGTCTGTATTTCTCTACATGTGATAGAGCTAGGGGATCAACTTAGAGGGCAGAAGAGGAGATTTTGCAGAGGCTCTTTGGATTTAAAGATAAATCCCTCCCCTTCTTCAAAACACACTTGGAAATGAGGAGCTTTCAGTATCTATAGTGCCAAAGCAACAACTGCCTTTATGCAGCCGCGTGTTATATGGGAATATTTTTGTTTGTTGTAGTGGAAAATGCTACAAGATTAATGGACTTGTAATCGAATTAACCCCTTACTGAGTCAAATCTTGGCTTCTATATTTTTAACCGTGTAATAATAGGCAAATCACTTACTGTCACTGAACCTCAAATTTCTCATTTGGAAAATGACCATAGGATTTACTTATAGCAAATATTCTCTTGCTGCTCATGTCTCTAATCACTCAATATCACCTTTACTGATTTCTCATCCTGAGGCCTGTGGCAAGAAGACACAAGTCCAAATCCAGCCTCAGACACTTATTAGCAGTGTGATCCTGGATGAGTCACTTAACTTTGTCTCACTTTCCTCAATTGTAAAATAATGATCATAACAGCACCTGTCTCCCAGGACTGTTATAAGGATCAAATGAGCTATTTGTAAAGCCTGTACCACAGTGCCTGGCACACAATAAGCACTTAATAAATGTTTATTTCCTTCCTTTTTGGTTTCCTTCTTCCTTCCCTTTTTTCCTTCCATCCTTCCCTTTCCCTAATACCTAATATAGGTACTCCCCACAGGTTGATCCTTGGCTCTCTTGTTTTCTCTCTCTACACTCTCTGTAGAGTGTAGACAATATTGTCTATGTTGACAATGTCTTTTGCTCTTATGACTTCAACTACCACATCTCTACACAACTCCCAAATAACCATCTCTATCTTCCTTTCTATAGATTATTCCAACCATTAGAGATTGTCATCAAGAAAGTACTTTTTAAAATATAAGTACTATAAAAATATGAATTGTTACTTTGCAAATATTTTCTACTGTAATCAATGTACTAAATTGATTCTTCTCATCCTAATGCCTCCATTCCGAAGGCACCAAATCCAAATGTTACCATGAGCATAGAGATTTCTGGAGAAGCTTCAGTGGAGAAATTCCATCATCACTCTATCCCTTGTTCCTCGGTTTGGAGCATGGATTCTTAAGTATTCACATCAATGAATGTATTTTTAAACCATGTATTTTGATAACTGTATCTCAATATTTAAGATTGTACAAATTTATAAGCCTATGTATTACATTTTATGTATTAAAGACATTATTCTGAGACATGGATCCATAGGCTTCACCAGATTGCCCAAGAGGTTCATGATAGAAAATGTTAAAAACCTCTGGTTTTAATGTTAAGAGAACAGATCAACATATGAGAAAAAATCTTATATTTCATTAAAACAGACTGCATAAAAATTCTTAGAGGTGGTTTTAACAAGAAGTAGCCTAGGAGCAGCTTCACCACTTCCACCTCAGCTGTTACCAGCAAACAGCCCCAAATGAGTAAATATTAACAGTAACAAGAAAATGGAAATTTAAAAATATAATTGACCAGGAAATGCTTACAAATGAATAACCAAAGATCATCTCACAGGCTGGTTTCTCCTGACACTCAGATTATCTTCTGTTAAGTACTCTTATTCATCTTAGTGCCTAAACAGGTGGCAGCTACTAGCTTGTGAAACTCAGGGCAACCATGTGTTTAGGCCTAGACTTGTAGAATTAGCCTCACTGCCCAGAGCAGACTGAGGTCCCATCGTTCTAGGCATTTCTGACCCTATCTTTCCTTCTCCAGCATCCCTTGCTTCCATCCTGTGTCTGTACCACTTAGCGGCTAGTCATTAATATTGGGGGAGGGGGGAGGAGGAAGCAGGAAAAAGAGGGAATGGGAGGTGTTTCTGTTTTGGTTTTTATTTACTTTAAAAAAAAAGTCTCATGCATTGTCCAAGGGGCACTGAGAAGATACAAAGAATACAGGTGGGGCCAAAGAATCTACAGAGTACAGGGGATGATGAAAAGAATCAATCATAGATTTATAGCTGGAAAGGACCTCAGAGGCAATCTAGTACAACACCTTCATTGTAGGAATGTTAAAAATGTCTCCAGAGCCAGAATACTCTAGTTTGTGGGGAAAAGAAATCTCATTTCCTTTATTAATAAAACAAGAATAAAGTATATTAAGGAATATTATAGAACAGGGTCCTCCAGATACCAGGTGAGCTCTCTGACTCTCCACCTGTCATCTCTAACCCTCACCCTCACTACACAACCAACCCATCTTCTCTTCATAGCTTACCTTTTCTTGATGACATTTTTTATTTCTATTTTTCATCAGAGTTCCTTTTGACCTACTTGTTGCAACCTGCCCACACCCATCATTCACTTCTCCACTCCTCTTTGTATGATATCCATTCTTAATTCTTTAGAGATTATTGTATTCCAAGTTCTGCTTTCATGCAGAAAGGTCAGTAGAATGTTGGCACTAAAAAAATAAATGTGTGTACAAATACATATATGTTGTATATACACATATATGTATATATTTTATATATGTGCATATATGTTATGTATATACATGTGTATATTTATAGATTATATGTGTGCTGTGTTCACATATGCATATGTGTATGTGTGTGTAGAGATATCTTTGTTTCCATGAGAAGTTTTGGATCATTCAGGGTACTTAACAGGTTCCTAAAGGTAATCCAGTCCTCTAATCTCTTTCTGTTTAAATGTAGGTATAGTTCATCATCCATCTGTATTGTACATTCCAAATATATAACTAAAGGCTGAAGTTCGTAGGTTTTCCAATCAAATACATGTCATAATCTAGGGATGGATTTTCTTCAACCACTTCACTTTTCCTTTGTGGATGATCAGGACAAACTTTTTTAATTACTACAGATCTCTTTCCAGAAGTCATGAAATGTTTGTAGCTCAATGCAACGATAATAATGTCATCTGCAAACAGTGGTATCTTGAGTGTTTTACCAAGAAGACCCAGGTTTGAATTGCACTTCTGACCCTTACTTATATGTGTGGTCTTGGGCAAGTCACTTAACTGCCTACACCCCAGGCCTCAGTTTCTTCCATTGTTTTCTTTTTTGTAATGAGGAGGAAGTTTCTAACTGACATAGCTTCTGAAAACCTTCTGGATGTAGACATATGATCATATCCATAGAGGGTGGATAGTCAGAGAGCTCAACTGGTGCGTGGAAGACCCTGTTCTATAATATTCCTTAACAAGGATACTTTATTCAACTTGTACTCCACCAACCTCCTCCTCCATCAGTGCGGGGATGCCTTTAATGATCATAAAACTCCTTGTTTTATGCCTCATCTGATTTTTATGAACAGAGGGTCCTAGAACAGGGTCATAACATTGGCTGTGTCTTTCAAGGAATCTTGACTAATTTTGACACACAATAGAAGATAAGTTATTAGAAAAACCTTTAATATGGCATTATGCTCAGTTTTGATTTTTTGTTGGGTTTTTTTTTTTGGTATGGTAGTCAACAAACATAGGCAGAGTGGGATACATTTTTCAGTAAGTTGAAAAATGTAAAAAGACAATCCACTGTTGAATACTTCTTGTTGATCCTGTTTGTTTCCTATTTATACCCTCATTAAGGATATCTTCAATTTCTATATAGATGGCTCTCATAAAACTTTCATGTAGGTGAAAATAGGCATATTTCTTGGTCACCTTTTTAGAATATTAAAAAGGTCCGAGGTTTTTTCATGCCTTTTCTACTTTTTTCCCTCTTTCAGATACCTTACATAGCAACCCCTTAACACAGTTTCCTCCACTATGAATTTCCTTTATATATACTTGATCTAATTTAGATTCTTTTCCTGTCTTTGTTCTCTTTAGTGATACTTCTATCTTCCTAAAAGCACCTCCAAAGTATGATGTGAGGTTGCAAGTGTTATGATTCCACCATTTTTGATGGCAAAAAAATTATCATAATAATATTTTGAGATCTTTTTTGTTTTTCTTCTGTTTGTTGTCCTTTAATTTTTGTCATTTAAAGCTGTTAGTTAGATCTCTTACCCAGCATTCTTTAAATTTTTTCTTAATCCTCTGCTGCTTCTCTTCATTTTATGAGATGATACTGTTTGTAACCATCCATCATCTTTTAAAAATTTTTACAAATGAATTTGTATCCTAAACCTAAAATTTTTGGTCATAATATTTTCACAATATAATTTGAGTCTTGATAACACTATAATTCCTTCAACTAATGAAGCATACCTCTTCCTTCACAGGAAAAGTGAAGACTAATGAGGCTGAATATTTTAAACATTACCAGATAGCCTCACTATATTGGATGTTTTTACTTAATATTTTTTGTTACAATGAAATCTGTGGCAGAGTGGGAAATGACTGTCACATAAAGATAAAAGGCATTAATAGACTTTATTTCTCTTTAAAAATGAGAGATAACTGATGGACAGCCCCTGTGCTCCATCTAGATGTTAAATCAAGAGAACACACAAATGATCTCCATTAGCAAAGTGGAAAAAGAAACCTTTTGACTAAATCTCACAAAGATCTTTCTCAGAAATATCTGCTCCCTCCTGGAATCCAGATGCAGGCAGTGTCCTCAAACCTTCTCAGTTCATCATGCTTCTGTACCACTAAGGAGGATTGTTATATCAGAGGAGGCAAATATCCCTTGGACACAAAGTGACAAAGGTAATTATGATTTGTACTATATACTGGAATTTTGCAGTAGTGAAACCCCCCCAAATAGTTATGGTACACACTCACACACATGCACACATGTGCACACAAAATGTATGTATGTAGCATGTATATTAATCTAAAATGCCTCGTAATTTCCAAAATGCATGCATATAGCTTATACTGATCCTTCTCCTTTCAACCAGTATCACTGGTTATTTCACTCTCAATTCATATCAAGCAAGGCAGCAATGGTTTTATTTGATTATTGAAGATGCCTGGTTGCCCTGATTTCAGCAAGCCTGTGACAGAGAATGTAAGACCACTCAACTCATCTTCTTTCTTTCCTCACTGATTTAATAACAAGCATTCTAGGCATCAGTCTGATGCAAATCATTCATCTCTGGAGCAATAGTGGACACTTGGACACTACTGGAATCCTCAGACCTCTCCTGAACATCTTATACATTATTTTACAAATAATTAGATGGGTTTTTTTGTTTTGTTTTTTGGAAGGTGGGTTGATGGAGAAAGGATTGAGCATCCCCAACTGAACAGCATCTCTAAATACTCCATTGTGATTTCAACTTTGACAAATGTCAAATCAAGTGAAACCTGCCCACTTTTCCACTCCAGACACATCCGAATTTTGATACTGTATTATATTAACTACTTAGATACACAGTCACTTGGGTTTTTCTGGACTTCCTTCACAGAAAATTTTTTCTGGTTCCTTTGAATATCTGGACCATATCAATACCAGAAACTTTTTTTTATTCTTTTTATTTTGTTTTATTATTTTCTCCAAATAAGTGAGTTCAAAAGCAAAATCAACATTGAATGCCAGATGGCTGAGGGATTACTTGTCTATGTACTGGAATGCTAAACTCTATATGGATTGCAAGCCTTCTCCACAGCTGTAGGCTGCTTATGTGCCTATGAAAGGTACTGTTTCTCTGTGTGTGTGTCCAATCTGAACCTTATATTCCATTTTCTACATATGGATTTATGATCAAGAAAGAAAGTAATGCTTTTCCCATCTTAAGAAAAAAAAATCTAAATTCTTCGTCTATGGATGCCTATCAAGTTTTTTTGGTTTCTGCTGCTTTTTTGTCTCTGTCATTGATATGGCTCTTGGTGTTAGATTCTAATCTTATACATATTGCACTGAAAGATTTTTTTTCAAAGCTTATCTTTCATTCAACAAGGCTTTATTAACTACCTACTGGGTCCCAGGCACTGTGCTAGGCACAGAGAAAAAAAGACAAAAATAATTCCTGTCTTCAATTAACTTTCATCGCATGATGGTAGGTGAGAGAATGGAAGGGAGAACAGCATGCAGACTCAGAAGTAAATACAAATTATATATGAACTATTTTAAGGTAGAGAGGACACAAGCAACATGTGTGGGTAAATTAAGTACAAAAGACTCTGTGGATCTAGAAAAGGCAGTAGGGAGAAGTAATATCCATTCTTGGTTGGTGCACCAGTTTGTTGTGAAGAAGAGTAATCCTAGTGGTTGAACTTGTGTTGAGATTTGGAAGAAGTTAGAGTTAGAACTGAAATTAGGGTTCAATTCTAAGAAGCAGAGGTGAGGAGGGAGAACATTCAGAGCATGGAGAACAGCCCGTGCAAAGAAGGATAATGAAATATTGTATATGAGAAAAAGACAGGAAGCCAGTTTGACTAGAACATAGAATGACTGAAAAGGAGTGAGGTGTGCAGAAATCCTGGAAAGATAATTGTGGGACGCTTCAAATGCTAAACAGAGGGATTTGTGTTTTATCCTGGAGGAAATAAGAAATCCCTAGAGCTCCTTGTGGTACAGAGTGACATAGTTAGATCTGAGCTTTAGGAACATCCCTTCAGCAACTATTTGGAGACTGCATTAGAGAAAGGAAAGACTGGATGAAAGGAGACTAATTAGAAGTCTCCTGAAGTAGTCCAGATGAGAGGTGATGAGAGAGGACTGAAGTAGACCAGTGAGTGGAAATGCAAGCTGATAACTCATAGGGAGTGTTGTTCTCAAGCATTCACCCTTCACATTTAAAGTCTGGGAAAAAAACAAAGAGGTGAGCATTAAGCCTTGGCAGAGAAAGCAGTCTTCCACCTGATATATTTTATAAAATAGAAATGAAAGGCCCTCTCACCCTAAAATTCCATGACCAACTTTCCAGAGTGCTGGAGATTTCCCCCAAGTTGTTCCTTTATGTTTCTCTGTGATATATCAGTTAAAAGCAAATGCATCTAAGCACTTTGTGAAGGACTGTAGCATCCTAGGATTGAGAAGTAGAAAGCATTTGGGGATTTTCTATTTGAATGGTGCTATGAAAGTTACAAAGTAATAGATGGTTCCTGTTCTCAAGAAGCCTATGATCTATCTAGGAAGGCAGGTGAAGGCCACAGAAAAAGTTAAGAATACAAAATAGTGCATGGAAAGTTACAGGTGAGAGATGCAGACAACAAGTGTTCTTAGAGTTCAGAAGAGGAAGAACTGCTTGAAGATTGTCCTGGTCAGGCACAGGAGTTTTCAAGCCAAAGCTTGGGAAGAAAGGCTTTAGTACACTGGGGAAAGTACTGTATTTGGGGTCAGAGACCTGAGTTCAAATTCTGGTCCTGTTCCTTATTCCCTATGTTATCTTCTGCAAGTCACAACCTATAGGATTTCTGTTTCCTCATCTGCAAAATAAGAGGGTTAAGCTACATAACCCCTGAGGTTTCTTCCAGCTCTGAATTTAAGAGTTGGCAATTGGCAGAAAGAAGAGAAGAGCATTTGAGGAGAAGGGATAGCATGAGGGAAAAGCAGACCAAATAAGATAAGTAGATCAAACGTTCATGAAAGTATCCTCTCTACCACTCCTAGAGAATCAATCAATATAACAAATCGTATTTTTAGAGAGGGAAAAAAATCAGAACAATTGAATATATATATATATATATATATATATATATATATACATACATATATAATGTGTGTGTATGTAGATACAGATATATAGTTTATATGAGAAACTCTTATGGGAAATTTTTGATACAAAGATTTTTTCCCCCATTTGACTACTTTCCTTCTTAGCCTAGGTGCATTAATTATTTCTGTGCAGAAGCTTCTTAGTTTCATGTAATAAGAGTTATATATTTTATCTCTTGTATTTGTTCACACATTAACCCATAATGCCTGGAATGGGAATGGGAATTTGAAGATCTACCCTGCCCCTTAATTGACCTAGGGGGGAGTTTGAAGATCTCCCCTGCTTTGAAAGTTTGCTCTGCCCCCTAATAGTCTGAATGTAATCACACAGAGCCTGTGACGGAGGGAATTTGCTGAAGGGAAGCAGATCCCACAGGAAGCTTCCCTGCTGTGAAGATAAACTTTGCCACCTGATAGGCTGAATGTAGTCACATGGAGCCTGTGGTGGGAGAAGTTAGCTGAAGGGAAGCAGAGTCCACTGTAAGCTGGTCAAAGCTAGCCAGACAGTGGGGATGAGAGAGGGACCTCAGGCAAGGGGTCAGATAGGCTCATGAGTAGATATTGATCATGTACTGGCTTATGGCTTGTGAATGTATTTGGTACTATGATGGAATTGGCTTACTGGTTTGGGGATTCGGTTTTCTGGTATCTAAATAAATGCTTCAGTTCTATCCTCTATCTGGAGAATCTGGTCTATTTTGTCATTGAACATCATGCGATACTTATAGTCATGGTCTTTATCATGATTGTGGGCACTGTAAATATTGCATTGATGCTACAATGCCCAAGAGCAGATTTTTTTTTATCTTAGGTAAACTTAGAATGGGGCTCTGTGGTAAATGAAAGGTAGGATAAATATGTTTGGAAAAAGAAGATGCTCTGGGAAGGGTGAAGAATATTGCAAACTGTCAAAATAGAGCAGGATTGGTTTGAGGATTCCTGGATACCTAAGAGACAGAATAGTGGGTATGTGAATTGTGAGAGTGTGGGGGTGGGGGAAGATGTGGCTGAGTTTTGTACAAACCAAGCTTCACAATATTGCCTTGGACCTGGCCCTCCAGGAACCAATTTCACTGAATGTTTTAAACAACAGAGCAGCCAAATAAAGATCTCTGCTAGCTGTAAGGATCCAGCCGCTGCTACAGCTGTCGTAGGTATAGGGAGTTCAATCACACAGTTACTTTCTTCACCACACACTGAGTCCTTGTTACCACCCTGTCACCTCCATCTCTATATAGAAACCAAAGCCCCTGTCACACATGAACACCAGAAACCTACCCTAGGTTCAAAGAACTCTGGAGGTCAGTATCCATTTGAAACCATGGTAACAGATATTCACACGTGTGTTTCTCTAACTAAACCAAACAAAGGAGTCTTTTCAAAGAAAAAAGAAATTTAATTAAACAGTATAGCAAAAATAAAAGACAGAGAAGATCATCCCGTAAACAAAGGAGTACCTTCTCCCCAAAGCACCATATAATCAGTGGGGAAGGGACACGTAGAGAGAAAGCAGACATTGTGTGCCTGGGATGTGTGTGTGTATGTGTGTGTATAAAATCTTCCTTCTCTCTCTCAGAAGTCTCTTCCAAAAGTTCTGTATCATCACACTGGTGAATTCTGGAACAGAATATATCTCTGCGTATCACTGCACAGCTGTTTTTGTTTTCTGTTGCCATTTATTCATCTTTACTTGTGAAGCAACTTCTTTCCTCATAACAGGAGGACTGGCTAGCCCTTTAATTTATTTCTATATGGACTTTTTAGATCTTTTGTAATTCAGATCTTAGCCAACAGCACTTTGCATTCTTAGTCCCTCTTTTTATAAAAACTGTTTTCCCCTATTGCTGCTTAAATTCTCAGTATGACTTTTCATCTGGGTTATTGTCAGACTTTTTCTTTTAACTCCTCTCATACCCCTAATTCAGGAATTTGGGTCTCTTCAAATAATCATGGGACTCCAATAAGCCAAATAGCAATAGTGCTAAATGGAGTGGTGGTAAGGGACAGGTCGGGCTAATGAAGCTTTGTCCTACTTCCCAGTAATAAACACAATGACCATTCAGCCTGAATCTATCTTTAAATTAATTTTTATTGATCACTTCTGTTTCTTACATTATCATAGCTATCATAAGTATCCTCCCTACCACTCCTGGAGAATCAACCAATATAACAAATAATATTTTTAGAGAGAAAAAAAATCAGCACAACTGAATATATATGTGTATATATACAGTATATATGAATGTATATGCCTATATGTGCATACTTAGATATAGATATATATAGTTTATATGAGAAACCATTATGAGAAAATTCTGATACAAAGATTTTTTTCCCCTCATTTGACTACTTCCCTTCTTAGGTGCATTAATTATTTCTGTGCAGATGCTTCTTAGTTTCATGTAATCAAAGTTATATTTTTTTTCTCTTGTATTTGCCTTTATCTCTTATTTGGTAAAAAAAAATACATATCCTATTCATAGCTATGAGCAGTATATGACTTGGTTCTTTTCCAAATGTTTTCTACTATGATCTTTAATAAAGATCAGGTGCCTTTTTAGAATGAATTGTGGAATATGGTATAAAGTGTGAGTTTAAGCTTAATTTCTGCCAGTTAGTTTTCCAGTTTTACCAGAAGTTTTTTTTTTATCAAATAAGGAGTATTTTTCACCAAATAATTTATATTTTCCTTTTTGTCAAATACTAGATTAGTGAGTTTCATTGTTTATGATTCCCTCTTGCCTAGTCTGTTCTGCTGATCTATATCTCCATTTTTTTTAAACCAATAACAGATGCTTTAGGTGACTGCTGCTTTATAATGCCATCTGGGGTTTGGAAGGGTGAATCCTCCTTTAGCCCTGCTTCTTTTTGTCATTTCCTTTGATATTCTAAATCTTATTTTAGAAATGAATTTTGTTATTATTTTTATCAAGTCCTATAATACATCCTTTTTGTAATGTAATTGAAATTAAAAGTGCACATTAATTTTGGAAATATTGCCATTTTTATTATATTGGCATGGCCTAGCCATGAGCACTGAATATTCCTCCAGTTATTTAAATTGTTCTTTATCTCTTTAAGGAGCACTTTGTAATTGAATCTATACAAGTCTTTCATATGCTTTGGTGGGTTGATTCCTAGATTTTTTTTTCATTTTGCAGTTATTTGGAAGGGATTTCCATGTCTGTTATTATTTCTTAGGTTTGTTATTATTCTGCATCAACACTATTGATTTTTTGAAGATTAATCTTGTAGTTTGCAACTTTGCTGAAGCTGTTGTCTCAATTTATCTTTGTTGATCCCTAGTATTTTCCAAGTATCCTATCACGCCATCATTACATAGGGATAGTTTTATCTCCTTTTTATCTATTTGCCTTTAATTTCATTCTCATTGCTGCTGCTAACATTTACAAAATGATGTCAAATTATAGTGGGAACCTGTAATTATCTTAATTACTCCTTTATACTTCTTATCCTGCACAACTGAAAACAACCACACATATTCATTTCTTCAGCTCTTTATAGTTTTGAAGTTTTTGTCTTCTAAAAACCCTGTGAGTTAAGAATTTCCATTGCTTTTAGAGGGAAGATGGAATGGCAAAAAGTAAATGCAAATGAGCTCCCATCAACAACTCCTCCAGAGACAATAGAAAATAAAACTGAATCCTGATGGAGAAATCAAGAAAACTTCATAATGAATCCTTTGTCCTGCCCAAGTCAACATAGTGAGATAGAAGGGTCCACTGACACTAAAGTCTGCAGTGCTGAGGAACAGGTTGAGCACCAGGGCAAGAGGAGATCCCAGACTCAGGTACTTCCACATGCATTCAAAGGAACTGTAATGGGGAATGGTGCCAAAAAGCAGCAGCTTTAGGTCACAGATCCAGGAAGGATTGAGAAGGGGATGATATTCCTATCTAGAGAGATCCTGAAAGGAGGAAATCCCGAAACCAGAAGAAACATTGTAGCTCAGACACCTGACCCAGAATGAGTCTTACTTTTAGTGTCTAGCCCAGTCTTACCAAGGCAGAAATCCTGGACCAAAGGGAAGCCTACAATTCTGCCTGTCTGAAACAGCAGAACTTCCTAGCTTGTTGGAGTCCAGCTGAGTCCAGCAACATTTTATTGTTACTCTAGTTGAAACCATGAAAAATAATTTGCAGAATTAAGACTAGGCTGGGGCTGCTATCAGACTTTATCCTGGATTAGACCACTCTAGGAACACCAAAAGTTTGAAGGTCCTTAACCTGTCCCAATGATATCACAATACTCAATATTCCAAGAAAGCACCAATAGGACCATCCCAAACCTTTCCTCCAGGAGTGTGGCAGAGCCCAGCCGTAACAAGTCTCAAGTCAGGAATGAGGTTGGAAGAATGGGCAAATAAAAAGAGAACCTCACCATAATCAGTTATTATGGTAGTAGGGACCCTCAAGACACAAACATACAAAGAAGAAAATAACTCCAATACATCCACAAGCAATGCCTCAGAGAAAAATGCAGCTTGGATACAAACTCAGCTAGACTTCCTGGAATACATGAAGTAAAGGTTTTTTAAAAAGCTAAAAATAATTTTTATGTGTAAAATAAGAGTACTTGAGGAAAAATTGGAAAACAAATAAGAGTTATGAAAGAATGAATTGGAAAGGGAATTAACATCTTGGCACAAGAATCACAAAGTCTTGCCCATGAAAATATCTCCCTAAAGATTAGAATGGACCAAATAGAAGCCCATGATTCCATAAGACAAGAAATATTAAAGTCAAAAGGCTGCAAAAATAGAAGCAAATATAAAGTATTTCAGACCATAAACAACTGAGGGCAGGGATAAGGGGGGGGCGAATTAAGAATCAATGGACTCTCTGAACACTGTGACCAAAAAATGTCTAGACATCATATTTCAAAGTTCTTTTAAAAAGTTGGTCAGATTTCATAACTAGAAGGCAAAGTAGAAAGAATCCACCAATCAACTCCTGAAAGAAACCCCAAAATGAAAACTCCCAAGAATGTCGTAGTCAGAATTCAGAGCTTCCAGATCAAAGGAAAATACTTCAAGCAGCCAAAGGAAAGAATTCAAATACCAAGGAACCACAATCAGGATCACACATGATTTAGAAGCTACCTCTATTAAAAAAAAAAGAAGAGAACTTTAAATGTTATATTCCAGAAAGCAAAGGATATGGGCTTACACCTAAGAATAACTTACCCAGAAGAACTGAGTTTAATGCTATAAGAAGAAAACAAGTATTGTAATGGAATAAAGAACTTATCAGCATTCGTCTTGAAAAGGCCAGAGCTATTTGGAAATTGTGAAGGTCAAACATAGGAGTTAAGAAAAATATGAAATAGTAGATGGCTCAGTGGAGAGTGGGTGAAGCCTAGAGTCAGGAAAACTCATCCTTCTGAGGTCAAATCTGGCCTTAAGGCATTTACTAGCTATGTGACCCTGGTTAAGTCATTTAACCCTGTTTGTCTCAATTTCCTCATCTGTAAAAATGAGCCAGAGATGGAAATGGCAAACCACTCCAGTATCTTTGCCAAGAAAACCCCAAATGAAATCACAGAGTTGTACACAACTGAAAAATGACTGAACAACAAAAACATATAATTATGTTGTCCGGCAAAACAAATGTTCAAAAAATAAAAAGGATAAATGAGGAAACTACATTATGGTGAAAGAAGTAATGGGCAACTTATGTGTTCAAGACATCTTATCATATTAACTGAGCTAGAAAAAGACATAGATGGGGCGGCTAGGTGATGCAGTGAATAGAGCACTGGCCCTGGAGTCAAGAGGACTTGAGTTCAAATCTGGCCTCAGACACTTAACACTTACTAGCCATGTGACCTTGGGCAAGTCACTTAACCCCAACTGCCCTGCATACCCCCCTCCAAAAAGCAAAAAAAAAAAAAAAGACATAGATGGTAGCATAATAGTGACAAGAGACTTCAATATCACTCTCTCATTTTTGGATAAACAAAAACCAAAAGGAAAAACACAGAAGTTAACAAATTTCTGAAGAAGTTAGAACCGTGAGACTTAGGTCTGAATGGGACAGCAAAAA
>CM053593.1:262106650-262120083 GCA_028646575.1 Pseudocheirus occidentalis
CCAAATAGAACTGTGAACTGATCCAACCATTTTGGAAAGCAATCTGCCCAAAGAGTTATTAAACTGGCTAAACCCTTTAACCTAACAATACCACTACTCTGGATGTGATTCCAAAGATAACTAGGGGAAAAGAAAAATAACTTATAAATTCTTAAATATTTATAGAAGCTTTCTTTGTGGTGGCAAACAACTGGAAATTTCAGGAATGCCTGTCAATTGAGGAATGACTGAATAAGTTGTGTTACATGATCATGATGGAATACTATTGTAGAAATGATGAACTCAGTGAATTTAGGAAAACATAAATATACCTGCATGAAGTAATGAAGAGCAAAATGACCAGAACCAAGAGAATGTTGCACACAGTAACAGCAATATTATTTTTAAAACAACTTCAAGCAACTATGTCATTTTGACTATCATAAATACCCAAATTAACACAAAGGACCTATGAAGGAAGACACTATCTGCATTCAGAGAAAGAACTAATGGACAGCTGTATAGAAGGATATATATACATGTGTATATGAGTATATATGTTTGTGTGTGCATATATATATACACACATATACACACATACATATATGAATACACATGTATTTGTGTCTATTAGTAATTTTCTCTAGGGTGAGGAGAAAAAAAGAAAAAGAAAGATACATGATAACTTTATTATTTATTTAAAAGGAACAGTAAGTTGTAAATAATAGATTTGCAGTTTCATTGCAATCTTTTTTTTATTCTACTGTTATGAAAATGCTTGCTTTATTTCTGAGTTTAGAATAAAATAAATATATAATGTAAGAAAAAAAAAGAAAATGTTACCAAAGATAATTTATACCTTTAGTGCTATAGCAATCAATTTATCAAAGAAACACTTTATGGAAATTGATTTTTTAAAAAAGTAACAAAATTCATTTGAAAAAACAAAAGATCTGGAAAAGAAGGGAAAAAATGAAAAAAATAGGGATGAAGGAGAATAGCACTTCAAGACCTCAAAACATATTATAAAGTAGTAGTCATCAAAACCATCTGGTATTGGTTAAAAAATAGAGATAGATCAATGGAATAAACTAGACAAGAGAGAATCAGAAACATTGGAACTCAATAACCTAGGGTTTGACAAAGTGAAAACTACAAAATACAAAGGAAAAAAAACCCTATTTGATTATAAACTGCTGGGGAAACTAGAAAGCAGTCTAGCAGAAATTAGATTTAGACCAGCACCTTACGCACTATTCTACAGTACTATATATGGGCAAAATATATACAGGATAAATTGGAGAAAATCACAGAGGTAAGGCATTAACATTATGAGAGATCAGAAAAGGCTCTTGTAGAAAATTAGATTTCAACTGGGATATGCAACCTTGATATTAAAGATCATAGTATAAAAAAATTAAAAGAGAAACAGGTCATATCTTCCTCACAGCACACAGGGTAGGAGATTTAGTCTTAACAAAACAAGATAGACAGAGACAATTTATAAAAGATAAAGCAGGCAACCAATTACATCAAACTAAAAAGCTTCTGCACAGACAAAATTAATGCACCTAGCATAAGAAGGAAAGAGACTGAATGAAAAAGATATTTGTGTTAAATTTCTCCCTTAAGGTTTTGGTATTCAAATTATATCATCTCTCTCTGTCTCTTTCTCACATATATGTGCAAATACTCTTACACACATGTGTCTATGTACGTGTATATTCACATATACATATATACATGCATGTTATATGAGTACTAACTATTCCCCAATAGAAAAGTAGTCAAACAACATGAACATTCACAACCAAATCACTAACAATAAGAGAAATACAAATTTAAAAATTTGAGGTTTCAACTCACACCCTAAAAATTGTCATAGATAATTTTAAAAGGGCAATATTAAGTGTTATTGTCAATGTTGGCATGATGGTTGTGGAATTATAGGTATACTCATACATTGTCAGTAGACCTGTGAAATTGTATAATCACTTTAGTAATCAATTTAGAATTATGCCAATAAAATGACTAAAATATCAATTATCTTTGAACTAGAGGCTCCAGTACTGGCTTTGTGCCACAAGGAAGCCATCAATGAAAAGAAAGTCTCTGTATACATGAAGATATTTGTACCAGCCCTTTTTTCTGCGATAGTAAAAAGTTGGAAACAAGGTTGTTGTCCATCAAATGGGGAATAGCTAAATAAATTGTATATGAATTGAATATTACCACGCAGTAAAAAAAAATATTATGGAAAGATTTATGGAAAGCTTACATGAACTGATAAAAGATCAAGGAAGCAGAACCAGTGTTTAGAATAGTGCCTGGGATATAGTAAGTACTTAATAAATGTTTATTATTGATTGATTTAATAAAATAATATATGCAATACCTATAACAAGAAAAATATGCACCAGAAAATCAAAAGCAAATGTAACAAAATTGTAAAGATCAAGCATGACTTGAATGAAAGTATATGATAGAATATCCCCAAACCACTCTTTTGTGTAAGGAAGATTGTTACACATTGCATATATTTTTGGAATTTTTCAATGTATTGATTAGTTGTGCTGATTTTTTCCTCTTCTTTTCTTTCTTTTCTTGTCTTTCAAAGATATTTGTTATATGGGAGGGCTCTCTTGGAGAGGTAGTGAGAGGGTTACTGAAGATAACTATGATGATGCAAACATCTGAAAACATTAATAAAAGTTTATTTCAAAAATATTAAATTAAAAAGGATAATTGGGGGTGGCTAGATGGCACAATGAATAGAGCACCAGCCTTGGAGTCAGGAGGACCTGAGTTCAAAGCTGACCTCAGACACTTAACACTTACTAGCCATGTGACCTTGGGCAAGTCACTTAATCCCAATTGCCCTGCCTTCCCCCCTCCAAAAATAAAAAAGCAAAAAAAAAAAAAAGAAAAGGATAATTGACTAAACAAGGACAAACTGCTTACATTCTAATATAGGGGGATGGTACATATATATGTCTTCTCTGAGCCCTGTCATCATCAGGGATTATAGAAGGAGTCTAGTTAAACAAAGCCTGTAGTGATTTTATTATGTATTGATCATGTTAAGAAAAGAATGGAAAGAGAAGGGAAGAGGAATACAATAGGCATGGGACAAGGGGAAGAAAAAGGTTAGGGAAAATTATCTTGCATATTTAAGGTAGACAGTAGACATTTATACTGTTATATAAACAAAGAGGAAGGGGCAGAAGGAGTAGCTGACTCTTAAATATCACTCTGAATTGGTTAAAAAAAAAAGAAGAAAGCACAAATAAGCACACACCTACACACACACAGTTGGTTACAGAAATGCACTTCATGCAACAGGGAAATAAGAGGGAAAGTGGAGAAGTGGGAACAGGGAGCTAGAAGGAGGTTATATTAAGGGAGCGATGTGTCCTAAACAACCCAAACTCTAAAGATGTACCAAAAAAGATTCATACCTCTTTTGAGGTGGCAAATTATGGAAATCTGAGGGAGTATATATATAAATGTAATGGAATGCTATTGGGCAGTAAGGAATTATGGAGGGGATGTTTTCAGAGAAAACTTGGAAAACATGTATGATCTTATGCTGAGTGAAGTTAAGAGAACCAGGAGAATAATGTACACAATAATAGCAATATGATAAAGGCAAATAACTTAGAAAAATAGGAACTAAGTTGATATTTTGTTGCTATTGTTTGTTGTTCCATCATTTTTCTATTGTGTCCAACTCTTTGTGACCTCATGTGGGGCTTTCTTGGCAAAGATACTTGAGTAGTTTGCTATTTCCTTCTCCAGTTCATTTTTGCAGATGAGGAAACCTGAAGCAAACACAGTTAAGTAACTTGCCCAGGATCACACAGCTCAGTGTCAGAGGTCAGATTACGGAAGATGAGTCTGCCTGACTTCCTGCCCAGCATTCTTTCCACTTCACCACCTAGCTTCCCCATCTCAGTACTCTAACCAGATGACTTTTGATGAAATATGCTGCCTACTTCCTGATATACAGGTGAAGGATTTGGGGTACAGACTGAGACCAAAAATATTTCCTACATGACCAATGTAGAATTTGTTTTTGATTGATTATGCATGGTTGTAACAGGATTTGCTTTTCTTTAGTTCTTGAGTTGGGTAAATTGAGAGGGGAGGGTGAGAAGGCAGATTTTTGCTAATTGTAAAAAATCAAATAAAAATTTAAAAATAACAAGAGAAAAAGATTACTGAGTTGTACTATGTTGGGCAATTCCCAGCTGAATTAGAGGATGCAGCAGGGCAAAAGGGAATATAGAAGAAGAAAAAAAAACCCTCAGAAATAGTTCATCCCAGGATTCTCTATAGACCTTGAAGACCTAAATTATCTAATCATGTAATTCTAATTCAAGAGAATTTTATGTAGAGGAACAGGTAGAGAATTCTAAAGGAATGTTTTTGTTTCTCTCTCCAGGTTTTAAGGTTATTAATCAAAATACTGAAACATGGTGGTGGAGAGAGAAGAGATAAAACTTATCAATTCACCCCTGCAACCTCTCTCTTCTGATTGGCAAATTTTCATCTAAGACTATTTCATGAAATGCCCACACCATCCATGCTCACTTCTCTCCCAGCTCCCCACCCCCGACTTGCCAATTTTCCCCATTTTGTCTCTACATCTTTTCTAGTTCTTTTTAATTTGTTTCTTTTCCCCATTTCAATATAAGTTCCTTGAGGGTAAGGATCATCTCGTTTGCTTCTATTTGTGTTCCCAGTGTTTTGGACAGTTCCTAGAAGGCAGTAAATGCTCTATCTATCCATCTGTCATTCAGGACAAGTTATAAAGCAGATAGAGCAATAGATTTGGAAGCAGGAAAACTTGGGCTCATGTCCCATGTTAAGCACTTACTGTGCTTATTGCTGTGATTTTTTCCAGTTTATTTTTTATATATTTTGATTATGTGTAGTTGTTTGTATGTTGTCTCCTGCCAAAACAAAATTAGACTGTGAGCTCCTTGAAAATAGAAACTCTCTTTGACCTTTCTTTGAACCCCTAGCACTTAACACAGTATCTGGCACATAGTAGGTGCTTAGTAAATTGTTGTTCATCCTTCATTCTCCAAGAAGACTAATGATGTCAGGAGGGTGATGTCTTGACTTGCAAATGAATTGAATTTAAGTGAGGCAGAAGCTACGCAAGGTCATCAGCCTCATTCTCTCCTCCAGAATCATCGCAGTCCATTAGCAGGACATTGGTGCTTAATAAACGTGTACTAATTAACTAGCTGTGTGCTTTTAAGTCAGTCATTTAGTTTCTCTAAGCCTCAGTTTCCTCATCTGTAAAATGAGAATAATAGTAGCATCTCCTGTACCTTATCAGGCCATTATGAGGATCAAATGATATCATTTCTTCAAAGCATATTATAAATCTGAAAGTACTTTATAAATACCAGCTGTTGTTGTCACTACCTTGAGAAGAATGGAATATTTGAGAAGGTAAATACACTTTTGAAAAAGCACCTAAGACATGGTAGCTCATGTAAACTCTAAAGAGCCTTATGTCAACTCCTACTCCCATTGAGGTATGTGGTCCCTCCATACAGTTTGACTACACCCCACACTGCCCCCTGCAGGTAGCATTCTCTAATGTCATTTCCTAAAATGACATTTTATCATTCACAGCCGTAACTAGGGCTCCTCCTAAATGTGTGTATATATATATAGCCAGAATGTGGGTGCGTGCTTGTATCTACATATAGAGATAGGTAGATAGATATAATAGCACTTACTTTTCAAAATTTAATTGGATTGCCCTTCACTCCCCCCCCCAATATTCTAAAGCATTTATGTGTTTGTAGATAATTTTTTTTTTATCTAGAGGGTTTTTCTGAACAGAATCTTGTGGTTTTTATCTACTGTAACAAAAGAGGTTGAAAACCAGGATAGAGAAATTGTTTTCATCCTCTAAACATTTTAAATGCAATTTTTATCTTCCAAAAGCTTTTAACCCCCCCCATAAAACTTAATGGCAAAATGTTTACAGTAAGATGTCTGAATATATGAGATCCAAGAATAAATTTATCACATTGTTCATCTAAATGTGGCATATTTTAGCTTAGATTTTATATATATATATATACATATATAATACATATATGTGGGGGTGTATATATATATGCACATATAAACATATAAATGTGTGTGTATATAATACATATTATACATATATATGTACATATACATACACACATATGTATGTGTGTGTGTATAGCTTGATTAGTTTGCCATGCCACTGAATTTGTTGTGTTTCCACTGGACTTTCCAAAGAACCAAAGAACAGAATCTGGGGTAATCACATTGTGTCTGGGAAGTAGAGCTATCTGTGTCTTTTTGTTCTCTGAAGGTCAGCTGCCTTTTTCTAACTGGACACACTTGCTGTGATTAGTGAGCATTTTGTGATTTTGTTCAATCCAATTTCACATTGATTTGTCACTCCAATGTTTAGTTTATATTTTGTGCTACAAGGACAAAACTCTTCATACATTTTGTAACTGTAAATTTGGTAGCTGTTGTGTGTGTATTGTATGTGTGTATGTGTTCTGAATAGCTAATCAGGGAGGTCTTACTTTGAAGATGGAAAACCCCTGCCCTTATTTTTGCCTTTCCTTTAATTAATACATTATCCATCAATTTGTAAGAGTAGTTCCCACTTAGTATTCCATAGGACTCCATGATAGCACACAGATTCTATCCATCTTTCTATTTCTCTATCTGCCTTTCTGTCACCCTTGCATTTCATTATTTGAACTCTCGTTTATCTGTGTACACACACACATACACACACATACATAGACATATAGAGGATATGCTAGTTTTAAGTGCCATTAGTAACCAAACAGCAAATTGAACTCCTGTAAATAGATGATAGCCAATTTATTCTAAGGAAAAAAGAAGTCTCTCCTCACAAACTTCTCCCCCTCCCTAGACACCTGCAAAAAGGGGCCAGGTGACTGCACCACTAGTGAAACTCATCTTTGTTTCCTAATATCAACAGTATCACTACCCCAGCTAGATAAATATCACATGACATGAAGGATAACAAACATTCTGCCATAGTCTTAGATGGATCTGGGTTTACAAAGATTAAGGAAGACAACACTGTGAAACTCTGGCAAACAAAGGGCCTCAAGATGTTACTTCCTCCCAATAGTGCTAGAAATCAATGGGAAACTGCAGAGGAGCTGAGTCTGTGTGTAGAGAGCCTTATAAAAATAACTTGGAGACAATAAAAGTTTGAATATTTGCATTTCATTAAAGATCCCTAGTAGTGTCTAGCCTCTAGGAGTAGTACCAAGTCAAACTGAGTTTTGGAAGCAGGGTATCAATACTGGCTTTGCAAGAATCTGAATAGGAAACCATGGGGATAAAGCAATGGTAGAATGGCAGGACACCCAAGAAAGCCCTGACTATTTTGTCCATTTTTTCCCTCTCACTCTTACTGTGTGATTGACCCACATCTTTTTCCTGTCTTCTTGTCTTTGATTTTATATTTTACACCATTTATTGGTGGAGGGATAAGCATTTCTTTAGTGCTTACTATGTACAAGGCATAGCTAGTAAATTTCTCTCTTTCCCTGATGGCAATTAGTTATTTCTGCAAACTAATCCAGAAAAGTTGTACTACTTTCATATTTTGAAAATACGTTCAGATTTTTATAAATATTAGAAAATTCTGTTTTAAAATTTTTAAGTGTACACATACGAATCTTTATTCTTTACATACTTGTATCATTTTCAGAAAAAAAAAACCCAACACATAGTGATGATGGAAAAACTCCCAAACACCCATTTTCAAAATGTTTTCTACCTGGCATAAGTTCCTTTCAAAATTTTTACTTGATGATTTCTAAAATATCAGTTAGTTGGGTAAATAAGACAAATATATAAAATCAAAAATCATTTTTTAAAATATGTGATCAAATCATATGAACAAAAGATTCTTAAATGAAGATTTGCAAACTATTAATAGCCTTCTGAAGGACTGCTCCAAGTTACTAAGAGTAGGAGAAATACAAACCAAAGCAACTCTGAGATTTTTCTCTCATATCAGCGAAGGACAATACATGGCAAAAATTGGTGGGGGGGGGGAACAGTCATTGTGAGAAGGGTTGTAAAAATATAGGTGCATTAATATATTGTTAGTGGACCTATGCAGTGAACTGGAATTAAAACTCTTCTGGAAAGCAATTTGAAATTATGCTAAGGTAGTGACTAAAATGCCCATAATTTTTAATTAAGTAATTGCATTACAAGGCATCCATCTCTAAAGAGATCACAGATAGAAAGGAAAGTCAAATATATGCACATTTCATAGCATCAAAGAACTGGAAACAAAATGATGTATATTGATTGGGGAAATGGCTAAAGATATTGTGGTACATGGATATAGGAGAATATTATTGCATTGTAAAAAACAAATGTTAAAAATTCACAAAGGCATGGGAAGAACTGATGAAATGAAGAACATATAAACTGATACAAAGTGAAATAGGCAGAACCAGGAAAACAACATACACAAGGACTACAGTGACTCCTCCTGATGCAGTCTGGGATGCTTTCATCTATAACCTCAGTTTGTAAAATCTCACTTGTGTTTGGGTACCTATGTATGTAACATCAGTCTATAAGAAGCCTGTGCAATTAAGTTTTAAAAGTCACACTTTCCCCCAGCCATAAAGTCTTTACCCTTAGCAAGCTAGTCTGCCTAGAGACAAGCCTCCAATAGTATTCTATAAACAAACCCTTAGAGAAATGCATAGTCTCTTTGTTCTAAGTGGTCAGCTGCACCCAAAAGCCTTGAACAACATTATCAGAGAGATAACTCTGTCTCAATATGGTACCAACCCTAGTTCCCAGACTTGGAAACAATCAAGTCTGTCCTTCCAACAGCCATATTGGACATATCTCATTCATCCTTGACCAAAAGTAACCTAGTGACATTTCAAGCCCCAAACCACACCTCCAGATAGCGTCCCCAGGGGAATTTCCCTGTGAATTATGGGCAATATGCCTGCACAGTTGATATAAAAAGTGCATGTCCCTTTAAGCACTAACCACTCCTAAACTCCTCCCAAACTCCTCCCAAACTCTACCCTTACCCTCCTAGATAGCATAATTAGCCTTTAACTGACAGTTTTATGGTTACAAAAACTGCACCTCAAGCCCCAGCTCTTTGCAGGCTATCCTTAACCTTTTCCTGTCCTCTGCAGAGTGTAAAACTTTATAACTCTACCTTAGATCCCTGTACTTTGTAGGTCCTCCTAAGTAAGCATATCAATAAACTTTGTAACTTTGCCAAAAGACAGCTTGGGTCCTGGCGAAATTTTCCAGACAAGAACCCACTGGGGATTCATATGAGATCCCTCAGACACCCACATCAGAAACCCCTCTCCCAAACCTCTTCACTCCTACCTGCCTAACCTCTCTATTTTAGACTCTTTTGCTGGCTCATCATTCATATCTCTATCCCTGATGGTAGGTGTTCTCCAAGTATAAGTGTCTGTCTTTGACCTTCTTCTCTGTCTCTCTGTCTCTGTCCCCAGCTCCCATGAATTTAATAACCATATTTAATCCATATTTCTCATGGATATCTCCATCCCCATTCAAACTGGATGTGCTGGAAATATCTCAAATTCAACATATCCAAAACTTAGCTCTATATTTCCTCTCAAACCTTCTTCTGTGCTTTTGTATTTCTGCCAAAGGCACAGCCATTCATCCAGTTTCTCATGTTTCCAACCTAGAGTTATCCTCTACTTCTTACTCCCCCTCACTCCACATATCCAATCAATTGTCAAATATGGCTATTTCTACCTTCACAACAGCTTCTCTTTACTCATACAGCCACAGACTTAGTTTAGGTCTTGATCCTCTCTTGCCTAAATTATTGCAATGACCTTCTAATTGTTCCCCCTGACTCAACTCTCCTCAATTCACTCTTAACATAACTGCCATGTTACTCCCTAATCAACAAAATCCTAGTGCCTATAAGTATCAGATAGATGCCCCTCTATTTAGTTTGGAAAGCCCTTGGCATCCTAGTCTTCCTATCTTTCAAGGTTCATCATATGTTACTCCTCTTCCTTCATTTTCTGGCCCAACTAAACTAATCACTTCTTAATTTCCCACCTCTGCGTCTTTGTACTGGCTGTCCTTCATGCCTATAATACACTCCATTCTTGCTTATGCTTCATAGAATCCATCCCTTCCCTCAACATATAACTCAAAGACCTAGTGTTCTCCTTCCCTAACTACTTCGTATTTATTTTGCATTTATCCTGTACATCTTTATTCTACATGTACTTTATCTGAGAGTTCTAAAAGTCTTAAGAAATTAAGCTTTAGCAAAAAGTTTTAACAAAAGCTTACAATTACACTAAAACTTTTGGAACACCCAGTATATGTACATGTTGTCTACCTCCAAATAAAATGTAAGCTTTATGGAGGTAGGTATTGTTTCATATTTGTATTATCAGAATCAGATACACAAGTAGGTGCTTAATAAAAGCTTGATGATAGATTGTTTGTTGTTCAGTAGTTTCAGTCATGTCTGACTCTTTGTGACCCCATTTGGGATTTTCTTGGCAGATACTAGAAGTGGTTTGCCATTTTTCTCTCCAACTCATTTTACAGATGAGGAAACTGAGGCAAACATGGTTAAGTGACTTGACCAGAGTCAAAGAGCTAGTAAGTGTTTGAGGCCAGATTTGAACTCAGGGACATGAGTCTTCTTTATTCTAGGCCCAACCCTCTATGCACTGTGCCACTTAGCTGCCCCATGATTGAATTTTACATTAATGTAAACTGAAAGAACAACAGTAAAAAAGATAAATTGAAGCTGAGTCATAATAATGACAAGCTTGAACATGAAGAAATGATAGGAGAATGTACCTCTCTCCTTTGTTTGCGGAGGTGAAGAACTATGATTGTGTGATTGTGGAATATACCATGTACTATGAAAACTAAATATGTTAATTAGTCTTTGAACTCCTTTTTTTACTCTTTTAAAAAAATTCTTTGTTATAGGAAATAGCTTCTAGGAATGTGTAACAATATATTTGGCAAGAAAAATGATGTACTGTATTGAATTGCTTGTCCTTCCAGTGGGGGTGAGTGACAAGGGAGGAACCAAAAGAATCAAGAATTTAAAGCTCTACAATCAAATGTTAAAATAAAAGTGTGTGTGTATGTATGTATGTATGTACATATATATGTATGTATATGTGTATATATGTATATATATATGTGTATACATGTATATATGTGTATATATGTATATAATAATTATTATCATTAACTACCATGCAACTGGGAATGAAGATATACAGGGACTGGAGTAGGGAGACCCTCCCTGCCCTATCAGAAGGTTAGAGGGGCCTTGGAGGAGGACATAAAAGAGAGCCGATTGGGGAAGGCACTTTACAGTGGGATCACTGTTTGGGGATTGGGGGTAGGGGAAAGATGGGGAGAAAATTTGTAACTCAGAATCTCATGGAAATGAATGATGTAAACAAGAAAATAAATAAAATAATTAATTTTTAAAAAAGAAAAGTGATGTGAAACAAAAGATATTAATAAAGATTTTAAAAAATAAAAAGCAAAACCTAGATAAACTAAATTTGTAGCACCTTCCATGACAGTAGTAGGAAAGGGGGGAAAGCATTTATTAAGTGTCTTCTATTTGCCAAGCACTGTGCTATGGCTTTTACAAATATTATCCCATTTGATTCACACAACAGGCCTGAGAGATAGGTCCTATTATTATCCCCACTTAACAATTAAGGAAAATGAAGCAGAGGTCAAGTGAATTGCTTGGAGTCATGCGTTTAGTGAGAGTCTGAGGTCAAAGTTGAACTCAGGTCATCCTGACTCTAGGACCAATATTCTAGGACTATGCCATGTAGGTGTCTCCAGTGGCAAGTGTACATACATCCACCAGTTTATACCTCAACTTTTAGTAAAACTGGAGGGTTTTCAGGCAAAGTTCTCTTTGTTGTTGTGTCTATCAAAGTATCTTGCATTTTCTTAATATGTATATGTAAATATATGCAATAACACTACGTCTTTAATGCAGTGTTTAGCTCAAATTTTTTGTTTTTATTCAATTACCAAGAACTGCAGTAGGATCTTGTATTCTCTGTATCTTTTAATCAATTTTAGGTCAGAAAAGATGCATTTTGCTACATAATATTATTTGTAAAAGTCTTCCTGTTAATTCTAGTATTATGTTTTCATGAAAGACACTCTTGATACTTATTTAGATATTTTCATCAGATTTTTATTGAAAATTTAATGTTGAACATCAATATAACCACTCAAACTTTACAAAAGTAAGCAACTACTTACAGTTAAATTAATTTCAATGAATAAAATGTGCTTTTTCTTTTTCCCACCTACCAACCCATTTTACCATCACCCCTAATTTCCATTTCCAAATAGAATCAATCCTTTATAATAAATACATTTTAAAAGTCAGGCAAAACAAAACATATTAGTCATGTCTGAGAATGCATGTCTGGCTCTGTACATCTAGTCCACTACCTCTCTGTCAGGTGTTTTGTTGTTGTATTTATATGTCTTGAGGATTGCTTGGTAAATGGACCCCCAGATACGTTATACATTTGTAGCTCTCATAAAAATTTTCTAGAGATAAGAAAGTCATCATTGGTGTCATCATAATCACTTTTTTTTTGCAATAGGAATATCATTCATGGGTTGGATTTTGTTTTTGCTTTTTGAAGGGTCATTGGGGTTAAGTGACTTGCCCAAGGTCACACAGCTAAGTTTTTGTGTTAAGTGTCTGAGGCCATATTTGAACTCAGGTCCTCCTGACTCCAGGACCAGTGCTCTATTCACTGTGTCACATAGCTGCCCCCTATGGGTTGGTTTTTTTTCATTCATTTTATATCTTTCCATTTTTCTGATGGTCTAACATCCTTGAGTGATCTTAAATTTGGTTGCTTCTGAAACAGACTTCATAAGTGTATTCTCAGTCTGGTGCTGAAACTGCTTTTAGTACTTCATTTTAATTCCCCATGTAACAATTTTTTCCCCTTTTTGGAGGGGGGAAAGCAGGGGGCAATTAGGCTTAAGTGACTTGCCCAAGGTCACAGGGCTAGTAAGTGTTAAGTGTCTGAGGTCGGATTTGAACTCAGGTCCTTCTGACGCCAGAGCCGGTGCTCTGTTCACTGTGCCACCTAGTTGCCCCAACAATTTTCCTTTTACTAAATCTGTGATTTCATTGGCATAGGAATCTCCTATTAATGGAACTTCTTCTACCAATGCAGTCTGGCACCTGCTCTACAACATTTAATCTTGGAGAGTTGGCTATAGTACTAAGAGCTTAAGTAACTTCCTGACTCTAGCTGGTTCTCTGTCTATCACAACATGGTAGTATATTTACTGCACAATCAAAGAACATCTAA
>CM053593.1:262120183-262133977 GCA_028646575.1 Pseudocheirus occidentalis
GATGGTGCCAGAAAAACAAAGACAAAAATGAAATAGTTCCTGCCCTCATAGTCTATAAGAAAGATACAAAGTGGAGATGGTCAACAAACATTTATCCTCTACTCATTATATGCCAGGCACTGTGCTAAAGTTTGAGGATACAAAGAAAAGGAAAAAAAAGTGATCCCTGCCCTCAAAGAGGTCTTATTCTAATGGGGAAAAAACATGCAAAGGACTATGTCTAAAAAAGATATATACAGAGAGGCTGGAAAGTAATCTGACAGAAAGCACTAACTTTTGAGGATAGGATGAGAGAAAAGACAGAATAGGAGATAGAGACCAGGAAAGATTTCCTGCACAAGGCCGCATTTGAGCTGAATTTTAAAGAAAACCAATAGGTGGCAGTGAAGAAGGAGAGCAGTTCAGGAATAGGGGACAGTCAGTGAATGGACATAGAGTTGGAAGGTGGATTGTTATGGATGAGGAACAGCAAGAAAATTACTGGATCCAGAGTTACTGGATAGAGTATGTGGAAGGGAGTATGATGTAAGAAGAGAAGAAAGGTAGGAATAGACCAGGTTGTGAAGGAATTAACATGCCAAAAGGAAGATTATATACATGATATCCAAAAAGTCTTAATGTAGTTTCAGGTTATTAAACCTCACATGTGCACTGACTTTGGGGATGTACTAGATGTGATCCTAGAGAGGTTGAAAATTGGAGAGAGAGTGGGAACTACTGAGAGGACAAACTGATAAAGAGTAAAGGATGATGTGGCATTCAGAGTGCATGGGGAGGTATCACCTTAGTGAGGAGAACTAGCTCTTCATGAGAGAAAGGAATGAAGTAAAAGATAAGGAAGAAGACATTTGAATGGCATACTATGATGCAGAATTACTATTACGCTACCAATAAATTGGCTTATTTACTTACACGAGAGTATTCTCTTGGAAAGGGTTTACTGGGAAATGATAGAATTGTTTTTATTTTTTATTTTTCCTTAGAAAAGTAATTGATTTTTAATAGAAATTTTGTGTAGTAAAATATAATTTTACAAATACTTTTGCTTTTCTTTTCTTTTATGTTTAGCATTCCTAAAGAAGAAAGCAAAAAAAATATTAAAAGAAAAAGAATTTACGAAATAAAACTCTTTCAACAGTAGCTGAATACAAGTTTCTGGTAAACCTTCAGGGTATTTAGTCTTCTGATTTTTAAGCAATTTGAACTGTCATTTTAAATGATATGATTCCACTTTGGATAGATCAGTTCTTTTCTCATGATGGGTAGCTCTTTCAGATCCTAATTTTCCCATCGACTCTGTAGACAATCTTAGAGAACTGCTGTGGTTTAAAACTTTACCGATCTGTGGCCAATCTGGTGACAAATGCATCCCCAATTTTTGAAATGAACCTCCCTCATCCCCTCTGCCTTTTAAAACTTAGATTTCTTTTTTTAATTTTTATTTAGTATTTTATTTTCCCTAGTTACGTGAAAAAATAATTTTAACATTAATTTTTAAAACTTAGAATTTCAAATTCTCTCCCATCCTCCCTACCCACCACCTCCTCACTGAGAAGGCATGCAATTTTATATATATATATATATAAACAATATACAATTTGATGCATATACATGTATAGTCAGTCATGCAAAATGCTTTTCCATAATAATCATGTTGTGAAAGATGAACTATATTTCTCTCCATCCCATCCTGCCATCTATCTGTTCTATTCTCTCCTTTCACCCTGTCCCTCCTCAAAAGTGCTTGCTTCTGATTACCCCCTCACCCAATCTTCCCTCCCTTCTATCACCCCCCCAATTCTCTTATGCCCTTCCCCTACTTTCCTGTAGGTTAAAATGGATTCCTTTACCCAAAAAAGTGTATATGTTCTTCCCTCTTTAAGCCAATTCTGATGAGATTAAGTTCACTCATCTCCTCCCACCTCCCCCCTCTTTCCCTCCACAGTAAAAGCTTTTTCTTGCCTCTTTTATGTGAGATAATTTGCCCCATTCTACCTCTCCTTTTCTCTTTCTCCTGGTACATTACATTTTCACTTCTTAATTTCATTTTTAGGTATCATTCCTTCATATTTGGCTCATACCTGCGTCCTGTCTATATATACTCCTTCTAACTACCCTAATATTGAGTTAGAAACATGATATTTCCAAGAACGAATGTAAACAGTTCAACTTTGATAAGTCCCTTGTGATTTCTCTTTCCTGCTTACCTTTTCATACTTCTCTTGAGTTGTGTATTTGGAAGTCAAATTTTCTATTCAGTTCTGGTCTTTTCATCAAGAATGCTTGAACATCCTCTATTTCATTGAATGGTCATTTTTTCCCCTGAAGGATTATATTCAGTTTTGCTGGGTAGGTGATTCTTGGTTTTAATTATAACCCCTTTGACCTTTGGAATATCATATTCCAAGTCCTCCAATCCCTTAATGTAGAAGCTGATCAATCTTGTGTTATCCTGATTGTGTTTCCACAATACTTGAAATGTTTCTTTCTCGCTGATTGCAATATTTTCTCCTTTACCTGAGAACTCTGGAATTTGGTTATGATATTCCTGGGAGTTTTCATTTTGGGATCTCTTTCAGGAGGTGATTGATGGATTTTTTTCAATTTCTATTTTACCCTCTGCTTCTAGAATATCAGGGCAGTTTTCCTTGATAATTTCTTGAAAGATGATGTCAAGGCTCTTCTTTTGATCATAACTTTCAGGTAATCCAATAATTTTTAAATTCTCTCTCAGTTCTATTTTCCAGGTCAGTGGTTTTTCCAATGAGATATTTCACATTGTCTTCTATTTTTTCATTCTTTTGGTTTTGTCTTATACTTTCTTGATTTCTCATACAGTCATTAGCTTCCATTTGCTTGATTCGAATTTTTAAGGAATTATTTTCTTCAGTGAGCTTTTGGACCTCCTTTTCCATTTGGTCAGTTTCACTTTTTAAGGCATTCTTCTCCTCATTAGCTTTTTGGACCTCTTTTTCCATTTAGTCTAGTCTGTTTTTAAGATGCTATTTTCTTCAGTATCTTTTAGGGTCTCCTTTAGCAAACTGTTGAGTTGGGGCCTCTGGGAACAGAACATGAAGTCATTCTCATTTGTCTTCCCAATTTTTCCTCCACTTCTCTTATCCTTTCTGAGTTCTTCCATGGCCTGTGACCAATTCATATTTTTCTTCAAGGCTTTGAATATAGGAGCTTTGACTTTGTTGTTTTGTTCTGGTTGTATGTTCTGATCTTCCTTGTCTCCAAATTGTTTATCTATAATCAGAGAGTTTTTAATTATTTGCTCATTTTCCCAGGGTATTATTTGACTTTTCAACTCATTGTTAAGGTAGGACTCTGCTTCCAGTGTGGAAGATGTACTGGCTTTAGGAGTTTTGTGCAGCTGTTTTCAGAGATACTTCTAGGGACCTGTAAGGTTTCAATTTTTCCAAGGTGGTGTGATCTAGGGAGAGGTGTTTACTCCTCTCCTGATCTGTGACACAGTCTGTGAGTGACCACAAACATTCTTTTCTGCCCTGAAACTGTGAGGAGGGTCCTCTCTCCACTACTACCACAAGCTCTGCTATGCTAGTATTCCTCTTCACCCCAGGACCACCACCCAGGACTGTGACCAGGATCCAAGAATGAGCGGGGCAACAGAGTTCTGCCTTATAATCTCCGTCTGACCGTTTGTTTGATCCCTTTATCATCTATGGGATGCAAGCTCCAGAAACAGCCACTATAGCTGCTGCTGTTGATCCAGTCACTCCTAAGGCCTGCTCCTGGTTTTCTGGAGCCAGGGCTGTGGTAAAACCAGGGCTGGACTGTGATCCTCCCTCACCCAGGTCCAACAGTCTTTTTCTACTAACTTTCTGATTTGTCTTTGGTGTTTGTGGGCTGAGAAGTCTGGAAACTGCCTCTGCTGCCAGTGAATCAGTCCCCTGAACCCTGCTCTAGATTTGTTGAGGCCACATCTATGCTGGCACAGCTTGCACTGGACTGTGCTCCTCTCTGAACATGGTGCAACAAACCTTTCCTGTCGACCTTTCAGGTTGTCTTGGACTGGAAATTTGTTTCACTCTGTCTTTTTGTGTGTTCTGCTGTTCTAGAATTTGTTTAGATTCATTTTTAAAGGTATTGGGAGGGGTTTGGGGAAAAGCTCAGATGAATCCCTGCCTTTACTCTGACATCTTGGATCTGCCCCCAATAGCATTGTTTTTAAAAAGTATAATTGAAGCATTCTTTTAAAAAGGGGCAGAGAAGATAAGGATTGAATGACTGATGAGCTAGAGATATAGCTTCATCAAGTGCTGTGAAGAAATATGAAAGAGAAAAGAATTAAGGATGACTATGAAGTCTGGAAATACGGGCAGCCAGGTGGCATAGTGGATAGAGTGCCCAGCCTGGAGTGAGGAAGACCTGAGTTCAAATCAGGCACAAGCTGTGTGACCCTGGGCAAGTCACTTCACTCTGCTTGCCTCAGTTTTCTCATCTGTAAAATGAGCTAGAGAAGGAAATGGCAAACCACTACAATATCTTTGCAAGAAAACCCCAAATGGGATTAAAAAAAAAGAACCAGATATGATTGAAATAACTAAGCGATGGCACTTAGAAAAAGGAATGTTTGTAGGAGGGGGTAGTTTTAATTGCTAAATAGTCTTGTTTTGAACATGTTGAATTTAAATATGTATGGAATATCCAAGTTGAATTGTCAAGCAAGCGATTTAAAATGTGTGACTAGATTTCAGACAGATGATTAGGAATGAATATATAAACTCTAGAAACTCATTCATTCATTCATGGAAATGCTAATTGGTAGGAAGGAGAAGAGAAAAGAGGAGAGGAGAGGACAGCTTTTAATAAAGAGTTTTTAATAACCTTCACACTGAGAAGAGAGACGGCTGATTGATCAACAAAGGATACTGAAAAACACTTCTCAGACAGTTAGAGGAGAACTGGGTATAATATTAAGGAAATTGGAAGATCCTGCCTGCCCCTTAATAGGTCTATGTGATCACGTGGAGGCCATGGTGGGAAGAGCTTGCCAAATGGATGGAGCAGAAAATGGTAGAGCAGGAAGTATGGGTGAAGCAGAGCTGAGAGAGAGTGAGACAGAGCTGGTAGAGAGAGCAGACAGAGCAGAGTAACATGCTTGAGTGAGAGGAGTGATTTTGCTTAAGGGAGCTTGTTTGTGGGGAGGCCTGATGGAGGGAAGGATTGGGGTGTTTGTGCTCCCTGCATTGGTGATGTGTATGGACTTTGTCTTAAAGAGAACATTTGGCATGTTGGTGTTTCCTGCATTGGCTATGGTTATAGACTTCTTTGTTACTATGACGGATTTGGTTTTCTGGTAATTGAATCTTGGCTTCATCTTCAAGGAAAAGAGTCTGTGATACCTTGAGATTCAAACCTGGGAATACATTTGCATATTCATAGCAGCTGCTGTATGTATCTCATTGGTGATATACTAGGAAAGAGCAGTTTCACAAAGCCAAGATAGGAGAGAGTATCAAGGAGAAAAAATATGGTCAAAAGTGTCAGACACTTCCAAAGAGATCAAATAAGAAAAGAACTGAGAAAATGACATTGAATTTAGCAGTTAAGAGATCACCATTAACTATGGAGACAGGTCCAGATGAGTGAATTCACAAGGAGTGGAAAAATGAGGGTGTCATGAGGAAATGGATACTTGAAACTCTGAAAGCTTAGCAATGAAAGGAAGGGGAAAAAATATTAACTTGAAGATATGGCAGAGTCAAATGAAGGTTTTTTAAGGATAGCTCTGTTTGTAGGCAGCAGGAATTGTATGTGTCAAATGAAGAGAGAGCTATGCTCAAACTGACAAAATATTAAAAGATTCAGTATGTTGGACAGATCCTCTGCAAAAGATTTATGGAAAGACATGGATAAGAATTGCACAAGCTAAAAAGGCACAGATGAGTACTAATGCATCTGTATTAATAGAGGGGATAGCTAAGTAATCTTGGAATCATTGAATTATCTTTTTTGACTTTTTTAAAAAACTGCATCAATATTTTGTTTGTTATATTCCCAAACATTTATAGAGTATTCACATTCTATAAGAGATATTTTGTAAGAAAGTATAACAATTAAGCAAAATTAACAACACAGATATTGAATTAGATGGAGTGCTGGGTATAGAGTCAGAAAGATTCATCTTCACGATTTCAAATCTGGGAGCAGACACTAACTGTGTGACCCTGGGTAATTCACTTAATGAAGCTGGAGAAGATACACTCTAGTATCTTTGTCAAGAAAATTCCAAAATGGGGTCACAAAGAGTTGGATGTGACTTGTTCAAAATGATTGAACAAGAACAAAACAATAACAGTGACATCATTTGAAAGTGTGCTCAACATTCCATATCATTAGCATTCCCTCACTTCTTAATTTAAAAAAATAGTTAACTTTATTTTCTCTCCCTTCCACCTCCAGCACTATGGAAAAGATAAACAAATTACTTGCAATAAATATGTATAATCATAGCAAATTTCCTAATTGGTTCTAGATGGATACATACATACAAAGATTAGATGTAGATATAATTTTGCACCCTAGATCTGTCAGCTCTCTTCATGGAGTGAATAGCATGTCACACCATTAGTCCTCTGAGATCACAGATGATTCATTGAATTAACAAAGGATAGAGGTTTTCTGAGTCTGCATAAGAAGAAAAAAAATAAAATATCAAGTTAACAAAATTCAAATAAATTCAATTCAAAAAATATTTATGATAATGTACTAGGCATGGCAAATAGTTTGAATCAAGGATTTATATGGAGAGAAGAGGAATGAGAACAGTTTCAAACACAGCAAACATTTACTCATGTAGATTAAGTAGGAGAATGTCCATCCGAATGAATGAAAGGCTGAATTACAAAATATTTTTAAATAAATGCAATTTTGTTACTTTCAAATATTTATAATAACAATCTAAACTAACAAAATATTACCGCATCTGTGTCCTAAGGGTGTCAAATTCTAATGAATAAGCAAGAAAAGTAAATAATTTGCATATTATTTTATAGCATGCTTCCAAATGTGGCACAGTAGATAGACCAGGCTTAGAGTCAAGAAGACGTATGTTCAGTCATGTCTGACAACTCTAGTAGCTTTGTGACCATGAACAAATCATTTAATTTCTGAGTTTGCCAGACAACTCTCAAAGACTAAAAATTCCAGATGAGTTGCTATTAGTCGCTAACATAACAGAAAAAATAAATTAACAAATACATTGACAAAGTTCAAATTCATGTATCTGATTTATTTTTTTATTGTGCCACATATAAATAATATCCTGAATTACTTAATTCCCCTTCTTCTACATTCTGTCTTACTGTCAAATTCATATTATGTTTATTTCTTTTTTCTTGCCTACCCTTGCAATTAATTCTAAACCTCCCTAAACTGTACATAAGGGACAAGGAGCTATTCCTATCTACCTGATAAAGAGTTTCTTATATTGCTGAGCAAACTATAAATACAGATATTCCTAATACAATTAAGTGACAGAGAGTAGGATGAGTGAGGAATATAATCAAAATAGGTGGGGAGGGCAGTCTTTGGGATATTGTTCTTGATATTCACTGATTTGTGTTTTTTGTAATAGGTAGATGGTTCATTGGATAGAGATGAGTTCAAATCCAGCCTGAGGTAACCACTAGTTATGTGACCCTGGGCAAATCATTTAACTTTTTCCTACCTTGATTTATTTATCTGTAAAATGAGGATAATAATAATATCTACCTCCTAGAATTGTTGTAAGGATCAAATGAGATTGTATATCATAATGACTTATAACAGCTAGCATTTATAGAGCTATAAAACTGCTCATGTCTGCAAAGCATTATATCTTTTTATTATATGCATTATATGCATACACACTTATGTAAAGCATTTTACAAATGTTTAAGTGCTACATAAATGCTAGCTAATAATGTATTGACGAGGAAGCATCAAAACATATACAGTAATTATGAAAGACCTGCCATAACTATTGGATCATAGATCTAGAGCAACAAAGGTCCTCAAAAGTCATCTAGTCCGATCCCCTCCTTTTGTAGGTGAGGGAACTAAGGACCAGGAGAATTTTTGGCTTTGGACACTTCTGAATGAGAGAAAATTGACTCACAAGTCAGGTCATCTGTGAATTGGATGCCGATGCCTCTTGATTTCAGTCAGCCAGGATCTCATGGATCCACATAACAAGAGTAACAACAAAAATATCTCAGTCTACTACCAAGAGAAGAGACACCTGGATTAGAAGTAGAACAGGAGTATTATTCAGAATTTGAGTTTACAAAATGCCACGAGAAGGTAAAAGATTTCACTAGCTTTGTTGGTTTGGAGGCAGTAAAATAAGCTTTTTACTTCCTGGTGGCTTATTTCCTGATTAGGGACACAATTCAATTTCCTTCCTAGAATATGAAATCCCATCATGGAGATGGAAGTGGTAGGCAGCCACAGAGGGGAAGCAAGGAAGAAAATCCCAGAGAAAAAGAGCCTGGCCATTCCTGAAGGAGGCCATGTGTCATTAATTCAGTTATAAATTATTAGCTGAAAGCAGCCTCTCAGCATTTGTGTTTGATGAGCAAAAATTGATCGCTTCAAGGGCATTGCAATCCTTTTGATGTTACTATCTCTTAGCCTACCACAAATCTGAATCCTTAACAGAATGATTATAGCATTATAGTAATCCTAAGAGCCAATACTAAAGGATTTGGAAGAGCAACAGAGATCAATAGTTTGAAAAAAGAATGTCATTTTGAATTGACAGGGCTGTCTGGTCTGATAGTGAACCTGAAAAAAAAAATAAGGGAGGGGCCTAAGTACACATACTTTGGCCCCAACCAAACTAAGCTAAGATGATGAGCCATTTTTTTTTCTGCACAGTTGAATAGGCCTTGGAGCGTTAAATATTTCTGAAGGATTAAATCCAAACTAATGGCAACCCAAAGATATTTTGCAAACAATCAACCACCCCCTTCCAAAAAAAAGTTTAGATAATGCATTAGAGGTCTTGGTTGTTATTCAGAAAAAGATCAGATTCAGCTACAGGTTCAACATTGCCTTTTACATCAAGCTTGAGCTGATGTGAAATTGGATTAGTGGTAACACTGTCTTAATGACCATATTTTTCAGTCACTCTGAAATCCAGAATTCAGGCCAGTTTGCAATACTGGCCACATCTTTTCTGCACAGCGAAAGGCCCATGGCTGTTTAAAGACACAATTGTACACATCTAGGGGATTTCCAAGTTGTAACATCATTTAGGTACCTCAAAAGACAGAGTGAGCCAGCTGAAAGTGAACGGCTCCTCCAACAATTCAAGGATTAGCATAAAATTAGACATTCAGGAGGGCAAGGCCAGCAGTGCCACTTGCTCCAACACTGGGAGCATTGTTAAGGACCTCGAATGGTCTAAGGGAAAATATAAAGGCATCTTAACATTGTCTGTGGGCCTGCATGTTTTAACATTTGATGTATATATTTTCCAGGTCTTTGTTTCCTCGACAAGAGGCCAGCTTACTCTAGTGGAGCGAGGACAGAGAACTTCAGATGCCACACATCTGGAGAACATCCCATGGTAAATTGTGAATGGCTAAGTAATCTCTTTCAATGCCAAGACAAGGAGTGGTAATTTATGGCTTAACACAGAGGCTACCAGGCCTGCCATTAATTCTAATGTATAAACTTCAAACCAGATGATTAGAAAGATTAATATACGCAACAGCAATTAATACACACACAAGATTCCTATGCATAATGACTTGAGTTTCACACATTTTAGAATTTTCTTTTCTTATTTGTTTGTTTGGGGTTTTTTTGTTTTGTTGTGTTTTGTTTTACTTCTCCAAGGATCCAGGACAGGTAATAAAGACTACAGAATTCACCTTATCAACCACAGCAGAGTATTTTCTCATGGGCCAGAAACCAAATTCCACTTTGAAGCCACACTCACATTTCTTGAATCTTCAAGGAGTGGCCCAAATGAAATACACATGAAAGACACAATTCCCCAAAGTGGGGTGGCAGCAGACCCAAACCGTTTGGAGGCTATGCATGATACCATGTGATCCTACGAGTTAACCTTTATCTCAAGGAGTTTAAAATGTTTTGTAGCTGTTCTTGTCGAGATGAATCAAAAGGAGAATAAGCAGGAACTGGCATAAATAATAGCTGCCTTAAAAGGGGGCAGCAAAATTGATGGTGCTACAAATGGCAGCCACCTGTACCAGGAAACTAAAAGAAAGACTAAGCATTCAAAGGAAAGAATAATTGTAGATGTGACAGCAAGGAATAGAAACCATTCAAAAAAGGTGTTTAAAAATCCCTTCTTCCTCCTCCTTAATCACTATTCTGTTAAGCCTATAAATTCAAACACACCGTGGATGTTCCATACTTTATAAGTATGAACACTTCCGTACTTATGACACCTTGTCTTCTTCCAAGATAGTTCCCTATTGCTAGACCAAACACAAACAGTAGAATGCCAGGATGATTCTAAAACAAACTCCTCTACACGACCTTATATGATTTTGTGAGCTTTCACACTAAGGATTCCCTCCTCCCTCTCTGTGTCTCTCTGTCTCTCTCTCTGTTTCTCTTCCTCTGTCTCTCTATTTCTCTGCCTCTCTCTGTCTCTGTTTCTCTGCCTCTGTCTGTCTCTCTGCCTCTATCTCTGTGTCTCTGTCTCTCTCTGTCTCTGTCTCTCTTTCTCTAACCCCCACCCCTTCTCACACAATAATGCCCAATATAAAGAAATCTTGATCTTTACTCCACAAACAAAAAAAACCTCTTGCTTTTCATTTGGCTCGAGGCTCCAATGTAAACATCTTCCCCTCAGCTCTTTTTTGGTGGAAGGGAGTGGGGGAGGGCCATCCAAATGCAAAAGGTTCAGGAGTAAAGACCAAGAAAGTGACTTTAAAGCAAAAGGGAAAAAAATTTTAATTGGATGTGAAAGGGGCTTGTAAAATAGTGAATCCTTGCAGGCAGTTTATCTCAAGGAAGGAAAATGATGCTCTTAGTTGCCTTCAGTGTCCTAATGGTTCTATGACCTTAAGCTAAATGCTTTCAAACATCTCTTGGCAGGGAAAACAGAAGTGTATGAATAGAAGGATATCTGAAGGGAAAAAACTGGCATTTCCAGGAAGTACTCAAGTTTCTTCCTTGATAAGTTAAAAAAGAGTTTATGCTTTTTGTTTCTAAGGAAATCTAAAAGTTCTGTAAAAGATTTGTCTCCAAAAGTTGTTGGTTTGTCTTTTATTTATTATTTGGCAATGATGTTATGTTTGCATGGCAATTTTCAAAAATTGGTGCTGTCATCTCACCATTATCAAAGATTATTACCTCCAAGCCATGATGATGGTACAGAATACAATTAGATTTTGAAAGGGGTTTAGGCATGTTTGTATATGGCAGACTAATGTATAATTACTAATAGAAAATGGCATATACTTACCCTTTAAAGTGGTCAAGTAGCACACCCCTGCCTTCTTAAGGCACATCTTGGAGAACAATGTTGGAAACAGAATAGAAACCTGCATGGATATTTGCCACACAGAGACAGTGTTGATGCCATGAAAAGAGCTCTATCTCTAGAGACTGAGTACCTGGCTTCAAATGCCACCTTTGATTTTTACTACCTCTGCAACCTTAGACATTAATCATGAGCAGCAAAGCACTTTACATATGTTATTTCATTTGATCCGGGAAGTCATTAAACCTCCCTGAGCCTTAGTTACCTCATATGCAAAATGAGAATAGGATTAAATTAGGACATAGTCTCTGAAGTGCCTTCTGGCTCTGCATCTATGATCCCTTGACATATCCTACGTTCTAACATTAGATAAGTTATTTTAGAACCATTGTTGCTAATGACTTGCTTCAATGTGAATCAGCAGTAGAAGTATTTCATACCACCAATTACTCAATTATAGGCTTGTTTGCTTTTTTTTTAACTGGAAAGAAAAATTCCAAACAAACAAGATTTCATCAGAATCCTTACCTTATATTTGTATGGCAAGTTACAATACCAAAACAGATGATGGAATATTTTAGTGTCTTATAGGTTAAACATTAGAGGAGCACATTTAGGCTGGAAATGTGTAAGAGATTCTAGTTCCGTTGCAACAGAATAAAGATTGTAAGAGAAGAGGTAACTAAATTAATCAAGCTAAATCAGAGGTAAATTAAGCCAAGAGTCGTTAGGTCAAGATCCCTACCAACAAGATGCCTTTACTGTTCAGAGTCAGATTATCAATGGGGAGTACAACAGTATGGTATTCACTGAAAATTTCTAAGCAAGGAATGTAGAATTCTACCTAGAAGGCTTAAACAAATGCCACCAGAAATATTTTGACAACTGAAGGGATTATAAGGCAAACTAAAGCAAGTATAGAATTGAGGCATCTTATACAAGTGTGGGGGTGTACTGAAACCAGCTCATACAAACTAGTCAATTGTCAAAGTTTCAGGTTGAGCATTTACATATTAGGAACCCACAAATGCTACAAATTAAAGCTTGATTTGTTTGTTGATTGTTTAGATTTATGAAAAAATGGAGAAAATGTTAATAATGCAAATTAAACTTTATTGTCTAGACTTACGAAAGAGGTAGAGAAAATGTTAGTTCAAATTAAATTTTTTTGTCTAGAGTCTAGATTTATCAAAGAGATACAGAAAATGATAGTAATGCAAATTAAACTTTAAAATGTGCCCAATCAGAAAATTTTTTTCAGAGAATCAGTTATTAAACATTTACCAGCACCCGTATGGATACCAATCTCATCTTTAAAATAGAGAAACTAAAAGCAACTTCTCAAAAGGTGTAACTTACAAATTCTTAGATCCTGGACAAATTCAGTTGAGCATAAAGAAGACATGCAAAGGACAAGTGTGGTTGTTCCATAGAGGACAGTCCCCTATAGAGTCCAGCCTTTGCCCCCAAGGTATAGCTGACAATTCCTAGTCCCTATAACCACTCTCTATGTCGTCCTTCACTCCAGCCCCCAATAAGAGATGAAGGATGTAGCAAAGAGGTGAGGTTGGAGGTGGGAGTCATGGCAATGGGGCCCTGAGGGATGTGGCTCAGAGCCAGGTGAGAGGCAGTTGCTATGTGACACAGGCAAATAGGACAGAAAACTGTACCTCCTGCCACATTAGAACCTAGGACAAAATCTTGGTCATTCCTGTCCTATTTATAAGTCTACAAATTCTCCTTTTATTCACATATGGCCCAACATGGATTTGTTGAAAGGAAATCTTCAGACCAGCTTTCAGATATAGCCATAATTGCTGACTACAAACACTGGTACCAGAACCTTCTAAGTAGTCAGACAATTTCACATTCCAATGAGGCCTTTAGAGAACTATCCTGAAATTGCTTAGAGTTCAATTCAATTCAGCAAACACTTATTAATCACCTACACTGATACAAAAAGGAATTGATGCATCTCCTACACTATGTGTGTTCTAGGATGATTCCCAAATGACTTGGCCTTTCTGAACTCATCAGCCCCTCTTCAAAATACCGTTGACCTCCCTTGCAAGATTATTAAAGATGCTTTCAAACACAAAAGATAATATCCATGTATTATAAATAAATGTCATTTATAACCTATAACTCATGAACAACATTCAACTCAAAATTAGTGATTTTTGTGCTCTATGCCACATTATCAAAAGAGGTTCCATCCAAAGAGTCTAAGGGCTTATTGGGAGATTGGGTTGGGGGGGGAGGGGAAAAGAGTGGCAAAAAGCTTCTCCAACCAGGTTTTGTTCACTTGGGTCTAAAGAACA
>CM053593.1:262134077-262148493 GCA_028646575.1 Pseudocheirus occidentalis
AAGTGATATAAAATTGTCACGAAAAATAAAATGTTTCAGTTGCGTGATAGTTGCCTGTTGCCAGGTCTGATAGATTCTGTAAGATTACAGAAGGGGCGGGGGGAGAGGAGGGAAACAAGGGCCAATGCTGAGATAGGAATTTTATTATATACCAAATCATTCCTGGTACTTTACACCAGGCTTTTAGAGCAGAGCCAGTCAGTGGATATATTAAAGTATCTGTTTTCATATCGCTTTAGTTGAAATGGAGGAAAGTTTATGCAACTCAGTTGTGGCAAATGTGAAACATTTGATCTGTTTCTAAGATTACTATTGCAGACCAGATTTGGGTCTATTTAACGGTGAATTAATTGTGTTGCTTCTCTGATGGCTCTGTATTAGCCTTAGAAAGCCAAGGCCACTTCTATTAACAGCAAATGACTTGCCTCAGAACAGCACCAGGAGGTTTTTGTGATAATATGACCCTAAGTTTGGACCCAGCAAAGGCCCAGAAAGTTTCTGCTATTGAAGAGAAAAAAATATAATTGTTAAGGAGAGTGAAGAGAGACTGGATCTCCAAATGAATTCAGTCAGCTCTGTTCAGGGTTGGAGAGAAGTATCAGGTGGGAGTGGGCAACCTGTACATAATTATCTAAGCTTTGAAGAGTAGCAAGTTTTCCTGAAGGGAAGTGCCTGACTGGAATGTGTAAAAAGATTGAAAATGTATGGGAGATAAGTGTGCAGTGGGAAGTCCTAAAGTACATTTTTCTTGTCCCAGACTGTAGGAAATGTACTCCACCAACCAGTTTGCACTGGACATCAGCTTTTGTCATAGATAGATTCTACTATTCTCAGGGTTTGCAATAAGTGCTCTAACCTCACCATTATAAGAAAACAGATCAGATGGACTTATGGTTACATATAAAAACAAAAGTCAGAGTAAGAGGAACTCTTTATATGATGTGGTTATGAGGGGAGTATGGTGGTTAATAAAATATTCTGTTTATTACACATATACATCAACAACCAACTTTCAAAGAATTAAAATACAATTAAACACTTGGCACACAGTAGGTACTCAATAAATGCTTAGCAAATTGGAGGGGGGGTGCTGACCTATCTACTAAAAACACATTAAATATAATTAATTATTTTTGGTAATTTAGAAGGATGCAGAATCTCACAGTGATTAATGGTCATCATTATGGATATCATTCACATAGATGTGTGAAAGTGTTGGTTAACATATTTCATTCTAAAAATGCCAGATAAACTACGTTTTTTGTTTTTGTCTTTTTTTACATCAAAGTCATATGGATATGCTGTGAGTGTTAATATATTGTGCCTAAAGTACAACCACAGTTAATACTGATGTCAGTCATGTTATTTGGCTAAAATCTAAAATATGTTCATACAGTTACTATTTCTATCTTGTTCTAATTAATAATGATTGCCTTAGCTAGTTCTAAGGGTTTAGCTATAACATACATACTCACAGAAAGTTGACTACCCTTTGTAACTCTATTGATATGTGTCCACATTACTGTTTGGTTTGTCCATGGACAAACTGCTAAAATTAATTATTAAGCATTCATTAAATGCCTACTGCAATGTACCAGGTACTATTCCAGTTACTGCACACAAAAATGAAACATCTCCAAGAATCTTTCATTCCAGGGGAGAAACCACACACACACACACACACACACACACACACACACACACACACTCTTAAACAAAAGCCTTCCTGGAGAGTCATAGCATCATAATAGAGTTACTTTGAGCTGTAACAAACCTCTGAGACTTTCTAGCCAGCTCCTTCATTTTACACATACAGAAATTATGTCTCAGAGAGGTTGTGATATGGCCAAGGACACACAGATGTGATTAGTAGAGAAAAAAAATTTAAACTCAGGTCCTCTGACTCAAGTCAATGTTATTTCCACTAGACCACAATGTCTCCCCAAGAGATAACCCTTGGGTTATAATATATATTCCTCAACTAAATAATTCAAAATGTTCTCATACTGAAGATCCAGAAAAACAAAAAAGTAGCCTCTATGGAAAAGAGAAGAGCCAAATGACTACATAAAAATCCCTGGAAGACATAATGTCGCACTTTACAGAAAATCTAGTGCCTGCTCCAGGCAGGATCGAAGGCATACCTCATTAGCATTCTGAACAGGCTATACACAGTTTAGAAATGGCTGACTTGCTGGCTTCAGCCCTCCTCCCCATCCACTGACACCCTGCTGCTGGGGACACGCCACAGACGAAAGCACTCCACACATGCTGCCCAGCAAGGCATCTGGGCTTTTATCACCACTGTAGCGGGTGGATCTGGCTGGACCCACTGCTGGTTACTCCAAATTTTTCTCATGACTAGATGGTTGGAGATGCATTAACTTACACAGAACCTCTTTGTAGTTGTTTTTGCAGATATTTGCTCTTTCGACACATTTGTATTACAAAGGGGAACATATGGCCCCCAAAAAAACTATTTCCCTATGCAGGGAATCCAGGATTTTCAGATCTTTTTGGTTCTCATTTAACTCTTTTCTTTTTTTTAATCACTTTTCATACACATTAAAGGTGGTTCATCTATAAGGAACACATTCAGCCATACTTAGAATTCCTTAAGGTTAACTGATTTTGAGGGGGGGTGGCTTTTGCTTTATAGATTAATGTAGCTCTTTGTGAAGCTTCTAAAACTAGAGATTCAAGGATGGTTTTAATATCTTAGCAGTCAGGAGAAGTAAATATTTACAAACATGCCTTCACCCCTCCCCCTTCCCTAACTCATTAGAGAATCATCGAATATCAAAGCTGGAAAGAAACTTAGAGATCACCTAGCCTAACTATCCATTTTACCGATGCTGAGTTTCATAAAGGTGAAGCGACTCAATTATGGGTACATAACATAAGGTCACATAATCAGTGACAGAGGTGGGAAGAGAACTTTCAGATCTAATTCTTGATCCATTTTTTTTTTACTTCATATCAGATGAATATGAGCTTCAAAGGCTCTATCATATTTGTGCCCAACCTGTGGCAGAAGCTTCATGAGCTCATATTGAGCTGATCAGCCACAGTCAGACACATTGTACCTGGACTCCGACATAGCGATGCCATTTTGGTCTTCTCTGAGCATGAAGGACAACAACCAACCAACCAATTCTTGATCTATTGTTGCTTTTCTTCACTTTACTACAAACCACCACAATGCATTTTAAGAGGATGTTTCCCTCTACTGATTGGGGTAAGGTAAGGAAAGAGTTCCAGAATGCCAATTTTATAGGAAGGAAATGGAACATTTATTCATTTATTATTTACATGTTGTTTCCCCGCATTAGAATGTGAGCCCTTTGAGAGCAAGGATGTCTGACTCTTGTCTTTGGATCTATTGTGCCTAGTACAGAGCCTGGCACATAATAATTACTTAATAAATTCTAATTGATTGATTTTCTTTAAAAAAAAAAACTATTGAGATCTTATAAGAGCCTTCTCAGTTTAAACCTAAAACACCTGGTTGTTTAAGAGAGCATGTTTCTCTCATGGTGCAGTATTGCTAGCAGTATTAAGCAGCAGCAGGATAACCATTTGTCAGCAGTGCTATGGAGGAGACTTCTACTCAGGTATAGATCGGACTTGATGGAACTCAGTTCCTTTAAACACTGAAATTTTATGAATTTATGGTTCACTAAGTGTCCAATGATCAAAAGATCTAAGGTTTTGAAAAAGTCGTCAATTGCTTCCATCCTGTGTTTTCCCCTCACTACAAAGATGAGAAGGAGGAGGAGGAAGATGAGGAGGAGGATGGCTACAACTGAATCACGATCATTAGCAAGTACTTTGAGTTGTTTTTCCTGTAGTGGAAAAGATTTATTCTGAATGAGCACACTCTTGTACTTAGACCCATATATGTCAAGGAAAGCTGGGAGTCTTGGAATAATGCAAAGCTCATCTGACATGGAGATTGGATTTATTGACCCTCCCCTCAAATACGTACCATGCCCTAACTGAGTGGAGTGATCACGGCTAGAAGGAAAGAAAAAAATGTTAAGCATCTACTATGTGCTAGGTACTGTCCTAGGTGCTTTACAAAAACTATTTCATTTCATCTCCACAACAACCCTAGGAGGTAGGTGCTATTATTATCCTCATTTTGCAGTTGAAGAAACTGAAGCAGACAGAGATGAGGTGACTTGTCCCAGGTCATACAACTGATAAGTGTATGAGACCAGATTTGAAGTCAGGTCTTCTTGGCTCTAGGCCCAGCACTCTAGCCACCTAGCTGCCTCTAGTAGAGAAGCTTAGTGGTTCCTAAAGCAACATGCTAGACAGTAGTGAGCTGGGTACAGAAAGCAGCTGGCTACCTGACCAACAAAGCACTTAGCACAAGGCAGAGGCTCTATAAGCTCTCCTTGAATCCCTTGCCAAGTGATTTATTTTTTTTTCTTATTTTGTTGTTACCTCAGAGAGATAGCCTCAAAGACTTGAGTTCAAGTCGGGCCTCTAAAACATACTGGTTTGAGAATGCTGAGTAAATCACTACAAAAACTTGCATTGGTAGGAACTTGCTTATCTGGAAGCTCCCTATACCAGTAAAAATTGCCAGGTCCGGTCTGTATTACCAGACTTACTCCAAAACTTCTACTCATCTCTTCTGTAGTCCAAGGCTATTACAAATTTCCAGTTTCATTAAGGCAAGATCCAGATGAACATTCCACCCACAACCCAAAAGACTGTAGACTTTCTGTAGTCACTCACCTTTTGATCCCCCAAAAGTGAGTCTTTTCCTACAGTCAGACAGCCTCCTCAAGTCTTTTTTTTTTTCAAGTCTACTCACATGCTGGGATAAAGAGCAGTGACCACAAAAAGAGACTTCTTGTATAGCTGATAAAAAGGAACTAATCTTGGAATCAGAAAACTTGAGCCCAAGGTCTAAAACTTATTAAGATTGCTGGGGGTCTTTCTGTTGTTGTTGTTGTTGTTGTTTGTTTGTTGTTGTTATTATGGGCAAGTTATGTACTTTTCTGAATCCAACTTTTTTTTTATCTCTAACATGGACAAAATGTTACTTCCCCTACCTGCCTCACAGGATGGCCCAGACAAAAGAACATTGGGAACCTTAAAGCATTACATGAATTAGAGCATTCTATGAATATAAGCTATTACTGACTTCACAGCATCCAGTGGTCTCATTTACTCTGTCCATTCAGGCAAAAGTACGAGGCTAGCGAAGGAGTTCCCTTCCTCCATTGATAGCTTGGAAAGCAGCTATTATACTGCACATAGTTGGTAAGAAAGAGGTTTGGCCAATGACTTCCGTTTTATACAAATTTACTCATTCTGGGCCCATGAGCGCACATAACCTATAGCTCTATGGAAAAGCAAAGCATATTTTACCCAGGGCTTTCAAAACCTTAGTGTGCAGACTACACATATCCCCTTCATCATTCTGTTTTAATCTGCTTCAATAAGGAACAAGCAAGACAATGGAATTTGAAGACAAAATCAAATCTTGAAATTAAGAGAAGTATTGTTTTTACAGTTTCTAATAATATTCCTAGAAAGACAGTGTGGTACACACACTGGCTGTGTGACCATGGACAAATCACTGAACCTCTCAGTGCCCCAGGTAACTCTACAAGATGGTGAGTTGCAGATCCACATAAGTAGAGGAAGGAGGACACCAGATGTTCTCTACATTGATGAAATCCCAGGTATAGTTAGTAAATCAACAAACATTTATTAAGTGTTTTCTATGTGCCAAGAAGCATCGGGGACCCAAAAAAAAAAAAAGCAAAAATAATTCTCCAATCTTCTTTCTTCTGTCCTTTTCTTATTAGTTATTTTTCACTGGTTCAGAAGTCTGAGTAGTGATTAGAGTAATAAATGGTTACACTTACTTAAACCATTCATACTCTTGAGTGACCAAACCTAGAACATGACCTTCCTCAGTTTCACTTTATGCTTAATATACTCAATAACTGCAACTCACAAAGAACATGAGGATGTTATAATTCCATAGTTCAAAGGCCATCTAATCCATTTTGCAGGATTATTTAGGATACAGTTAGACAATTCTTTTTTGCTGACATTTTAAAGGATAAGTCTATTGTTTTGCTGAATTACAAGTGAGCAATGGAGGTAATTTTGGGTGTGATGAAGACCTGTATAAATGTCCTGCCTCAGACACTTATTATCTAGGTGACATTGTACAAGTGTAATTTCTCAGATCCTAAGTTTCTTAATCTATGAAACTAGGTTAATAATATCTTTAGTATCTATCTCAGAAGGGTATGCATCACTAATGCCAAATAATTTCACAAAAAAATGAAATTTATTCTATTTTAACAGTTGAGAAATATTACCAATAAGTAGTTATTCCTGAATCATCTTTCTTTGTACAGTTAGACCATCAATTTATTAGAGTAAATATCAAAATTAGTATAAAACCAGAAGAATAAAAATAATGAGAAAAGTATGATGTGTAATTTAAATAACTCCAAGCTAACCTATTTAAGCAAGTTATTTATGATAGAAAAATGTCATAGCATTGGAAAAAAGGACACAGACTATAATAACTTCTCTCAAAAGTTTAACCTATGTAAATCAATTACTATTACAAGTAAACTCAAAGGACCTAAAAAAAATTTCATCATCAACAAACATCTGGTTTTCTTGCTAAGCAGAGAGAAAATACCCAGGAGAGCACCATTTTAGAATGTAAATTTCCTTGTAAAATCTCAAAATGGATAATTGAAGATTATGAACAATACTGTCTTATAAAAATAACCAAGGGTAAATTAGTTGGCAACAAAGTCAACAGAACACAGTTTCATTTAAGAATGAAAATATGAGGAAAGCAAGCTAAAGGAAAATGGAAAAGATCTGCAAAGATTTTTATAACTAACTTTTTTAACCATCAAGGACAATCGAGCCACCATACTTGAACTCCAGCATCACAATCTTGGATGTGCTTATGAGGAAGAAACGTCACCAAAGAAAACTAAGATGGGGAAAGTAGCAGGATTCAATCAAATATATAGAAAAATATCTTTGTTGGTGTTGCCCACAATTATTATTTGAGGAACTGATTTTCAAGCTATCAAAAGGAGGAGAAAATACCTAGGATGCAGGGAAAATCTCAGTTTTCATCAATACTCAAAAAAGGCAACCTAGAAACCATCAATTATTGACTTGGATATATACTTTACTATCTACATGCATTTAGTTTTAATGAAAATCATTTGCACATACATCTGAGTTCTCCTAGATGAAGATTTTAATAGAATATTGGGAAATTTTTGCAATCAATATTACTAATACATAATCTACTACAAGATATAGAGAATACCATATTCCACTGTTCATTTTTATTAAAAAACAAACATTTGATGTTTTTCCATATGCCAAAATTCAGGATTCCATGACCAATTACAACACAGATATTCTAGTTCAATGACCTTCTAATCATAGATCAAACTTAAAATATATACTCATCAGCGCTATTTGTCATTGTCATGGAAGCTATCTTGCACAGAATCAAAATTGCAGAGGGACACCCTGAGGATGTTTAAGTATTCCAGATTATCCTGTTTATTTGCTGGTTTCATCAGGTCTCAGAACATTATAACCTCTCCTAGAAGAGAATTCAACCTAACCACATATACAATAAAAACCAAGGAAATGAAAAATGTCAACTTTCCAGATTATAAATATAAATTAGAAAACAGAGCTTGTCCATCTATATATGTGAAGGTATGCTTTAGATTGTCTGGCTATATTATGTATATGGAAGGACTATAAATACTTTAAATACAGGCTTAATTTTGTCTCTATGGGTTCTTCCTTGCGCACTCATGTACATCAATCAATCAAGAAGCATTTTTTAGACACTTATATGTCAGGCATTATTATAAGCACTGAATATATACAAAGACCAAAGCAAAACAGTATCTGCCTCAAAGAACTCACATTCTCACAGTGGAAAGAATATCTATATACTGTATACAAGACAGATGAGGGTGGAGGGGAGAAAGGAGAAGGAAGCGTGAAAGAGGCTTAGAAATGAAAAACTGAGAATCCTGAATCCCAGAGCTATTTGTTAGTTAGTGGGAAAATAACTATTACCTGGCTCAAGGTACTATCTCTTTTTGCATATGGACATTTTTTTGCCAAAAGGGGAAGAGAAAGGTTATTTAGGTATGGAGATCAGGGTTTGTTTGTTTGTTTTTTCAATTCAATTCAGTAAACATTTATTAAGTGCCTACTATGTTCCAGATACTTGTCCTAAGCACCAAGGATGCAAATTAAAAAGAGAGATAAAGAGCCCTGTCCTCAAGAAGCTTACAATCTAATGGGGGAAGATACACAAAAGGAAGCTGAAAGGTGGGGAGCACAGGTACTTGGTACTTGGGCATGTTGTTCTGTGGAGTCAAAACCAGGCAGAGCTGTTGATTCAAAATGGAGTTTGAGATAGTTCTTAACATTAAAAGAAAACAATTCCTTAGATAATTGTGCTGAGAAGACCTTTTTTTTTTTCTAAAGCACTTCAAGGGCAAAGCACTGAGTTACAGATGGCTGTAGTGAATACACTATGGTCCTTCACTTTATTTATATATGACTGCTTTCAAAGTTTTGAAGACTACAGCAGAGAAAATATACACCAAAGAACCATTTCTGAACTGTGGAAATGTGTTTATATTATCTGTTCTATACATGACAAAGCTATTGATTCAGGCTTTTCAATCAGTTAGCCAGAAGTCACAACTCATGAGGAACTCCTGATTTGAACCATTAGAAGTCAGTACTAATAAAGAACTGGAAGGAAAATGGGTGCCCATGCATCTAGGAATGGTTGGACAAACTGTGGCATATAACAACAGTTAACAAGAATAAATAATAATAATAGAAGAATATCTTATTTCTTACCATGTGAAATTACACATTTTTAAAAATAGTATGACCTGATGCATAGCAAAGTAAGAAGAACAAGAACAATTTCCATGATAACTATAGTATTGTAAAAGAAAACATCAGTTTAAAGACATTAAAACATTGATCAAGGCAGTGACCAATCATGACTTCAGAGGAGCTGATGGCAAAATATGCTGCCCAGTCATCCACAAAGGTGGTACACAATAAATATGGAATGAAGCATAATGACCAACAAACACGTTGATATTTTCACTAGCATCCTTGTAATGTCAAGGTAATGTAAGAATGACCCCTCATCATAGTGGGCAGACCCTCCGTGACAGTTTTCAGGAAGACAGACAAAACTTGCACAGAATGTGCAAGCATAGATGCAAGAGTCGTGATCTACACTGTTGCTGGAAACTGAGTAAGGAAGACCTAGCTTCCAACACATGCTAGGTGTGTGACTGTGAGCAAGTCATTCTCCCTGGGCCTCAGTTTTGTGACCTGGAAAATAGAAAACATAATACTCTTTTGTGAGACTCAAAATGAGCAAATGCTGATAAAGCACTTTACATGGCAGCTAAAAGCAATAAAATAAAAATTATTTAATTTATGTTTTAAAAGGCATCTTATTGTTCATCAGGGGAAACAATTTTTTTCAAGCCAAAAATTTCCATTTCATTCTCTATCTAGAGCAAATCCTCTATAGCTTAGTTAGGGTGACAAAATGGAAGTCAAAAAAGAAAAAGATCATGTTCTCTACCCTTTTCTGCCCAACATCTGATGGGAACAAAGTATCTGAGAATATTCCCAGTGCAAGAGTTCAATGTTCCTTGTGCCATCCAACCCAGTGATATGCAATAAATACAGCGAACTTTGCACTGAGAGCTTACTTATAGGATTAACTGTCAATCAAGTCTGGATGAAGACTGTGTTGGAAGGGGAAGTGTGAAGGAAAGCTTTTTATTTTTCACATAGTATTATAAGACTTGTAACTTTGAAGGATGGAGATAATAAATTGTGATTTGCTAACTATGAGTCAAAAGATATTGCTTATAAAATGCCAATGCCAAATAAGTTTTCCCTCCAAAACTCAAATAAAATATCATGTAGATGAGCCTTGCATGTTAGGGATGGGCATAATGGAGAAGAATTTCCCTAGGTTCATTGTCAGACAGACCTAAAATATTCTTACCCTCATGAGATGGCAGTCTGGTTCTGGGCCATCTAAAGAGGCATAGGTTCTAATGTCTCAGAGGGGTTGACCCAGTTCAAGTATAGATAAACTGGCAAATCCTCTAGAAAAGATTCCTAAGCCAGGATTAAAGTTTCCACTCAGCATTTAGGCATGTATAGGGCCAAAACAAAAGGAAATGTGGGTCTAATTTGAAGGATAAGAAAACAGCACATTTGTTATCATGAAAAATTTCCATTCTTAATCAAAAGTTCCTGCTCAGCAATTGCTAAGTCTGAGCTTCTAAAGAAGTCAGTAAAGGCCCTTATCACACAAGAGAACAATTAAGAAATTTAAGAAAATCTATTTTTCTTGCAAGATAAAGTAACAACTTATCTAAATATGAAAGAATTACACATAACTGAAGCTGATGACCAAAAATGGAAAGAATAACAGAAAATCATAGGGTTTTGAAGTCTACATTTAAAGTTCATTGGCTAGAAAAATTCTGTCCAAGGTTGGGACTGAATTAGTTAAAAGTACCTTTTCCTCTTCCTTTTTTTTTTTTTTGTTTGCAGAAAAGAGGACAGGGCAATTGAGGTTAACAAGCTCACACTAGTGTTAAGTGTCTTAAACTGGATTTGAACTCAGGTCCTCCAGATTCCAAGGCCAGTACTCTATTCACTGCCCCACCCAGCTGCCCCATCTTCCTTATTTTCTTTAGATTAATCTATTCAATACAGTTAAGTATTTGTTAAGTGACTACTTAGTGCAAGAACTGTGCTGGCATCTGGGAATCCTACCCTCAAGGAATTTATAATCTCTTGCCTTCCTTGAATTTAAAGATTTCTGGACATAGTAGAAAGAATGCTAGGACTTCAGTCAGGAGAAATTTGTATCCAAAGATTACCTCTGATACTTACTAAATGTGTGGGCACAGACAAGCACCTTAAACTCTCTGAGCTTCAGTTTCCTCAGTTATTTGTTAATGTATAGCCTGACTCCCAGAGTTGTTGTTAGGGGAGAAGTAACAGAGTGACAGGGAAGATGGTCTGGTTGCCTGGCTGGATTGGATTAAGGTATAATCTAAGGCTGATTAGCAAAGTGGGGGAAAAGGGGAAAAAGAGAAGAAAAAGCAGACTGATGTAGAAAACACACAGTAAACAATAGCAACATGAATGTGAATGGGATTAACTCACTCATAAAATTTAGAAACAGCAAAAAGGGTTAGAAATCAGAATCAAACAATATGTTGTCTGAAAAAAGTACATTTGAAATATAAATATTCACACAATTTAAAAACAGAGTTGGAGAAATATCTTTTTTATTTCTTTATAAAATTTTGAACTTTAATATACCCAAAAGATGATTTGTATACATGGAGAAAAAAACATATATACACAAAAAAGACAAAAAAAAAAGAAGACTGTATATAAAACTGTGAATTTCTATTCTATACCTCTGGGTTTTTTAATTTTTTAAGTATAAAATAAATTTCATGCATTACTTTCAAGTGACCTGTTTATATGTACTTCCTTTTGAATTTTTTCTCTTCTAAATATAATTAAAAATGCTTCAATGACTTTTTTATATCAGTATTGCTAACCTCCCTTTTCTCCCCATGTACCCTCAATTAAAAAAAAATTCTTATAACAAATATGCAAAGCCAAGCAAAGCAATTCTACATGGTCTCTATGTCCAAAAGTGAATGTCTCTTTTTTCACTTTGATCTCTTCCTCTCTCTTTCAGGGAGTGGGTAACATGCTTTATTATAAGTCTTCTGGACATGTGACTATATGTTGCATTGATGAGAGTTCTTAAATCTTTAAAAATTTTTACATTTACATTGTTGTTGTCCTTGTACAAATCATTCTCCTTGTTCTGCTTACTTTACTCTGAATCAATTTATACTACCCAGAACTCTTTGCAATTATCTTTCATAATTTCTTAGAGTACAATAATATTCTATTCCACATATTCATATGCTAAAATTAATTTGTTGATATCACCTTATGCATTTCCTTTCCCCCCCCTTACCCCTTCAGGATCAGAAAGCTTCTTTTGTTTGTGACTATTTTCCCCATTTTTAATCTCCCTCTTCAATGTTCTTCTCATTATTGTTTGCTTCCGTGTTAAGTACTTTTACACCAAACCATTTGTACAAATGTGTACTACTCTCTTTTCTCCTTTCAGATAATATTGAGGCTTGTCTCATGTCCATTCCTCCCACTCTTTTGTCAACATCTGTATTATCTTTGTGATACATAATTATGAGGAAAAGTGTATTCCACCCTCTTCTTTCTCCTTTCTGCACTTACTTTGCCTTGTCTTTCCTCTGTTAAAAACCTCAGAACAGCACCAATCTACTTTAAAATCCTCTTTTTCCTTATTTAACTCCCTCAATACCCTTTGATGACATGAAGATTCTAAAGGGCAATTTGTTTCTTTTCCCCATCAGAATGTTAGCATTATATCATCATACAGTCCTTTTCAGCTGCTCAAATAAATGTACATCTCTAGGTTTTTCTTGACTCTGATGTTCATATGTTAGAATTCCTGCTCAGCTCTGGCCTTTTCATCAGAAATGCTTGAACATCCTTGAAAGTTCCCTATTCCATTAAAGGTCTGATGTTTTTCTCCTGTAAGATATATTCCGCCTTTCTGGATAATTTCTTCTTGGTGTGAGTCTATCTTTAATCTTTTTTAAAGTATTAATTTCCAAGATCTCTCATTCCTAGAGAAAGAGAAAAAGGAAAATCAAATTTCCATTATCAAAAAAGGAAAAACTGGGGTGGCTAGGTGGTGCAGTGAATAGAGCACCAGCCCTGGAGTCAGGAGGATCTGAGTTCAAATCTGGCCTCATATACTTGACATACTTACTAGCTGTGTGACTTTGGGCAAGTCACTTAACCCCAATTGCCCTCCAAAAAGCAAAAAAAAAAAAAAAAAAAAGGAAAAAGTACTCACAACAAGTGAATAGGACAATAGGACATAGAGGAAATTATTTTGACTAATTATATGCCAGTAAAACAAATCATTTAAGTGAAATGGATTAATATTTACCAAAGCAATCAGTCATTTTAACAGAATAAGAAGTAGAAAATTTTAAAAACTAACCCAACATCAGAAAAATAAATTGAACAGGCTATCAAAGGAACAAGCTATCCTTTCCCAGAGGGGGAAAAAAAGCCTAAATAGGCTTACAAATTTCTATCAGAAATTCAAAGAACAATTAATTCAAGTAATATTAAAATATTGTTATCAATTATTTTTTTAAAACCAAGTTTATGGATCTTAGGTCAAAAACTCTTAGACTATAAGCTTCCCTTTAGTTCTACATCTATGATTCTTCAGTGCTATGAAATAACCAGAGTAGCTCAGATACTACACTGGTACCCACCTAAAATGAAAAGAACCAAAAAGAAGTCTAATTGAGTGGATCTATGAAGTAGAAGTATGAGAGCACATGAAAGAGAATGACCTGGTATAAAAGGGCATGAATGGGTCCTGACTTGCATCATTGGCAGAAGCATTCAAATCAATAAGCTCACAGGTCTTTCAGGAATATCTAAGTGGGTATCTTCTCTTAAACCCTACTTAAAGCCCTACTGGTCTACTTGTTTAATGATGTTCCGTCTTCTATCTCTTTGACTTTATATTATCTGTCTTCCATTCCTGAAATGGTCCCCCCAGCCTCCTTCATCTCAACCTCTCAGAATTCTTGGTTTCCTTCAAGACTGAACTCAAATATCACCATCTTCAGGAAATGTCTCAGTATACCCTCTTCCACCCCAGTGCCTTGTCCTCTGAGGTTACCTTCTATCTATTCTTGTGTATATCTTGCATATATCCATTTATGTCCATGTCGTCTCACCCATTAGAATCCAAGCCCCTGAGAGGCAGGGGTTGTTTTGGTTTTTGCTTTGTATCCTTATACTTATATGTTTAATATGTACTTGTTGACTCATTGATGGATGATTCATACTGTGTTTCTGCTGAACCATCACCTCTCCAAAGACCTCCTTGCTTCCTAACTCAAACCCCAGAGACCTTCAAAAACTATTTCATTGTTGTCTTTGTATCCACTCCCTACCCCATCCCACCAGCCTGACCCTCCCATGCCTTATCCATAGCAGATACTTGCTGAATGTGAATTAAATTGAATGGCCCTAGAGAAGCGGTTCTCAACCTATGGGCTATGTTCAATTTGTAACAAAGAAAATACATCTTGCATATCAGATATTTACATTACAATTCATAGCAGTAGCAAAATTACAGTTATGAAGTAGGAACGAAAATAATTTTATGTTTGGGGTCACCACAACATGAGGAATT
>CM053593.1:262148993-262165345 GCA_028646575.1 Pseudocheirus occidentalis
AGTTATGAAGTAGGAACGAAAATAATTTTATGTTTGGGGTCACCACAACATGAGGAATTGTATTAAAGGGTCATGGCATTAGGAAGGTTGAGAACCACTGCCCTAGAGGGAAGAACCAGGAACAATGGGTAGAAGTAGCAAAGAGGCAAATTTAGGCTTGACACAGAAGAAAAGTCTCCAAACAGTAAGAAATGGCCAAAAGTAGAATAGGCTGCCTCAGGTAGCCATTAAAAGGCCTTCAAGTAGAGATTAGATGACCTCTTCCAGGTATGATGTATTGGAGATGCCAATAGTAGGTGATATATAGATATTAGTTATTATTATTATAAATTAGGTTCTCAAGTGGCGTGGATATCTTTGAAAACTGACTCATCACACTCCTTGAGAGGAACAGAAGAACAGACATGGTTGAGTACTTGCTCCTTTGCTCACCTATCTTCAGGATGGGCATTAGACTAGAATTATATTCAGCAATGAGCTGGTAAATGTTTAATAATAACCATCTTCCCCCTGCAAAAAATGTACATACTTTTAAATATGTGTCAAAAAGTGATACTTTCAAATTTAATCTGCTTTATTAACATTTTCTCCATAACTTTCTTAAGTCTAGACCAAGGGAGAGGAACCTGCAGCCTTGAGGCCACATGTGGCCATCTACATCCTTGGGTGCAGCCTTTTGACCAAGTTTTACAGAACAAATCCTTTTATTAAGAGGATTTGTTTTGTGAAGTTTGGATTCAGTCAAAGGGCCTCACCCCTCACCCCTGGTCTAGATAACCAATAAAATAATAGACCAAGCCCTCATTTGTAGATTGCTGGTTTCTTTGTTGCAAATGCTCTCATTGAAAATTTAACAATGGCCTCCCATGAGAATGTATGAGCTGGCTCCAGGACACTCTAATTGTATCTATACTAAAAAGATTTTTAAGAGCATCCCCTTTAATATTGCTGATCTAGGGATGTGAATATGGTTCAGAACAAAAGCTTCTTCCATGATTACTCTTAAGCAGAACGGAAACTCTTAGTTTATAATCTCCAGCCTAATTCTTTCCCACCAAACTCTAATACACAAAAGAACAGCAAAAATAGTGAGTAGTAGGCCCATTGAACCAAGCAAAATAGCAAACAGAAATTTAATAAATTTTACAGATGAGAATGTATCAGAATATATGCAAGAATGAATGAGTTTATTTGGTAAGAAAGAGATTAAAATCTCAGTGCAAACTAAGAAAGAGACCTCCATTTTACTCAAGGATAAATTCTCCAAAGGCTCTAGGGAGACAAGTGGGAATCATTTTGGAGAACCAGGTTTCTCTATATGTCTGCAGTTTTTGGTTTTTCCAGACCTTTCATACCATCATTATAATTTTAATTCACAAGAGGAGTTTCAAAGGTAAGCAGAAGCAATGAAGGAAGAAAGTCAAGAATACAAACAGGTCATAGTTGTCCAAATGAGATATGGATACAGTTTGATCTCTAGGTTGGAGCCTAAGTGTGATGTAGGGTGAGGAAGGTGATCAGTTATGGTCTTTCAGAAAGGCTGCCATAAGTGAGATGACATCCAGTTCCACCAAAGTCTCTATCATTCCTATTTCATTCTTCAAGATACCTGATTTGCAGTTACCTTTTTACCAGAGTAGCTTGTTGGTGCATCTAAAGATCATGGTCTTTGGAATTTTTATCCAGGTGGGTGTAATTGTCAGGTTTTCCATGTCTGACATTGTACACAAAGAGACAACAGTGAATCAAATAGAGAATACAAGGATAAAGGAGTTTCCAGAAAAAGGCAGGAAGAGAGGAATGCAGTATCCAGAGAAGAGACAGCCTGACACAAGTGAAGCCTCTTTGACCCATAAATGTTTCTGGATTGTTGCATTACTTAAATGCCTTCTTCCTTCTTTACCTTTTGTTTAACTTCATGTAGATTTTGATCCTTGTTCTAACTAGTTAATGATCTGAGTGCAGATTGGCATACATTTTAATATGTTTCAATTCTAATAAATTCCATATGAATTCACTGAGGACCATGAGTGTACTAAATGCTAATGTTATTTTGGGTGCTTGGGGTATTACACAAGGAAAGCATGTCCACAAGAACTTCACCATTTAACTATTTAGAGAAAATTCTCTAACTTAAAAAAAACACTCTAGAAAAAGGGAAAACGCATAATGATTTAAACCTCAAGTTTCTTTTCTGTCTCATAACTTCTTTAATATGAAATCCAAAGAGAATCTACTGAATGATTTTCTTTTCTAAGCAGACATAGGAATTTAGAAGAGATATCCCTTTAGGTAAGTGGGAGGGAACATTTTATTTTTTTTTCTGCAAAGATACAAGTGAACTCTGTATGAAAAAAGGCAAACCAACACAATTGGTTTTTTTTTCAGAATAAGACATAAATAATAGTTATTAAATTGACCAAAGAACAAGAGAATAAAACCAGAAATACCATTTTGTCTACAAAGAATATTCTAAGATCCTCTGAAAGAATCTAGGTTGCAATTAAAATAAAAAGTCTTTTCTATCCTCTTTTATCCTTTTTCCTTCCTGCTTTACCCTTCTTCTCCAGGAATTTGAATCAGAGGCCTTAGGTTCAAATCTAGGACCTGATACTGCCTGTGTGACCATGGGCAAGTAAGTTAGCCCTTCTGAACATCAGGTAGCTGTTAAAAGGCCTTCAAGCAGAGATTGGGTTTATCTGAACTTTTCTTGTATGTGAAATGAGAACTGGGACTAGATAACCTCTAAAATCCCTTCCATCTCTAAATCTATAATAATATGACCTTACTTTCCCCTTCCCTTCCCACTCTACTCACCAAAAATGCTGCCCCAGAAAATACTTTCTAGTTCCCAACATTTCTCTGCCTCTGAATGGTGCTATAAATTGGTTATAGCAAGGAAAACCTAATGAGACCAAAACATAATCCACCAGAGTGGAATTCTGGCTAGATACCAATATTAAAATTCCTACTCTTGAACAAATAGGATTTTTAAAGATAATGTAGGAATCTTGTCAATTTGATGTATGTGAGGTAATACCTTGAAGTTGTTTAACTTTGCATCTACAAAGATTCCTGATAGAGACTTAGAAGGAAATAAGTTATCATGAATAAGCAGAACAATATACAGGATGATCATAATGTAGGGGAAGGAACAAACATTTATTAAACATCTTCTATGTGCTGGACGCTGTCCTAGGTGCTTTACAATTTTCATTTCATTCAATCCTTACAATAATTACAGCAGATAGGTGCTATAATGTCCCCATTTCACAGTTGAATAAACTGAGGCAGTTAGAAGTTAAGAGACTTACCCAGTGTTCCACAGCTGGTACACGTCTGAGGCTGTATTTGAAAATTAGTCTTCCTAACTGCAGGTCCAACACCACCCAGCTGCCTAGTTGAACAACTTTGAAAGACTTTACAATTCTGATCAATGCAGTGACCAATCACAACTTCAGATGACTGAGGATGAAACATGCTTCCTATCTCTTGATGGCAAAGTAATGAGGTACAGAACAGTCAATGTAGTAAGTAGTTTTGTTGACTATACTTATTGGTTATAAGGAAAGGCTTCTATTTTGGGTATAGAGGAGTTGATGGGTACTGATATTGATGGGTGAAAAAAGAAAAGAGCATCAATGACACGTTTTTATACACACAGAAAAGAGTAGAAGACCAGAAGGGGACATAGGTAAACAGGATTGTTTTATTACTATCCTGTTAAATTAATGCATATAAACCATATACAACAAAAGTTCATAGTTTCACATGCAACCCTTTTCTGTTCTTTATATATTGAAATGTTTGTGTTTCTTAGGCTTGTAATAAAAAGTTGTGAAATTTATCAAATTCATTCATTTAAATGTAAGTCACTGAGAAGTAAGTTTTACTGAAGTTTTGTATTGTTCATAATAAGCCATTTTTAAGATGGCATGGGATTCAAACTTCGAATTCAAATCTCATCTAAGAAGATAGTACCTCTGATGATTGAAATTATAGCTTCAGATCCCACAGGTGGGGGAGAAAGTCCTCATCTGATTTCAAGAAAACAGTCCTAACCTTTCTATCACCAGTCCTCTGTACCAAAGCCCATTCCTGTGTCCTGGAGGTCTCTTTCCCAAAGCCAACTCTGTCCCTCTATGCTCAATTTGTAAGCACAAGACAGGCTCATGGGAGAGCCACAGGAAGAATGCCTTTTCTCTGGATCTTTCAGTGTGGGATAAATGGATCAAGAATGGATTGAAATGAGGATATTCAAATGTATTTTCCCCTTTCTCCTTTTCTCAGCTGGTGTTTGTCATGAGAGGGGGGTGAGAAGCTTGTTCTTTTTTAGTATGATGAAGGGTATTAACGTTTTATGGAGAAGAGATGGATTGGTCTTTTTGAAGTGCTTGCTTTGCTATTATCACTCAAAGACAGAAATCAGTTCCGCGTTAAGCCCCAGCTCTCTTGGTAGCTTGGCAGAGCCAGAAACACATCACGTTTCTACTTTCTGAACTCAAGACAGGCAGCTCAGATTTGGCCATCAGACCGCCCTGACCACATAACTTACCTCAGGTCTGCTTAGGGTAACTTGCAAATTAGTGGTGATAATTTCATCAAAACCACTCTACTGCTGTATGACGCTGAATGGCTGTGGCAAATAGAAACACCCCATGTCTCTGTGTGATTTCATCAGAGGAGAAATTACCCTCAGTATGGCTTCAGATCAGCAAACCTATAGATGTGCTCAGACTCTGCTGAGTTTTCTGTTCTGCTGGTTTCCACATGAACTTTGCAATGTATAGAAAGAAATTAGAAACAATTTTAGAAATTCCCCTTCCTTCAGCATAAGTAAACATATTCATAATTACAGTCTAAAAACTAACATTTTGTCCCTCAAATCAAGCTTCAGCTGGGAGTAAATGGGAAGAGGAAAAGAAGAAGTAGAAGGGTAAGTGCCAAGTGGAACCAAAGTCTTTTATTTATTCTCAACACTCCCACTTTCTCCCTGATGGCTCTGTGGCCACCCTCCTAGTGTTGAGATTCTCAACATAAAGTTTTTATGTCTAGCATTTGCTTGTGGTCCTAGGCCAGCTGTTGTAGATAGATCTTACATACTCCAACACTTCCTCAATGCATTCAAGGGGTGGGTCCATGCTACCCTGAGGTATGCCCACAGCTGTGCATTTCACCAAATTATGTTGTTTCTCAGCATGTGAGCTAGAGTGTGAAAATATCCTTTCCCTCATTATAAGGCTAAATAGTACTCCAGGACTACAGCCAGCTGAATTGCTTCACTGTGAATCAGGCATATTTGGAAACAGGACCTCATGGTAAAATGTCAAAGACATGTCCATAACTCACATCGGGGGAGGGGGAAGGAGAGAGAAGGGAGGATAAATTAGGGGGAAGGAAACTCAAGGTATAAACAATCAAACAGAACTCATGTCAGTTGTAGCTGACAAAAGGAAAGTGTTCTAGGGTTCCTTGAGGCAAGATGCCTTTCTAGAAGAAAACAAAGATAAGCATGCACCCAAGTAAAACTACATCCACCACATAATCAATGAGAGACAGAGAGAGACAGAAACAGAGACAGAGAGACAGAGACAGACAGAGACAGAGACAGAGAGACAGAGAAGGGAAGACAGGGAGAGGGAGAGGGAGAGGGAGAGGGAGAGGACAAATGCACAAAGGAAAAATAACCATGCAGGTAGCACAGGTGGGGCACCTTGCTATCACTTACCTCCACCCCCAACTGCAGTGAGTTCACCTGGGCCGAGGTTTATCAGGGACCTCTAATGCTGGTGATCTGATTGTCTGCCTTTTATCAGTTTGCCAAGAGAGGTTACTCCTGAGCAGGACCTCTGTGTTATTTCAGAGCCTGGAAGATTGTATAGTACCTGCCAGTCTAAGGAATTGGCCTCCTGCAGTGTTTAAGATCTCTCCTTCAAATTGCCCTGTTGTGTGAATTTTTATATCTTCTCTGGTTCAACTCATTTGGGACTGGCAAAAAATAGACAAACCTTGAAGGAGCAGGAAAAGTCCACAAGATTGGACGTTCTTTCCTCCATTCTGAGAGAAATATAGAACTAGATAGATAGACAGACAGATAGATAGTTAGATAGATAGATACATAGATAGATAGAAAGATAGAAAGATAGATAGATAGATAGATAGATAGATAGATAGATAGATAGATAGATAGATAGATAGATAGATAGATAGATGGACAGATGGATGGATGCTCCCCTTAAAATATTACTGGCCTAAAAATATGATTTTGGTTAGAGATAGAAAGCTACTTCCCTGATTGCTACCTTTTTACTGGATGCTGGTTACAAAAAATATTCCAAATAACAAATATCAAGGAAACACTTTTAAACAAGCAAAAAAGAAAGCAAAAACTTGCGTTCTATAGCTTAAACTATATCAGAAAATACATGAGTGAATGAATGATTTAGATGGAAGTAAGATGAAATCTCAGCTTAACCTGGAGAGAGCCCATATTTTGCCCAGGGAAAAAATCGCTGAAGTCTCTAGGAAGGCAAGCCAGAAATCAAGACCAAGTTTAGCAGACAGCTTTCCCCACACGTCAGTTCCAGAATCTTTCTTTCTCTCCCCCACATGACTGGAGTTGGTCTGGAAAAGTCTGGTACCAAATATTTCCTTTCATATAAAGACTTTCTTCCTTCAAGCTCTCAAACTAACTCCATCTCCAAACTAACTCTGCTGCTCAGGTGTGACTCCAGAATGGTATAGAATAATAATTTATGTGTGTATCTAGAGATGTATCTAGATATGTATTATGTATGTATACATGCATATGTGTATATATAAATATGTATACATATATTTCTGTATACATGCACATGTGTATATGCATATGCGTCTACATACACACATACAGCATGCAAAATGCCCTAGCCTTGAAAACCCAGTTTACAGGGTAAAGACTGAAATCATGTCTGTCTATAGTTATTAAGAGGGGACCAAAAGCCTAGCCTAAGTTTATCAAATTATTAGAGATGACTGCTTTAGCTCTTCCATGAGATTGTAACTTTGAGCATCCACCTGTGTTCACTCTCAAGTATCAGGAAAGAAAATAGTTACCCCTATTGATCAAAGCAAATCCAGGGTGCAAGAATTGATGTTTTAATTTGACGTGTTGAGGTACACTAGTTACCATCAGACTAACATTGTCTAACATAAGCAATAGCAAAATAAATTAACTAAATATATTCTAGGTGGAGCTATGAATTAGTGATTTGGGGAAACAATTTGGAACAATTACCAAAAAGTTACTAAACTGTACATTACCTTTGATCCAGTAATAAGTCTATTAGGTAAACACCACTGTGGGGTCAAAGAAAAAAGAAAAGCACCCAGATAATTATAGCAGCGCTGTGTGGTAGGAAGGGAAGGGAAAAGGGAATAAATATTTGGTAGATGCCTACAGCGTGTCAGGCATTGTGCTAAGCACTTCAGAAATACCTTATTTGAACCTCACAACAACTTTATGAGGTGGATACTATTATGATCTCCAATTTACAGTAGAGGAAACTGAGGCAGACAGAAAATGGCTTGCCCAAGGTTATACAGCTCGTATCTAAGGCTTAATTTGATGTCAGATCTTCCTGACTCTAGGCCCAGGGTTCTGTCCACTGTGCTACATAGCTGCCCATAGTAGTAGCAAGGAACTGGAAGCAAAGTGAATACACTTCAGCTGGGAAATAACTGAACCAATTATGATATTTGAATGAAATATTTATCATTATATTCATATATCACACTAGGCAACCAGTTGGTGTAGTGAATAGAGCATTGATAATATAGATGACAGTGCCATTATTGGTCAGGAAGACATGAGTTCAAATCCCCCTCTGATATTTACTGGCTATGTTACCCTGGTCAAGTCACTTAACTTCTCTCAGCTTTAGTTTCCTCATCTATAATATAAGAGAGCTGGAGACTCAATGACCCCTAAGGTCCCTTCCAGCTCTAAATGTAAGATCCTTTAATGCAATTTATGCCATGCAAAGTGACAAATATGAGTAACTTGGGAAACTACTTGAAATGATAACAGAGTGAACTAAGCAGAACCAAGGGAAGTAATTATAATAATAATATAAAGGAAAATAACTTTGAAAAACTTCAGAACTCTGATAGCACAGTGGTCCACCACAACTTAAAAAGAATGATAAAGAAACATGTCTCCAGCCTAGGAAGAGAAGTGATGGGCTAGAGGTACAGTGTGAAACACTTGTTTTTAGTCACAGCCCGTGACTGGTTTTATTTGATGATGTTTACTTGGAAGAACATGCTTCTATTGGGAGAGGAGAATGGTGTTAGTGGAAAGTTCCAGATCTATTTAAAAACAGCATCAATAAAGCATTAAAAGTACACAGAAGAAAACAAAAGTAGGTTCAGAGGGGGATACATTTTAAATTCAAATGTAATATATATTTTTAAAAACTGTACACTAAGTACGAGTTCCCAGTTTCATATGCAATTTTCTTTTTTGTTCTTTGTATATTAGAATGTTTGCCGATATTTTTAGTTTCATAATAAAACAACAAATTTAGAAAATAAATGAATATTTGAAGATTATCAAGAAGGTATTTGGAAGTATAGTGAAAGGGTATCAGAAAGATATTCCTCATCCTCCTGAATTTCACACATTTCATAGTTCCTCAGAATGCCAATTTACCCACCCAGGGTCTTTCCAAACACTTAGTCTTATGAGCCCCCTGCCATGCTAATAGCTCCAATTACTGTGATTTGCTTTTTATTTGGTTAAAAGGTTTCTGTCTTATGTGCTTTGTAGATTTCTTGTCTATACTGCTTTCCCAGTTAATTAGTAAGCTCATGGAGAGAAAGAGAACTTTTTCTTTCATATTTCTCCATAATGTTCTATATAAGATCCATTAATACTCAAAAGTTCAGCCTAACATTCCACAGGAAAAACCAAATGGAATAAGATAATTTTCAGATCATAATATGTAGTTAAGTAGATAGACCATTTAGCTGGTTTATCAGTGTATATAATTTGGACAGATACTAAAAATGGACACTGAGCTTGGCCCAGAATTGAATAGGAGAAAGAGAGCAGATTGCATCTCCTTAGGAAATTACAGGGAGCTTTCAATGATCTCCAGCTTCTCTCTGGAACAAAAAAAACCCCAGCTTTTTCTCACTAATATTCTCCTGGTGATGCTGTATGACTACAAATCACAGAATATCACGGTCTATGAAGAAGCAGAACTACAGGTCACCTAAAGAGTTGTGGAGAGTAGAGGTGGGTGAAAAATGTTGGAGCATTTTACCAATGATTAACAGCATGCAAGATGGAATGGGAAAAGGCATCTTCAAAGAGAAGTTCAGTTGCTTTTTAGTCATGCCTGACTCTTCATGACCTTATTTGGGGTTTTCTTGACAAAAATACTTCCATTTCCTTTTCCAGCTCATTTTTACAGATGAGGAAACAGAGGCAAACAGGGTTAAGTGACTTGCCAATGTCACACAGCTAATAAGTGTCTGAGGCCAGATTTGAATCCAAAGATAATCGTCATGCCTTTTGGCCCAACACTCTATCCACTGAACCACCTAGCTGCCCCGTCATCAGAAAGATAGGTAATTAGAATTTGAGGTGAACCAATCACATAGTAAGAGCATGGGATAGCAGAAGGGCAGTCTATGTGTTTCATGTGTGCTTTCATGTTAATAGACTTAGATGCAAGACTATCCCTAGCATATTGTGGGTGGAAGGGAGAGTCTTCACGGTGTGGAAGACTACCATGGTAATGTACTTGACTCTACAGTCAGAGAACCTGGGTTCAAATCCCATCTCTGATAGTTACTACCTGCTTGACCTTTGCTAGTTGCTAGGCCCTTGTTACATCTCCTGTAAAATGAAGGGATGGATCTGGATGACCCCTGCAGTCCCTTGCAGCCCTAGATCTATCACCTCTGATATGTGATTCTAGGATATGAACAAGAATCCTACAGTATGAAAAAGGAATGAATGAACTGTGAGTCTCCTTCCTAGAGAGAAAATTCCCACCAACAAGACCACAAATTCCTCAAAGTATTTAAGAAGTCTAAAACACCATTCTGAATGTGGTAGCATTTTCAATAAATTTTGCTGATTCAATGTCTTGAGAGTGATGGTTATAGAGAAATATTCATATAAGTTTAGGAGCATTTACCACAAATAAAGAAACACATTCCTGCCCTCAATCTCAAATATTGTAATCTCAATTTAAATGAAATCTCTCCATTCACTGATTAAAGGACTAACACAATGAAAATTTTGAAGCCCTCCCTACAAAATTATATTGGGAAGTTTGTTATTCAAAATAACCCTTAGACAAGGGCTTTGTTCACTGAAGAAATCTCAACAGACTGACAACTCTAAGGAATCATCAGGAAAGACTGGCCAAGCCTACTAAGGGGGGAAGAGGAGAAAAGCCATCATTTTTCACCATTAAAAGAGAATGGTGGGGGCGGCTAGGTGGCACAGTGAATAGAGCACTGGCCCTGGAGTCAGGAGTACCTGAGTTCAAATCCAGCCTCAGACACTTAACACAAAAAACTAGCCGTGTGACCAGCCATGTGACCTTGGGCAAGTCACTTAACCTCAACTGCCTTCCAAAAAAGCAAAAAAAAAAAATTTTAAAAAAGAGAATGGTGAGAAAAAATCTTTTCCAAAGGAAACTATGGTCTCTGGCTACAAAATCATATCAATAGAATTAGCTGCTGGTAAATTTCTGTTCCTTCTCCTGCCCTCAGAGCAATATAATTTATGGTAAGCTGCAGATGCTAAATTATTGGAATCCCCCTTCGGTTGTTCCTCATTTACATGGTCTGTGGCAAATAAAAAGATAAGTACAATCCATATTGCAAATGCATCAGACCATGATAAATTTGTAGCCATTCTTCCCCCTGGTTCTCTTTTACCTCGTGGAATTTATACTGCCATCATAATAATGTCAGATCTACCCTATGAATATCTTCTTGCTAATTATACTTGGATTTTAAAACAGTGCCCATTTATGAAGACAGTATTATGGTATTCTTGATTACACCCTAAATAATTCTGTAAACATAAAACATGCTGAATAATATTGAAATTGAAGCAAAGTATGACAATAAAGATTAGTTATTTGCATACATTCCAATTTTTTTTAAAGATGTGTTTAAAGGTATGCTATAATCTTGCTATGTGTTTTAAAGGTATTGAGCTAAAATACCCAGTAGCTGAACTGTGTTGAAGTCTAACCTCCAAAAGAAAAATCAAAGGCTTCTTAGATGGAAGAACGAAAATATCCAGATCTGGAAACCATCAGAGCAAAGGTCTAAATCTTGAGGCTACCTTAGGAGTTCCAGAATCCATGTGTTTCTCACATTTAAAGCCATTCATTGGAGACAGGAATGAGAGATAACTTACAAACACAGGCATTCACGTTGTACTGATAAATGTTACCAATAATGACAGTACAAAGTACTTTTGTTACAATATCTCTGTGAGGCAGGTAGTGTAATAATTATCTTCTCCATTTTACAGATGGGAAAACTGATTCTTAGAAAGCTCATGGAGACAGCTAGGTGGCACAGCGAATAGAGTATGGGTCCTGGAGTCAGGAAGACCAGAGTTCAAATCTGGTTTCAGACACTTGACACTTACTAGCTGTGTGACCTTGGTCAAGTAACTTAACCCCAACTGCCTTGCCTTCCCCCCTCAAAAAAAAAAGTCAAGAGATATTTCTGTTACCCAAAGAACATCTTAATAAGTTCCTAAATTGGCCTTTAAAAAAAAGAACCTGCATGAATGAAGAAAGCTCATGATGTATCCAGGGCCACACAGTTACTAAGGTTGGAGCAAGAACTTGAATAACTCTGAATGTTGTAAACAAAATACCAATGGTCTGCCTGATGGGTACAAGCAGATAGTACAGAGTCTGGGGTGGGAGGGGGGGAAGAAGATGGATTAACTCATCTCTAAGGTCTATTGCAACTATGGATTGATTTAAATGCTATTAACACTGTAATGTAAGTGATTAAAACATCAAGCTTTAGATTAGGGTTTACTAACTTTTTGTGTGTCATAGATCCCTCTGACAGTCTGGCAAACCTTAAGAAATTCATGAATTAAAATACACAGGATTTACAAAGAAAACCAATTCTATTTAAATATACTTATTGACATATACTTCTAAAAAAACAAGTTCATAAAACCTAGGTTAAGAACCCTTGTTTTAGATCAAGGAGCAGCACCTCCAGAATGGTCTTTGAATAAGAAACGTCTGATGACATCACTGCCTGGAAGACCCCATCTTCTCATTGTCTAACACCTGCTGATTCTAAACACCTCAGTTCTACTGATCCTTCCACTTCTGTGATCATCTCTGTCTCCATTGGAGGGACCAAGATTTTTTTACTGCTATGGAATCCAAGTCAGTCAGCTTCCCTAAAAGTCAATTTACTTGTATATAAAATAAGAGCACGACACTAGACAGCCTCTGAAGACCTAGATCTGTGATACCACAAAACAATCTTAATTTAAACTGGGCCCCAAATATAGGTGCTGTGATAGATAATACAGATAGACCTAGCTTTAACCTTTAAGCACATGTGATACGTGAAAAAATGGATTTATAAATCAGACAGACAGATACTAAGGAAATACTCATCACAACAGCACAGAATGCCAGAGTGGAAAGGACCTTACTTTTACATTTAGTGATCTCAGCAGCTTCTAAATATTTACTTACCATCTCCAGGCAAATGGCTACTCAAATTCATAATGCTTTGTCCTCGTCTATTAGTCTCTTTCTTGAACTATAATCCTGAACCAGCTGCTGGTTGGACAGTTTGAACCAGATGTCCTGTAGTCACCTCAAATTCCATTTTTTTCCCAAAATAAAGCTCACTACTATGTTTTCCTCAAAACACATCTTTCTTCTCAACTTCCCTATTTCTGTCGAGGATGCTATCATCCTTCCACTTAGGTTCATGACTTTTGTGTCATCCTCAACACCTGTCTCTCACTCAACTCACATATCCAATGCATTGCAAAATCTTGTTATTTCTACCTTCACACTATCTCTTGAGCATGTTCTCTAATCTCCACTTGCATAGCCACTCCCCTAGTTCTGGCTTTCATCATGTCTCACCTAGACTATTGCAATAATCTTGAAATTGGTCTCTCTGCCTTACAGTTCGCTAAACTCCCAACCAACCTTTACATAGCTACAAAGGGATGTTTCTAAATCTTGAGTCTGACCATGGATAAGCCCCAGTGGCTCATCATTATCTTTAAGATCAAATATAAAACCTACTGTTTATCATGGAAAACACACTACAGTCTAATCCTAGTATTATTATGCAATGTTTCCTTTCACATACTCCATAGCGCAGACAAACTGAATTTCTTACTTTTCCTCAGACTTAGCAATCCATTTCTCACCTCCGTGCCTATTTGTTTGCCTTCTCAGTGCCCATCCCCCACTCCTGCAATGCACTCCCTCTTCCCTTCCACCTCTTAGACTCCCTTAAATTTCTCAATTACCAAGCGCCACTTTCAGTGTGAGATCTTACTTGATTTCCACAGGGGCTAGAGTCCTCCGCCATAACTATTTTGAATATATCCATGTAATGGAGGGCTGGTCAATGGTGGTCAAGTTCTTGCATCGTGCAGATAATCTCTGTCTGGTGTCAATCCAACCTGTGGAACTTTGGAAGCTGATTTTGGCTTAGAACTGGAAGGGACTTTAGAGGTCACTGACCTAATCATTCTACAATAGAGGCCCCTGAGGTCCAGGTAGGTTAAGTAATTTTTCCCAAGTGTGGTATAATGTTCAGAGTGTTGGCCTGGAAATCAGAAAGACCTGAATATGAATCCTACTTACTAGCTATATCACCCTGGGCAAATTATTTCACCTTTTTCAGGCTCAGTTTCCCAATCTAAATAATGGGCATCATGATTATAGTTCCTATCTCCCAGGATTACCATGATGATCAAATGAGTTAATATATGTAAAGCACTTTGCAAATCTTTAAGGGCAAAATTAATGTGAGGTAGCAGCAATTGTAGCAGTAGTAAGTGGCATTGCGCCCTGAACCCAGGGCCTCTGACTCTAAACAAAGTGCTATTTTTTGCATGCTGCACTTACGTATAAAATGGGGAAGTTGGGCCATATCACAAGTTCCTGAAGTAAATAGACTAGCTTTTAGGGGAGCCATGAATTTGAATGGGGGGAGTGGGTTTTTAATTTTTTACCAACCTCTAACTTAAGTATTTAGTATTTCTCTCAATTATTTAAGAACCTTATTCTGTTTGAGGAATCTCTGGGCTTCCCCAGACTATTAAAGGGGTCCATGACAAAAATCAGGTTAAGAACTCCCCGGCAAAACAACCTTTAAATTTCACAGGTAGTCACCTAAAAGGTTTCTGCAAGATTGCAAATGTACCAACATCTGGCAACAGGGCTCAGGCCCTGGCATCCATTCTGCTGTCCAATGAAAATGAGAAGAGTGGAGAGCTGAACTCAGAACAACACAAAACTGAAACTAGTTTAAGTGAAGAATCTCAATTGCAGTGGCACAGAATTAATAAAGACAGATCAACTCTGCATGCTGACTTTCCTGAAATTCACTTTTCTCACTTTGTCATGCAAAGAAAATAATGGATTTCCTTATAATTTAAATAAAATTGAAATAATATAAAAATGAGAGACTAATAATTTTGTTCAAAATATTTGGCGGGGTCAGTGTCACCTCCATCTTAATTCAATGTAATTAAATAGCCTGGTAACATCTGTATAAAGAACCTGAAAAAGGAAAAACCACATAAGCGCAAATAAGATACCATATCTAACAAAAAGGAAAATGCTATCATGGGCCACTGAGTCAGCTGGCAATAGTGGTAGGTATTTGTCTGATCAATTACAGCCCTTTCAGTGGGACTGACTCTGAAGTGGTTAATTGTTTAGGTTTGGGGGTGAGCCCTATTCTGTTTATGTATTTATTTGTTAAATCTCTAAAAGATGTGCTGGTCTTCCCATCTTTCACAAATATTCCCCCCAGGAGAAAGAGGGGGAAAACACCATTCAATTCATTGCATCCAATCTAGCCACTAGAATGTATTCATTTCCAGTACAATTCTCCCCGTTCCATCTCCTCCCTCTGCGCCCAAATCACAGGGATACTTTCTCAATGTATGCTTAGCCACCAGCTACAAGAAGTCACTTAAGTAAACACGGAGCACCTTGCTGAAAGCAATTGCATGGTCTGAATACCAGCAACTGACACTTCTATTCGGTGACCCTCTCAGGTCTCACAAATGGTCTTTTCAGATTCCTCGTCTTGAGGTATTGATTTCAATCAGCAGCTTTTCCTAAGAGCATCATTTCAAAAATAGCCCTGTCACAATTTCTACTGTCTAGCCAAAGTTTCATCATGGGCTTTGTGTTCCTATTTGAAACCATTCTGCTTGATGACATGAGAGGATTTGACTGAGGCATCGATTCAACTCATGCATAACTAGCCCTGTTTACTCTTTTGTGTACAAGTAAACATTTGTATTTCCTTTGTCATGAAACGTTTCCTTTTCAAACAGCCAGATCACTTTTTTTCTGTTGTAAAAATAAAGTCCCACAATTAGAAAAGTTGCCATCACAAAATAGTTTACGTGTATAGCACCAAGATGGAGACAAAATAAATTCAATACATCTGATATTGCCCTTTGGGAGTTTACAGTCAGAAAAAATGGTCTGTGTGCAGATCAAAAAGAGATTTTAGATTTAGAACTGGAAGGAAATCAAGAGGTCATCTAGTACAACTCTCTTGTTCTACAGATAAGAAAAATGAGGCCCAGATAGGTTAACCAATTTGCACAACGTCACAAGAGTAGTAAGGAGCAGAACTAGGATTTGGACAAAGGTCCTCCGATGGCAGGTCCAACATTCTTTCCACTGGGTTTTGCTGCCTTTCTAGAAGTTTAAAAAGAAATAATAGAGGCAGGGTGGTTCAGTAGAAAGTGTTGGATTTTCCATCAGAGGACCTGAGTTCAAATCCCACCTTTGTCACTCCTTTATGACCTTCAAAAGATCCTTTAACCTGACCCTCAATTTCCTCATCTATGAAATGGAAGACCCCTTCCAGATCTAAATCTATGAGCCTAAAAAAAGGTGAAATACTAAATAAATGGAGAAAAAAGAATACCAAGTGGATTGGTCTCTAAACTATAAAAGCTGTCTTTTAATTTTTTTTTTGCTTTTTGGAAGGCAATCGGGGTTAAGTGACTTGCCCAAGGTCACACAGCTGTTTGTTTTGTGTGTGTGTGTGTGTGTGTGTGTGTGTGTGTGTGT
>CM053593.1:262165845-262254228 GCA_028646575.1 Pseudocheirus occidentalis
AGTAGTTAGGAAACTGAGGCATGGAGAGATTGAGTTATTTATATATAATCATAGTCTTTTTCTATCACAAAGCTTCTTGGATTACTTGAGTAACTCCAAGCAAGCAAGCATGATATATACCATCAGATACATAGGTATGACTGATGGTATCTATATATATATAGATAGATGATAGACAGACAGACAGACAGACAGATAGATAGATAGATAGATAGATAGATAGAAAGAGAGAGAGACCGAGAGAGAGAGAGACCGAGAGAAAGAGAGAGAGAGAGAGAGAGAAAGAGAGAGAGAGAGAGAGATACCATCAGTGATATAGGGACAGCTAGATGGCACAATAGATAGATGCCTGGACTCAGGAATATGTGAGTTCAAATTTGGCCACAGATACTCACTAACTATGTGACCTTGGGCAAGTCACTTAACCTCTTTTTGTTTCCGTTTCCTCCTCTGTACAATAGGGACAATAATAGTACCTACCTTGAACAGTTGTTGTGAGGATCAAATGAGATCATTGTAAAAGACTCAGCACAGTTCCTGACACATAATAAGTACTGTATAAATGTTAGCTATTATTGGTTAAACCATTTTTCCATTATAATTGCAGAAAGGATCATTTTTTCCAATGACTTCTTAAGTTAACTGCAGGTTATGGTAGTTCAGCAAAATTTGGTTATTCACATTCAAACTGAGGAAGTATAGCTCAATAAGTGACCCAAGTGAGTGAAGGGCACCCTGGGGCCTCCTTTACCCTCTCCCCAGTTACTCACCAGACCTGTAGAACCTTTTCAAGCCATTGACTGGCCATTGATTTAGTTTGCATGCTCTATTTCTGTGAAACCAAAAAACCCTGTTATGTGATGTATCCCACTGCTTTTAAAACAGACTAGAAGTTTATTAGGACCCACTAAGCCCCAAGCAATGAAGTGATTATACTGGGAGAGATGACCAAAGCTTTTGCTCCAAGAATTCTGCTTTGCTGACATTATCTTAGGTGCTACAAGATGCTCTCCCATCCTTTATATCTAAAATCAGATGGGGCTTTTTTTTAGGCTTTAGGTAAAACCTTTTGTTCTTACATCACAGTCATTTCTGGATATATACCGCCACCAATAACTGGGGAGCCTTCTTTTGTAACAAAGAAAAGCAGCTTGTTAAACCAACAAACATAGAGACCAGCCATGCAATGATGCACATTCATAATCACCACCTCTCCAAGGAAAAGAGGGAGATGTATTTCCTCATCTTTTTGGGTGCTGATACATTATTGTGATTACACAATGTTTGGCTCCTTGTTAGTATTCTCTTTGTTAGTGATATTGTAGCCTTTGCATATATCGTCCTTTGGGGTCTGCTTTCTTCACTCTTTACCACGTCCTATCAGTCTTCCACGTTTCTCTTAATTTGTCAAATCCATAATTTCTCGTGGCATACTAATATCCCACTCCATTCACATACAACAATATGTTTAGCCATTCCCTAACCGACAGACAACCATTCTTGTTTCCACTTATTTTTCTACCACACACAAAAATGCTGCTATGTCTACTATGGTGCAAATGGAATCTTTCTGTATTTACCTTCCTGAGGAAAAGTCCTCACTAACATCTAGATCACTGGGTGTGAACAGTTAAGTGGCTTTCCCTACATTTCTCCAGCCTTCTGCTTTCTAGACCAGAGATGTGCTGAATAGGATTGCCCAGCAGCTGTGGGGAGGGCTCGCGTGAAAGGCCATAGGGCTTATTGTGACTCTCTCTCTCTCTCTGTTGTATGTGTGCAGATGGAAGAAAAATAAGTAAGCTCAAAAATCCACAGGAAAGAGCTGAGAAGCAAGAGAAGAGGGAGAAAAAAAGCAATGAGGGAAGGAATAAGACATTACTATTTTATAAAAGTCATGGCACAATAATAGCATTCTAGTCGAGTCAAACTCCACTTCTTGATCTTTCTCATGTGTGACGTTCCATCCCCATCTTCCATCCCTGCACCTTTGCATAGACTGTCCTCCATACCTAGAATATACTCCTTTGCCTTCACCTAGGGATTCCTAGTTTTCTTCAAAGCTTAACCTCTTACATAAGGCCCTTCCTGAATCCACTTCCTCCACCCCTCAAGAACCTAGGCAGGTTACTATGGTAGATAGAGAGCCAGCTTCAGAGACAGGAAGACCTAAGTTCTTTTTCTGAGGTATATGAAACCATCTTTTGCCTCATTTCTTATCTAGCCTTAAATCACTGAATGGGTGTTGCCTCACACAAGCTGACACTTGGGAAAGACTTTAGCTTAAAAAGGTCGAGGTCTCCCACTGCATTTAGGGTCATTTCCAATTGTCCTGCTCCATGTCTTGCCACTGAACTCAAATGACTCTAGAGGAGAGCGTGAGGCTGATGCCTTGGCACAATCCTGCCTCACTTAAATCCAATTCATTTGCATGGTGTCATTGGTCCTCTTTAAGAATGAAGGGCAAACAACTAGCTCTGTGGCCATGAGCTTAATGTCTTAGTGATCTGGGGACACTGTTGCTGAGAAGGTGTCGACCTGCATTGGTAGAGAAAGTTTCCTTACTTGGGAGTCCTTATTCTGGTGAAATCACAGGTGCAGTTCCTATTCCTATTTATTCTCTATATACTTACTATATACTTGGTAATCTCTATATACTTATCATACTTACTAAATACTCTTTGAGAACGAAGGACAAACAGGAACCTCTGTTAGTAGAAAATAGGAGAGGATCCTATTGGGTATCCAAATAGAACTGGATAGTTGGGCAACACAGGTATCTCTCTGTCTCTCTCTGTCTCTCTGTCTCTGTCTCTGTTTCTGTCTCTTTCTCTGTCTCTCTCTCTCTCTTTTTCTCTCTTCTTTCCATTTCCTCTGTCCACATCGGGATCATAACCTTTCATGTGAGTACTGTGCCCTAAGGAATGTAAATTTTGATCACTGAAATTTTTTTTAAGGCCTGTGCCCTAAACCTAAATCACTCTGGCTTTGATTAACTGGCTAACAATAGGTCAGAGGACAAGCCCCACCTGGTCAGTGTTTGGGTCCTTATTGGCTCAAAATGAATGTAAATAGCAATTGTTTCTTTTTGGCCAGAAACTCCGAGGATATTCCCCTCCCGGATGGATTTTTTTTTTTTTTGACTAGGTAAAGAGTCCATTCTCTGCCTCATTTCTTACCTAGTCCTAATCACTGAATGGGTGTTGCCTTAATCAAACTGAGACCTGATAAAGACCTTAGCCTAAAGACGTCAAAGTCTCCCACTGCATCCCAGGTCATCTCCTGTCATTCTCCTCTATAACTTGACACTAGACCCAGGTGACTCTAGAGAAGAAAACGAGGCTAGTGACTTTGCACAGCTCTCCCTCACTTAAATCCAATTCACTTTCATGTAGTGGCATCACCTCCCCCTTATCATGGTCGAACAAAGGACAAAAACAACATTTTACATATTATGTTTCTTCCTGATAGGGTATAGACTCCTCGAGGGAAGGGACTATTTCTTTGTTGTTTTTGTAGCCCCATCATCTAGCCACAGTCCTGGCACAATGGAACTTCATAAATGTCTCCTGATTGGTTGCTATATAAATGGGAGCTGTTGTTCTCAGAGAGTGTGGGAGGAAGGAAATTGAAGGTTGAATGAAGACAGGGAATCCTGCCTCTGATCTTGGTTTACAATCTTGGGCAAGTCACTTACCCTCTCTACACCTCAGTGTCTTCATCTGTAAAATGGGAATGATATTAGTACTTCTTCATGGGATGGATGGGAGGATCTAACGAGATAATGTAGGTAAAACCTTCTGTAAACCTTAAAGTGTTATGTAAAATTTGACCTATTATCATTGTTGTTTAGAAGATAAATTGGAGAAATAAGATCTGAGAAGGAAAATTATACTTCCCATAGATCTCCTCAGTGTTGATGAGAAAAGTCTGTAGTCGGGAGGAGGACTGAGAAGAGCATCCATTTTGGAAAAGACCATTTAATGATAACTCTAGGACAGCAAGTCTCTAAAGGAGATGCAACATTATTAATGTTAGCACTCAAGTGAGCACAGGGAGCGGAGACCTCTACTTCCCAACCTATGTGAGAAGAGCCCTTAGTGCCCACGGGGAAAATAACTTAAAACAAAGGAAGGTTCATGTATTATAAGCAATATATTACAGAATGCATTACAAGCACCCAAATCTGAAGTCATTAAAGAAAAATGTTTCAAAATAAGCTATCTAACAGATGAAAGGACTTATATAAGAAACTTTCAGGCTCTTGAAAATACAAGATGTCCCAAAAGTCTAAAAGATTTAAGCTTTAATAACTTCAGAAGTATGCATATTACAAACTTACAAGGAACAAAATTTAAAAGATCAGTTGCTTAAAATTTTAAAATATTAATATGACTCATTAAACTTCAATATAATCACCACCTTGTGATGTATATTAAGTCAATTTTTGAAGTTTGTAAAAATTTTCTTCAGCTGCTACTTGGTGACCGAAAGGGTTTCATTTGTAATCCTAGAGTTGACGATATAAAGAACAAGGTTGTGATTCATATGCAACAGTTCGGATAAGACTCTACAAGATAGAGTCTGATGGAGATAAATCAGGTGACTTAGGTGGTTGAGCAAAAGGAATTCCCCCCCCCCCCATTCACTGGTTTAAGAAAGCTTCATCCAGAAACTGTCGCAATGTGTAAGAGTGAGATGTAGTTAAATTGTTTTGTTAAATTAAAATTTTATTCCTCAAAATTCATAAAGTTAAATACATGTAAAAGAAATCTAAATAAACTTTCAAATGATATTTTTATAAGTTTGTAGCATTTGTGCTCCTGAAGTTATTAAAGCTTAAAATTGTACTAAGAATTTTGGAGCATCTTCTATATATGATGAAAAAACAACCAATGTCTTTCCTTCCCCCTCCCAAAAGAAAATACTGGGCTGTTGTTTCTCTCTCAAGTTACTTAACTACAAGTATTCACAAGAATATGTTTCTTCCCCCTTTTAAATGAAAAATAGATTTAGCCTGACACTGATAACTAATCACTCTCTGCTTTTAAGTAATGGGGCATCTAACCAAGGAAAGGGCTGAAAATTGATAATTAGAGCCATGTCATCTAAGGGACCTCAATTATACTCTACATGATTTCTTTTCTACATTATGGCTGTATCTTTCCAATTAGCCATTTCCAAGTGAACCCTGGGGACTTTATCCATAAAAAGACATTTCAGGATTCGGCTTTAAAAAAAAAATTAAAAACTAAACAAAGCTATCAGGAAATCCTCACCAGAAACACTGAATGATTTCCTTATGGCTAGAGAGATTTTGCCAAGATTCTCTTTAAGGTTTACTTAGATGGAACTCAAGTAAGTCTACCATATGGAATTACTCCATGCACAGGAGCCTGACCTAGAGCAAAATCTGAACAAAGCAGAGATTTTGTCAACTTCCAAACCAGTGGCTGTTTTGTATTTCTCCTACAGTGGATCTAATTCCATCAGTAAATACTGCACATATTAGGTTATAAAGCATAATTATGAAAAGGCCAAGCCATACTAAACAAGGTCAACTATTCTGATGACAAAAAGTGAAACAGAACTTTAGAGAAGTGTCCTGGCCTCCTTTGCAGCTTTTCAGTTGGCTGGCACCTGCAAGTTTGCGTCTTTCCTGCTGTAACTGGAAAGATTGATCACAGGAAGCCCAAGCTACTTACTTAAAGAATGTCTCTTATAAGAATCCATCTGGTTTGAGTGGGGGGGGGGAGGGGAGAGCGGTGATGATCGGTCCGTGTGATAACCAACTTAATGAGCTTCAATAGGTTTCTGTTCAAATGAGGAAACCTTAGGAATTAGAAGTGTTCCGTCTTAAATATTTTGTCATCTTCATAGCTGTAGAACGGCTACTACATCTCACTCAAAAGAATCCAGCAATGCCTAGAACACCACATTGCAAATTGTATGGAGTTGAACTTATATGTTTCTTTCTTTAAAAAATCTAATGGGTTAAATGAAACATTTCATGGGCATTTTAATGGCAAATATTAGGACTTTTATAAGTAGACTTGAAAGTTTGTTAATATTGTTGTTGCTGTTTGAAATAGCTGAGCTATCAAAATAGACAAACCCTCAGACAAGTCAAATAGTATAAGTAGAAGCAAGGACCCTAACTATATTGTTCTCATCATGTGGGTTCAAGTTTCCTCGAAAAGAAAGGGAATTTCAGAAATTTTTAGGCTGCAATAAGATGAAAAAATGGCATAAATTCTTATGAGATGACATGAGTTTAAATCTTTCTCCTGTGTTTTGGCCATCTGGTCCAATATAGTGACTCTGTATTTTGCATAATGGAGAAAAATCAAGACCACCCCCCACCACTAACCTCACCCACACTGCAAATATGTACCCTAGGACCTATTCAGTAAAACAATCAGACTAATATATCTCTCCAGGGAACTGATCAGCTCAAACAATTTAAACAACTAAGTTGTTTTGTTCATGTACACCCCATTGGACTTTGATAATATATATATTCCTTTTAAACATTTCAGGGAATGTAGCGGCCCATAAAGAGAATAGTTATTGGGTGAAATTATTTTCAACAAAATAGAAGTGAAAATCATTGTAGCTTTGTTTCTAAACCATTCTTGGACAGCGAAGCCCTAAGATAAAGCACTTTTCAAGAATTATGGTGAAACAGTGGCCAATAAGCCGGCATTGGCTAACCCTTCTGCGACATATTTAATGGGCTTTGTAAAACTGCTTTATGGAAGGCACACAAAACACTGCCTTCAGTTCTTAGAGCACTGTGTGAATCTCTCCCAGGGGCCCAAGTGTGGATCCTGGCTGACAGTTTCTAGGGCAAATGGGATATCTGAGAAATCCCTGGGGAAACACATGTGACACATTCAATCGGAGGTGCCAAGTACTACTGGCAAACTGTTTGGTAATGTCCCTAGCTCTCCACTGAAAAAAGTTTAGTTTCCAACAGCTATGTTGTTTTAGCATATCTTTTCTGTTAAGAGTTTTGTGCCTAATCCTATAGATTTGTCTTTCAAGAAACAATTCCTATTTGAGACAATATGATATAACGGATCAAATATTAGATTTGGATTTAGTAAGGTCTGGGTTCAAATCTTCCACCTAGCTATGTGACCATGGGCAAATCACTTCTTCTCTCCCTTTCTCCAGCTATAAAAAAGAGATTGTGATTATCTCTAGCACCTGCATTACAGAATTTTTGTGAGGTTCAAATATGATAATGTATGGAAATTGCTTGACAAACTACAATTCTATGTGTTAGTGATGACCATTTAAAAGACTCATGAATCCAGACCAAAAAAAATGCATATTGGTAACTATATTTTAAACCAAAAAAAAAATCTTCACATAATAAATACATTTTATACACATTAACTTCAAATTTACTTCAGAAAGCTATTTACAATATAAATAATTATAAACGGGAACACTCTGCAAGATATTGTTGACGATGCTAATTTTTCTCTACATTACATTCCAAAGTAAAACCTCCAGCCACAGTTGTTTTGCCACAGTGTCACTAGAAACTATGTATTGCAAGGCATGGCATTGGAAATATCAGGGATCATTTTCTTCCTTTAACAACAGAACCCTTTCTTTTTCTCCTGCTTTTTTTCCTTTCTTTTTTTTAAAATGCTAGTCCAAAAGCAAGCCTGGAAAATCATATGTGTACCTTCCTATTCTTTACATGCTGAAATGTTGCCCTTTGGGAAAAAAAATTTTAATGTTAAATAACACTAAAATAATTTTCCAAGCAGATTTCATTTTCTTTTCAACATAAACACAACGGGATTTTCCATATAACATAAATTCATATGTAATTAAATGTCATTTTCAGGTTACAAATCAAGTTATATGACCACCGACACCCCTTCCCACTCTGACATTATATGCTTCAGGGTCCCAAATTTGTTGATTGGGACAAACTCCCCCACAGATTTCTGAAAGCAAATTCCCAGTACTTAGTTCCATCCAAGCATTTAAAAAAAATTATACAAATTTGGTTTGAATTCGTCAGACAATTTGGGAATTCCAAAATTTCCTGTGCTTTGTCAGCTTATTAAGAAACACAGCAGATAATTATCTTTGTTTTTATTTATAATGCTTGAGTGTTCAGTAATGTTTCCTTGTGGCATCTTGCTGCAGGAACTCTTTAGAAGCTCATTTGGAAATGAGCATGTCTTCCCCTCTTGGAGCCAAGCATTATCTGTACAATCTTGCACACAGAAAAATGAGCACCACATTGAAAATCCATATCCTCCCTGCAAAACACATACTCTCATACAGATAGAACTCATCTGCCATGAATTTGTTACATACCATGATGATGATTTGCTTGTCGAATATAAACCAGGTACTTCAAAGAGTTAGCTACCTGAACTCAAGTCCCTAATCACAAAAACTGACATTATATTTTGGATCATTCCACCTACTCTTTGGAGTACTTTAGAATTTTACATCTATTTAGAAAATAGTGTGTTTCCAGTTGGATTGTTCCAGTAAAGGGAGAGAAGGGGTTTTGTAAATTTTGGAAATTAAAATTCTTTAAATGCAAGAAAAACTGGAATAGAAATGTGTGCAACCCTCTTACATAAAATAAGTGAACCCAAAATAGCCATGTCTTTGATATTCCAAATTTGAAACAACAACTTAACTAGGTATACATCTAATATTTAGCGTTCTCAAGCCCTTGAGTCATTCAGTGAATAACACAGAGCTTTTGCTCTTAGTTTTCATAGTAATGACCTGGAAATTTAGACAGACCCAATTCCTGCTCTTGAGAAGGGGTATAGACAAACATCCTCAAACATTTACTAGGAGTGTGACCTTGGGCAAATCACTTAAACCTGTTTGCCTCAGTTTTCTCATCTGTGAAATGAGCTGGAGAAGGAAATGACAAACCACTCCAGTATCTTCACCAAGAAAACCCCAAATGGGGTCATGAAGAGTTGGACACAATTGAAACAACTCATCAACCACAAAAAATCCAAATATTCATGAAACTGAATGTTTAGATGTAGCCACCGTTTGTTCTTTCTAATCTCTTTGCCCTGGGAACATAAGGCTTAGAGCTAGAAGGTACCTGGACAGGTCAGGTAATCCAACCTCCTCATTTTTACAAGCAAGGAAACTGACACTCAGATTATTTGACACAGGTTTTGAGAAACTATGCTTTAAAATCATTATTATAAAGAGTCCATGGACATTTTTTTAGTCTTTGTTAGCAACAACAATGACAAGATTCTTCCTGGTTTCAAAAAGAGAATATACCAGTTCTGGGTAAAGATCACCCTTCTTCTCCACAAGGCTCGACACACAGAGAACACTTAAGAAATGCTTCTTATTTATTCACTCATCTCACATCCCATATAAAGCTCACTAGTAAGTGGGACATCTCCACACTGAAGCAATAGATGGAACAGGGTATAAAATGAATTAAGAATTTGGACAGGGTTGGCTAGGTGGCGCAGTACATACAGCACCGGCTCTGTAGTCAGGAGGACCTGAGTTCAAATCTCAGCTCAGAGATTTAATTTAATCTTAACACAAAACTAGCTATGTGACCTTGAGCAAGTCACTTAACCCCAACCTTCCTCCCTCCAAAAGGCAAAAGAAATCAAAAACAAATAATTTGGACAAATGTTGTTATTCTCATTCCTCTAAGTATCATCTGGTACAAATGGGAAAAAGTAGTGTTTCTGGGATAACATTAATAGCAAATAATTTATAATTCCATCTCATCTGCAGTGTCACTTCAATAGATGTCATATTATCTAGCATTGAGCAACTATGTATAGAAATACAGGCATATTCCATTCAACATAGTACATCAACCAACAAGTAGAGATTAAATCAGTCCTAAAATGTCTGCACTGGGTGAATGGTGTGGCTGATGTTATAAATTAGAAAAATAACAAAGAAAATTTTACTGCATCTTCCACATTGATTAACCAAGTGGTTCTCCCATCCCCAAAGTAGAATTCCTTATATTACTTCAGCTATGCAAAGTTCTGAATTAAGTAGGAGGATTGCCTAAAAAATGTGAGAAAGTTTTAGTGCTATTGGCAGAGACACAAGATAATGCCTCTTATTCCTAAAATAGTATAAAAACTATACTTCTTTGTCATTCACGTTTTAAGATACTGCCTTTTAAAGTTCAATGCCATGGTTCTCAGCATTTAGCAAGGAGATGGAAAACAAAGATTATAACCCAAGACAGAGGATAAATTTAACTTATCAAGCTATTAGGGCCCTATATTTTCCATTTTATATAAAACACAGAAAGGACACAGACAGTGTCAACACAGCGTGGGGAACATATTCTTGTGATTAATGTATTGATGAAGACTAGAAACACAGTTTACTGCTCTCTGTACACTGCTTTACTAAGGTTTCTGCCAGAGTGAAATATAATGGGTCTTGTTCTGAGTCATTCTGACCTTGCTTTGCCATAGTATTTTGCCAAACACAATAACAATACTGCATAAATTTACTCTTTTCTCAAATTATATTTTAATATTAGATGATAGGATTGTTACTAAAGAACTATTGATATCATTGGTATGTTAAATAGAAAAAAATGTGCTTATAACTGAGCCAACTAGAATTTTCAACCAAGATATAACTTGGATAGTCCGTGTCTTTCCCCACACATGCTGGTCTTTCTTGCAAGCTTTATTTTTTCAGGCTGCTCCTATCTGTAAATTTCATAGTTTACTTTCTCCCTCTATTAACTAGCCTCCACATAAAAATTCCACCCAAATTCCTTTAGGGCCAGCCTTTCCTCTAGCATAAGTTCATTTTCCTTGGTTCTTATGTTTCAACTACTCTTTCTAGCATCTGTCTATGCCATATTCTGTAGAATGTGTACACATCAGTAAGGGCCCATCTGTACAAACTTCCTTTCTAAAGTAGGCCATATTCACTAAGTATTTCAGCTTACCCATATCTTTGGCTCTGAATTCTCACACTCACTTTTGCTAAATCCTTAGCACTTTCAAAACATCCTTTCTCAAACAAAGTTACCAGAAGGCCAATGCAAGTACCCCAACATGGTCACAGTTCTCCAAAAAATTACTTCTAATTTATGATTTATACCTAAATCAATGTTTTTCAGAATTCTGTTTGCTTTAAACTAGGCATTGGAATTGTTTTAGATGATACAGCTGGTAACAAAAATCATTAATTTACGATGGTCTTTGTCTTTATAACACACTAAGCAACTCAAGAAATATATCTATTATGAATTTTAAAAGAATTTCACCACTGCTTTTGCTAACAAGAGGCCAGTGCTCAACCTTCAGATTACTATCATTCAGATCCATTCCTGCCTGTGGACTATCAAGTGTACTTTGTTAAATGATAGAGGTATATTCTAAATCTGTTCATTGTTCAAGGGATATATTTTCTCTTTGAAGTTATAGGTTCATTCCCCTAATGCCTAACACTCCTTAAAGGAGCCAAGAATTCTGTGCCTGGAGAAAAGTGATCATAAAAGATGGGCAAAGAATAAATTTATGAACTACTTCCCTATGCCATCTATAACATTCTCTATGGATTTCTAGAATATATCTCGTTAAGCAAAGTTGATGTTCTCTCTGAGATCTAAATTTACTTTTCTTCTTTCTTCCCTTGTCAGATCCCACCATATACATTTTGACTAAGTCTAAACATAGGTGGCAGAATTGAACATACCTGGGAGATTCAAAGGGTCTGCTTTAATTACAAGCCAGCCATAGGGCTGTGTGAGTGGTTCACCACCCAGAAATTAAAATTCCTGCCATTCCCAAGGCATGATGGATCAAACCAACAGAATCTTTCAATTAAATCCAATTTTCCTGAACTAATGAATCACAGGACTCTAGAACAACAAATTACCTTAGAGATAGGTTATCTAATGTAACTTCTGTTTTATAAATGATCCGCCTGAGAACTGGGAAGGATGGTTATGCAATCTCTACAAGTTCACACAGCAGATTAGCAATAGAGTCAGTAATGGAACCTAGGTTTTCTGACAAAGACTAGTACTATTCATCAAGAGTCAAGTGATCTTTCTTACTCCCCAACATGTCTCAAGAAGCAGTATTTGTCTTTAAAATAGAGAACAACAACAAATCCAGGTGGGCAAATATTGTAATACCTTGTGTGTGCCTTCATTCAGAATATTACATCTCAAAGTTCTGTGCCTTATTCTAAGCTTTTGACTTAAACACTATCTTGAAGCCAGATTATTTCTTCATTATACTGACTTTCCATGTGTTTTTACATTTGCACAATCAGATTTGGCAATGTTTTCAAACACTTCCACTCATTTCACGAAATAACTCCCTGGTTTTTCTTAATTACTTTTCACACTTCCTCTTTATCAGCCTTGTTTCCTGGTGGGTTGTTCTGTAGCTGTTTTTTCAAAAACTCTTAATGTGTTGATTACTAATGGCACACACAGTCTGAACCTGAAATGGTCTGTTCTTGGAAATCTTTTCGTTTATCTGTTTCTGGTCTCACAGCCTCCTTGAATTTCTTTTAATTGAGTGCCCTCAATTCTCAGTGCATGTTCCAGTGTCTAATTGCTATTATTTCACAAAGCCTCTTGCCTCTACGTCAGTGCAATCACATCCCTTTGTATGACTCAAAAGCAAAATGAAAATGGCCACTTCCTGATTGCTTCTAATAGATACCATGTGAGAAATATGGCCAGTGCCATATCCAGAACCATATCCCCAATTTATGCCTGGATCAAATGTGTCAGAATGGCTAAGAGATCACAGGGAAGAAACCCCTTCTCTGAAATCTCTTCTTCTCTTCTTCGGGGAATAGCAACAACTTCTTCACATTGTGAAGAAGCAATCACATGTTAGGGTTAAGAAAAGTTCCCCGTTTTTGGCATGTGCATTTTAGGGTCTACATTCCAAATTTTTGCATGTCAAGGGTGCATAGCGATTTTGTGACTAGCAATCTGTGCCCATGCAGCTCAATGGGTCTTCCCTCTGTGGCATTTCCAACTAGTACTTATTCAATGTGCATAAATTGCTCATTTGATCTACACTGGTATTTTCAATAGGACTTTATCCATTCTGGCTCCCATAAATCCTGGGGGCAACTTACAGGTTCACTTCAACTCCATTCACTGTAACCCTGAATGCTAGTGCATTTCTTATTTTTTTTACAGTAACATGTGTCAATTCATACCCAGTAGCTTCAGTAGCTTAGGTTATTCTTTCTAACATACTGTAGTATATTAAATGCTGGTAACAAGGGCATTAAAACATATATATGTTCCAACTATGTTTCAAAGATATCCTTAAAGCACAATTTTTTTTTTAGAAAAAAAAAAAACATCAGCTCCCATTGGTTATTATAACAGATGTCCCTTTGTGTCCTTGTGCTGGGTCTTGCTGCATTCTTAAATGGGAAGTTACATCAAAGTGGGAGCCGTTGCAGCCCAAGGAATAGGTTCTAATGGCCTCACTGTCATACAAGTGCTCCAGGGCATACCCAGTTAATGTGTAAGCATGCTTATCAAAATACTGCCGGTGAGAACTGTAATAGTTCGGGGAAACTGCCGGGTGATCTCCTACTGTCTGATGAGGGGACATGTCTGAATGGAGATAGTCTTTAGCTAATACCAAGCTGGATTTAGAAATACGATCCGAGCTGGGACTGCTTATCCTAGACAAGGCTGTGGGGCTGCTGCCATAGTCATTTTCATGAGGGCTCATCATCTTCCCTTCTCTTTGTTGAAGGTGCTCACATGGGGAAGTGTTGGCAAGAGAAGGGCCGTGGCAGACCTCTCCAGTCAGCTGCGGCTGCTGGTAGTTTGCAAAACAAAGGGAGTGTTTTTTCCCTGCTCCATTAATGGCAGCCAGTTGGTCAGGAGGGGCTTTCCGGAGCTGCAATCTGTTCTCTTCCTCTTTAATCATCTGCTGGGTGGCTCTTATCAGAGTTTCAATTTTGCTGGGTTCATGGGGGCTGCTCTGGTACTGTTCAGCACGATAGCGGTCACCTGATTCGCTGGCAGACCCAGGGTCTGGAGAACTGACCACACTCTCTTCATCCCAGTGGCCTCTCCCTAGAGAAAGACCCACATATAGATTAAACACTAAGCAGATTCTTAGTAAGAAAAAAATGTGGGAAATATACAATATAACGTTTCTAAAAGAAAAACAATTTGTCGACCATTTAAAAATCATGCACAATGTGCATACATATAGCAGAATGAATGAAAAAATTATTCCAAGAACTAGGTTCCAATCCTGCCTTTTATTATTTACTCTCTGAATGATCCTAGACAAGTCCTTTAACCTGTTTAGGTCTCAGTTTCTTCATCTGTAAAAGTAGTATTGGAGAGGGGTGGCTAGGTGGTGAAGTGAATACAGTACCGACCCTGGAGTCAAATCCGGCCTCAGACATTTAACACTTACTAGCTGTGTGACCTTGGGCAAATCACTTAACTCCAACTGTCCTGCCCTCCCCTTTCCAAAAAAGAACTAAAGTAGTATTGGAGTAGAAAGAATTAGGGGTCCCTTCTAGCTCTAAATCTAGAAACCTATGATTGATCCTAAGTCCTCAGAAGCTCTGGAGTTAAACTATACTATGGCAAGTTTACCAGAAAGTATATGTAAATGAAGGTAGAGATTATGGCAAATTGGAAAGGGCCCCCAGTCTTAGAGTCAGATGACCTGGGTTCCAAGCATAGCTCTGTCCATCACTACCTATATGACTCTAGGCAATTTACTTGAACTAACTGAACCTCTTACTTCCTCACCTGTAAAATAAAGAGGCTAAACTAAAATTCATCACCTTGTAGCCATTCTTACAATGCAGTTTCCCACACTGAGCTAGGTTAGATATTGTTAATAAGATTTCTCAATTTAGGAGAACCTGCTAAAGCTTGTACATTGCTGGCACAGTCATCAAGAACCCAGAGTCACCTCTGTACCACTATGAGGAATTAGTTTAGCTTATCAGTGCAGGGGTTGCTCCTTTAACTTCAGAAAAGACTGTCTACATTTTGAAACTTCTAAATATATCTTAAGTTACTACAAAATAGAGCTCTTAGATTAATTTGGACACTACTTGGTATTAAATAGAAGGATCAATATCCCTCTCAAAATCCATACAACATGTATATTTCATTAGAGTTGGCATCTCATAGTATCAGCTCTTTTCAACTCAACACTATTATTTTGGAACTTTATCCAAGCAAGGGTAGAAAAAAAGTCAAAGAAGTAGGTAGAGTGCTTCTTTAGGATTTTGAGGAATAATGCAAACACAGAATATCTACTATAGAAAATCAAATTCTCCAAAGAGTCCAAAGTCAATATAAAAGGAAGGTAGGGAAACATAAAATCCATGTAGATAATCTGTAGACTGCATAATATGGCATATAACATCATAGATTTAAAGGCTGTCTAGTCCTACACCATTCTTTTACGGATGAGGAAACCTGGGCTCAGACACATAAATGACTTGCTCATTAACACACAGGTAGTATGTAGCAGAGCTGAAATTTGAATCCTGTTCTCTTGGCTCCAAACCCAACATTCTTTCCATTGGATTGCCCTTCTTCTCATAGAAGAACCCTACAATCATACTATTAATTGCTCCAAATCTTTCCTTGCTACTTTTTTCCCCTTTCTAGTATTTCCTTCCAGACTACAAGTGTTGGGTATCTCCCCCAACAGCTGCCTTGTCATTATAACTCACATCTGTATAATGCTTTTAGAATTATATACAGTGCCAGGCATACAGTAGGCACTTAAAAAAATTTGTTCTCTTTCCCCTTCCCCTTCCATGACATCTACTTCCATTTTATAAAACAAAAGTAGGAAATAAAAATGAAAGAATTGGAAAGCAAATTATTGGGGTGTAATTGAGGGGGGGTAAAGCAGCAGGGGATTGGATGTATGAAGGATAATGTAAGAAATGTAAGACTCGGGCTGAATTTTTATCATGGTTAACCTGTTTAAAATGCTCAGTATACTGAGGGGGTTCAGGAAACAACAGCAGCAAGTACTCGGGTCTTCTAATTAATCTTTGCATTATTGTCTACTTTAAAAAAAAAAAAGATGTAACAGGAAGAATTCAAGAGACCTTCCTGAACTCGACTTTGTTGGAAACAACTATACTTTGTGCTTACTCTTACTCTGTTTACTCTGCACACCTGACCAAAAAACCCTTCTGTGACACTAAGCAATTTAGTTATATTCTCCACTTTCCTGAGCCTGCAATACCACAGAATAATGCCAAGATGAATATCTAAGTGTGCTATGCATGTGATAATATCCTTTACTCCCAGTATTCTTTCTGAATGATTTTCTATATAGCCAGGCTACTTTTTATATTTTCCTTTCCACGGAAGCACAAGAATGCAAAAGATACACAATAGAATCAAAGAGCTATCAGATCACAAATCCAGAGCTGGGAGGGTCTCAGAAACCATCTTTCTAATGCCTTCATTTTACAGATGAAGAAACTCAAGGCCCAGAGAGGTTAATTAACTTACCCAAGGCCAGAAAGGTAGTAAATAACAACTGATGAGATTTGAACTTTGGCCCCTTGCCTACAAATAGAATACTCTTGATTTTAAGGTACTTTCTTATCACTCAAAAACTCAAAATTTGACATACTTTAAAAATAGATCCAATTGGTATTTTTTAATATGGATTTAGTAAAAACTTCTGTTCTTAGCTTTGTTACTACCTCAAGCAATACAGAGCTGCAAATATATAAATCCAAATGAAAATCATTTGGACCAAGTATATTCCCACATCTAGAATAGCATACTTGTAGCCTTGAAAGTTATGATTCCATCTCAGCAGAGACTCTGCTACTACTAATAGCTCCATCATATACTGCTTGAAGATTTGCAAAGAGTTTCATGTACATTTTTTATTTGCTACCTACTACTCTTACCATGAATTCTGTGAACAGAGGTTATGTGTGGCATGCTGTTCTCATAGGCTTCTCTGCTTTCTGGGGAGGCCTTGGTTAGGGGCAATGCTGAACGAGAGCCCCACCAGGGCTCTCTCCCAGCTTGTGGGGTGCCAAGGAAGTATCGACCCGCCTCGCAACGCCCTCCTTCACAGGCCTGGGTATGAAAATGCCTATCATCTGCCAGCCTGGAATGGTCAAGTGCAAAGCCATAGCAAAGAGAGGTGCGGTCTGAATACTGTCTATAGGCACATGAAGCATCATGCTGGGAGCTGGGCCTTTCCGAGGGGTCCAGCAACTGTGGAGATGCAGTATCTGTGAGTGGGCTTCCTCCCCACTGACTGTCATGATCCGATTCAGATCTTTCAGTGTGGAATCCAGAATACTGGAAGACAAAATAGAAGAAATATAAGTTTCTAGAAAAATTTATATGAACTGATGAAGACTTAAGTAAGCAGAACCAGGATAAAAATTTACAAAGTGAACACAATAGTACAGAAGAAAACAACAAAGGATTTCAGAAGCTGTGAAATTAATCCAAACATTCTGTAAAGCAATTTTTAAAATGGATAAAAAATAACTATAATGTCCATATCTTTTGGTTATAGATCTCACTTCTAGATATATATCTAAAAAAGATCAAAAAGGTTCTAAAGTATCTAAAAAGATTAAAAAACAAAGCTCTGATATACTCCAATATCCAGCACTTTTTATGTCGGGAAAGAACTGGAAACAAAGTGGATCAGGGTGGGTAGGTGGTGCAATGAGTAGACCACCAGCCCTGGAGTCAGGAGGACCTGAGTTCAAATCTGGCCTCAGACGCTTGACATACTGACTAGCTGTGTGACTTTGGGCAGGTCACTTAACCCCAACTGCCCTCCAAAAAGCAAAAAAAAAAAAAAAAGAAACAAAGTGTATGCACCTTTTCTGAGGAACAGCTCAACAAATTGAGGTACATGATTGTAATGAGATATTAATTTTGTAAAAAAAATTATGAATATGAATAATTCAGAGACACTTAGAAAGATGTCTCTGAACTGATGCAGAGTAAACAGAACCAGTTTGGATATAGCCATGGGTTGATTTCTTTAGCTTTAACATATTTCTTTAAGTAACTGTTTAAAAAAGATAACTTCTTTAAGAAAGAGTTCTACCAGGCATAAAGGAGACTAACAGCACTGTTTTTTAAATTGGTAACTTTTTTATTTAAAAAGCTTTTGCAAAATTTTAGTGACCCAATTAGTAATTTCCTGTCTGATAAATTCTCTTTTACCATGTGATTTTTGGAAGAAGTCATTCTTATCACAAGATCTTTATGAAAGTATCTTTAAAACACTCCAAAGGAGAAAAAAAAATTGGTTTACCTGAATCACTCCTAGAATTCAGAGTTTTGCAAGCATTTCCAAGGCAAAGAAACACTAGAATAAATCTAGATGCCAAATTAAGGCATAACACCAATGCCTCCCAAGAACTCTTTTCGCAGGATTTATACCATTACTATATAGGCTAAAGCATCTAATAACATCTTCTTTACACTTTTTGAAACTTCTTGGATGAGGTCCAACATGCACCAGTCAATGAATTACACTCTACAATGAATAGCAAGGTTTAGGCATAATTCCATTTTTTTAAACTATGTAACTATATTTCCACCACCACAGAATTAGAGAATCCTAAATCTTGGAGACTTTTCAGAGATTCACCCTATACCCTACAAGGAGTTCTCACTAGAACATTCTCAGAGAGATTAGGTACATATGTTTTGTTTGAGGAACTACAAAAAATTCTAACAATGTATAAGATTCAGAATTTTATGCAAATTACAATTTACAATTTTTTCTTCACTGTTTCAAATGATCTTGTTAATTCTTTGCCATCTTTATGAATGAACTGCGAGTCTATTCTGTCAATACAAGCAAAAAGAGGGCTTAAAATCCCAGCCCCATCAGCACACAGGGTTGGTGCAAATGAAGACAGAAGTCTGATTCCCCACATTGCAGCTCTTCAAAATCCCAAACACCTTTTCTTTTAACAAACTTCAAGCCTGTCTTTTCAAAAGAAGAGGCCACCTTCATGTTGACCGCAGTAAGTGGTTAGCTAGTGTCCACCCTCTTCCCCATCAGCAGGGATCAGAGTTTCGTGCATTTGCCATACAGAAGTCACCATATGCTTGCCCTTGGAGAAATTCAAACCATCTGTGCTCCTCCAAGAGAGGGGTTGCTGGGATTCTGCTTTGTTTTTATAAAAGTATAAACCTGGCCTATTTCTGAAGTGCTCCAGTCAAGACTTTTGAGCCCTATTCAGAAAGAAAAAAGCTTACCCTGAGTGCATGTGAGAAAGCACTATTGGCTCACTGTAAAGGAACATTCTGTTCCTCATTCACGAGAAAAATTCCACATGAGGCAAACCCGGGCAGGCAGGCACGAGGCAGGCACACCAGGGAAACACTTCAAGAATACGCGAAAGCAGAATTTAGAGACTAAGGGTCATGCCAGTGGCGGAGAAACAATAGCAACAGATAGGCTGTCCTGGGATACAAACAGCCAGAAGTGGGATGGTTCACTCTAAGTAAATATGTCATATTGACTTGAGAGGAAGAGACAGAAATAGCAACAAACCCTTCCAGGTAGCAGCTAGAATTCAAAGGACAGCCCCAAACCTGACAATCTGTGTAGTATCAGCCTGCTGAGCCAATCATCTGCTTTGGGATCAATTCCACTAGATTATAAATTCCTTGGGGCAGGAAATATGCCCCTGGTGCTTAATATAGAACCTTTCCATCCTCCTTCCAATACTCTCCTCCACCCCAGTCATAGAGACAACCTTCCTAATAGCAGGTGCCAAATATATATCTGTTAAAGATAATGAATAACAACTCACATTTATGTAGTGGCTGTATAGTTTGCCAGTAATTTTGCCCACAACAGATTGGAAAATTAAATAGATTATTATTCCCACTTTACCAATAAGGAAACCAAGATTCAGAAAGAAAGCAAGGAACTCCGTGAAAGTTCCTCAGTTTTTAAGTCAAAAAAGCTACTTTGTGTCACAGCTCTGACACTGACCATCTGTGTGATCACAAGCAACTCAGGAATCATAGATTTAAAACTAAAGACTTTAAAGCCCAACAAGTCCAGTTCTCATCACTTAATCTCTCTGTACCTCAGTTTCCTTACTTGTTCAATGAAGATAAATATTTGCACCTCCACATCGGAGGACTGTCATGAGGAAAACTTAATAAACATTAAAGTTCCATCATTGTTATTATTACCCCAGTGAAAAATTATATGTCCATTATTTGAGAACCAGTTGGAGAGACTCCTTCAATGCAATCCAATTCTACAAGCATTTATTAAGCTTGTTATATATTTATTGAGCTTTTAATAAGTATAGACAAGTATTATAGGCAACAGATATGGCACAAGTAATAGAATTCAGGGCCTAGAGTCAGAAAGATTTGTGTCTGACTATGTGAGTCTATGCAAATCAATTAACAGCTGGATGCCTCGGTTCCCTCACCTACAAAAATGGAGGTAACAGTACCCGTCTCCCAGAGCTGATGTAACGATAAAATTAGAGAATATTTGTAAAGCCCTTAAACCTTAAAGCACTATAAATGCTAGTTATTATTATTTATTATTATCATTATTATTAGTGTCAGTTACTATGCTACATGCTGAATACAAAGACAAAAAATGAAACAGTTGGTGCCCTCAAGGCACTCATCACCAGGCTGATCACAAGCTGGTGAAATGTTAGGCCACAGGAATTTCTGAAGACTATATCCTAAGTCACAAAGGTGTTATGATCCATGTTAGTAGCAGAAGCACTCACTGTGACAAAACCACAGATCCTACCAGTATTCAAATATTATTGTTAAGTGATCTGATCCCCAAACTAGCCAAAGCACCAGAGTTTAGACTACACTGTAGGCATTTTGAATCCCCCTTCAGGGCTCCTAAGGCTATATCATGCCTCTGTATTCTATTAAAATATGCAAATTTGCATGCCCATACAGCTGTAGCTAGGTGGTGCTGAGTATATAGCACTGGATTTGGGGTTCAAATTCTGCCTCAGATCTTTATTAGCCAAGTGACCCTGAGCAAATCACTTAACCCCCATCTGCCTCAGGTACTTCATATGTAAAATGGGGATTTTACCTAATAGTGTTGTATGAGATAATATATGTAAGGCCCTTTGCAAACTTTAAAGCACTAAAGAGTAGTTATTATTGTTATTATTAATTCAATAGATATTTACTGAGAGCCTGCTATATCCAATGCACTGAGTAGATAATAGAGGGTAAATAAAGTTGAGTGGGACAAGGTCTCTGTTCTTACTGAGCTGATGGCCTAGAAGAGAGACATTTGTGTGTAGACACACAAATAATTATAATAAAGGATGAATACATAAATGTAAGGTGAACACAGTACAAGTAGTAATGTGGAAGTATAGTGAATGAGTATTTTCTCCCAAAATAATGTGCTATGTTAGTTCAGAGAAGTGGAAGATCATAAGAAGTATGCAAAAATGAGTTGATAGAATATAAACTCTTTGTGGGCAGGGACTGTTTTCCATTTTGTCATTGTATCCCCAGTGTTTAGCATTTTCTACACATAACATTCCCTTAAAGCATCTTGCACAAGGCACGAGCTTTAAAAATGCTTGTTGAATGAATGAATATGATGGCAAAAAGACTCACAGAATATCTTGTAGAACTGGGTGCCTCAAAAAAGCCTGAAGAACACATGGAAATTTGAGCGTAAAAATATGTGATCAAAGAGCCAATATCAACTTGCAGGAGGGAAATATTAGACTTTAAAGTGATAATCTATCATTCTCCTCCCTCCAAGTTCAAAACTTCAGAATGGAAGCAGTATTATTGGCAACCATCAATCCTGAACATGAAGGATTGTTTATCAGCATCATTTCTGCATCAAAATTTATCAGCATCAAAATTACAATGTTAACTAAAATCTTGCTATTCTTCCACATTTTCTTCTTTGTAGCATAGTTTGCATTTGTATCATCTTTCAATCAAGGAATCAAGTCATATTACACAGCACAATAAAGTCTTGGTTTGTACAGAAGAGATTAAGTGCTAACAAAATTTTACCTTAGACCTACTTTAAATAATCATAGACTACTATCATATCCCCACTCCCTAATTAAATATAAGGTATATGAAAACCCAGCTATGAGTACCTCAAAATTTCAGAATGAGAACTGGATTGAGAGATCAATGGGAAATCCATATTCTAGTCATGGTTCTGAGTTACTGACTTGTTATGAGACTTTGAGAAAGTCATTTAATTTGCTTTCAGTTTCTCCATCTATAAAATGAGGGTGTCCCACAATCTCACAGAATTTTCCCAAGGACCAAATAAGAACAAAATATGTAAGTGCTGAAAAGCATCTAAAACACTGGATACATGTAAACACCAGATACTTCCATTTTATGAAAAAAACTGATGATGCCACTAAAACCAAGGTTTTCCTTTACTGTGCTATCTGGAAGGTTTGGCATTATCCTCCAACCCGCACCCACCTCTACCACCACCACATATGGCATATGCACTCATCTGTCAAATCTTGCTGTTTCTGCATCTCTGTTTCAATCAGACCCCTTCCTTTCTTTGGACTTCTGCAATAACAGACTCTCAGTTGGTCTCCTGGCTTTAAGCCTCTCCCCTCTCCAGTCCATCCTCCTCAAAAGTGATTTTTCTCAAGCAGCAAGTCTGACCATGCCATTCCCCTGATCAATAAATTCCAAGGGTTTTCCACTGAAAAGAAGAAAATATAAACTAGAACAGCGGTTCTTGACCTGTGGATCAGGACTCCTTTGGGGGTCAAAGGACCCTTTCACAGGGGTCACAGGGGTCACCTAAGACCACTGGAAAACATGTAATTCCGATGGTCTTAGGAACTGAGACATGGCTCCTCTATCCATCTCCAGGCAGGTCTGCCCACATGAAGATATGCCCACATACAAGTGTTAAAGGGTCGAGGCAATTAAGAAGTTTGAGAACCACTGAACTAGAAGAAAATATAGAAAAAAAACTAGAAGAAAATATAAACTCCTTTATAGTTATTCTGCATATACTTATACATGTACTTGTTGTTTCTCTCTGTTAGACTGTATGCCCCTGAAGAGCTGAGATTGTTTCATTAATTGTATTTGTAGCCCCAGATCTAGAGCAGAGTGGAAGCTTAGTGAATATTTGTTGATTGATTAATCTTACCTATATGCGGGAAAAAAAGACATAAAAATTGAAATAATGTGCCCAAAGTTACATAACAAGTCAGTGCCATAACTTTGGAAAAGAAACCTGCCCTAAAAACCTGGGCTCATTTTTTCAAACACTATCTTCCCATTACTCTCGCTCTAGTCAATTAATAAGATTAGTTTCTAAACAAAAAGCAAATCCTTTGAGACGATTAAAACTGAAGATAAAAATAAATCAACAAGAATTCTTTGTAAACCACACAGTGGTATAAAGGGATCTCCAAGCAACTGCTGATAACCCTGTTCCTAACTTAGTGATTCTTAATCAATTAGCATTAAATTGGGACTTTATAAACACTCTAAAGTATAGCCTTCCTATGAAAAGACAAAGTTCCCCCAAAGTCGTTTTACATAATGAATCCAAGCAATGTTTTTTTTTTCTGATTTCAAAGGCTGAGGAACCACAAAAGTCTACTTCTGAACCAAAAAAGAAATATTTAGATCCTATGTTTGAATCCACAGATCAGTCACTGCCATCTCACTGGAAACTAATATATGCTCATCTTATTGCACCCAGTGCCATTCTTTCTCCCGGAAAGGTGATTTTTATATTGAACATTTCTCACAATATTAATTCCCCTCTTAATCCCCCCACCTCCAATTTTTCTCATCCCTCAAGCCTGACTTTTCAAAAAGTCACTCTTTGTAATTACTTTTATTTAATTGGTCCTGACATGTAATTTAACAGACTTAGGGCATTCGTGATAAGAAAACTCTAATGGACTGCAACTCATCGTGTTAGAAGAGTCTCCTGGGGATGCTGAGAGGTTAAACTTGCCTGGAGACCAACCAAACTCAGGCTTTTTGGATCCCTCTCTCCAGCAGAACATGATGCCTCTATTGTGACCAGTTAAGAAAATAAATAAATAAAAGATGATCTACTTATTCAACTGTCAAACTTCCACCTATTAAATATAGGTGACTGCACTTCTGTCAGAAAAGGCCAACCGCAGCCACAATGCCTTGCTGCCTCTTTATTTGGGCTCCTAATCCATGATACAGCTGTGCCTCCCTGAGGTTTAAACTGCTTTCAGGAATTCAGACTCTGTCTATCAGCAAAAAGGCAAATGATTTGGGGGATAAAAGTTTATCCAAAAATGGTTATTTTCCCAATAGATTCCTTAGGAAGGCATATTTGAGCAAGATAGACTAGGCTCAATTCTCACAGGTTAAATAAATGATAAAACTCATAAAAGATACTGAGTGGTATGAAATCCCAGCAAATTTTACCAAAGGGCCTGCTTTAAACCAAAACACCCACTCTGGGAAATCCTTCCTGGGTACTTCCTCTAATCAAGCCCCCAATCTGAAAGGAAAATGTGTGCAGTAGGTATAGCCATGCACATTCCTCTTGGAGTAATATGTTTAAGATTCATGCTTCTCTCAACAATGTGTTGGAGGCAGGTGCTCGGCATTCATCTGGATATGGAGGTAACAACCCAACTCAGGAAAAATGCCAGATGTTCATCTAATAAACGTTACAGTTATCTATTTTTTCCTGGCAGCTCATTCAAGTTTTTATCATTTTTAGCTATAAAATATATAGTGAAATCCTCTTATGGTAAAGTCCTGTTTTCCATGAAAACTTTCACTATATCAGGCATGAGCAGCTTTCTCCTTGATTTGTGTCTTAACCATGAGAAAAAACATCACAGATGCAGACTGCATTGTACTGAGAACATATGCATGCTTTTAAATCACTTTTATCTTACTTTTTACTAATGTAACCCTGAAACATAAAATATGTTCTTTTTTGTATTCACTGTTATGGGCAGAACAGATGGTGAAAGGGTTAGATTAAAGTAATACAGCATGTCCATTAAAATAACCCCCACTGCTGGTGATTCTTCATTCAAACAGGAGTCATGTTTACTATATAAAAAAAAAAGACTTTTACTTTAGCATTTGGAGCATGCTGGAAATTGCCAGGGTTTCCTTAAGGATAAACATAAGGAGAAGAGAAGAACTAACATCAGAATAAAATGCATTTCAAAAATACTATCATAGAAGTTGTTTTAGTCATCAGAAAGGTCAAATAAACCCACAGGCCTCTTATCAGGCAGCTGAACTGTCAACAAAGGTAAATATAGCTAAATCTAATAAGAAAATTTTTGGAAAGGTTATCTGACAAGTCATTTTGAACCAGAATATTGTTTAACATTTAGAAACTTTAACTGAAACTGCAACAATGAGAGAAATTTATAATTATTTTTCTACCTATGTAAGGTCTATTTTAATCATTATAGTATGGGGTGGTTTTGTCTGCCACAATCATTCACTAAATGTATTATTAGTAAGTAGTAAATATTGTTCTCTATGGGGAAAAAAACAGTGAGATAAAATAGAATATTCCTTAAATGGAATATTTCTGCATGTGGCTGATGTTGATGCCTTAAAAAGCAACTGGTAACAGGCATTCACAGTTATCTAGAATGATCCAGTTAGAAAATCTGGGGATAATTCAGGTTGCTCTCATGCTCTCACAGCACCTTCACTTTAGAAAATGCAAGCTTATTGGTTAAGATTATCAGTAATGTTTGCTAAATCTATTCGTTACATAAAACCACTGTGGAATTCAAATTTTAAAAAAATCTCCAAGAAAAACTAGAGTATACATTCCAGTAGCAATGAAACTCAATAACAGAGAGCACACTGTTTTGATTTTTATTCAATATAACTGTGGGAGATGACTGGTCAAATGACCAATATTTAAATTACACATAGATCCAAATGCTTCATGGCCATTTCTTCCCTACCTCTAGAGAAAGAGTTCTTAATCTGGGTTTGTTTAAAAACATTTTGATAATTGTATTTCATTATAATTGGTTTTCTTTGTAATCCTACATATTTTATTTTACGTATTTAAAAAACATTATTCTGGGAAGAGGTCCATAAGCTGTGCTGTACTGCCAAAGGGATCTGGGATACATAAAAGGTTGAGACTCCTTGTTCTTGAGTATAGATAACCCCTGCCAATTTTCCAACATAGAATTTTAATAAGACATATCCATGTTAACTACCTGCACAGTCAATATATGTTCATGATTTTAGGTTTGTTTTATTTTAATCTAAACTTCAATCTTTTTTGTTTGTTTCTGAATAGAATCAGGTTCATATCTATTTTACCTGTAAAATCTCATGTGTAGTTTTTAAGCAAATTGTAAAGGCGCTTTGAAATAGCAGAGACATTTCCTTAATCCAAGCCCTCGATGTAACAAAAATGTCTCTGGGATTCAACCCATTCCTTTTTCTCACAGAAAAAGTAAGCACAGTTTACATCTCATTCAATGTCAACGTGATATGCAGCTGGAAAGGAATCGGCAATCTGGAACCAAGGGCCAGATTGACTTCCAACGAAACTCTATCGGGATTCTCCTCTAGGGTTACAAATGGTGTGAACTGGATCCAAAACCATAAAATCCATTCCTCACCCCAGCTCCCCCCCACCACACACACACACACACACACACACACACACACACACACAACACTCCAACAACAACACATTTTTCCAAAGGTGAGAAAAAATGTTCTAAAAAGATATACTTGCTTGGACTCTCTTACACAGGCATTACCGATAACTATTTCAATCTAATGAGCTCACCCTGCCCATGGGTGGAAATGATAATGTTTGCCCATCCCAACTTGTCAAGATAATACAAAAACATCTAGCGACAATTGGGCAAATCCCAGTTTTCCATGACCAGTAGCACTAATTTTAATAGTAATCCTTATCCATAGCCGGCTTAGGGCGTGAGCCAGAAGCACTCCACTCTGTTCACCCATTCCTCCAAGCCACTATCCGATTGCCCACAACTAAGTGGCAGATTAGATGGGCTTGAATGAGATGGGTACAGGTGGTGCCGCCTGCTCCACCTCTTTTAGAAAAGCTTTATTTGGTCTCTCAATGGTTTATTCAGAGGCTGAGGGAAAAGACAGAAAGAAGATATGCTTGGCAGTATAAATGCACAGGGTCTGTTCTGACTGCGCTGGCAAACTGGCAGCCACTACTAAGCCCATCCCCTGCCCCAGACCTGGAGGGAGAGCACAAGATCTGTAATTCTGAGGAAAGAAATAGAAGCTTAAGGTCCCTATACCAAATTAATCCCTTTAAAAACAAACAAGATACATAACTTTCTTTTAATCTCACTTAAAAGTTAACAGACAAATGTTTCTATTTTTTTTTCTCCTGAATCAAGCAATAGAAAATAGTAAAGTTAAAAAAAAATTCAGAGCAGCAGCAGATATCATCTATTAAAACATATATATCACAATCTTGACTTCATGGGGTAACAATGTAATACGGGACAATGTGCTTAAAATGTGTTCCAGAAATACGAGGATGAATGAATGAATGAATGAATGATCTAAGATGAAAATGTGAGAATTCCTGGTTATGGATGCTTAAGACCTACTCTTTAAAACCCTTCAAAGCTTCCATAGTGGATGAGTAAAATCCTCTTCTGTAAAGTCAAAGGAGGCACAATCCATCCCCTTTAAATTTTGAATGGAAGAATGCTGTTCTAGCAGCAGAAACAGTTCCATAAATTTAGTCATAATGAAATCTCATTGAGCAGACTTTGTCATAATAAACCTTCCTCACTACATTTATGTGTAGGATATATGTATGACCATGAAATATGTGTCTACATGGGTTATCTAATTGTAAAAATACAGCTCACAGACAGCATAGATAAATATCTCTGGAATCTGGCCCACACCTCTCCAAGGGAGACTGTGACTTTTGCTTTGAGGGCAGGAGGAGAAAGGTCATAACTGGATACTTGTTCCTTCCCTGAAGTGTATCAGGCTTGTCCCTTCAAATACTGATTGTATAGGAATATGATTTTTAGGGATTGAAAAGTTGGTTGCTCTTAAAAGGAGGGTGAAGGAGGTAGCCCTCAGCTTATACTCACCAATTTAGCTCTTTCCACCAAATGATAGTTATACAAAAGACCAGTACAAATTGTAAATGACATGTAAACTCATTTATCTAAGCAAAACAGCTAACAAAAGTTGGAAAAATTTTATGGAAAATACACAAGAATGAGCTCTCCTACTGAAAGTGAGACAATACTTAGTTTAAACCAAAAGACAGGGCCCAATTTGACTCAAAGGGGAAATTCTGCCTCTGAAGTCTCTACAGAGGCAATCTGGAAACCAAGAAGCCAGCTATGCATAAATGTTTGCAACTTCTCTTTGAAAGAGTCTTTCTCTCCTCACATTATCTCTACTAAAGACTCATTACAACCACATATGAATCTCCCCTAAAAGGCTCTGGTGCTAACTTTACTCTTACATAGATATGCAGTAAGTATCACCTCAGGATTCTTTCTACCCTTTAAGAGACATTTCTCCCTCTACAAACCTAGAAGCAACCCCCCCCCACCCCCGCCAAGAAAAAAAACTCTAGGTTTATTTAGAAGCCCTGTTACATTCAGAGTTTCCAGAGCCCTGCTCTACCACCCATTCTCTGGGGAATGAGATGACAAATTCCAAACTGATAAGTAAAATAGCAGAGGTTCTTTGTTTAAATTTGTCCCGCTTCTTTGCTACATGGCAAGATCATCTTGCTACTCCAAGCTATAGTAACCTGCAAATTGGAAATACAAAAGTGTTTCATCTAGATTCCCCCAAACTGTGTTGAGTCTTCTTTTTAATGTCCTTCAAAATTAACAAGACTTCCCTTCAACCTCTGGTCTATAATACCATGTGCCTCCACCTAGAAAGAGCAGTGTGGTAGATGGAGAGAGAACTCACTGACTTTGGAGTAAAGAACCTGAGTTCAGATCTCTACTTTGCTACTAATATTACCTTGCATGAGCCTCTTCTTTTTCTTTGATTTAATTTCTTCTGAAATGAGAGGGCTGAAGAGGAGGACCTTTAAAGTCTAATTCCTCTCCTTCCTGAGAATTCACACTGTTCTTTGTTTACATCTCTCTATAATGATCTTGCCATATTCCTGTGATAAACGTAATGTGGTATTGTTATTATTTGCATATGCTCTCAGAACTCTAAGCAAAACATCATTAGGTCAGAAACTTAGACAAGGTGATAGAGTGGAGAAGGCATTTGGCTTGGAATTAGCCTTGTATTTCTGTCCTAACTCTGACACTTTCTAGGTGTATACTTGCTATTTACATTACCTCTACAGATTTGAAAAGTACTTTGTAACACCTAAAGACCTATATAGTTGCTGTTCCTACCCTTTCAAATAACTATACCATCTCTCTTCTTTCTTGCCTTGTCAAACTTCTAGAAAAAAGGAGTCATGTTAATTACATTCACTTCCTCATCATTCATTCCCTTCTATCAATTACTCACACTCTATTGAAACTGTTCTCAAAGGTCAGCACTGACTTCACAAGCACCAATGCCCCTAGTCTTCCTCTGCAGCATCACATGCTGTTGAATACCTCCTTCTTTTTGAATATTCTCTCCTTAAATAGGATTCTGACACTGAAAATCACTTGATTCTTTTCCAACTTCTCTAGTCATATTCAAAATAGCACTTGAATAGTAAGTTTCACCCTTCAAATCTGTGTCCAGGAGATGTTTTCTGCTTTCCTTAAATGTCTTAAGTCCTTTTCAAAGACCTCTTCTTCTCTTGTTTTAACTAAATCTAAAAGACATTCAAGGTTCATCATTAGAAGGAAATGAAGAGCTCAGAAAGACACAATTACAAACCACTAAACAATCATTTTTGGAATGCCCTTCTCCATAGATTTAATGCAAACTCTCAGTGTCTATAGGATAGTAATCAAAAGGTTTGGAAAATCAAAAAAAAGGTAAAATTTTGTATAGAGACACTAGTAAGTATTTTTTAGAAAGATACTGCATAGTCAGAAAATCTTTTTCTACATAGGAAAAGGATGAGGTGAATACAGCTTGTCAGCAGGAGATTGCAACTGTAGCTTCGTTATTTTCTTCTTTTTTCCAAACTTTCTAGAGAGGCAGCATGACATAGCAAAATGAGGGTTGTATAGGTGGAGAACTTAGGCTTGAATAAATAATTAACCAAATTAATTAGTTACTACCTGTGAGTTTAGGAACAAACCATTTCCCCTCTCTAGGCCCTCATTGTTTCTCCTTATCTCTGCTACTGGTGCTGCTTTTCTTCCAGCAACCCAGGCAAGAAATTTCAAAAATAACTTTTCTCCCTCCTTAGCCCTCTCATTCAAGTAGTCATCAGGTGTATTGAGTGTTCAGGAGGACTAGCACCTTTGGTGTGAGTGCTGCAGAGCCCTTTTCACGGAGACTTGTCCACCTTTGGTGTATACCTGATTCATTTAACTCTCACTTGTGACTCCAGGAAGCTGGCATGCATAGCAGTGACACCATGGTAAACCATCTTGGCAGAAGGACTTCACTAAACAAGCTGAGGGTAACCAACAGGCCTCAAACCTGTTGGCAAATTAGGGAGATGCCTATCCCAAGTACATGAAGACTTTCCCTGACAGAATGGGCAGATGAGAACAATTTGTTCTGACTGATAAGAAGGTGACTGAAGCAGGTATTATGGAGTGCTTAGAGAATGGCCAGGCATTGAAGATGCCAAGGTCATCCACTGTACTCCTGGTATAGTGGCAACCACATTGGCATGCCCAGAATGGCTCCTAGCCCAGGTTCTTAGATCTGCTTTACTAGGAAAGATAACTGTTTAAGGGGTCAACAATTTTTTCTAATTACATTCACTAGTTCAGGGGAAAAATCAGCACTCCTGATCTGCTGGACTAGAACATGGCCTTTAACTGTCTGAGTATGTGACCTGACCCACTACTTTTGAAACCAACTTCTAGTTCAGTGGTTCTCAACCTTCCTAACACCGAGACCCTTTAATACTTGTATGTGGACGTATCTGCACGTGGGCAGACCTGCCTGGAGACAGATAGAGGAGCAGTGTCTCGGTTCCTATGACCATCGAAAATATGTGTTTTCCTATGGTCTTAGGTGACCCCTGTGACCCCTGTAAAAGGGTCATTTGACCCCGAAAGGGGTCACTACTCACAGGTTGAGAACTGCTGTTTTAGTTGGTCCCTATGGGGTCATGTGTTGAAAAGGATAGCCATTGAGCAGTTGGCAAGCTCTAAAGGAAAAAACAACTTCCAGTTTTGTCTTCTCTTCTCTTCTGGATGTGTGCCTTTGGAGCACTTTGAGTTTTGCAAAGCTCTTTACACACACTATCTCAGTGGATAGACAAGAAGTTCATCTACCATAGAATTTAGCAGGATGTTATTAATTCAATTCAATTTAACAAATATTTATTAAGCATCTACTATGTGGTACTATACTTCCCTAAAAAGAAAGCTTTAATATCTTATCGTGTGTTACTAATTGACCATGGATGCTTCAAAGCCATGCCAGTGAACTGCAAGCTCTAATGATAATTATTGGTATTTACTCAGTATCTTTGCCAAACACCTCACCTACATTATCCCATTTGATTCACTGAACAACTCTAGGAGGGAACATAACTTTCCTACAGTAGTACAGCTGCTAAGAATTTCATGTAGGACATGAACCAGGGAAATCTAGAATATGCACTTTAATGGTTTGTGTAGACAAGTACTCTCTACATGCAGTAGACTCTTATGATATCATTTTTATACTCAATATGATGTTTTGTCCCCTTTGATTCAACAAACATTTGTTAAGTTCCTACAAGGTGAAAGGCACACAAGGTGCTAAATAATGGGGGGGGGGTGATAAAAGACACAACCAAAACAGTCCCATCCCTCTAGGAACTTCCATTCTACTCAGGCTTCTAGTAAACTATTCACCATGTCACTTTTTCTACCCCCAGGGTAACTATCCTAACATTCTGCAACAACAGGTACTCTATAAATCCATTCATCCATTTTTCCCCCTCAAAAAACGATTTCTTGATTATCAAGCACATGCAGGGTGATTTATGTTCCTATATCCTGGGAAAGAGTGTGATTACTGGACACAAATGACTACAAAACAAAGTAGCATATACGGTCTTAGTTACACAACAAAGGGAATCTTGTTTCTGGATAATGGACAATCAGAGATTAACTTTATGGCAAAAGCAGCATTTGAGCTGGGTGCTTGGGGATGACAAGGATTTTATTCTATGTGGATGGTGGGCAAACCTTGATGGGTGGAAAGAAAGAATGGTATTAACCAAGATTTGCTGGCACTTGAGTACCTGACATACTTAAAGAACAGTCGGATTTGTCTGAAATATTGGATTCGCGAAGGGAAATGGGGTGAGATGAGGTTGGGAGTTAGGTAATGGAATATTTTAAATGCCAGGCTAAGGAATGGGTTTGCCCAATGAGATACCATTAAGTCTTTTAGCAGGAACGTGATAGGTTAAAAGCAATGCATTAGAGTACTAATCTGGTGGTGGCATGCAGGTCATGTAAAGAACCAAATAAGTATAAGGACACATTATTACCTACTGTTTTCTCAGTCACTCGATTGCTTTTGTTTCACTATTCATTCTATTTGTTTATTCATGAAGTATTTATTAAGTGCTAATGTATGCTTGGTTCTGTTCTAGGCACTATAGGGAATACCAGGAGCTTACAATCTAGTTGATAATATGATGATAAAAAGGGAAAATCAATAACCAGGATGAATTTAAGTACATCTTCAAAATACTTCAGAAACAGGAATTAAAATGTCTCAAACTTCATATTATAGAAATTGTGATTATGTATTTAAGCATAATAATGAGATTGTAAATGACTATGTAGCCTACAGATAAACAATACCCATGACAAATTAAAATGACCATATTCACTCCCTCTCATACATAAAAATAACAATTGCCATTATCAATAACATATTTATAAGTCACTTAAAGGTTTACAGTATGGCTTCCTCACAACTTTCCTATGAGGCAAGTTGTATGTTATTAGCCGCTTTTACAAATGGAGAGATTGAGACTGGGAGAGTCCAACTTAATGTCCAAAGTCACAGAACTCAAATCCCAATTTCTCTAATTTAAGATTTTGTCTCCTCTCCATTGAGCTATTCAACAATAAGAACAACATTCAAGGCAATTTATAAGTAATTTCTAGCTTGAGTAGTCAAATTCTACATACGTGCACAAACACGTGTACTATGTATATTTTCTTCCTCCGTACTTATAACCACTTCTCTTCTACTCATCCTCATGCCCTCAAGAAGCTTATATTCTCTCTGGGGAAACATGTGCACATATGTAGATATGTAAAACATACATAATGTAAGAAATGGCAAGTTAAATCTGTGATGTCAGTCAAAAACACTAATATTACACATTAGATGGACTAGAAACCAAGTTCCATGCATTTAATATTTCTGAATCAGGAGAACTCTGAATGATGTCCAGATAATGGAATGTACTGTCTCTATAAATACAAACTCAATGACAGGATAATTCAGCTGAAGTGGAGTTGGGTTAGTGAAACCCAGTAGATCCAAGCAGAATTGTTGAAAATTATCTTTAATGTTGCTTAGAAGAGTTTTTCAAGATCATTCAAAACAAGAGCTTTCTTTTTTTACCTCTCTTGTCCATGGTATTACACAGAGGTGGAAAGTTGATTGAGCCATTCATTAAAGTGACCATAGTGTAATCAAGTCTGAACTCATTCCCAAGGGAATCATCACACGAAGATGGGGGATGAAGGGCTGGCCCATCATTTACTTCCACTACACTTACACACAAATAACCTGGGTAGGAGCACAGAGCTATGATAGTTGGCAGTCATACACATGCTAATAAGCATGTCTAACAAAAAATTTAAAAACTATGTTGTAGGCCACACAGAGAGAATCAAACATCAGTTTCTGACCCTTCCTCTCCCATCTGTGTGTATTCTGATTTTATGGTCCGTGACCTCTTGTCTCTGGGGTGTTAGCACAGGTTAGAGGTGTTCTGCACACATAGAGTAGGGCCTTCGTTATATACCTCAAGGTTTTTCCATCAATTAAAAGAGGCCATTTTTAATATTTTCTCCCTTTGCTATTTTCATTAGATCTTTTTGGCCAAATCATTCATAAAAGTAGATTCTGGGATCATTTTTGAGCTCCTTGGTCATGCCCAGTGTAGTATTACATGCTTAAGATACACATGTTGGCTTTTGTCCCATTACAGTTTTAAATTCGGTACATGCATGTATGTGTGTTTGTACCTGTGTGTGTTCCTGGGCTTCTGGTGAATAAGGCTGGTTTTATATCTTCTTTTCTCACTGGGTTAGGGTCCTAGTTTTAAAATCTATAGTGCTTATGTGGAGAACTAAGGAGAACTGATCCCCACCAAAGGTAGAATTCATTTTTCCCCATTGAAACTTTTTACAATGCCCTTAGGACCTAGAGAGGACTTTTTTGAAATCAAATATTTCATTATTACCTGGTAAAAAAAAATGGGGAAAGGGGAAGCTTTTGGATCCAGTTCAGTATCTGACAGTTTGTTCCACCTCCTGGTGTCCCTTAAAAGTCACCATTCAGATATCAGCATGTAGGGAATAACCAATGACATTAGACCCTCCACATGCTTTTGAAATTCACACCATAGTTTTAGAAGTGGGAAAATCACTTGCTTAAAATCTACCAAACCTCAGATTTCACATAGGAAATTTATTCCTCAATTTACCCCAAGTATGTGGAATTAAATTATCACACCAGCAAATTGTGTTTTGGTTTTTAAAGAGTGGGATGTAAACATTTTAGTTTAACTATAATAAATGTTTTCAGAACAACAACAACAAAAACGCTGCGTTGTAGTTTCTGCTTCCATAGAGAACTAGTAGAAACTTCTGGTCATCCCTAAAAAGACAAGATCTTAAAATATTTAGGGAAAAGTCTGAAAACTAAGAGTTTATATTCATAGAATCTGCATGCTGTGGCATAAACAGGTTTTTAGAGACACAAGGATTTCCTCCATAGAACTTAAGAATTGTTAAAGCATAGCAACTTTCCCAGTGTCCCAGGCTCCTAAGGCCTTCTCTTCTGAGATTACCTTCCATTTACTCACTTAGTTATTTTCATGTTGTCTTAAACTGTTCTTGCCTTTCTTTGTATCCTGGCGCACAGTAGGTGCTGACAGTATGCTTGGTAATTGAAACAGATTGGTTCTGGAGTCAAAGCACTGAGGTTCATATACTGCCTCTGATACTCACTACCTGTGTGACCTTAGACAAATCCCTTAACCTCCCTGGCCTCAGTCACCTCATTTTTACTTATGAGAGATTTTTACAAACAGACTCTAAGAGCCCTTACAGCTGTAGATCCGTGATCCTAGGGATCCTAAGATCCTTCCACTCAAATTTTTTTTATATGTAAAGAGTTTTATTACATATACATTATTATCATTTTAAAATCCAATACTCCTCACTTTTAAAGGGAAATGGTATCCAAAAATTTATATATTCCCTTAAAAAGACATGTAGGTGCTTATTCCCACCTCTGAATAACCTTTCTTCTACTTCCTTAAAAACCTGCAGTTCTTTCCCCTTTTGAGACTTCAGATAAAGCTCCTCAAAATTTTTCATGCAAATCATTCCCCATTTCCCCCAGAAAGAAAATGAACACAGAAACAACTGAGTATGGATTCTCATAAAGGGTATTTATTGTCTTATTTGTTATTGTTTTCAGTAATGGCAGTACGATTAAAAAGTCAATACCACCAAGGGTATTGAGTGAGTGGCCTTCCTTATACACAAGCACTCTCATATCCGATCAGTTTCCAAGTTGCTGATTTCACTTTCACAAGATCTTTTACAGTATTCACAGTTTTTCCACTCTCATGGACACCACCTTAGTTAAGGCTTCCACGACTGTTCAAACACACTACTTTAGCAGACCTCTAACTAGTCTCCTTGTTCCAATCAATTCTTCATGTAACTGCTAATTAAATATTCCTAAAGTATAGTTTCACCATTTCACTTTCTTACTCAAAAATTTTAGTCATTTTGTGGCGGCTAGGTGGTGCCGTGAATAGAGCACTGGCCCTGGAGTCAAGAGGACCAGAGTTCAAATCTGGTCTCAGATACTTACTAGCTGTATGACCCTGTGCAAGTCACTTAACCCTATTTGCCTCAGTTTCATTATCTATAAAATAAGCTGAAGAAAGAAAACCACTCCAGTATCTTTGCTAAGAAAACTCCTAATAAGTTCACTAAGAGTAAGACACAACTGAACAACAAATTTTTTTCTTAAACTGGCCTCTGAATACTCAATATTCCATCCCTATTCACCTCGGTTTTATTTATAATCCCTAGCTTCCTTTGAAGAAAAATGCATGTGCTGTCTCCTAAGTAAAAACTTTTCTGATCCTCTTAGTTTTAGCTCTCACTTCTAAAGTTACCTTGAATTTAAGTCAATGTTTTATAAGTACATCTGCACCTTCCCAGTACGTTGTAAGCTCCCTGAAGGCACGGACTGTGTGACTGCCATTTATTCTATCCTTGGATCCCTAGCACCTAGCAGACTAGTAGGTACTTCAGAAACACATTTTGAATTGTTAAACTAAATTGACCATACAGAATACTTCTTTGTTTGGTTCTCAAATCTGTCCATCTTTCCATTCCCACTCTTGTTACCTTAATTCAGTCCCTCATCGCCTTGCAAGTAGACTACTACAGTGTTTTGTTCTCCCTACATTTTCTTCCCCCTCTAACCCACCCTGCATATCTCTGCCAGATTAATCTCAATAAAATCCACTTTCACCAGGACACACTTGAAAAATTGTTGAGTATCCTACATAATGAGGTCCAGATTCCTTAGTTTAGCATTCAAAGACCTTTACAATCTGATCTCCATCTTTTTGCCTTCTCAATCTAATCTCCTAAATCTTCTCAACATGAATTCCCTATTCCATTTAGGTTGGTACAGTCACAGTTCTCCCATAAATACACTTTATATCTTCCTATATTTGCTCACACACACACACACATTTCCTCTCCTTGATGTCTACCCAAAACTTGTCTTCCAAATACTGCTTTTTCATAAAAACTCCCTTGGCCACCAAATGGTACCTCATTCCTCTAAACTAGTATACTACGTACTGTCTGTCATATTCATTCATGTGATATTCATTCTGTCTTAACAACTCAATACTGTTTGTATTTTCATGCATGTGAATCTTATTTCCCCAAGTAAAATGTAAGCTCTTTGAAGGAAGGAACCAAGCAATGTACTTCTTATATCTCATAGCAATAAACAATGTACATTTTCATTGGGTTACCAGATAAATATTTGTTGATTACTATGAAAGTAAATATTAAGAAATGTTCTAGGTAGAGATCGTCTCCACTATTAGAATAATGACTCCTTAAGGGTAGGGATTGTTTCATTTTTGGTTTTGTATCTTCAATGCCAAGCACAGGGAGTGGCACACAGTAGGTGCTTGATAAATGACTCTTGATTTATATAACATACTTGGAACTGAGAACTACTTTGAGGCAGATGAGCCTCTTGGAGCGAACAAGAATATTCTAAAAAAATTAAATGAGTATTTTTTCCCCACAGAAAAGCCTATTGACTTGTATAAAAGAAGCTGAGACCTTTAAGCATTAATCCCAATGTTATGAAGTATATATATATGTATGTATATATATATATATATATGTATATGTGGTTTGTCTGTCTCAATCAATTTCCCTACAGTAACAGCACGGAACTTGACTAGGGCCATGTTTATACCATAGTCTACAGAATTAACTGACAGCCTAAACCTGAAGGAGAGAGAGCTTTGATTAGACACATAACAGTTAAATTGCCCAATTCACTTTTATGAAACACTGAAAATATACCATACCATAAAAATTCAAAGTGTACAGGTGTTCACCAGAGAAGAAGATTAACCAGATTTCACTGCATAGTAGTCCCAAAAGAGCACAAAAGAATGCAAAATCTTGAGCACTCCATTTGTCATATGAACGAGGCAGCGTTAATCTGAGATGCATAAAACTGAATTCTTAAGAAAACCATAAAACAGAATCTCAATGATACAACTAGATTAGGAATCAGGAGCCTGAATTCTGGTCCCAAAATTGTAATTTAAAAAAATGTATCTACATATCTACATAGACATATATTACAACAATAAACAAACCTCTCTTTACCCTAGTTTTTCTCATTTTTTTGCCTCATATGTGGCCCATATATAATTTAAGTAAAGAGGGCTTAAGTAAAGGCAAAGGTATCTGAGGGCAGAACAGATTCTCCAAAATTATGAAAAGAAGAGCAAAGATCAGTGACAGAAGCTAAGAAAATTTCATTAAAATCTTTATCTTAGTGATACAGAATATCATCTACAGTCATTTTAATTAAAATAAAAATTGCAATGCTTTCAGTACTAAAAATTGAGCAGTATATGCTGGCCAACATCATTCTGAGGTCAACACGAAACTCTCCTTCTTTTCTTTACCACTGAGAGCCTTTGCAGAAACAAGGTCTTCCCGAGGAAAGTAAACTTCCCTAACACAACCAGTGCTTACAGCAAACAAAAATCAGGTAACAGGCTTACTTAGGCATAAAGATTTTTTTAATTCCTGAACCCAATGATATTTTGATTTGATTCTTTATAAAGGATGTTAACAGAAAAAAAAGGTACCCAGAAGTGACAAGTTGAGGAAACTCATAAACCCAGTTTTGCTCTGTGATGTATAAAGTTACTCTATTTGTTAGAAACTCTGAGACCATCTCTTAGCAGCTGCTGCTCAAGGGAGCTATTGGAAATGAGAGATGATTCTTTGAAGATAAAATGAAAAACTGAGAGGGCCACGGGGTATTGGGTATTTGAAGTTAAGAATCCTGAGTCCTCTAGTGAATTCTTTGGACAAGAGAAGATAATGCTTCACTCTGGTGTATTCTGCCCAAGTCTAGACCCTGTGTACCAGAAAAGAATCATGACATTCATTTCTTAGCATTCCTGTTACTGTCTTTTGGTATTTCTATAGTACCTCCTCTGGGTCTCTATCCACAGCCTTGACAAAGACGAGTGAGTCCGGAGCTACTTTTTTGATCATTCCTACCATCTGGAATAGCCTTTCTGCTTCTTTCTTCCTCATGAACAGCCCATCTGTTTCTAAACTGCCCAGGGAATCACAACCTTGATCCTTTGCCTAGGTCTTTTACTTTGCTCTCCCTTCAATTCTTGGTCACAAGATTAGAATTTTCTCTTCCAACCTCCTGGCCTTTCTATATCTTGGCTGCTTCCTTAAAATACTTCAGCATAAAATGTCTTAGAAAAGATATTTAGCCAAAAAGCTGCAGTGTGGTATTTATTCTGCATGAAAGACTTAACACACTGAAAGAAATGCAAACAAAACAAACAAACAAAAGGAAATCAAGGCATCCTCTAAAATTTTTTTCTCCTAGCTGAAAAGTGGGAAAGTCCTCTGGCTTAAGAGAAAACATGTAATTTTTTTTTTAAGTCATCAGTGGAAAAATTACTTTTAGACATGAGGAAATTTCAATTGTATTAAAGCTGGATGACTCATTCCAATCAATTCCATGGTTTCCTCAAATATGAAATCAAGCCAAATCAAATGAAAAGAAAAATAGCTACAGAAGCCCTTCTACATACCTGAGGGTATGGAGATGTCCTGGACTTTGATTTTGTGTTTGAGAGGCGGGGCTTGTTCCCTTTCCGGTTGTCAGTTATGGTGGGTGTGGTATTGGTATAGGAGAAGGATGGTTTGGTGGCTGTGATCTGATCCAATGATAGTTGCAGTCCTTTATATTCTGTGTCTCTGCAAGGAATACAAAAAGTAGAGACTTTAAATATCCCACAAATATGCTGAATCTGTGAGTTTTCTTATTAGAAATACAAATCTCTGAAACAGGTAGGAATTTTTTTAAGTATTTGAAAAGATGAGTAAAAAAAATAGGTAGTGTTTTCAAATTCCTCACATTTTCTAATGCTAATCACAAGAAAGACATGAAAATTCAACCAACATTTAGACTTCACTATCATACTTATCACAGAATAATTATAGTTCTTGATAACTGTAATCCACCCATATTGATTCAGAATTCATCAGTTTTTATTGTTTTATTATCTTTTCAAGTACAAAATAATAAAAACAAATTCTACTGGTCCTTCTGCAATGTAGCTATTTGATGAGTAAATATTAAATGATGTACTTTGGCACTTTAGTGAAACCATACAAGAAACGGATGCCCCCCCCCACAATGCCAGTTCCCAGAACATCAATTTCCAAGTACTGCACCGTAGCACTATTGCAGAATATTACAATAATTATATATGAGACTGTTGTTTTATCCACTAACTCAGGACAAGTGAAGGATCCTCCTGAATGAAATACAAATTTGGAAAACAGGAAAATATGTATTAATAATTCATAGTTACTAGATTATAAGATTCATCGGGACAGAAGCTGTGTCTTTTTAAAACTTTATATGTACTCTGGACTAGGTAAGTATTTAGTAAATGTTTGTTGAATTTGTATAATATTTGTATAAAACTGAGGATGCTGCTTACTCCAAATTTCTGAAGCCAGGCATTTAATATGCCATTTACAATCTAACCCCTACCTGTCTTTCCAGTTTTATTTCCTACTATACTTTTCTTTGGATCAAATTGTGTTCTCTGAAAGTACTTTGCACTCTCCAAGCCTTTGCTCACACAATTTTTCCTTCCTTTCACTTTTACCCCTCATCATTTTATGACCCACCATGGTGAGAAGCCCTTCCTCCCTATGTCCCTTCCATCAAAAACCTATCTATCCCTCAGGGCCCAAATAAAATCTGCTACCTCTGTGAAATCTTCCTTGATTTTATTTAATCTTTGTACCTGATTTTCACGTATATACAAACTTGTATAAACTCCTGGAGAGCAGAGACTGTGTATCATCCATCTTTGCATTTCCTACATCTAGTGTTATAGAACCTAGCAGATAGCAAATTCTAATAAATATCTGCTGATTACTATTTTCTTTAACCCTGTGGTTAAAACAAAAATTTGGAGGAATCAGAAAGACTTTCAAATATGAGTTATTTTTCCCAACAGTGCATCTGCTAACCAAATGGTCCCTCTTTATGACAAAAGACTTTTGGACAAATCCAAAAAACCCTATAAAGTACCCAGTCACCCCTCTGTCCTTTGATTAGTCATTGTGCAAGCAAGGCAAATGAAGGTCTCTACTATTGACCAAGAGAGCTCACACTCAGGTAACCAGTCAATCAGTTTAGGATCTGCCACAATTTGAAATCTCATCCATAAAACAATGAAAATTCAGAAGACAAAGTACCCTGACATTTCCCTTACTGGTTAGGCAACCAGGAACATAGCTGTTGTCTCCTGTTTCTAAGGTAATTTTCCTTGTGAAATTTTTTTATTAAAACACAGAGATATTCGCTTTTAAAGAGGGTACTACTGTGTATTACGGTGCTTCTTCTGATTGAATTTTTACTCAAGAGCAAAGATCCAAATTGAATGTGCTCCGATAGGGAGAGGAAAAGGGTGGTTTTATGGTGAAGATTATGAGCTCCCGAAAATGGCTGTGACTAACTCTGAAATGACTACTAAAACTATATTATAGCTCAGTTACTATGAGGCTAGAGGCAATGATGGCAAAGATTAATTTCTCCCTTTTACCTTTTCAAGTAATAATTAGCATTTATATCATGCTTAAAGGTTTGCAAAGTTCTTTACAAGTATTAGCTCATTATATTTTTACAACAACCCTGGGCCCATTTTACAGATGAGGAAAATAAAATACAGAGAGTTTTAATGATTTACCCAGGGTTATCCTGCCAATAAGGGAGCTGAACTTGGAGAGGGGAGCTGAACTTAGATCCTCTTGACCCTGGACCCAGCCCTCTATCCACTATACCATCTAGCTGCTTCTAAGTCACAATGAATCATACTTAAATTCCAAGATAAGAAGGATCACAAGTTAGATGTGATTTTATAGGGACAGGGAATTCCTCAGTGAAGTGTTTTGCTCTACCAGAGTCAGTGGGCACCTTCTCTGCAATTTAAAATCTTAGAGAGTTATCTCGAGTACTGAGACATTAAGTGATTTGCCCAGGGTCATACAGCCAGTGTGTGTCATAATGAGAAACTTGAACTCAGGCCTTCCTGCCTTCAAAACTAGCTTTCTATTCACTTTGACACATTAATAATTAAAATATTCTAAAATCTGCCACTATTTATAAATTCCATACAATTTAACAGACATTTACCAAGCACTTCCAGTGTCCTAACAGTATTTCAGAGAGTTTCAAGGAAACATGTTCCTGCCCATACAAATTTCAACCTTCCTATAATTTATTAGTATGATTTTCAATGGCTGAAAAATTCAACATTCTATGGTCCGACCTGTGAAAAGCTCTTCTGACCTAAATTAGGCTGATCTTCCAACCACGGGTACAATCTGTTAAGTGTTCCATACTCAAAGCTCTTCAGTTTGAAAGAACATGCTAAAACTTACTCTTAGTCAGTCAATAGATGTTTATTTGTTGTTGTTCAGTCGTGTCCAACTCTTCATGACCCTATTTTGGTGATTTCTTGGCAAAGATACTAGAGCGGTTTTCCGTTTCCTTCTCAAACTCATTTTACAGATGAGGAAAATGAGGCAAACAGGATTAAATGACTTGCCCAAGGTCACACAGCTATTAAGTGTCTGAGGCCAGATTTGAACTCAGAAAGATGATTCTAACTTCCAGGCTGAGGACTCTATTCATTGCATCACCTAGCTACCCCAGCCTACTATGTGCCGAGCACTGTGCTAAACATTAGGGATACAAAGAAAGACAAAAACTCAGTCCTCAAGGACCTCAAGGAGCTGACATACTCTTCCAGAGGCCAAGCCATGCTCATACCATAAAGAAGCAATACAGGGGCATCTAGGTGGCACAGTGAATAGAGCACCAGCTCTATTCTTGGAATAAGGAGGACCTGAATTTAAATCTGGCTTCAGACACTTGGCACACTTACTTAGCTGTGTGACCTTGGGCAAGTTACTTAACCCCAATTGCCTTGCCTTCCAACTCAAAAAAAAAAAAGAAGCAATAAAGTAGAACTTTAGTCCTGAAATAGCATACATTGATAAATATTTTTAAATTAATAAATGGCCAAAATATCCAAAATGGTGGCATATAGTAAGTCTTAACAGCTAAGCTTAACAGTAAGCTTAACAAACTCATTAAATGAATGGGTTGTATTATCTATCGATATAGAAATCTCTGTTTTTATAGGGATGAGGAGGTGCTCCTGTAAGGGACATTGAGTAAGGAAGGAACCTGTCAGAAGAACTAACTGCTTCTGATAGTTAGTCAGATCAATACTCCAGCTACACGAAGCAAAGATGAGAGACTGGAAATGAGCCACTGTACCAGGAAACACCGTTCTAATCACAGCATCCTTCCATTTGTATGTTACAGGAAGAGTTTCACTACATTGCTAATGAATATATTGCTGATGCATGACCACTGCTATCACGAGGCTGTTTGCTCAAATGCTAACTTCAGAGACAAACAAGATATTTGCATGCAGGTGGAGGAGTACCACGCATGCCACCAGATTGTAAAAAGAGGCATTAGTTCCAACCTCTGTAATGAAAGACACTAACAGAATTCTCCAATTTGAGTTACTGTGACTTATAGAATGGGAATAGTTATGCTCTGATTCACTATATAAAGAAAATGAAAATACAGAAAAACCAAACAAAAACCTCTGTCCCTGTATTAAAAACAAAAATAATGACATTCTCTGGGATTCGGAAACAAGTTATCCTTCAAGTCCATAGTAAAGAAACAATGTGATTTCTATATTTTAGTAAATATCATAACTCTTTTCAGTGAAGCTCACCACTTATCAGTCAAGTAATTCTCAAACACCAACTAAATGCCAGGCACTCTACAAAGTGGGATCTAAATACAATGAACAAAACAATCCCTGCCCACAAACGGCTTCTATTCTGATGTTATGATTCTTCTGCTATCTTACTCTGATTTTCCATGGACATCCATTTAAGTGCATCTTTTCAGTGTTAGGGACCAAAAAATTAAAAAGGTAAGGTCTTCATTGCTATAGCTTAAAAATATGCACATGTATAACTAATATCAAATTGCTTGCTTTCTCAAACATGGGGAGTAAGAAGGGAGAGAATGCTGAACTCATAACCTTAAAAAACAAATGTTAAAAATTGTTTACATGTAATTGAGGAAAAATAAAAATTAAGGGTGAAAAAAGTGCTTCACAAAGCTAAAGAAGAAAGAAAAAGAAAGGAAAGAAGAAAAATAGTCACATCAGAAGAAAACAAGCAAAATACCTTATCTTCACTTGATTTTGCTCATTTATTTTGGAGCACTAACCTTGGAGTCATAGGACTTGAGTTCTAATCCTGACTCTACCACCTTCTACCTGCGTGTGTGACCTTAGTCATCTCGGCAACAGTTTCCACATTTCCAAAATTAAGGGATCAAACTAGATGGTTTCTGAGGTTCATTTGAGCTCTAATACATGATACTATTATTCTTTGCATATCATGCTATCCATATTCATTGAGAAACATCAAGCTCAAAAGGTAGAGCAGGGTACCATAAGAAACTACATCTATCCTCTACTCTGAGCATTTCACCTGTTTTATGTTATATTATAATTCTTAATGGATGTTGCCAGATTTCCCAATGAGCTATCTATTTTTTATACAGCTGAAGGTGTAAGGAAGGAAGGAAGGAAGGAAAGAAGTAAGAAAGGAAGGAAGGAAGGAAGGAAGGAAGGAAGGAAGGAAGGAAGGAAGGAAGGAAGGAAGGAAGGAAGGAAGGAAAAGCATTGTATTCTAATTGGAAAGAAAGCTACCCTCAGAGTCAAGAAGACCTAGGTTCAGTTCCTACCATTGCTGTATCCTGACTGTGACTCTGAGCAGGTTATTTAACTTCTCACTGCCCCCAGATAACTGACTAAGATGACAAGTTGCATGAGAGGCTCTGATCTGTATGGTAGAGGTCTGAGAAGCACCCATCAAGCAAGCACAGAAGTACACTAAGTATGCACCCTCCTAGAAAGGGATAAGAGATAAATCTTTCTCTGGGCTGAGCCTGGCCTGGTCACATCAGCAAATGACATACTTGTAAGCATATACATCTTGAAATGTATATGCTTGTTCAATAAAGCCTTTTAATTTTTCCCTGTGGAGCAGGACGAACTCTAAAAAGAGAATAAAAGAAAGCTTTAATTCAAAAAAGGAATTCAGTACATAATTGATTTTTGACATCCACGTTACATGAATTCCATTATATAAAATCTCCTTAGAAATTCTTTTTGTTAAAGGGCCCATTTAGAACACTGTAGGTGATCACCTCAAGGAAGAGTCAGTTCAATTCTCTCATGTAAGAGAATCAGTAAGAAAAGCCATCTGCCACATATTTCAAAATAGTTGTCACCAAGGTAAATACAATAGTTCTTTCTCTTCCACTATTAGATACCAGAGGATTAGTCATTTGCTTTCTAAAACTAACTTTGCCATTACACCAATGGGGTTTCTGGCCCTAAAAGCAGTGGGACATGGGCAATTTGCAATCACTAAAGCTTGGAATTGGTCAATTGCATCTCCATTTGCACAGATGAGCAAGCATAACCTTATTCAACTATAAGAAGTCAAGAACCACTCGGTTCACAAATTTTGTCATCTGCATCTACTCTAAACTTTAAAACAGTTCCAGATTCACCTTTTTCTTGTAAAACTGTGTAATCTCATTGTCATAGATCTTTTTAGCACACTTGAGTAACATGTTACACAACACAATTCATCACACAGTTGCCAACCTACTCAGTGCAGCCCCTTGGATTAGCAAATTTTTTGTAACTGTTCCTTCATAAAGATTATCCTTTCATTAGGTGTGTTCCAAATTAAACTGAACATAAAACAATTTTACACTAAAGCCTATATTCACATTACATGCAATAACTAGGACAAAGTTTAATTTAGCATTTAGAAGATAAAATATCATTAAAATCTAAATATTCTCCCAGAACATATATCCCTGTTTTATACAGCATCTAATTTCCTTAGGACAATTTGGGAGTCCCTGCTGTAAACATTGGCGCCACCGCCCTCCCCAAAAGGTAATATCACTTCAGTAGTTTTTAAGGAAGGATCTAAAACTGTGTGCCCCATAACACTATGAAGAACTACCTCTCTTCCCTCAAAAAAGACACTTGAATTGAAAGTCTGGATTTTTTTTAAGTTCATTCTTATTGGGGACTCTTGACACTCTCTTTCTTCCTGTATCAGCTAGCATTTTTCATCTTCATTTTAGATAACTTCTTAGTTGACTTTTCTGATATCTTTGCATAATGTCTAGCACAATTCAATTCCTCTTTACCTGTTTCATGTTATATTATAATTCTTAATGGATGTTGCCAGATTTCCCAATTGAGCTATCCATTTTTTTATACAGCTGAAGGTGATCAAATTACTCTGAAAAACGTGGAAACAAAGACATACAACTGATTTGGCTCAAAAAGATGTTGATTGAAATAAGCAGAGTATTGCATTAAGCAGTGATGGGATTAAGTGGGAATGACTGCCTATACTAAACTTTTTAATTGGATTCTATAGTCGCTCTTACACGAAGTCCATGACCTTCCTTATAATCTGGCACCATGACTGTCTGTCCACAGTTCCAACCTCTGCAGCAGAGAGACTTACTTTGTGCTTCATTTCCAGGTTCCCATGGAGCCCAGCCTTTAGGCTGATAAGCAGGATTCCTCACTGTGAAGGCCTCACAGACTAAAGAGTCCTGCAGTGAAATTACACTAAGGCACCCTTGGAAATGTAATGGTTTCATACTAATAAGTGGATTTGTGTTTCTTCCTTGCAGTTTTCATCAATTGATTTGGCACTTCTACTAGTTCCCAAATATAATTTGGTTTACATAAACGTTGACTCTGTAATATCCATCTATCTTCTTCCATTCCTATGCATCCTCAGATCCACTGTGAAGCTGCTGCTATCACAATCACTGGTGCAGTTTACAGGGGAAAAAAAGGAAGTGATACCTGTTTGATATGACTAAAACTGATGATCTCGTTTCAATGTCTAAAAGAAAGGATCTTAAGGCATTCTTCACCAAATATTTTAAAAGTGAAATCCAGAAACTAAGACCTTTTAAAGAACATTGGATAGCAACTGCCAACTGTCCCCACAACATGGATATACACATGGATGACTGGACATCTACTGCAATTGACAAGTGCTTCTTCCTTGACCTTTTGCTAAGTTGCTCCCATTAAAACAGAATCTAGATTATACACGTCCTAATGCTGTTTTGTCTTATTTCATTGTGATTTCGTATAGATAGTTCAGACATAAGTGGTGTGTCCCACCTCTGAAATCTTGGAGAACCTACATCGATTATTTTACACTTTTTATGCACTTCCTTATCCTACTGGATACACACACACACACACACACACATACACACACACACGAGAAAGAGAAAGTTTCTTCCTGCTACAATTAAATTGGATGCTCATGTAGGTACAGAAATACACCTAATATCTACCTTCTTACCCTAAACCATCTGATAACATGCTTTACAGAATATACTAAGTATGCAATAAATATTTTTAAAGGTTTGACATCATCATCTTTATCATACAATAAACCACCATTTATGCAAAAGCCCAAACCATAAAACTCAAACAAACAGAACATTTTTTTCAGTATTCTTTTTTTCCTTTTATGAAAGGCCAATAACAAGTGAGCAAGCCTATGTAAGGAATTTATTACAGCATCACTTCCAAAATGTAGTCGAGAATTGAATTCTGTTCCCTATCTTATATTTTCTTTATCTAATAATGACTCTTAAGACTGTATATATTAATGTAATAGTTACATAGTGTGTTTTACTGTATTGTAAATTAATAAATATGATGGCATAAATGGCAACTCAGTTATCTTGTATATTTATTTGGAACATCACTCTGTTCCCTAACATTTCTTATTTATAATTATGATAATGACTTCAGGCAAGAAAACTGGTGGTTGAAAAGTCACTTCCCATACATCATTATTACTTGACATAATATATAAAAAACCTAAAGAACCTAATTTTCTGACTTTTATTGCTTTGGGGGCTGAAGGTTGGGGGTCATAGAAATAAAAAGTAAAATGCTTTATTACATTCTATGTCATTTGTCTATTGTATAAATTAAAATTTTTAATCCCACAAGATTTCAGATCACTTTCCTTCCCCAGACCTCAGTCACTATTTAGGAAGGTGACAAAAAAAAGTAGTATCATCATGGTGTAGTGTAAAGGGCACTGGGTCTGCTGTCAGAGAAGCTGGGCTTTAATAAGGGCTTTGCTACTTGCAACTTGTGAAATACCTTGGTAAAGTCACTTTCCAGAATCACAGAATCTAATTTTCTCACAATTTAAAGATATCTCAAAGTTCAGCTAGTCCGACCTCTGAACAGGAATCCCTTCTACAATGGCTTCAGGAAGAGGACACTTTCTTGTAGACCTCTACTGAGGGGGGAACCCACTACATTTTTTAAGTGGTTCCATTTCATTATTTTATATCTTTTATTGTTAAGTTTTTTCTCATGTCAAACCAAAATCTACTTCTCAAACTTCCATTGGTTCTACCTGGAAGGCTAAGCAGAAAAAATTATCGTCGTCGTCATCATCATCATCATCATCATCATCATCATCATCACCATCATCATCATCACCATCATCGACATCATCATCATCATCAATCACTAAGATTTGCATAGCACCTACTATTAGCTATGCTTTGTGCCAGTCACTGTACTAAGTGTTTTACAACTACTATCTCATTTGATCCTCAGAACAATCCTTCATTTTCGGAAAATGAAGCAGACAAAATTTAAGTGACTTTCCCAGGGTCACACAGCTAGTAAGTGTCTGAGGCTAGATTTGAACTCAGCCCTAGTACTTGAAAATTGCTATCTTTCCACTCCTCCAAATTCCCCCACCCTCAATTCCCAGGGGTGTGCTAGAGCCAGCCCACACCCATTGGAGAGCTTGTTGTTAAGTTGTTAAGTTTTAAGTGTGAGTATTTACAGCTCAGAAATCACCAAACACTACAAATTAGGGCTAGATTTATTATTTCGTTAAATATTTAGACTTTAAAAAGTTATGGGGAAAATGTTAATAATGCTGATTAAAATTAAAAGTGTTATGCACATATCATCACCTCCCCCACTCCCAAAGCAGTTGTGAAACATTTACCCTGCCAACCCTTAATTTTTTCTTCTCTACTCAACACATCACCCTCTCTTTAAACTGTTTCTCCAGGACCCTCACGACTATTCTGAACCCCTATTCTAGAAATTTGCCAGCTTGTCAATGTCCTCCCTAAAATTTGACATGACAAACTGAACACAATGCCGGACATATGGGTTTACCATACCGTCATCTCTCTAGTCCCAGACATTGTATCTCTCAAGGAAGCCTAAGATAAAGATGTTGAGCATCAATTCATTGAAATATCCAAATCTTTTTCATACAGACTGCCATCTTGCCACACCTTCCTTATCTCTAATTTCCCTTCCCTATGCCTTGGTTTTCTTCTCTGTAAAATAAAGGGGTTGAACTAAATTATTTCAGAGATTCCTTTCAGGCCAGCAAATCTATGATCCCAGGGAAACAGAGGAACAACAAAGTAATGGTACTTGAATCAATCAAGGTTTGGTTCTCCATTTTACAGAAGATCAAAGAATGATAGCACTAGAAAGGACCTTGGAGGGTATCTTAAGCCAACCCTTTCTTTTTACATACAGATGAAAAAACTGAAGCCCACAGAGGTGAAGGGATCATTCAGTCTCATATGACTCAAGTTAGTAGCACATGTAGGCTAGACCCTGGCTTTCTCCCTCCTTCTGGAGTTGCGGTGCTTTTGTTTTTTATTACTGAAACTTAAATACACAATAAGAAAAGAAAAAGAAACATATTACAAACTTAAATACAAAATAAGAAAAAAGGAAAAAAGCATGTCATGTGCACAGCAGAATGTAAGAGAGGATTCAAAATGTATGGCAATAAATTTCCATTTCAAGAAAGCCTAGATAATAAATACTACATATTGTATTTTCAATGCTTTTCTTATTAAAACACATTATGTACCAGAGCATGGCCACAGCCCCTGGGAAAGTCACTCTAATGCTGCACAGTGGCTGAAACTATTATCTAATGATAAATAAAGTTAACATGACACCGTGGGCATTACAAGAGGGAAAAAAAAGGCACACCAAAAAATTTTACTGATGCAAACAATGTTTTTAAATGTACAAATCTCCATTTATTTAACTTAAACATTTTGTGGTATATTCTATAGCATTTATCCTTGATTAAGCTTCTTGCAGATAGTTAATCATTAATGGTTTCTTTACTGTTGCTATGCAAACAGCTCATTCATACCTAGGACATATCAAATCTCAAAGACATGTTCTTTAATTGGATTCATTTATTTCTAATCTGCTTAAGCCCTTACTACTGTAATGCTTGACTAAATATACATTAAACTCTTTTATTTAAACTGCTAAAATAAATTTGAAATGTGTTCCATGAATAAAAATACTTAATTGAACACATGTTCTACCATTGTTATTATGTGCCTCACTGTTCACATTTTAGAAATGGCCTAGGACACAAGCTTTTGCTATATCTATGCTGGGTGGGGGGGGGAGCAGGGAAGAGGGAAGTATGAATGGTTGCTGGGGAATTGGGGATTGCATGAAAATAGGTGGCCTTAAAAAAATTATATTTGGATGTACTTGTCAGAGACCTATGCAAGAGCATATAGGGTTTATAGATTCTGTTAGCATTGCCCTCAGGTAGAGTAATTGGCTACCAATACAGTGAGATCTGAAGGATTTGAGAAAACTCCACCAAAAAACAGTGTCCTTGAGTGTGATACTTAAAATCCCATCAATAATTATTTATTTATGTAATTTAAGGTTTTGTCTTCTGTTAAAATGTTTTCTGAGAAGCATAAATATTAAGCTTTATCAGTCCTTTATACATTTTTCTTGCTTTCTTTTCTTTCCTCTTTTTCTTTGTTTCTGCCTTTCTTTCTCCTTTCCTTTCTTTCTCTCTTTCCCCCACCCCCTTTCTTCTTAGCCTTCACCTGTGATTTCATTGGTATGTAACCTTAGAGAGATGCTGGGAACATTGAAGTTAAATGACTTTCCAGGGAGGGTAACATAGCCATTATGTGTCTGATATGCAACTTTAAACTTCCAAGGTGGGACTTCTATCTATTGTGCCTTATCACCTTAAACTGAGTGAATTTATCAATTTTTCCCCTGAGATTATATTTTGACTTGGGAAAATGAAGAGCATTTGAGGGACTTTATTATCTGAGGCAACAGCAAGAATAGCCCCCAGACAGAAGAGGAGAAGGCAGCTGGAAAGGAAAAAGAATGGATAGAAAGACAAACTGCAAATACTTCCTAATTTCACCTTCAGGTTGGCCCTGCCTCTGTCATCAAACCTCCTTGTCCTACAGATGAGGGAACTATGACTCTCCCAATGTTACACAGATTTTAAAAAAGGAAAAGCCTGAGATATGAACCCATATTCTTTGGCTCCAAATCCAGTGTTCCATATCTTGTTGCTTCTTGAGCAAAGTGGTTTTGGAGAAGAAAGCAATCTAAGAATTTAGATATTTTTGCCTCTCCACAGTATAATTTGATATGAGAAAGATCATTCATTTCCAATATTCATATTTTAGAGATCATTCAATAAACATTTCTTGAGCACCTACTACATGCCATGTGCTGTAACTATGAGCCACAAGAAGATAATTGACCCACCCAAAGTAACAGCCATTGCCTCAAGTCCCACTGACATGAATACTTTATAAAGAACCATTTTTAATATATTGTATATCATATCCTAAATAAAGCAACACAGATTGAAGTGAGTGCTTCCCATACCAGAGTTTATATAGAAGATTCTTCTTATTCAGATTGCTCTGGTTTGGTTTGGTTGTTATCCTTTGTGCCTGAAGAGGACCAAATGACATCACGATGTTGGGGTAGAGATACAGAGTGTCTGAGTGTGTCTGACTGGACCAATAAAAGCTCAAAAGGCTCTACCCCAGGTCAGGCACACATCATATAGTCCATACTCAAACAGGATATGCCTAGACAAGGAGGACTCTACCATGAAACAACATGTAGTTTCTCTAGACATTTTTACCTGGCATTCAGATAGTCCTCACAAAACAGCACTACCCTGCACCCTGCTATTTCTTTAACTATTCTAAATTGATGACTGACATATGCTCTAGATAGTTTTGAGTCATCATCCCCCAGAGCATCCTTGGAACCCTGCAGGGGTTCAGCAATACCCAAATCCAGTAAAACTAATTAGGACTGCATTCTACCCAGGTTGCAGTAAGATTTCAACAGTTATTATAAATTCTGCTTGCTTCCACACTGTTGGTCTCTTAGTGGTTTACAAAAGATGAGAATGAAAAAAAAGCTGCTGTTGTACTTTATATGTTCTGCAAGAAAATTTGCCCTTTTAATGTTATCTGTTGAGATTATTAAAGGCCACAAATATCAATTAATTAACAGAAATGGAAAACAAGCAAACCTCATATTTGCTTCTTCCCTTTCACCATTATAGCAACACAATAGTTGGCAAATTATCAAAATCAGAAAGGGAGGAAGAAGGACACAAAGTAGGGATGACAGAGGCTCTGAGAAAAAAGTCTAGGATTAAAATTTAACTGCATCTTCAGAAGAGGAAAGGATGGGAATTACCAAGTAGCCTGGGACAGTGTTTCCCAAAATGTTCCACAGAACCCTGGTGATGCCAACAATGGGAACAAGGGATTCATGAGAAAATATCAGTGCTAGTAACATTCCCCATCCTCCAAGATATAAAATATAAAACCATATGTGAAAAATCCTTAACACAGGCCACTTCTAAACATGAACATAGGCTCATTTTCATCTATTTTACTTCAAAATGTTCTTGTCTCTCCTTTTTCCCAGGAGTAGTCCATACTTCCTAAGTCCCTCAAAGCAGCATTTATGGGTTCTGTCAAAACATTCCAAATCCCAAGATCAAATTAACTTCAGACTACCTGTTCTACAAAAACATAACCAGTGTTACTTATATCACAGAAAAATATAGGAAGTGGCAAGGGACTTGAGTGTGAATGTAAGAATAAAAGAGTTTGAATCTTGTCTTGACAAGTAACACCCAAGTTCAATATCATGAGGCTTTGCATGTCCTGACCAAGAACCCATATTAGCAAGGCTTTAAGATATGGATACAATAAATTGCTTGAATAAGATATAATGAATTATTTGGATGAAAAAGCTTCCATCAAAGATGGGGAATATCATCCATTTGGTTAAGGGATCTTCTAATGCACCTGCCTTTTAAATCTGGTTCTATCACAAACTAGTTATATAGCTATGGACAAGTCACTTAGCCTCTCTTGGGTCTTGGTTTCCTCGTCTCTAAAGTAAAGGTATTAGAGAAAATATATGTTTCTCAAATCCAGTTGGATCTTAGACATTAAAATATCTAAATTCTCAATATTCTATGCCCTCCAAAATTTCTCTCCCCAAGAAACTGCATATAGTTATTTTGTGTAGAATAGAAGCTTAATGAATGTTGATTGATTGTACATTATTTATTCATGTTGTCTCTCCTCATAGACTATACACTCCTTGAGGTCAGGGTCTATTTCATCTTGGTCTTTGACTCTATAGTCCCTATCATAGTGGCTGGTACATAGGAGGGGACTGACAAATACTCACTGATTAAGCATCATGGAAAGAACAGAGATGCTGCATTCGAATCTCTGCTTACTACATGTTTGATCTTGGGGAAGGTTATCTCTGGGTTTTCATGTTCTTTGGTATAATGAAGGAACTAGTCTAGATCATCTCTAAAATCCCTTTCGATTCTAAATCCTAAAATCCTGTCACCTTGGTTCTCCATGTTTTAAGGGATAAGAATCAGGCATTTGAGGAGAATGTAAGAGAGGAGAAAGATATAGGGAAAAATGAGAAGGGGAAGAAATGAAGAGGCAAGAAGAAGGGAGGAAATGAGGGAAGAAACAAAATGCATGGGAATGGAAGGTCAGGCAGCAAGGGAAAAAGGAAAGGAGAGCAGGTTTTCTTTCATAACTTGTATGATTTTCTGAAGAATATTTGGGTAGCAAAAATTTTGAATGCTACTTGGGTTTTTTTAATGATCCCTGGTTCTGATAGTTGAGAAACAACAGCCTCTCTGAAGTCTGAAGATCTTTGAAGTCCTTTCCGTCTATAAAGGTATATGAATCTATAAATTTCATAACTTTTACAGTGTCAACTATTTTGCATTAACTTTTATGGGTTTTTCAAAAGTACTTTGTTGGTGGTTTTTATAAATTGTTTTCCATGTGAAGAGTTCTTTCTAAGTTGGTGCTTGGGACTGTGGGAGTCATCAGGTTAAGTCAGGGCAAAAAACAAGACAAAGCAGACACAAACTGAGGAAGGCCTTCAGCTACATCATGGAAGTCCAAGATTTTGAAGGGCATTAAACTACATGATGCACCTGACCCAGAAAAATTAGTTACTTCCTCACCTATCATTTCACCAGTTTGATTTAGCTCAGATTTTGTACTTCACAAAGTAACAAAAAAGCATTTTTCAATCTGTCTCCACCTTGAGCTGATCAGTCCTCACATTTTATAGGTCCCATTCATTGTACCCATAGCCATGATTTGCTCTCGCTGACCCTCCATCATAAAAATTAAAAAAATTAAAAGCTCAAACTCAAAAAACCCAATCAAAACATCTTAAATAACATTTTTAAAAATTTAAATACATTATATAGGAAGGAGAGTAATAGAGAGAACAGAACTGGTGCTGAAGTTAAAGAATATGGGTTCAAACCTCACCTCTGACACCTTCTGCTTGGTGACCAGGGCAAGTACCTTAACCTCCCTGGTAGTCAATTTCATAATCTGCAAAATAAGGAGATTGGACTACATGGCTTTCCAATTCTAGATCTTATTATATGCTCTAATAAGTTAATTAATAGATTACGTAGGAGTGAATCTCTATTATGTAAGACCTAAACTAGTGGAAGTAGAATTGCTTGTATTTGCAACTGTATTCCAAAAATAGCTTAGTTCAGAGCTCTGTGCTGAATTCCTACCCAAACAGAAATAAGCAGTGCCCAAATTGGGCAAGTCTGAAGGCCTTTGAAGTCTGTCTTCCACATTCCCAGCTTCCATCCTGCTTCAGGGGCTCAATGTTCTCCATAACTTCTTCTCTATTAAAATAGTGAAGCCTCTGTCATCAATTATTTCCATTTATTGGCTAGCTGATTACAGTTTCACTGAAATTGTTTGGACTGAAGTGTTATAACAGCCAGTTTTTACTTTTTGAGTCTTTTCTTTCTGATTACTGAGTTGAATAGCTTTTTATCTTATAAAAGGAATTACAGAGATAAGCAAACAAAGTTGGGGAGAAGAGGTAAGTGAATCCTTGAATAATACTAGGCCTACTCAGCTCAACCAAAAGTAAACCTGCTTTACTATTCTTAGGGTAAGGCAAGAGACTGAAAGGATGAGTTAACTGTTGGTCTCTGCCCCACAGACAAACTCTTATTCTCCTAAGAAAAACAAGATGAACCTGGCTCCTGCTAAATACTTTGTCTCAGATGTTGCTGTTGATGCTGCTGCTACTGCTGTTTGGTAAAGAACACCAACTTTTTCCAGAATCTAGGTCTGTTAAGAGGCCACCTCTTTAAAATTATAACAGCAAGCAAAAACAAACAAACAAAAAATAGGCCCCCATCTTCCCACCTGCAGCACAGCATATCCCCTTTCCTTAACCTAACCCTATCTTTCTGCTCCAAGGTTCCAAATACAAATTAATGTTAAACACAAATTAATGTTAATGCTAATTTTATACTACTTTAGTTAATATCTAAGATAGAATTTAAATGGGATGTTATTTATTCTACCTAAAGTTATAAATTTTCTCATACAGAATGGTTTTACTGGAATACACTATTTTTAGAAAAATTATACTAGAGCTATTTTTGTAATTGAAATATAATTATAGAAAAAAAAGCCAAGAAGTATTTACTCTTAGGTACTACAATTTTGAGACATTGAAAACATGTTAAGTTTCCTCTCTTTCAATTTAGTAGTATTAATCTATGTATAAAATACCTAAGTTAAAGGAAGATAGCATTCATTGTATAGCAGAAAAACACTGCTTTTAGACTCAGTGGCCCTCTGAGATCCTTTTCTTCTAGATCCATTATCCTATGATCTTCAATACCTGTGTGACCCTGAGCAAGTCACTAAACCTGAATCCCAGTTTATTCTTTTGTAAAACAAAAGAATTAGATGGTCTTTGAGGTCCCTTGCAGCTCTAAATATTTCTACAAACAATTTTTTAAAAATGTAATTCCTCTGTACATAATACCAAAGTCTGTGGAGATACATCATTTTTGTGTCCCTATAAACCCAACTTATATGCATTGTAAAATCATATCTAACTCTGAAGTATGTTGGAATGGATTGGTAATATTCTCATGCAACCTAAAGATAAAAAGCCTTTGGGTGTGTGTGTGTGACAGGGAAGAAATCATTTTATATCCTTCTAGAATAAAAATATTATGATCAGAACTGGTAAATAAGTTAGAAATAAAAAACAAGCTGTGACAAAACATATTATAAATTCATTAATCTAATTTAAAAAGTATTACTAATTGTGTTTTAAAGCTGCCTAATCTAAAAGAGACTTGCATGTGTTCTATTCCAATCCTTGGCCTGGTTTTCCTTTAACATTTTCAATCCAACAGTGCTCTAAACATTCATGTCCCCATCATTTAAATGCTGATATGATTCTGTATGGTAATATTCTGTATGATATTTTATACAAAATCTGTATCATTCTATTTAATTCTGATACAATTTATATCATTCTGGATGACATTTTTCAGTGTTTGCATTAATTCACCTGATGAGTATTTTAAATTATTTGGACAGTGTATATTCTATTTTTCTAACTAGATCTGAGTCTCTTGAGGGAAGACACCCTTATTTTCTCCCTCTTCTCATGCCCTTGAATGTGGTTATTATACTACACAACACACAGATGCTCTTTAGTAATTGCTGTCTGTTTAGTAAACAGTATCACTAGTAAAGCTGTATCACTAAAGTTACCTTTTAACTATAGCATAAATGGGTAATGAGCCAGGCTAGTAATCAAATATAGAATAACGGCACTGGCCTGCACAATGCTCTCTGTGATAACAGACATCCTGTGGATCCAAAAACCATTTCCTTGACACCAATATTTTCCCAGGGAGCAAGAAGAAAGGGAAGCATGGAATACCATAATCTCTCAAGAATTAAAATTACAAATGGCCCAAAGGACAATAGAAAGACTCAAGCTACAGCAAGTTATCACTCACAACATGTTTAAGAAGTGGTGCAAAAGATGTTGTCAAGAATATGTGTGACTGGAAAAGAAGGTGGGCTGGTCATGAAGTGAGAATGAGAGAGAACAGATGGACAGCCCAAATGGCACTACATCAGTGAAGGGAGTATCCATAGTCATGAAATCACACCTCGACCAAAGGACCTCACTAGAAAGAAAATGGGCAAGTTTTTTTCCTACAAAATAGCTAAGGATAGAATTCAGCAAAAAGAAAAATGCACAGGCCTAATTAAAGACCTATGCATGTTACTATTTGATACCTTAGCCATAAAGTCCTTCAATGTGGATGTAAATGAATTATTAGCCTTTAACTTTAGATAAGTCACCTAAACTCTGTGGACCTCAGTTTTCTCATCTGCAAAATGAAGGGATTAAATTACCTCAAAGGTTCATCTAGTTGTGACAGTGTGGGATTCTATAAATTTTATTGAACAGAGGAAAGAACAGGTAGGGCAAAGAAAAGCATGGAAAAAGGGTTTAGAAATAGCTGGAAGTGATACACTTCAATCTTCACTTCTCTCTCTCCTGAAATTATTAGAGAGAAAGCTAGAGAGACAGATAGATAGACAGACAGACAGACAGACAGACAGATAGATAGATAGATAGACAGACACATGTATAGATAGATGACATACTTAGACACAGACAGACCCATATATGCATATATGTATATGCTTATATATCTTTACATGGGTTCCCCCTCTTCCTGCAGAATGTAGGTTCCTTCAGGAAAGGGACTGCTCTCATATTGTCCTTATTTCCACAATGTCTAGTATAGGGCTTGAAACACAGAATGCTTTTAGTAAATGCTTATTAGACTGTGTTAGTTAATATTACAAAATTATTTCTCAGGTAACAAATAGCAGAGTCAGTACAATTACCACCCAATCAGACTCTAAAATGAATAAACATTGGGAGAGAGGAAGTTGGTAGTGAAATTTAAAAGTTTGAAATACACACACACACACATACACACGAAGAGAACATTAAGCATAAGAATTTTCTTTAACTCCTGACACTTGAGAATTTAGAGATTCTCACTTTTCATTCCTTCAAAGTACATTAACTGATGGGAAATAGACAGCAAAAGGATGATGAAGGCAAGATGTACATAGCACTTACTTGTGGTTTAAACACACACACACACACACACACACATATACACACACTAATTAAGTAGGGAAGAATCATGGCCTAGTAGAAGGAGCATTGAGAAAAAGGATAGGGTCAAAGGAGAAAATAGAATAAGTTGGGGGCAGGATAGGATGGAAGGAAATAAAGTTAGTCTTTTACAATGGAAAGTGGAATGATTGAGTAACTACACATGTACAATCTATATTGAATTGCTTATCTTCTCAGTGGAGGTAGGTGAGGAGGGAAGAAGGGGAAAAAAAGCTGGAACTCAAAAGTTTTTTGTAAAAACTCTTTAAAAATTGGTTTTGTTTATACAACTGGGAAATAAGATATGCAGGTGCTGGGGTATAGAAACCCATCTTGCCCTACTAGAAAGTTAATGGGGTGAAGGGGGAGGATACAAGAGAGAACAGGTTGGGGGAAGGGCTATTCAGTAGACTTGCTATTTGGGGTAGGGGTAGGGGAGAGAAAAAACTGTAACTCAAAATGTGGAAATGAATGTTGAAAACTAAAAATTAATTAATTATTTTTTAAAGAAGCATTGGATTTAGGGTCAAAAGACCTATGCCCAAGACCCAGCTATGCCATTTACTACACAGGTGAAAATGGGCAAGTTATTTAACCTCTGAATGCCCCAGTTCCTTCTTCTGTAAAATGAGGGCATTGGACAAGATGATCTCTTTCATCTGTAAATACTATTACCTATGATCTATTTTATCCTAATGACTGGCTAGGTTCAAGAGTCTGGGAATACAAAGATGAAATTAGACCTTATCCCTGCCCTCAAAGAGCTTACACTCTAATAGAGGAAATAAGTACATAAGTAAGTACAATACAAAAGAAAGGTCTCAAAGGAATGTGAAAAGGAGGATATCATCTTCATCTTTAGAAATCAGAGAAGGGTTCACAGAGTGTTTCCACCTGAGCTGAGCCTTAAAGAAAGAGAAAGATTCCACCTTGCAGAAATGTGAAAGGAGGGTATTCCAGGCCATGGAAGATTGCTTTCAGGGGTACACAAAGACAATAGAAAGCAGAAAGAGATAGAAGAATAACTAACAGTCCAATCGGGCTGGAACGTGAAATGAAAAGTAATTTGGTAAGTGGAAAGCTAATTCAGAGCTGTGGAGAGCCTTAAATAGAAATGATACAGGGCTTGTATTTTAATTTATAGACAACTGACAGTCAATGAAGGTTTTTGAATGGAGTAGTGACATGGGCATTAGAATGATTATTTTGGCAGCTATACGGACAGACTGGACAAGGAAGAGAGCAGAGGAAAGAGTTAGGAGGCTACTACAATAGTATGTATAAGATAATGAGGCCACAAATTTGGCTGGTGGCCATGTGAATGAGGAATAAAGAACAGATGTGGAAGACACTGCCAATTTGGCAACTGACTGGAAGTAAGAGTTTGAAAAAAAAGAAAGGAATCAAAGAGGATTTTGAAGTCTTAAGCTATCATCATCACCATTAGAATTTATATAGTATTTGCTATGTGCTAGATACCATACTAATAATTAAAAATATTATCTCATTTGATTCTCACAACAATTCTTTGAGGTATGTACTATTATTGTCCCCATTTTTAAAGAAACTGAGGCTGGCAAAGATTAAGTAATTTGCCCAGGGTTATATAGCTAGTAAGTGTCTAAGGCTCATATTTGAACTCTGGTCTTCCTGACTCCAGGTCCAGCACTCTGTTCCCTAGTGGTGCCATCAACAGAAGTTGAAAAAGGGGGAAGATCTGGGAAGGGTAGGGGTACATGTTTTCAGTTTTAGACATGCTGAGTTTGAAGCACTAGCTCAACAGCCATGGAGAGATATCTAACAGTCAGTTGGAGCTGTGAGACTGGAGCACTGGAGAGAGTAAGGCTGGAAAAATAGATTTGGGAATATTCTACTTAGTGATAACAATTAAAATCATAAGTACAAAAGAGAGGAAAAGAGAACTGAGAATGCAGGTTTAGGGGATACTCAGATATGGAGACCAGGAAAAGAATGATGAATAATCCAAAAAGACTGGTCCATTGTTAAGCACTAATGCTCCTTCACACTTTTTCTTCTTTATTCCCCAGAAAAGAACAACAGAAATGGTCCAATTATCCTAGAAAACACCAAGAATACATTTAGCTGAAGGAGTGTGGAATAATAAGGTGAAGGCAGCAAATATAAGACTACTCTTTCTAGAAGTTTAGTAATAAAGAGAGGAGAGTAGGATGAAAGCTTAAGAAAAGTTGCAGGATCAAGGAAAGGTATTATTTTTTCTTTGGGTTTTGTTTCATTTTATGTTTTGCATAGGGGAGACCTGATCATGTCAGGCAGAGAGGGAGAAGAAAGGGAGGAATTGAAGATGAGAGAGGGGAAGGAAAGGGGAAGGGATCCAGGTCACAAGTGGAGGACGTAGCCATGGCAGGAAGATATTCTCTGAAAGCAAAAGGGAGGAGAGGGTAGCTAAAAGGACAAGTCAGAAAACATGCCTACACATTCAAAATCAGGACTCTGTTGCCCTATCACTCAGAGAAGATAGTTTGCTGATACAAATAGTGATTCGAAAAGTTATAGATTATAAGAAAAAAAATTAAGCTATTTACCTTTTAGGATTGCTTCTCAACTTTATAAAGAGGTGTGTGTGTGTGTGTGTGTGTGTGTGTGTGTGTGTGTGTGAGATAAGACAAAGGAACACAACTGAGATTATTTTAAATTATGTAGTCTGGTATTTTCAGGCACCTCTGTCGACTAAGTCAGCTGTCAACTACCACAATGAAGTAAACCTGTCACTTGGACTTTCCTTCTATCTGAGATGACACGAGTAATGTTCTGTCAGAAGAAAAAGTAACAAATTAGATGAAGCTCCTTTCAACCCTATGGTGTAAGTCAGGAAAAAAAATATCCTGTATTCTTTTTTTTCCTGTCAAGCTAAGGCACAATAAATGGATGGTGACGAAGTTCCAATTTAGCAAGCATTAACTGGGCCTCTGTTCTTGGAAGTAAGATAGAAGTGACTATGGCCAAGGAATAGCCACTAGGAGCCTAATACAATAACAACAACAGAGGGGAAATTGGAGGAAAGCAGTGCATTGAGGCAGTAGACAGGCAATAGCTATGAAGAGAGAAGGAAGTTAAATTTCTCTGAAGCAAGCTGAGCAATTTTTCATCTGCTAGTCCCTAGACAGAGGTTACAAGGATTGTCGGACATTGCTATCTCTTCTCCTCAATCCCCAAAAAGAATACAAAAAAGGCAGGTAACCCCACAACCATGACCTAAACATACATGGGGACAGAGAGAATTGAAGACACAAGTTAAAGTATTTTTTTAATCTTCAGAGATAATTTAAACCAGTATGAACACAAATATTCTGAGGGATTTTCCTAAACTAGGCTTTTGGTGCTTGATGATTTGAAATGATAGAAAAGAAAAGAAAAAGAAAACACTAAGTGGCAAAAACAGGTTTAACAAGTGGCAACAGTTACTTCTCCATTAAACAGACTCTCTCACTTGTCTATGTGGCTATGTAAATATATAAATACACCATATTATATATGTGTATACCCATATACTTGCCCTATATGTACATTATATTTGGCTATTGTAATTTTTACAAAGGTTCAGTATGAAAGAATTATTTTAAAATAAAATAACAATCACTTTTTAATGTGTTAAGTGCAAGAAATGGTAAAGGAGCTAAACTGAATGCATGTTATTTCATGCAATTATTTTTTTTAATTTCAAATGGTTAGATCTAGCTTCCCTGTAATAAAGAATTTTAATGCAATAGTTATAAATTATCTTTCACATGGATGATCTAATTTATGTTTTCAATCACTGAGTTACATAAAACAAGATTATTGGAAGGCAACTGGGACTTTAATATACAATATTATCATAATAGAAATTATGTACAATAAAAACAATCCAACTTATGAGTATACATTACTGCTATAATGTGTATTTTTAGTGTTAAAAAATATTATTGCTATACAACAATTGTTCCTCAGTTTGGGGGATTGAAAAGGTAGAGGTAAATTTTTTTGTTATTTACAGAGCTCTGAGAGTCCAAAAAAAGCTTCATTTGACATGATCTCTTAAGTGAAAGATTTTATATACACTGAAAATAAACTAAATGTTATAAATTATGTTTTACTAGCTAAATCCACTTTTTGAATGTTTTACTAAAAACTACCTATAATAAAATGGAAAATAAGCACATGAAATGCATACCAAAAGTCTGTACTACTTAACATGTCAGGAAAAGTCAACCATTTGGGTGCCATATTGTGTGCAGTTCAGGTGTAAGAAAGGTTAAAGTTATAGCTGAAAAGTAAGTTAGCAAAGAAGTGCAATTTCTTTTTTTTTTTCACGAGGGCTACAGTGGTCTAATGAAAACAAAAGGAATTCTAATATCTGTGTTTTGGGGAGATTCTCTTTTTTCCTGTTCAACCTTTTTTTTTTAAATAAATTCACAGAGATGTTGAACAAAAACCATGTTCCCTGCACTAATACAAATTACTTGGATTTGTTTTGCTTTTAATTGCAATGAAATAAAAAAAAGTTAAAGTAAAAAAAATGTTTTTGAGGTATACACCTACTTTTCTGTCTTGTGCTTAATCACTGAAAGACACTGAATAGTATTTGTTCCTGAAACAATGTTACATCTTTTATTGTACCAGTAGGTACTCTAAAAATAGAGATTTAAATCTGTCTGAGGCAGAAATTACTAAATCAATCTCTAAATCAAATGTCTTTTTTCTAAATCTCTACTCTTAATATTAATGCTCTGTCAACAATTTTCACTGGAATTCTAATTTAAAATACAAGGATTTTTACAAAAAATATTCTCCACTGAGACTTCTGAGGATAGTTCTGACTCAGTGTATGCACCTACTGAGTGCTAGATGAATATTAGCTGGTGAGTGTAGGTAATAGACATTAGTAATTTCTTACATGTATATTTTTGTAAGCATCCATATTTGTGCAAAGTGAATTTCCAACAAATTAATGTACTGTTCCAAATTAAACACTGTTCCAAGAATATATGTGTATATGTATGCATGTGTGTATAGATATCCACATCTATACCCACACACATATTTAAAATAGGAACACTTCACATCATCTTTTTTGGCTTACTGGAGGAGAGGCAAAGATCAACCTCATCCATAAAATCTATATCATTTCTAAGTGGGGAAAAATAATCTGAATGTGTAAAAATAATAATTATATCAAGGTCTTTACTTTTATTCTTTTTACAGAAACATTTTCAGGGTTTATTATTCCATGTTTTTCCTTTATCAATATATTTCAAGACGAAACATATCCTGAGTAAGAGGAAGCTTAACAGACATAAGTATTAATAATTAATCTTGCTAATTAAACAAATTCAATGAAAGGACTTCAAGAAAGTCCTTGAATGAATGAATTCAAATGAATGGATGAGTACAAAATGTGAATTTGAGAAAACCACTTAACTTTTTTAAAAAATGAACTTTCTTCCAAAAAGTTTTCTTCCTGCTCTCCATCCTGACTCATGATATTTCCAACATTCACTGATTAATAGCTACAAATTTCATTCAAAGGCCTCTCTGAAAAGTATTACAAGGCAGGCCTTTACCACAGCTTACCACATTTCAAAACATGTGAACAACTTAGAAAGGCTGACCATACAGCTATTATGATAGGCATGCTACAGAAAAACATGAACAAGGAATGAAGAGCTAGTGAAATGTCGTGGAACCTCAGGGACCTAGACACACCAGCAGATGATTTTAATTCACAATCTCTTTACACTCCAGCTTTCAGCCTATCCAAATCACAGAGAAGCCACACAAGGACCAATAACAGCACCAGAACATTTGCCATCTGCCTGTGAAATAATACATTTTTCCTATCCACACTGATGAGGCAATTAATTTAAACAAGCCAATAGTCATAAATAGATCAATTTATGGTGAAGTTGTTAGATAATACTAAAACAGGTTTTCCAGGAACATGTTAATTGAGGGGTTGAAGCGGGAAGGGTAATGAGTTTAAAAATAAAATAGCAGCTGATCTGAAATTTTAGAAAAAACCAAGCTTCTTGATGTCTTCTGATGTACTAAGGCTAAACAGGCTTCACCAAAGAGACATCTTCATTTAGCCAATGCCTAGTTAAATTACCCATCCTTCAGTTTCATAGCAATGCTCTAAAAATATATGCTCTCAAATGCTTAAATTTGAAATACATCTGGCATGTTAAATTATTTGGAGGATTGTGGTTTTAAGTGTATTGTTGGAGGCAGTGTGTTTGGAAAGAACTCACTTATCATTCTAGTGCTTCATAAAGAATCAGCACAGAAAACAAATGTAAGTTCTAGTCTGCTGCTACCATAGAGAATCAATAGTCATCTATTTAATTTGCTAAGACAATGTAAATTAGTAACTTCCAACCAGATGTGTGATGTACACATCAAACAAACTGCAACCTGTTCATTATGAAAATCCCGTCAGCACACACAGAGCTGCCTGATGACATTTTATCTACTGTGGTTTCCCCATTAGTGGTTATGAAAATTGTCCTGAGGATTTCAGTACAAAGAAATGGGCGTTATAAACCCATAATGGTGCAATCAATTCCAACTATTCATCTTTTATATGTAGACTTATACAGGCTTCTGTGTGTTTCTGTGTCTTTGCATTTGGGAGGGATAAAACATTCAGAAAAAAATGTGACATACTATTTTCCTTCAATAAATCATTTCTCTGTAGTCATTAAGCCTCTTTTATTTAATGTACAGTTTCTACCCTATTTCTATGGCAGTGAAGAAGTATGCAAAGTGAAAAAAGACAGAGTCAACAGAAAAAGAAAGTACACATTCACTGAAAAACAAAACAAAATTTTTCAAAATGACTCTAAACGTAAATTAAGTTTCCCCATTGGGAGATCTAACTGGCATTCTGGTCATTTATATGGGCCTATGTGACTATGTAGCCTGCTGTTTGATAAAAAATGATTACTAACCACAGGCACCCACAGGGTAACAGGATATATATAATACTGGTGATGTCTCAGACATACAAAGTGCCTTCTTCAAGTATGTAAGCTTCCTTTTCATGGTAAGCAGACATCATTTTTCACTCTTTAATACTTTTGCTTCCCCAAAGTGGTTTATTATGTGAAATGTACTTTGCCATTTTCCCTCATGTTTATTTTTAATAATATCAAAAATGGCAAAAGTAAAAGAAAGGTTATATTTTGCAGGAGTACACAGTAACCGAAACATTGCTGATGTGTTTCTTAAAACCTACCATTAGAGCATCATTTACTCTGGTTCCTAGAAACGGAGAAAGCTAAAAGAGGTTCACAACTACTAATCATCCTTCCTGGAAATTGACCCCCTCCTCTCAAGCAAATTCATTTCCCAAGTCCATCTAGTTACATCCTTTTATTAAACAAGGCATAGAATTAATAGTGTTTTTACCAAGTACAATATTGCCAACTACTACATTTTTAAAAAATTATAATTTAGCATAACATAAAATGAATTGATTTTTATTCATACAGTTGTAATCCACACACCATTTCCTTCCAAAGGAAAAAATCCATTTCTACTAAGCCTCTGTTCTGTCAACATTTGCATGAATAGATAATTATTGCCATACTCCAAAATCAGAATCATTTCTATTTTCCCATCTCATCTCCTCTCCCTGAAAAATAAAAAGGTAAACCAAAACAAAAAAAGACTTTCCACAAAGGCTTAAAAATGAAGCAGGCAGCCCGGCCCTTACAAACATAAAAGTATGTGCTTCTTCACCAAGAACACAACAGGCCATGTGACCTAGCATGCATTGGCATACTGGCAACCAGAAACTATGATTATTTCCAGGGGGAAAAATATGAATCAAATATTGCAACTTCAGCCAGCCTGCTGGAGATTAGACCTGGCCCTACCAGCCCCAGGTCCTGAAGTACCAGCAGGTAGCATCCCATACACACAGATCTCATACCCTTGCAATCCAGAAGTACAAGGGGAAGAGTTAAGAGCTGAGTGTTAGCCAAGATTTCCAGCATTAACTTGAGTCTCCTTTCTTTCTGTGGGTTAAATTCAGACCCTTTGGTCACTTAAACCTTCTTTGTGGTTCAACTTAAGAATCACTCTCTCAGAACTCTCAGCTTTGATTGGAGACTCTGGTTAAAATTAAGAACTTCAAACCCCAGATTTGAAAAAGTGAAACAGATGTCCTGTTTGTTAACTATAAATGGCTCCTTAAGGAGAACCTCACTTCTAACTCACATCTCTCTCTCTGTCTCTCTCTCTGTCTCTCTCTCTGTCTCTCTCTCTGTCTCTGTCTCTCTGTCTTTGTCTCTCTCTCTGTCTCTCTCTCTCTGTCTCTCTCTCTCTTTTCCTCCTTTCTTCCTTCTCCTCCTTCTCCTTGTCCTCCTCCTTTTCCTCTACTTCTCTCTCCCTCCCTCCACCCTCCATTCAGGTTTATTTACTACAGGGTGACTTAAAAGAAATAGAAAGCAAAATATGTACTGAGGATGGAGAACTCCTAAATCTTCCTCCGGAAAATAAAAATAAAGGGAGCTTTTTCAGAAAGATGAAAGCAGTGGGTGGAGCTGTTTCCTCCCAAAACTAGCCTATATTGAAGTTGGATAGAGTGCCCAGAGCCTGCCTTTTTCAGTGCCCTCCCTCCATCTTTTCTCCTAATTTAAGCACCCCAGCTGTGAAAAAGGAGAGTATAAAATGGAACAGGAAGTGGAGGGAAGGTGAGATCATATGACAGAACACATAAACCTCTAGGGGCTAGCTGTCTACTATTGTTGTTATTATTCTAAGTGTGGTTGGAGCAGAAAGGACACTCCAAAGGGTCACTAGGCATTCTCCCCCTCAGCAGTCTCCCATGCCAGCGGGGCATTTTTCATTGAACTTACGTGAGGACATAGTTGACGCTGACGATGCAATGGGGCCTTGAGGAGCGGCTGTTGTGTACGATGGTGGCGTAGCTCTGTACCCACACCCAGCCCCCGTGCTTTGCCAGGAACCGGTAGTATTTTGTGGTCACCTGCCCTTTCACCAACACTGAGGTGAGAGAGGAGGGGGAAAAGCAAAGTGGGAAACGGAGAACATCTTATATGAACAACCCAGGACTAGTCTGCTAACTTTCCAGTTTCCAGACTAACCTTAATCCCTTCCCTCAACCCTGATGCCCCGCACCAGCAGCAGCTGCAGATACAAGCTGGGTGATGCCACCAAGCCCTCTCCTTACAGAACGAAGAGAGATACAGAAGACAAGGGGATACTGGTGAGGCTCGAAAAAGTAACAAATAATCAGAGAGGAACTGCGGGCTTGCGAGTTAGGAAGAATCCTGAACGGGATATTAATAACCATGGAAATGAAAAGGACAAGAAATTTCCAAAACCAAAGGACTATGCAATGTTAATTTGTATCGAATTCATTTGATCTTATAGACAAGCTTTCCCTTTTTCAGGGGAGCTAAAGCTATTATTCATTTGGTCCATTGTTTCTCTGCAGTCGGAGGAAAACGGACTATTTGGCATTAACCATAAGATTCCCTCCCACCCCAAATTCATACTTCCAACTAACGAAGGGACTTGGTAGTAGACCTCTTCATGGAAGCTAAAATCTGACTGCTAATTTGCCCTACTCCTACTCTTTTCTAAGGCTCGGAGATTAAGCTCTAAAAAGTGCCCAGGGGCATAATATAGGACTTGGAGTCCCTGGTTGAGCTGAATTGTGTATTTATAACAAAGAGATCAAGAAAATGTTTCCACAGTCAACAGCTGTTGGGGATTTTTCAGCAAAAGTAAATAAACCAGGGAAGGAGTGTGGAACCGTACTCTGCGCAAAAGGACGTGACTTCAAACTGAGTTTAAGGATCGTTTGTTGTTTGGTGGTGGTGGTGGTGGTGGTTGATGGTGTTGAATAAAAGGGATTCTCTCTTGACCAGGTAAAAACCCTGGATGACCAAGCCTGTGCTAGGAGGAGCTACGCTGACTATTTCGGCCACCAAAGGAGGGAAGGTACGGTCCTCAGGCTTGTTTGGTCTTGATCATCTGTTTCTTCACCATCCTTCTAATAAAGATCCATTTTCCTCCAGCCAAAACTGTGCCTGGGGGTCTAGAGCACTCAAGTTCTACATTTCCTTACTCCAGATTATCTCAGGAGCAGGCGGTAGAATTGTTACCAAAAGGAACAGTACAGCTGGTGGCCTTTACATGGGGAGGTAGAGGGTGGAAGGAGACCATGTTAAACGATGCTGAGAAAATGCTTACGCAGGTGATGCGCGCAGCGCAAATGGAAGGTGTCACAACCGTGCACATGATGATAAAGGGTCTTCTCAATCAGGTCCTGCGGCTCATAGCCTGTGAGTTCAGCTACCCTGAGGAGCACAAGAAGGGGAATTTAGGGGGGGGCGCGGGGTGGCACGGAAGGAGTAGGCGGCACTGTATACATACAGGGTGAAAGGAAGACTTGGGTTTTGGTCTCTGCCATGGCCATTCCACTATTGACCAGTGAGAGTAAGCAAGTCACTTCACATCTGAGCCTCAATGTCCTCCTTGGAAACATGAAGATGACTTTTTTTTTCTACCCTTCATACCTACTCGACAGACCTATATAAGGATGGAATGAGATAGCAGATGTAAAGCATTTTGTAAACTGTCTTAGTGCCTCTAAATGTAAATCATTCGACTCACAGAATGGAATCTCAAACCATTAGAACAGAAAGGGATTTTGGTAGAGCTAGCACATCCAACCCGTTTATTTCACAGATCAGGATACCAGCCCAGAACAATGAGGACATATAATGAAGTTCCCATTTAACACCTGTGCAACGAGGCTGTGATAGACCCAAGACCAGAACCCAAGTCTCTGACTTTCTGGCAGCTCAGTGGCTCCCCAACGTGCGCGCGCGCGCGCGCGCACACACACACACACACACACACACACACACACAGTATATTCTTGTTAAGGCACTGAGACAGGCTGAAAGATTCATCTTCAGCCTCAGTACCGGCTCAGTCCAGCCCTACCTGGAATCCAAAAAAATGAGCTTCATGTCCAAGCTGGCACGAAACATAAACATATTGCTGTGTAGTTTGATCTCTGTCACAGCACTGGGGGGCAGTGAATGGCCCACAGCTACCAAGCCCACATTTTGGTAACAGCCATCAAAAGGGGACATGTCCAGGCTATACTGTCGGATCTTTAGGTAACCACTGCAGTGAATGACCTTCAAAGGAAGAGAGAAAATTAGACATTCCACCATCTCCACCCTTCCTGCCTGAGTCAAGGTCCCAGCTCAGGTACTGGAGAGGGGAAAGGGGACATTCCAGGGACCATAGAGGAGCTAGCTCAGTTCTCTGGTTGAAATGTTTACCCCTGAACTATAAACCAAGATACTTAGCAAAAATTTCAGATGAGGTTTGAAATCTAAATCCCTAGATAATGAACAAAACAAGTGTATTTATACTTAGTAGGAATTTTGTAGCAACCTTGAGCAAATTATTTAGCTCCTTTATGCCTAAAGACACTAAATTCCATCGGTGAAGTGAGCTTCCACCTTGGGAGTTCCCTAAACCATCTTCTCTTCCTTCCCTCTCCCAAATCCTTACATATTCACTCTCTAGGTGTGCCCTTTTTCTAGGGAGAATACAGTAATGCTTCAGGTGAGCAAAGAACATGTATTCTTACTTTTTAAAAAATCATCTTACGACTAGTTTAAAGTCTAGCTGTTCTCTGCCTATATTGTATACATATATAAAATGTTCTTGGAAATCTCATTGTCCAGGATATCCCACCACTGTGATATGACATCAGCAACCATCCCTAGAAGTTGCAGCAACTGGGGCTTCAGATTCCCCCAGACACACACCTTATAACCACCACAAGTGAGACCAGCATTCCTCTTTGCTAAGACACACTTCATCCTCAGGAAAAAGGAGCGCTCTATCTCATACTCTGGAACAGAAAAAGGAAGAGGTTTGAGTGAGAAAAGGCAAGTAGAAGGGTGTTAGGCATGTTTTTTAAGAGTTTATAGAGTTCATTCAAAAGAAAAAGGAGACAAAGAAGTAGAGAGAAATATAATGTAAGACTTTGGGGTGTTCTTTACCCTGTACAAAATGGGAGTGGTAGGGCTGGTGGGCCGTGAGCACTGCAGTCATCTCATCATGGTCTGCTGGGTGAATATATTCATAAATGCTGTTTCCAGTCAGTTCTACCTGTTATAGATAAGGATTTCAGAGTTACCTGCATTGACTTATGGAAAAGTTAAAAAAATAGTTTGGGTTGGAAGGGGATAGAGTGGGCATGGAGGTCTTTGCCACCGAACTCTTGAAAGGGCAGCCTTTCCTCCTATACAACTCTTTAAAGTTTCCCTCTAGCCCCAACCCTAACTATCCTATGGAAATAATATTGGTTTAGTTTGGTAAGGAAAGCTATGGAAAAGAGTAGTGGGACCTAGAGTTTGAAAATTCCTTGAAGTCCATCTAGTCCAAATCTTTTCATTATACAGATGAGCAAACTGAGGCCCAGAAAGGTGGTCATTTTTATCTTAGTATCCTCAGTGCCCCTCACATAGTAGGTTCTGAAAAAACATTTATCTTTGGTAAATTATTTGCCCAAAGTCATAAAGGTAGTAAATAGAAAGACCAAAATTCAAGCCCAGGTTCCCTGATTTTAAATACATTTTCCACTACTGATCTGATGTCTCCTGGAAATTTCATTTAGAACCCAGGAATCATGCGAATATATGTGCCCCATTGAAAGACACAGTGTTCCCCTGCCCACAGAACACTTCCAGTTTCCAGGAAAAAGAAAACCTTAACAGGGGAGTGCCCTAAAGAGAATGAAAGCATAAAATATTTCTCATGCTCTCATTACTGCCACATGACAGGAAAGGATCAAGAACTGAGGAGTCTACCTACCTACCCCACCTACCTGAGAAAGACCAAGGTGGACAGATGCAGTTTCTGAAATGTACATGATCTTCCCATCTGGAGCCACTACAAAGATGAAACCATCCAAGGTCTAGGAAAGTAGACAGAAAGTATGTAAGAGATTGTAGCGGTAGAGCTAGGGACTGACTTGCGGGAGTGTTCCAAGAGTCAGAATACTCTGTGAACAGGGGAAAAGGAGCCCCAACAAATATAAGGAAATGCAGAGGGAAGAAGAAACGAAGAATAGTTGACTGGTCAATAGGAAGCATATTACTGGAGAGGGCTAAAGGTGACCTAAGTCAGTTAACTTTATTAAGTTCTTCTCTAATACATAGCATTCTGGAGAAATAAGTTTAAGTGGAGATCTCCAAGGTCTAATGAGGAGAACAAAACCAGTAGGTCTGAAAAATGCACAAGAGAAACATGCAATTGAAGGGACTGTGAAGATCACAAAGCGGGAATGAATGAACTGGATTGAGTAAGTTGTGCTCCAGGAAACATAAAAAGGTTTGTTTGGTCATGATGAAGAGTTGGCTTCAGGATTTAAGAGGAGATAAGAAGTGCTGGTACACACATATATAATAGTAGTTGCCCCTAGTGCCTCTTACACCCTGGATTCATCCTATCCTCCTCAAACAAACCATAGATAGATAGATAGATAGATAGATAGATAGATAGATAGATAGATAGATAGATAGATAGAGACAGACAGACAGACAGACAGACAGACATGTAGATAGATAGATAGATAGATAGATAGACAGATAGACAGAAATATACATGCACATACACACACACACACATATATACAGACACATACGTATATTACCAGGTGCTCATCTCCTATTGTGTCTTGATTATATAATCATAAATAACTACCATTTCTTAAAGCTGACAAAATCATTTCTAGAGAGAGTTAAGGTGTCTGGCCCAGAACAAGAGAAATTAGCTCTCGGTTTCCAAGCTACAAACTTCTTTTCAAGGCTCCCACTCAAGAAGCTCATGGTGGACTTGAATGACAATTAAAGGGATGAAGGAGCAGGGGAGAAGTGTCAAGCCTAAAAATGCCAACGGGAGTTTTACTATTTTAAATATTTGCTCTGCGACTTAAGTGGGCAACGGGCAATTTAAAACGGTCTGCACTGCAAACAATGCTATAATAGAACCTACACATTGGTCATACACATTACCTGAATATAGTATGGTGTGCACCTGCGCATGTCTCTAAAATGCTAGATACAGGAGATGGGGTCTGGTGGAGGAGGGGCAGAGTGTCCGACAGAAGTAGAGTTGAACGGGTCTGTGACAGCGGATGAAAATTTTATTCCGAATGCAAATGTATCCCAAAATGTTGTCTAATTTTAAAAATCGTTAACAGGCAATAGCATTTTCCTATTTCTTGGCTTCAAAAAAGCACTCTAGACATGATTCTATAGCAGGCATTGCTTCCAACATGTGCAGGCATAAAGAGCTCTGTTTCCATGAACTACGTTTATTTAGCTTCCCTGTACCTTCGAAAGGCCTACCGAAATTGTCCGGCCTCACGGAGTTTGGTGGTCTCTGTGTCTCTCTCCCTCAGTCTATCTCTGTCTCAATAGAAAGAGATCTAAGAAAACAAGCCAGTGCACTTTCGCTCAGCAGGCACCTAACAAGGTACAATTGAGAAGTCCTACCAACTTGCCGGTCCACTGACCGCAGATCTGTGTGCCACATGCTGGAGAGAGAAGATAATTTTATCCAATTCAATTCTACAAACATTTTTAAGTACCTAACACTTCCAAGACACCGTGCTATTTGCTGGGGATAGTATGGCGAAAAGTTAAAACAAAACAAAACAAAACAATTTCTAAGCGCATACTTTCTATTAGAGTTGGAAGCCAACACAACTCCGCTCCTGCTACCCTGCTCAACCGTCCCTAAGGAGATAGTACCTGTATTCCCTGAACCTTGACCTTAACAAAAATGCAAAAAGGAAGACCCTGAGAAATGCTTGTTTTGGTTTTTTTGTTTGTTTGGTGTTTTTTTTGTTTGTTTTTGTTTTTGTAAAGCTACTTAGACAACAAGAGAGGCTGATGGTGCTTCAAAGGAAAGAAATTCAGACTTTGGCTTCGTGCTTCCATCTGTGAACAGTTTTGTTTTGTTTTGTTTTGTTTTGATTTTAAGCAAATACACAGGAATACAACAAGCTAAAAATACAATCCACTGCCATTGATAACTTCGGGGAAAGGGGCTTTGATTTCAAGGCCATTTACCTGTAAGAGATGGGACCCCAGCTCCCGACCGACGTTATCCAAGGGACTGGTACGTGTCGAATGGCCCCACGCTTCTCCGAGCCCTGTGTACGGAAGACACCAAGAAAACTCTTCAGTAGAAATCAGATTGACAAGATCCCGGGTCCTCCACCTGGGAAGAGTTGCCCGCAGTTAGGGACGCAACGTCAGCAACCTCGGGACCACTAATGACTGTGCCCAGGTTTATTAGTAGTACTGTTAGGGCTACAACCGCAACGACTGCCCTACAGTGGAATAGCCAGTGATAATAAACAGTAAGCGTTCCCCAGAAACACTAGAAAGACAATAGCAATGGATTGTAGAAGTGGAGTTACTTTCAATTCCAAGGGCTAAGTGAACTCCAGTCGGGCTGCCAGAGTCCAGGGACGCCGATAATCAGACCTTTCACACTACCCGGCTTCACCTAACTCGCTTCCTTCACTGAAGTGCTGGGTTTCTCTTAGAGTACCGAGCCACAGCAAGCAGTAACACTATTTTGTGCCCAGCTTCAGCATCTCCCTCCCTGGAAAAGATGTGCAAGAGTAATAGAGGGTAAGGGAAACGGTCCGTTTGGGGTTGCATCTGATTATGACTGCTTAGCGATTCCCCTGATACAGTGTGCTATCGATGCGTTTTGCATACTTCATTTGTGTGTCTACAAGAAAAAACCACTTTATTCCTCATTCACATTTTTCATCCTCATCATTAACAAGAAGAGAAGGAAACTAATAGCACGGGAGGAACTTGTGCATCCACATAGAGTAATCTAGGAGGTCTTCGTCGTTTTAGCCTCCGATAGGATTTTCTGATTGGCTATAATGACACTCCTGTCATTCGACTCCCCTTAAACCTCCGAAATTAATCCCCCTTATTAAAAATCAGTTTGCTTTCAGCTTTGTGGCAGCTCTTAGGCTTTATGTCACCAGTCGCAGGTTTTGCAAACATCAGTCAAACCATTCCCCACCTCCACCCTTCATCCCTTTTCTCCCCATTCCCATCCGGTCTCACCCACTTTTCTGAAGTTAGTTTCCCGGGGGACTAAGAGGCTCTAGATAATGCCTTAATATTAACACTATCCCAGATAGACTGCAGAGCCATTCCACTTCCCAGACATCTAAATATCAAATAATAGAAAATGCGACATTCCATTTTCTTTTTGCTTAGACTTCTCAAACTTTGTATCCAGATTCTCCGCTTATTTATGTTGTTGGAATGATAGATTGGTTTGCTCCTCGATGTATACAGATATACGTGTATAAGCATATATGAACATATATACATATATTATGTGTGTATACCTATTATATATACATGTATTACATTATATGTATATATAACATATAACCAAGATTGGCTTATTTTCTTGTTTGCAGAGAGATAAGGAAGAGGAAAGCCGAGGGGAATTGGCCGAGACCGAGTTAAGCTATTTATGGGTAATATCTTTTAACAATGTTGCTGCTGAAATAATTTAAACTGGGCAGTTAAAACCTTTTATGCTTACCCCATTAAACAGGGCTTAACGTGACAAAAAAAGGTGATTGATTGCAGTACAGTGCAAATCACCATGAAGTACACAATGACAAACACGCGCATTATGATGTCTTACCAGGGGCTAGGTACTACAAATTAGAACAGGGAATCTGACTGTTTAAAAACTACTGACCAGGTGCTACTTCCCGCTTATTCACCGAACTAGAGACAAATAAACAAGTGATCAAAATCTGAGCAGCGCAGAACGCTTAGTTCTCTTTCATTCAGGACCCGATTTACCTAAGTGTTTGCACATCTAAATAAACCTAACGATTTGCCCACAGCTATGCAAACATTAATGCTCCCAGCCTACCTCCCTCCCCTCACTCGCTTCCTCCCTCTTCTGTAACCCTTCTTGATTCTTCTCCATCCCTCTGGTCTAGCTAAATCTCTCCCATCCCCCTCTTCCCCCCCCCCCCAGCTTTCTGTTTTCCTGCCTCAGCTATGGCCCCTCTTTCCTCTTTACGTTTTTTTCCCTAAGCTTTTATGCCAAGACTCTTATTCGTGGCTCTCCTCTCTCAACTTCCCTGTCATCTCTCCTCTTTTTCCCTCTCTTCCCTCCTTTCTTTTATTACTAGAAAGTGGAAGTGGGGGGAGGTGGAATGGAAAAGTGTGTTGACGGTGGGGCTGCGGGGGAAGGTTGTCTGTCTTCTCTGTGTGTTTGCCTGACTTGACTGACAGTGATCCAGATCACCCAGGTACCTGCACGTTGAGCAACAAAATTACCCATAATGGCACGCCATCTGATTTCTTTTGCTAAAGCAGGTACTGAAACCTCAGGCTAAAACGCAATGAGAAATGCTCATACCCGGATACCAGAACAGAGGGATATCGCAACTCTGGAGAATGATCAGTTTTTCGCAAAAGAGTCTAGAACCGATACGTGTGGACCAGTATGTGTTATCTGTTCCTTTTAAAAACAAAAAGGTTCCCAAGAGATGGATGGAAAACAACCCAAGAAGGTTTCCCTACCTGAACAACTGGGAAAGACAGAAATTCGGTAGGCTACATATTGAATATTGGTTCAGTACTCCTAGTTTAGGCTCTGGGCTGATTATTAATCCAAGTTTACGGGTCTAATTAGTATGCTCCTACTAGAGAAAGTAAAACTTCCATAGCAAGTTAATGAATAGCTCATCTCCATTACAGGTTAATACAAGCCTCCTTTTCTTTTTCTTTCTTTCTTTTTAATGAACTTTTTTTTTTCACGGAGCACTGCACTCCACTTTGTTTCTGGTAAAAAAAAAAATCTCTGCCTTGAGATTGAGTTAATGTTTTATAATGTAATGTGTCCTCTTTTTTAACCTGGCATGACTTTTTCTAACCCTAATTCCTTGTGTTTCATGGGGTACTACCCCAATTGCAAAGTCTAGAGCCTTCCTATCTTCGTACCCCCAGAAAAATAAGGCGAAGGGAATACACAAAACAAAGCAAAATCCTTTCTGCCTTCTAAGTCCCCATTGAAGACTCCTCTACTCCTCTCCTAATATGCTCCTTTACTATACAGTCAGTCAGTTTGTCCCTGAATCCGTTTCTCTGTCCAATTCCTTTTAGACAGAGGGGTAGGCTGTGATTTTTTTTTTTTTGCACTTGACCTACCGCAGAAAATTCTGCAAATCCGTTGATTGTCTGTTTAAAACAAGAAGGAAAGCAGCTCCCTTTGCTGCAGGATTACAGTGGAAACCAGATCTAAAGATTCCCTTGTAATTTGGAGAGGCCGAAGGAATAAAGGGTTTGCAAGGGGAACAAGTAGCTCTGTGAGGGAGAGGATAACTAAATCGTTTTTTAGGCAAAAGGATTTTCTCCAGCTAAAGTGGTCGAAGACAAAGAAAAACATAATCTATTTTGGAAGATTTCCAAGATATGCCACATTAACCTTAGCAGATAAATTTTGCTTTTCTACCCCACCCCTCATTCCCCTTAAAGTCTGGTTTATCATATTTACATAAGTAGCATTAGAGGGGGATGTATCTATTATGGATCTAAAGAACTAGCTCACATTTCATTAGAAAACCTAGGAGAAGTTTCCCTGTTGCTGTATACTTGATGCATTGTAGAGCCATTTCCATTTAAATACCCCCTGACCCAAGGATTACCTCAATGGACTGACTGCACAGGTTTTGTAATTTCCTGAAAATGAGATTTCGATTTATAAAACAAGAAACCAATTAGTAACCAAATGAGGCGAAGTAGATCCACTAAAATTGACCTAATCCCATAGGCACCATTTAGGCCAGTTCTTGGCGAATGAATGATGAGCCCCAGTCTAGCATGGGCTCAAAGCTTCATCCAGCTGTGTTATTGCAAGCAGCAAAAATAAATTGATCGAGCTTTTCCTTCAGAATGAATTTCATATCCTTGACAAAATATAGATTATGGCCCCAGCATCATAGCTTCCTCCACTCAAACAGGAAGAGGAGGAGGAAAAGAAGCACTTGGTATTATTATTGGGTTTTTTGGTAACCCTCCCCCAGAAAAGTAACATATATACATGTGTGTGTGTGTATACTCTTCATTTGCAATAAATAAGTAAAAGTAGGTGGATAAATTGCCATCTGTATAGTTAGAGGAAATACACCAATTATATCACAAATACATTTGAGGATTTTGCTAGGGCTACTTCAGCTTTCTCCATAGCTCCTGACACTCCTTTCAGCTGCCATGTGGGATGGGGGTGGAGATGGGGGGGGGGGTCACAGCACTCATCTCCTGTCATGACCTGAACATGACCCAATGATTACTGGCAAAGATGCCTATCCACTTTCAGCCTCAGGATAAATGCAGTCTTCAGTCATAGATTTTGCTCAGGAAAAAGTGGGAAGATGGAGTGAGTGTGAGGACCAAAAAAGAAAAAGGGAAGGGAAGGGCAGGGAAAAAGCAATCACATATCTCAAAAGGTTGCACATAGAGACCTAGATGCCCACTATCCTAACTGGAATTCTGATGTATATAGTCCATACCCAACCTACCTCCTTTACTATCTTCAGTCGAGCAGAGATATGGGGAAGGTTTGAGGGCTGTCATGCTACAACTCAGCCCACCAGCTCACTGGGACCCGTGGCTCCAGTGTCTCTAGCAGGGTAATGGAACTGGAGGTAGGGGAAAAAGGAAGGGAAATCCCATTAGGTATGCAGGGTTAAGAAGAAATTCTCATCAAGTTTAGTTACCAGCTTCTACCCTAAGACATCAGTAACTGGTACCCTAAGGATTAGCAGCTTTGCCTTGTCCCATCTTACTCTGGCTCTTAAGGAGGAATCTAGGAGAGAGGACTATGGTTTTGGAAATGGCAGTGTGTGTCTCTGTCTAAATAGGTTATTGTCTCTAGAGAGAAAGGTTGTCTGGGTTCCTGGTTCTTTCTACAAATCTGAGCCACGTTTTTCTCAAGTCTCACGGCCTTTGAAGAAGAACGTGGGCCTGATCAAAAGGCAAATCTCTGATTCTGGTTGCCAAAGCAAACAGCATACGAACACCGCATCCCAGTAAAAAATGAGAAGAGGTAGGTGGGATCTCAGGTAGGGGATTAAGATGGAAGACATGCTTAAAAGATGGAGTAGAAAAATAAGGATTTTTTTCTCAAAGGTTTCCCTCAGCCTCAGCTGAGGATGTCAAAAGAGCTTTTCTTTCTTCAGGACAAAACTTTCCATAGACCCGTGGCCTCCCATTTCTGCACTTGGGTGCAATCTTTTAACCCTGGGCCAAAAGTGGGGACCCAATTCCGGTGATCCTGTTACTGGGCGCTGGGACTTCGTAGTGCGAGTGGCGGAGACCGGGACGTGTTCAGTGATGCAGGGACATAAACTGGTAGGTATCTCTCGGCGGCCCAGGAGTCTACAAGGCTTCCACTCAGCTCAACCCCAGTTACTTCTCAGAGAGGCCCCCCTCTGTCCCCGCCCAACCCCTCCTCACCCGCTCCCCACTCTGACTAGTTCAACAATCCGCTTCAACATTTAATCTGAAGAGACGGCTTTTAAAAGCAGCTTTTCCTAGCTGGGAGGGGCAAAGTAAAGAAAAAAGTTTTACTTGGGCCTGCATCCTTTCATGCCCATGCAGATAGATGACTTCTCGGCCCAGCGATCATTTGCACTGTGAGAGGGGGAGGTAGGAGAGAGAAAAGAGGAAGGAAGTAACTTTAACTCGGTAACTTTTAAGCTCTGTAGACTCTCTAGGAGGCCATTAGCTAGGACATTTTGTCCCCCTCTTGGCCTCTTTCCTCCTTCCTCTTTCCTCCTCCCCCAAGTCTAGGAGGTAAGTATAGGGGGTGCGGAGAGAGTAATCATCGCTATTACCCTGTTAAGCCCTGGCTACAGTTTTCCCAGAGGAGGCCGAGGCGTGGTTGCAGATCTCGGTTCAATCCAGGCGGAGGCAGAAGGCTGGGGAGAAGGTGAGCGGGAGGAATCTCTCCCGGGGCTTCCGAGTAGGCAAAGGCTTGTAAGCCTTCGCAGCCAGAGGCAACTCCTTGGGGAACCAGGTGAAGTCGCCTCATAAACCTTAATGACTGTAGGGGACTGGTTCTTCGCCTCTCACCCCATTCCCTTATATTTGGTTAGTTCCCAGCCAGCTCGTAAAACTGCACCTTTCATGTTGCCCTCCTAGACAGGCCTAGCTACTGGTGGAGAGCTCTCCCAGTTTCTTGGGAACTCGAGGCGGGTAAGGGAAATGAAGGGTGAAGGAAGAGGTGGAAATGGTTGAACAAAAGCTGGCTCTCTCTCTCCCCCAAGACCTGGCCACCTTTTCTCTGGTTCAGGAGACCCCCAATTTATTCAACGAACGCAGATGAATGCAGACGTCGGTGCAAGTATGGAGTAAATCTAGGGTCGATTTCACGTCGGGGACGGGTTGGAAAGCAAGCCAAAAAACAAGACACAAGAAGAAACTAATGGGGTGTGTGAAGGGGATCGCTATCAACTGGGTGCTAAACTGTGGTGGTTTTCTCTGAATTCAGAGTTGATATCTTAGTAAGACGTAGACACTGGGTCCAGTGAGGCCTTCCTTCTTAAAGAGGATGAGTGAGACTCCTGCATAAGAAGCCTGAAAGAATAATTTTTACAATTCAAATAATTACAAGGATGACTAAAATTCGAGCTTTCTGGTACCAAAGTGAGAAGAGACTCAGTCTAGGGATTATATACCCCGAGTCTCAAGCAGCGCAGAAATGAGCCGGTAGAGTCTGCAAACCCCGCCAGGAGGTGACCTAGACTTATTTACTAAATGGCCAAAGTCGTTGCCGGAGTCCCTAAGTTAAAAATTTCCTTAGCCAGAAATCAACAATTTTTCACAAATCGGTTACTATGAAACTGACCAGAGAAAGATTTAGCCCCTTCTCAATTCCAAGTAGGCGTTTGTACTGTTTTTTGATGAAAGCACCCGCCAGCCTTAGAAAGCCGTTAAAAAGAAAAAAGTCAAGACATCAACGCCTTAAAAAAAAAAAAAAGGTGATTTCCCCGATTGATCTGATCTATAATTTCTGGCACATAAATCTACCTTTGCAACTGCTCCACAAGGAGTTTACTTCTGCACTTCGCATTTTAAGGCCACATCAAAACTAGAATTAAACAGAGAAAAGCAGCGTGGAGAGTAAACTGCTGCTTAAAGACTTTTGAATGAGAAAAACTTCTGTAAGAAAATAAACATTGAAACCTAATGCTCAATCATTTCCCTGAGCAGTAGGGAAAACAGTCTTAAATCACGGGCCCACGTGGGAAATGGGGTTTCTTGTGCCCTTTTAGTTCTCGGTCCCTAAAATCTAACAAGATTAAGTATTTCAATCTTGAGGTGAACGCAATAAAACCCACCCCCTGCCACCAAAGGTTTGTTTAATCATCATCCCTCCAGCCCTCTGAGAGTGTGTCCTTCTTTTTTGTGAGGCTGTTAATTTCAAATCTACAATTGTTTTTATTTTCCCCAAGTTGTCCTGACACCGAAATGGTAGAGATGTTGCCAAATCGCTGAAAAAATTTGAAAACGGTGCCTGACGCTTCTCAAAGGTTATTCTGAGTTACCCACTTTGTTTCCAGTCAAAACGCATTTTAATCCAATCACAAATTTATGATTCTTTTAAGGTTGGGTTAACCCACTTTATACACAAAGAATGTAATCTTCCTTTTATCGGCCTTCTCTCCCCCTTCCCATTCCTGTCTTTGATACACTAAAGATTTATTCATTTCTGCACGTCTCAGTTTTTCCTCTGCAAGGCTGTTTAAGAATAGATTATGTTACCAGTTGGAAGACATGGCCGTTTTAATGATTTCACAGCAATCTTCCGAGTTTTCTTCTGCTGGTGTTTGTATCCCGGAGTCTCCGCTCTAGCGGCTGCTTTCTAAACTCCCCCCAGGGACCCAAACCACCCGCTAACTTTACTCTTTTTTTTCCTTTTTTTCCCCTCTGTCACCCTTATATTCCTCTTCTTTCTCTTTTTTTCCCATCATATCTTTCTGTATTTCTCTTTCTGACTTTAATTTTTCTGTCTTTGTTATATTCTTTTTTTCCTGCCCTTTCAGTCTTCTCCCCTCCTTCCACTTGTTTTTCCTCACCTTTTCCCCTTTTAAGCTTTCCTTCCCCCCCCCTCCTTTTTACCTCCTTTTCCTCTTCTTTCCACTTTCCCATTCTTTCTACTCAAGATTCTGAGCTCAAACCGGTCTATTTGGGTTTGGGTTGGAGTCACTGGTCGTTGAAGTCCTTTGCAACCCTAAAATCCTGAGAGTGCTTGGAAAATAGTATAGCTGTCTTTCTCTCTCCACCTCCCCCCTCTTTTTTTAAATTAAGTTAGAAAGTCAGTGTTGTACACTTTTAGGAGTAAAAACTTTCCTATTTAACAGTCCTGAGATCTGTAAAAGAAGACTTTAGTGGAAATGGAAGGATTTCCATTTTTAACTTTCTGGCCTTCCTCTGCTTCTGTTGAGGGAAAATAGTGAATATGTGTGTGCAATCTATTTTTTCTCTTTTAAGCAAATATGAGAAACTAACTCCAAAAAGCGACATGTGCACACGGCAGTCATCTTCTACAGTAATTGTTATGAATGATCAAGCTGTTTCCTATGCTCAGGGTGAGTTTCAAAAGTTGTGTAATTTAACGTCGACTAGTCACCTTAGACGTCATTGAAAGTTTCTGCCCTTGGGACAGTCCCATAGCTCTAAATTGTCTAGAGTTTCCTTTCACAAAGCAGAAAGGGATTTCCCTACCCTTGGTACTAAGCGTTCCCTTTAACTTTCCAACCCCATCTTTCTGTCTCTACTGTCTTTTTTATTCGTCTGCATCCTGGTTCAGCACCCCCTGCTGGCAAAGTCGGACTCCGAAACTTTCCTCCCTTTTTAAAAAGCGTGTTTCAGTCCAGTCTGTCACATTAAAATGAAACGCACCCAGCACATGCTGGGAATGGATTACCTCGAGGCCTCCTGCATTTCTAGCTTTCTCTGATGACCCCGCATAACTCATCAGGGGACTTTGTGGCACTCAGCCGCCAGTGAGTTATGAGCTCATCAATAACTAGGGGAATAAATGAGGTGCCCAGAGTTAGCACATTGTCTCTCCCCTTTATCTCCATAAACGTACCATCACTCGCAGAATGGGAGAAAAGAGTTGCACAGGGTGAGATGGAATTGTGGGAAGAGGGAACTACCAAAACCATACCCCCCTCCTCCCGTACTTAAACGACACACATTTGGAAGGTTAGTTAGCATGAATCTTGACTAGGATCTAGAAGTGACTCAAGAGAGTGTTTTGCATTAATTAATTAATTTTTGAATTGCTGTTAGCACTTCATTAGATGAGGAAACTTACTGTCTTTTTAAAAAAAGCAAAATAAAACGAAGAAGAAGAAGACGAAGACGAAGAAGACGAAGAAGAAAAGAAGAAGAAGAAGAAGAAGAAGAAGAAGAAGAAGAAGAAGAAGAAGAAGAAGAAGAAGAAGAAGAGAAAACCACCCACCCCCATCCAATGCTGAGCAGAAGCTCCTCCTCAATTTCTTTCCGGCACAAATTAGCATATGCTTTGGAGGGCGGCAGCTCCGGCTCCTATGCACTTTGCCACACAATTCCCTAGTGCATGTAGACATTCTGTTTGGCCACGGAGGGACGGGGATCCGCTATTCTTCTCTTCCCATGATTACTTACAGCCCTACAAGCAGTACCATATGCTTCTTCTGATCAAACAACTCGCTACATAGGCACCAATAATTGACGAGACCTGCTAGAAATCACGAAGAAAGGTAGCCTACTGAGACTGCAGGAGTTGACAAATCACTGCTAATAATCCTTTTAGGCCCATCACGGCCATCAGAGTTTGCAATAGCTTTATTTTTACAAAGTGGGTGCTGACAATATAAAAGACAAACTAGGTCTCTCTCTTTTTTAAATCAGAAGATAGCCTAGCACTGTCATCATCTTCCCTCCAGTAATTCGCAAACAAAAATGGAATTCGGGCTGTGATTTTAATTTTAAATTTAAAAAAATCGCTTTTCAGATGCTGACTTTAGTTTTCAAGCTGGATTTTAAATCTAAGATGAAACCATTAGTTCAAGGAAATCAATTGAAAATGCAATTGACTTAAAACAGTATTTTTAGTCTCCCGGATATTTCCAAAGGTTTCCTTTCTAGATCTGGCTGGAATGATAACATGCTTTTCCAAGGCTGGTTCCCCCAACCAATGAACAATTTAAATTTTTTTCAATTAAGGAAAGCTGAAACACAGATTTCATACATTTCCTTCCAGTTTCTCATTTAAAAAATTCCAACAACCCCAAACATTCAAAGTCCAAAACAACAGAACCCCCTTCTCTCTAATGGATACTGGCTCACTCATAAATAACCACACTTCTCTACCTTTGTAAGTCCGTCAGTCAACTAGCATTTATAAATTACTTACTATATTCCAAGCACCGGGGATACAAAAAAAAAAAAATCCATTAAAAAAAATGTTCCTGCTCTCAGGGAACTCACAGTTTAATGAGGGGGAGACAATGTACAAACAACTATGTACATATAAACAAGATCTATGCAGGATTAATTGGAGATAGCCTCAGAGGGAAGGCACTAAAAGGGAGGACTACTGCTTACTGGGAGAGGCTTCTTGTTTTAATTCTCTTCGTAAAAATTAGACCATAGGAGCTCTCCATTTCCCTGTTCTTCAAATTTTCTACTTGCCCTAGGCAAACTCCATCTATTTTGTAATCCTATTTGTTCTTTTTTCTCTTTTTTTCCCTTTCTTTCTATTTTTCTTGTTATTTTGTTAAGGAAGGGGAAGAAGACACAGGGGTTTTATTTCCGTAGATAACATCTATATCTTTAGCGAGGGCATCAGTTAAGGAGATAGGTATCATACTCCTTTATTTCACTGATTTTTTTTTCTTTATTTGGCTTTCAGGTGACTTCTGACCTTCTACACACAGATTTCACACATCAGTTGAAACTGATTATTTTGTACAATTCCTTAGATGTGTCACACAATCCTCTCACAGCTCCTTTCACCAGTCAGCCAACAAGAGCTTACTTTCTAAACGGGTTACTGACTGCAATTGCCTGAACTTATTCTGAAAAGTGTATTAGAAATATAATTCCTTTATTATATTTTTTTAAATAAGCCCAGTCCATCAAGAACATCTCTGCCACTGTTACAAACTATAAAGTTGGAAACGGTTTTCAGAAATTGTGGATACCAAGAAACAACAAAGTTCCAAAGCAGTATGGTTCCTTCCGGCTGAGTCCAAGAAATCAACCTGGAGGTGGTATCTCTCCAGTATTTGCAAGAAGCAGTATCTTGAAAGAGTTGGCTGATTTCCCAGTAGATTTTACCCACCCATAGTCAATCTATGTACCTAGTACAGTGTCTATCATTATACATACACAACTAAATGTAAGCATGCTGGCAATGCATGTATTTTCTACTGGATGCAACTCTCACTTAGGGAATAAAAAAGAAAGTCCTGTTTGCTTTAGGAGTACGCTTTCACTTGAGCTCCGTGTCTGAAGTGTTGACAAAAGCACTGTTGGTCTGCTTCCCAGCCAAACATCTCTGGAGTGAAGTGAAAGTATTAATGGAGCAGAAGAGGGAAGAATGAAGAGACAAGGTCTAACACTGACTTTAGGAAGGTCCTTGTGCAAATAGTCTCAATAAATTCCCATTCATGTCAGGCATATTCATATGTGTGTGTATGACTTAGACTGATCTGGGTGCACATGAGTGCATTTACACACATGGTGTACTAGCATATGAACATATCATTTTATGAAATGTTACTCAAGTCTTTCTGAAATTAAATGTAAGCAAAGTCACTTACCTTCTGGGAAAACCACTCTCATTTTTAGATAGCTGGTGGTGAGTCTGATTATGGATGCTTTGTCCAGCTGCGAGGTGATGGCTGAGGGCAAAGGCAGTAATTTAGCCAGTTCATAAAATTCACTGTTTTCCTTCTCCCGTCTAGTCCGGGCAGCATTTTTGGACTTCTCTTTCATTGTGCCTTTTTCCCCCTTTCTTCTTTGAATTTAAGCTCCTCAGATTCATCCAAAAAAAACACAGAAATTTTCAGCTACACTTCACGTTTGGCAAAAATAAAAAATAAAATAAAAAAATAAAACATACCTTGAATGAAGTAGTTTACACTCTTTTTAACTGTAGGAATCTATGATAGCAATAAAAGACCAGAACTGGACAATAAAAATATTTACCGAAACCAAAAACCAAACCAAACCAAAAGGCAGAAAACAAGAGGATAGGAAAGGTTATTTTCCAATGCAGATTCGAGAATCCAAGTGTATCTGCAGGACACTATATGTCAATAGGACCATTGAGAAACCATGCTTCTCTTCTGTTCCAGGCAGCAAACCTCGGTCCTCGGAAAACAGACATAGTAATTCCAGTCTTTTTAATTTCAGCTCTTAATCCCCAATTCCCAGGCCTCAAGGACGGCTCTGATTTCTTGAAGGTAGATCAGGTATTCGGTGCAATTTCTTTCAAGCCACTGTAAAGACAAGAGCATTGAAAGGATAAAAGATGTGTTGCTGAACAGTCTTACACTTGTATACAGGCTGGGGGGGGGGGGTCGGAGGAGGGCGGGAATGGTCAAGAAGGTGCCTGGGAGTCTCCGCAGTTTCTGTTTGTTTTTAAAGATCTGGAGAAAGCGGCTAGCTTAACTGAGCGCCCCACAGCACAATATTCATAAATTCCTCTTCTCGCTAACAAGGTTCTCAGTTCCCTCCAATCATGTCTAATTGATCAAACAACAAATAACTTATTTTTTAAATAAACAAACAATAAATTCTGTTGCGCCACTCTCTTTTCTCATGCCCCCTCCCCACAATAAGACAGATACACCACCCTCAAAGACAAAATAACAGGTTTCAGGACTGGACTGAATATGCCAATAGGGCAACGTAGAAATTCCCGTAATGGTGACAACCACAGGCTAAATCCCAACACATTTTGAACGTATCCATGTTGGTCCCGGCTTTATGTTAGGAGAGCTGGGAACTGGTTTCTAAGACAGTGAGTGACACTGACCGTTAATTGATTTAAACTTTAAGTCAAATGGGACCCAGTGCATTCTCTATTTTTCTCAGGAGTAAAGACAAAAAGAACACAATTAGCAGGTTGACGCCACAGCACCAGCGGGCCCCCCGCCCCCCAATAATTTTGAAAGTCATAGAAAATCTTAAAACTCAGCTAATAAGGTCTCTATCTTTATCTCTCTAGCACAGGATAAACAGTCTACAAAGGAGTCCACAGTGGCATTGGGTGGGTAAGTCGTCTGCTTCCACCTACCTTCAGTCCCCGAAGTCTGCAGTAGGTAAGGAGCCCAACTCTTAATTGCAACCATTACTACCATCCAACTAGAGAAACTTTTCCCCCTTCGCTGCTGCTCATACTCAAGAGTTTCTGCTTCCTTTATCTTAGTTATTAGGGTTTGGGATTCGTATTTTTTTTTTTTTTTTAGGGAGGTGCGTGGGAGAATGGGACGAAAAAGAGATTATAGGTTTTGGTTCTGGTAAGAAGGCCTTAGAATCCTCTTTGGTAATTGTTATGAAGTTGCTATTTTGCCTAATTGAAAACAAAAAATACACCCCCAAATAACTTCTTTATAGCTAAAGGGTTTTACCCTCAACTTCACTCCTAGTCTCCCTCTCTCCAGCCCTCCCTTAATGCCACTCACAGAGCCCCCTTTCCTCCTATTGGTTCGAAGAGCCTCCAAGACTAGGTATTCATTGGCTAGAGGGCTGAGTGACGAGAGTACGCTACGGGCTCCCCTCCCCTTCCTCAGTCCCCCTCCTCTGTCGGGGGGTAGCGTCAGCCCTCTGACCCGCGTGGCCGCCAGGGCTCCTAATGAGATCCGAGCTCTGGGGGCGGGCGCGCAGGCGAGCACAGGGGATCCCGGGATTTGCTGACGGGACCCAGAGCTTCCAAGTCTCCGCTACAGCTCCCAGGACACTTGGTCTGGTCTGGCTCGGGTGGTGCTCCTGCCTGCCTGGTCTGCAGCGTCCAGCCTTCTGTGGGCAAGGGGCGGAGCGGGTGTGAGGATACCATCTAGGGTGGGGGTGGGGTGACGAAGGTTGTCAGTGCTCCTGGCCTCCCACCCCTCACCTCTCACTCCGACAGTTAGTGTCTGAGTGAAGCTGGACTAACTTTCAGCCAAAGAGGAGGCCTATTACTTTGAAGTCCCTGATGCAGTCGAGTAGCAGTGGCAGATTTGGGGTTGCAAGGTGCATGGGGCGGGCCATCAAGTCGTAACAGTAGCAACAGGAAGCGGCTACAAGTCGGCAAGCTTGCGAGGGTCAGACTTCCCTAGTTGAGGACGCAAAGTAGCCAGGAACAGTCTGGGAACAGAAGCCAATTGAGAACGGGG